>OZ020257.1:9016408-9643462 GCA_963971285.1 Astropecten irregularis
GAACATGGGCAGTGACTACGATAAATCCGACGACTCCACCAGACTTGGTCTTCGGTCATAAACCGATCATTTACTATATATTATTCAAAGTTTCTATCGCCGATGGTTGGTTGACGCGCAAACATTCGTTTAAGTTTACCAATACTATTTGGAAGGCGCGCCGATTTCACGAAGCCCAATGATCGATCGTAACTCGAGTTACGATGGATAACCCATCGTATCCTACGTAGGGCTGCAATGTATCATAAGTCCTACGATTGATAGTAAGTTACGATGAGTTTGGTGAAATCGACCCCTGATTGTAGCTACAATCTCACTGTTGGCTGCGGCGCGATCCTCTTGCGATACCCAATTAAAGTTCTCCTCCCTCACGCTCGGTTTTGTTTTAAACTCGAGACAAGAAACAGTAGCTGTGGTTTCCTAATTAGGACCCAGCCTAGATATTTTTCCTCCTAAGGCTTTGTCGATTCATCAACCGAGTCCGACAAGGGGGCAACACGACCCCATCCAGGCCAAGATATCCCCACGGTCGTGCAAACTACCAAGAATCAGGCTAGATCAGCTAGCTCTAAACTGCGATTCAGAAGAAAGAATTACGCGACCCGGATGAAGACGTTAAGGCGAGACAACAAATCTTCAGGTACGAATCTTGAGCCGTTTCCTTGAGGTGGTTACCTAGTCAATTTTCTCGAAGCCTTACAATCGATCGTAACTCGAGTTACGAAGGATAACTCATCGTATCTTATACGTAAGGCTGCATTATGCATCATACATCCTATGAATGATAGTAAGTTACGATGAATTTGGTGAAATCGACCCCAGGACTAATTTGTCATCTTTGTATAACTGGATATTTAGTCAAACACGAACATGACGTAGGATCGTCAGGTCGTATAGGGATTACTGGGTCCATATAGAACGTCGTGTACATGGATCTTGTTGCTTCTGGTACATCAACCGCCGGCGAATCTATCCCCTGTTATGCAGGAGCTTTTCGCCCCTGAGGCGTCGGCCTGGCGACGGCACAATGAGCCATTTCTCGCACCACGGGCGAATTGATCAACGGGGACAGTGCCGGCCTGGGACTGTTCGGCCCCGTTGTCAAAGCCCCTGAAAGCCTCTCACTCGCCGCGCAATTCCAAAGCTTCTTTTCAATCAATGTCGATTGCGAGGTTTTATTTTCTCGCTTTCTGAAAAGTCAGGGACAGTTTGAGAAGGGTAAAGGGTCTTAAAAGGCTAACACAACAGGGAGTTGCTGTTGTATAATCATCTCAGAAACGTTTTGAACCTTCGATATAGCTTTTTGACATCACGCCGCCGATGTATGTATGAAAGGCCCCGTTGATGCTCCGACCTGGGGTGTTCAGTTACCTGAACTCGGGTCGATTTCACCAAACTCATCGTAGCTTGCTATCAATCGTAGGACATATGGTGCACCGCAGCCCTACGCAGGATATGATGGTTATCGGCTTCGTAACTCGAGTTATCATCTTAAATTAATTAAACTAACTAAAACTAATCGATCCTACGAGGATCTTCCGCAATCGAAAAATAATGCACAAAAACATGTATTGCATCAGATGGCATCTCAACGCAAAAAAAAAAATCGCACTTCATTTCGAAAAAGCTTTGAGCTGCGAGCCTTGAGCTTTGAGCTGTAGGCTTTGAGCTTTGAGCTTTATGCTTTGAGCTTTGAGCTTGGAGCTTGGAGCTTGGAGCTTGGAGCCTTGGAGCTTGGAGCTTGGAGCTTGGAGCTTTGAGCTTCATAATTTGAGCTTTGAGCTTTGAGCTGTGAGCTTTGAGCTCTGAACTGTGGGCTTTATGCTTTGAGCTTTGAGATTTGAGCTTTGAGCTTTGAGCTTTGGGCTTTGAGCTTTGGCTTTGAGCTTCATACTTTGAGCTTTGAGCTGTGAGCTGTTAGCTGTGAGCTGTGAGCTTTGAGCTCTTGAGATCTGAGCTTTGACCTCAGTGCTTTGAGCTTTGAGCTGTGAGCTGTGAGCTTTGAGCTTTGAGCTTTGAGCTTTGAGCTTTGAGTTTTGAGCTGTGAGCTGTGAGCTGAAAGCTTTGAGCTCTAAACTGTGAGCTCTGAGCTCTGAGCTTTGAGGTCTGAGCTGTGAGCTTTGAGCTCTGAACTGTGGGCTTTGTGCTTTGAGCTTTGAGCTTTGAGCTTTGAGTTTTGAGATTTGAGCTTTGTGCTTTGAGCTTTGAGCTTTGAGCTTTGAGCTTTGACCTCTGAACTTTGGGCTTTGAGTTTTGAGCTTTGAGCTTTATACTTTGAGCTTTGAGCTTTGAGCTGTGAGCTGTAAGCTGTGAGCTGTGAGCTGTTAGCTTTGAGCTCAGAGCTGTCAGCTGTGAACTGTGAGCTTTGAGCTCTGAGCTTTGAGTTTTCAGCTGTGAGCTGTAAGCTTTGAGCTCTAAACTGTGAGCTCTGAGCTGTGAGCTTTGAGGTCTGAGCTGTGAGCTTTGAGCTCTGAACTGTGGGCTTTGTGCTTTGAGCTTTGAGCTTTGAGCTGGAGTGCTTTGAGCTTTGAGCTTTGAGCTTTGAGCTTTGAGCTTTGAGCTTTGAGTTGTGAGCTTTGAGCTCTGAACTGTGGGTTTTGTGCTTTGAGCTTTGAGCTTTGAGCTTTGAGCTTTGAGCTCTGAGCTCTGAGCTGTGAGCTCTGAGCTTTGAGCTTTGAGCTTTGAGCTGTGAGCTTTGAGCTTTGAGCTTTGAGCTTTGAGCTTTGAGCTTTGAGCTGTGAGCTTTGAGGTCTGAGCTGTGAGCTTTGAGCTCTGAACTGTGGGCTTTGTGCTTTGAGCTGTGAGCTTTGAGCTTTGAGCTTTGAGCTTTGAGCTTTGAGCTTTGAGCTTTGAGCTTTGAGTTGTGAGCTGTGGGCTTTGGGCTGTGGGCTTTGGGCTTTTAGCTTTTGGATTTGAGTTTTGAGCTTTGAGCTTCATACTTTGAGCTTTGAGCTTTGAGCTTTGAGCTTTGAGCTTTGAGCTTTGAGCTGTGAGCTGTGAGCTGTGAGCTGTGAGCGGTGAGCATTGAGCTTTGAGCTTTGAGTTGTGAGCTTTGAGCTCTGAACTGTGGGTTTTGTGCTTTGAGCTTTGAGCTTTGAGGTTTGAGCTTTGAGCTGTGAGCTGTTAGCTGTGAGCTGTAAGCTTTGAGCTCTAAACTGTGAGCTCTGAGCTGTGAGCTTTGAGGTCTGAGCTGTGAGCTTTGAGCTCTGAACTGTGGGCTTTGTGCTTTGAGCTTTGAGCTTTGAGCTGAGTGCTTTGAGCTTTGAGCTTTGAGCTTTGAGCTTTGAGCTTTGAGCTTTGAGCTTTGAGTTGTGAGCTTTGAGCTCTGAACTAGGGGTTTTGTGCTTTGAGCTTTGAGCTTTGAGCTTTGAGCTTTGAGCTCTGAGCTCTGAGCTTTGACCTGAGTGCTTTGAGCTTTGAGCTGTGAGCTTTGAGCTTTGAGCTTTGAGTTTTGAGCTTTGAGCTTCATACTTTGAGCTTTGAGCTGTGAGCTTTGAGCTGAGTGCTTTGAGCTGGTGAGCTGTGAGCTTTGAGCTTTGAGCTTTGAGCTTTGAGTTTTGAGCTTCATACTTTGAGCTTTGAGCTGTGAGCTTTGAGCTGAGTGCTTTGAGCTTTGAGCTGTGAGCTTTGAGCTTTGACCTTTGAGCTTTGAGCTTTGAGTTTTGAGCTGTGAGCTGTAAGCTTTGAGCTCTAAACTGTGAGCTCTGAGCTGTGAGCTTTGAGGTCTGAGCTGTGAGCTTTGAGCTCTGAACTGTGGGCTTTGTGCTTTGAGCTGTGAGCTTTGAGCTTTGAGCTTTGAGCTTTGAGCTTTGAGCTTTGAGCTTTGAGCTTTGAGCTTTGAGCTTTGAGCTTTGAGCTTTGAGCTTTGAGCTTTGAGCTTTGAGCTTTGAGTTGTGAGCTGTGGGCTTTGGGCTTTTAGCTTTTGGATTTGAGTTTTGAGCTTTGAGCTTCATACTTTGAGCTTTGAGCTCTGAGCTTTGAGCTTTGAGCTCTGAGCTTTGAGCTTTGAGCTTTGAGCTTTGAGCTTTGAGCTTTGAGCTTTGAGCTTTGGGCTTTGAGCTTTTACCTTTGAGTTTGAGTTTTGAGCTGTGAGCTTTGAGCTTTGAGCGTTGAGCTTTGAGCTTTGAGCTTTGAGCTTTGAGCTGTGAGCTGTAAGCTTTGAGCTCTAAACTGTGAGCTCTGAGCTGTGAGCTTTGAGGTCTGAGCTGTGAGCTTTGATCTCTGAACTGTGGGCTTTGTGCTTTGAGCTTTGAGCTTTGAGCTTTGGGATTTGAGCTGTTAGCTGTGAGCTTTCAGCTTTCGCCTTTGAGCTTTGTGGTTTGAGCTTTGAGTTTTGAGCTGTGAGCTGTAAGCTTTGAGCTCTAAACTGTGAGCTCTGAGCTGTGAGTTTGAGCTTTGAGCTTTGAGCTTTGGGTTTTGAGCTTTGTGCTTTGAGCTGTGACCTTTGAGCGTTGAGCTTTGAGCTTTGAGCTGTGAGCTTTGAGCTTTGAGCTTTGTGCTTTGAGCTTTGAGCTTTGAGCTTTGAGCTTTGAGCTTTGAGCTTTGAGCTTTGTGGTTTGAGCTTTGAGTTTTGAGCTGTGAGCTGTAAGCTTTGAGCTCTAAACTGTGAGCTCTGAGCTGTGAGCTTTGAGGTCTGAGCTGTGAGCTTTGAGCTCTGAACTGTGGGCTTTGTGCTTTGAGCTGTGAGCTTTGAGCTTTGGGATTTGAGCTGTTAGCTGTGAGCTTTGAGCTTTGTGCTTTGAGCTGTGACCTTTGAGCGTTGAGCTTTGAGCTTTGAGCTTTGAGCTTTGAGCTCTGAGCTTTGAGCTTTGAGCTCTGAGCTCTGAGCTTTGAGCTTTGAGCTCTGAGCTCTGAGCTTTGAGCTTTGAGCTTTGAGCTTTGAGCTCTGAGCTTTGAGCTTTGAGCTTTGAGCTTTGAGCTTTTAGCTTTGAGCTTTGAGCTTTGAGCTTTGAGCTTTGAGCTGTGAGCTGTGAGCATTGAGCTGTGAGCTTTGAGCTTTGAGCTTTGAGCTTTGAGCTGAGTGCTTTGAGCTTTGAGCTTTGAGCTTTGAGCTTTGAGCTTTGTGGTTTGAGCTTTGAGCTTTGAGCTTTGAGCTTTGAGCTTTGAGCTTTGAGCTTTGAGCTTTGAGCTTTGAGCTTTGAGCTTTGGGCTTTGAGCTTTTAGCTTTGAGTTTGAGTTTTGAGCTGTGAGCTCTGAGCTTTGAGCTTTGAGCGTTGAGCTTTGAGCTTTGAGCTTTGAGCTTTGAGCTGTGAGCTGTGAGCTTTGAGCTGTGAGCTGTGAGCTGTGAGCTGTGAGCGGTGAGCATTGAGCTTTGAGCTTTGAGCTTTGAGCTTTGAGCTTTGAGCTTTGAGCTGAGTGCTTTGAGCTTTGAGCTTTGAGCTTTGAGCTTTGAGCTTTGTGGTTTGAGCTTTGAGTTTTGAGCTGTGAGCTGTAAGCTTTGAGCTCTAAACTGTGAGCTCTGAGCTGTGAGCTTTGAGGTCTGAGCTGTGAGCTTTGATCTCTGAACTGTGGGCTTTGTGCTTTGAGCTGTGAGCTTTGAGCTTTGGGATTTGAGCTGTTAGCTGTGAGCTTTGAGCTTTCGGCTTTGAGCTTTGTGGTTTGAGCTTTGAGCTTTGAGCTTTGGGATTTGAGCTGTTAGCTGTGAGCTTTCAGCTTTCGCCTTTGAGCTTTGTGGTTTGAGCTTTGAGTTTTGAGCTGTGAGCTGTAAGCTTTGAGCTCTAAACTGTGAGCTCTGAGCTGTGAGTTTGAGCTTTGAGCTTTGAGCTTTGGGTTTTGAGCTTTGTGCTTTGAGCTGTGACCTTTGAGCGTTGAGCTTTGAGCTTTGAGCTGTGAGCTTTGAGCTTTGAGCTTTGAGCTTTGAGCTTTGTGCTTTGAGCTTTGAGCTTTGAGCTTTGAGCTTTGAGCTTTGAGCTTTGAGCTTTGTGGTTTGAGCTTTGAGTTTTGAGCTGTGAGCTGTAAGCTTTGAGCTCTAAACTGTGAGCTCTGAGCTGTGAGCTTTGAGGTCTGAGCTGTGAGCTTTGAGCTCTGAACTGTGGGCTTTGTGCTTTGAGCTGTGAGCTTTGAGCTTTGGGATTTGAGCTGTTAGCTGTGAGCTGTGAGCTTTGAGCTTTGTGCTTTGAGCTGTGACCTTTGAGCGTTGAGCTTTGAGCTTTGAGCTTTGAGCTTTGAGCTCTGAGCTTTGAGCTTTGAGCTTTGAGCTCTGAGCTTTGAGCTTTGAGCTTTGAGCTTTGAGCTCTGAGCTTTGAGCTTTGAGCTTTGAGCTTTTAGCTTTGAGCTTTGAGCTTTGAGCTTTGAGCTTTGAGCTTTGAGCTGTGAGCTGTGAGCATTGAGCTGTGAGCTTTGAGCTTTGAGCTTTGAGCTTTGTGTTTTGAGCTTTGTGCTTTGAGCTGTGACCTTTGAGCGTTGAGCTTTGAGCTTTGAGCTGTGAGCTTTGAGCTTTGAGCTTTGAGCTTTGAGCTTTGAGCTTTGAGCTTTGAGCTTTGTGCTTTGAGCTTTCAGCTTTCGGCTTTGAGCTTTGTGTTTTGAGCTTTGTGCTTTGAGCTGTGACCTTTGAGCGTTGAGCTTTGAGCTTTGAGCTTTGAGCTGTGAGCTGTGAGCATTGAGCTGTGAGCTTTGAGCTTTGAGCTTTGAGCTTTGTGTTTTGAGCTTTGTGCTTTGAGCTGTGACCTTTGAGCTTTGAGCTTTGAGCTTTGAGCTGTGAGCTTTGAGCTTTGAGCTTTGAGCTTTGAGCTTTGAGCTTTGAGCTTTGAGCTTTGAGCTTTGAGCTTTGTGCTTTGAGCTTTGAGCTTTGAGCTTTGAGCTTTGAGCTTTGAGCTTTGAGCTTTGAGCTTTGAGTTGTGAGCTGTGGGCTTTGGGCTTTTAGCTTTTGGATTTGAGTTTTGAGCTTTGAGCTTCATACTTTGAGCTTTGAGCTCTGAGCTTTGAGCTTTGAGCTTTGAGCTTTGAGCTTTGAGCTTTGAGCTTTGGGCTTTGAGCTTTTACCTTTGAGTTTGAGTTTTGAGCTGTGAGCTCTGAGCTTTGAGCTTTGAGCGTTGAGCTTTGAGCTTTGAGCTTTGAGCTTTGAGCTGTGAGCTGTGAGCTTTGAGCTGTGAGCTGTGAGCTGTGAGCTGTGAGCGGTGAGCATTGAGCTTTGAGCTTTGAGCTCTGAGCTTTGAGCTTTGAGCTTTGAGCTTTGAGCTTTGAGCTCTGAACTGTGGGTTTTGTGCTTTGAGCTTTGAGCTTTGAGCTTTGAGCTTTGAGCTCTGAGCTCTGAGCTCTGAGTGCTTTGAGCTTTGAGCTGTGAGCTTTGAGCTTTGTGTTTTGAGCTTTGTGCTTTGAGCTTTGAGCTGTGAGCTTTGAGCTTTGAGCTTTGAGCTTTGAGCTTTGAGCTTTGAGCTTTGAGCTTTGTGCTTTGAGCTTTTAGCTTTGAGTTTGAGTTTTGAGCTGTGAGCTCTGAGCTTTGAGCTTTGAGCGTTGAGCTTTGAGCTTTGAGCTTTGAGCTTTGAGCTGTGAGCTGTGAGCTTTGAGCTGTGAGCTGTGAGCTGTGAGCTGTGAGCGGTGAGCATTGAGCTTTGAGCTTTGAGCTTTGAGCTTTGAGCTTTGAGCTTTGAGCTTTGAGCTGAGTGCTTTGAGCTTTGAGCTTTGAGCTTTGAGCTTTGAGCTTTGTGGTTTGAGCTTTGAGTTTTGAGCTGTGAGCTGTAAGCTTTCTGCTCTAAACTGTGAGCTCTGAGCTGTGAGCTTTGAGGTCTGAGCTGTGAGCTTTGATCTCTGAACTGTGGGCTTTGTGCTTTGAGCTGTGACCTTTGAGCGTTGAGCTTTGAGCTTTGAGCTTTGAGCTTTGAGTTGTGAGCTGTGGGCTTTGGGCTTTTAGCTTTTGGATTTGAGTTTTGAGCTTTGAGCTTCATACTTTGAGCTTTGAGCTCTGAGCTTTGAGCTTTGAGCTTTGAGCTGTGAGCTGTGAGCTTTGAGCTGTGAGCTGTGAGCTGTGAGCTGTGAGCGGTGAGCATTGAGCTTTGAGCTTTGAGCTTTGAGCTTTGAGCTTTGAGCTTTGAGCTGAGTGCTTTGAGCTTTGAGCTTTGAGCTTTGAGCTTTGAGCTTTGAGCTTTGAGCTTTGTGGTTTGAGCTTTGAGTTTTGAGCTGTGAGCTGTAAGCTTTGAGCTCTAAACTGTGAGCTCTGAGCTGTGAGCTTTGAGGTCTGAGCTGTGAGCTTTGATCTCTGAACTGTGGGCTTTGTGCTTTGAGCTGTGAGCTTTGAGCTTTGGGATTTGAGCTGTTAGCTGTGAGCTTTGAGCTTTCGGCTTTGAGCTTTGTGGTTTGAGCTTTGAGCTTTGAGCTTTGGGATTTGAGCTGTTAGCTGTGAGCTTTCAGCTTTCGCCTTTGAGCTTTGTGGTTTGAGCTTTGAGTTTTGAGCTGTGAGCTGTAAGCTTTGAGCTCTAAACTGTGAGCTCTGAGCTGTGAGTTTGAGCTTTGAGCTTTGAGCTTTGGGTTTTGAGCTTTGTGCTTTGAGCTGTGACCTTTGAGCGTTGAGCTTTGAGCTTTGAGCTGTGAGCTTTGAGCTTTGAGCTTTGAGCTTTGAGCTTTGTGCTTTGAGCTTTGAGCTTTGAGCTTTGAGCTTTGAGCTTTGAGCTTTGTGGTTTGAGCTTTGAGTTTTGAGCTGTGAGCTGTAAGCTTTGAGCTCTAAACTGTGAGCTCTGAGCTGTGAGCTTTGAGGTCTGAGCTGTGAGCTTTGAGCTCTGAACTGTGGGCTTTGTGCTTTGAGCTGTGAGCTTTGAGCTTTGGGATTTGAGCTGTTAGCTGTGAGCTTTGAGCTTTGTGCTTTGAGCTGTGACCTTTGAGCGTTGAGCTTTGAGCTTTGAGCTTTGAGCTTTGAGCTCTGAGCTTTGAGCTTTGAGCTTTGAGCTCTGAGCTTTGAGCTTTGAGCTTTGAGCTCTGAGCTTTGAGTTTTGAGCTTTGTGCTTTGAGCTCTGAGCTTTGAGCTTTGAGCTTTGAGCTTTGAGCTTTTAGCTTTGAGCTTTGAGCTTTGAGCTTTGAGCTTTGAGCTTTGAGCTTTGAGCTGTGAGCTGTGAGCATTGAGCTGTGAGCTTTGAGCTTTGAGCTTTGAGCTTTGTGTTTTGAGCTCTGAGCTTTGACCTGAGTGCTTTGAGCTTTGAGCTGTGAGCTTTGAGCTTTGTGTTTTGAGCTTTGTGCTTTGAGCTTTGAGCTTTGAGCTTTGAGCTTTGTTCTTTGAGCTTTCAGCTTTCGGCTTTGAGCTTTGTGTTTTGAGCTTTGTGCTTTGAGCTGTGACCTTTGAGCGTTGAGCTTTGAGCTTTGAGCTTTGAGCTTTGAGCGTTGAGCTTTGAGCTGTGAGCTTTGAGCTTTGAGCTTTGAGCTTTGAGCTTTGAGCTTTGAGCTTTGAGCTGTGAGCTGTGAGCATTGAGCTGTGAGCATTGAGCTGTGAGCTTTGAGCTTTGAGCTTTGAGCTTTGTGTTTTGAGCTTTGTGCTTTGAGCTGTGACCTTTGAGCGTTGAGCTTTGAGCTTTGAGCTGTGAGCTTTGAGCTTTGAGCTTTGAGCTTTGAGCTTTGAGCTTTGAGCTTTGTGCTTTGAGCTTTCAGCTTTCGGCTTTGAGCTTTGTGTTTTGAGCTTTGTGCTTTGAGCTGTGACCTTTGAGCGTTGAGCTTTGAGCTTTGAGCTTTGAGCTGTGAGCTGTGAGCATTGAGCTGTGAGCTTTGAGCTTTGAGCTTTGAGCTTTGTGTTTTGAGCTTTGTGCTTTGAGCTGTGACCTTTGAGCGTTGAGCTTTGAGCTTTGAGCTTTGAGCTGTGAGCTTTGAGCTTTGAGCTTTGAGCTTTGAGCTTTGAGCTTTGAGCTTTGAGCTTTGAGCTTTGAGCTTTGAGCTTTGAGTTGTGAGCTGTGGGCTTTGGGCTTTTAGCTTTTGGATTTGAGTTTTGAGCTTTGAGCTTCATACTTTGAGCTTTGAGCTTTGAGCTTTGAGCTTTGAGCTGTGAGCTGTGAGCTTTGAGCTGTGAGCTGTGAGCTGTGAGCGGTGAGCTGTGAGCGGTGAGCATTGAGCTTTGAGCTGAGTGCTTTGAGCTTTGAGCTTTGAGCTTTGAGCTTTGAGCTCTGAGCTGTGAGCTTTGAGGTCTGAGCTGTGAGCTTTGATCTCTGAACTGTGGGCTTTGTGCTTTGAGCTGTGAGCTTTGAGCTTTGGGATTTGAGCTGTTAGCTGTGAGCTTTGAGCTTTCGGCTTTGAGCTTTGTGGTTTGAGCTTTGAGCTTTGAGCTTTGGGATTTGAGCTGTTAGCTGTGAGCTTTCAGCTTTCGGCTTTGAGCTTTGTGGTTTGAGCTTTGAGTTTTGAGCTGTGAGCTGTAAGCTTTGAGCTCTAAACTGTGAGCTCTGAGCTGTGAGTTTGAGCTTTGAGCTTTGAGCTTTGTGTTTTGAGCTTTGTGCTTTGAGCTGTGACCTTTGAGCGTTGAGCTTTGAGCTTTGAGCTTTGAGCTCTGAGCTTTGAGCTTTGAGCTTTGAGCTTTGAGCTTTGAGCTCTGAACTGTGGGTTTTGTGCTTTGAGCTTTGAGCTTTGAGCTTTGAGCTTTGAGCTCTGAGCTCTGAGCTCTGAGCTTTGACCTGAGTGCTTTGAGCTTTGAGCTGTGAGCTTTGAGCTTTGTGTTTTGAGCTTTGTGCTTTGAGCTTTGAGCTGTGAGCTTTGAGCTTTGAGCTTTGAGCTTTGAGCTTTGAGCTTTGTGCTTTGAGCTTTTAGCTTTGAGTTTGAGTTTTGAGCTGTGAGCTCTGAGCTTTGAGCTTTGAGCGTTGAGCTTTGAGCTTTGAGCTTTGAGCTTTGAGCTGTGAGCTGTGAGCTTTGAGCTGTGAGCTGTGAGCTGTGAGCTGTGAGCGGTGAGCATTGAGCTTTGTGCTTTGAGCTGTGACCTTTGAGCGTTGAGCTTTGAGCTTTGAGCTTTGAGCTGAGTGCTTTGAGCTTTGAGCTTTGAGCTTTGAGCTTTGAGCTTTGAGCTTTGAGCTTTGAGCTTTGAGTTGTGAGCTGTGGGCTTTGGGCTTTTAGCTTTTGGATTTGAGTTTTGAGCTTTGAGCTTCATACTTTGAGCTTTGAGCTTTGAGCTTTGAGCTTTGAGCTGTGAGCTGTGAGCTTTGAGCTGTGAGCTGTGAGCTGTGAGCTGTGAGCTGTGAGCGGTGAGCATTGAGCTTTGAGCTTTGAGCTTTGAGCTTTGAGCTTTGAGCTTTGAGCTTTGAGCTGAGTGCTTTGAGCTTTGAGCTTTGAGCTTTGAGCTTTGAGCTCTGAGCTGTGAGCTTTGAGGTCTGAGCTGTGAGCTTTGATCTCTGAACTGTGGGCTTTGTGCTTTGAGCTGTGAGCTTTGAGCTTTGGGATTTGAGCTGTTAGCTGTGAGCTTTGAGCTTTCGGCTTTGAGCTTTGTGGTTTGAGCTTTGAGCTTTGAGCTTTGGGATTTGAGCTGTTAGCTGTGAGCTTTCAGCTTTCGGCTTTGAGCTTTGTGGTTTGAGCTTTGAGTTTTGAGCTGTGAGCTGTAAGCTTTGAGCTCTAAACTGTGAGCTCTGAGCTGTGAGTTTGAGCTTTGAGCTTTGAGCTTTGTGTTTTGAGCTTTGTGCTTTGAGCTGTGACCTTTGAGCGTTGAGCTTTGAGCTTTGAGCTTTGAGCTCTGAGCTTTGAGCTTTGAGCTTTGAGCTTTGAGCTTTGAGCTCTGAACTGTGGGTTTTGTGCTTTGAGCTTTGAGCTTTGAGCTTTGAGCTTTGAGCTCTGAGCTCTGAGCTCTGAGCTTTGACCTGAGTGCTTTGAGCTTTGAGCTGTGAGCTTTGAGCTTTGTGTTTTGAGCTTTGTGCTTTGAGCTTTGAGCTGTGAGCTTTGAGCTTTGAGCTTTGAGCTTTGAGCTTTGAGCTTTGAGCTTTGAGCTTTGTGCTTTGAGCTTTTAGCTTTGAGTTTGAGTTTTGAGCTGTGAGCTCTGAGCTTTGAGCTTTGAGCGTTGAGCTTTGAGCTTTGAGCTTTGAGCTTTGAGCTGTGAGCTGTGAGCTTTGAGCTGTGAGCTGTGAGCTGTGAGCTGTGAGCGGTGAGCATTGAGCTTTGAGCTTTGAGCTTTGAGCTTTGAGCTTTGAGCTTTGAGCTTTGAGCTTTGAGCTGAGTGCTTTGAGCTTTGAGCTTTGAGCTTTGAGCTTTGTGGTTTGAGCTTTGAGTTTTGAGCTGTGAGCTGTAAGCTTTCTGCTCTAAACTGTGAGCTCTGAGCTGTGAGCTTTGAGGTCTGAGCTGTGAGCTTTGATCTCTGAACTGTGGGCTTTGTGCTTTGAGCTGTGACCTTTGAGCGTTGAGCTTTGAGCTTTGAGCTTTGAGCTGTGAGCTGTGAGCATTGAGCTGTGTGCTTTGAGCTTTGAGCTTTGAGCTTTGTGTTTTGAGCTTTGTGCTTTGAGCTGTGACCTTTGAGCGTTGAGCTTTGAGCTTTGAGCTGTGAGCTTTGAGCTTTGAGCTTTGAGCTTTGAGCTTTGAGCTTTGAGCTTTGTGCTTTGAGCTTTGAGCTTTGAGCTTTGAGCTTTGAGCTTTGAGCTTTGAGCTTTGAGTTGTGAGCTGTGGGCTTTGGGCTTTTAGCTTTTGGATTTGAGTTTTGAGCTTTGAGCTTCATACTTTGAGCTTTGAGCTCTGAGCTTTGAGCTTTGAGCTTTGAGCTTTGAGCTTTGAGCTTTGAGCTTTGAGCTTTGAGCTTTGAGCTTTGAGCTTTGGGCTTTGAGCTTTTACCTTTGAGTTTGAGTTTTGAGCTGTGAGCTGTGAGCTTTGAGCTTTGAGCGTTGAGCTTTGAGCTTTGAGCTTTGAGCTTTGAGCTGTGAGCTGTGAGCTTTGAGCTGTGAGCTGTGAGCTGTGAGCTGTGAGCGGTGAGCATTGAGCTTTGAGCTTTGAGCTTTGTGGTTTGAGCTTTGAGTTTTGAGCTGTGAGCTGTAAGCTTTGAGCTCTAAACTGTGAGCTCTGAGCTGTGAGCTTTGAGGTCTGAGCTGTGAGCTTTGAGCTCTGAACTGTGGGCTTTGTGCTTTGAGCTGTGAGCTTTGAGCTTTGGGATTTGAGCTGTTAGCTGTGAGCTTTGAGCTTTGTGCTTTGAGCTGTGACCTTTGAGCGTTGAGCTTTGAGCTTTGAGCTTTGAGCTTTGAGCTCTGAGCTTTGAGCTTTGAGCTTTGAGCTTTGAGCTTTGAGCTTTGAGCTTTGAGCTTTGAGCTTTGAGCTTTGAGCTTTGGGCTTTGAGCTTTTACCTTTGAGTTTGAGTTTTGAGCTGTGAGCTGTGAGCTTTGAGCTTTGAGCGTTGAGCTTTGAGCTTTGAGCTTTGAGCTTTGAGCTGTGAGCTGTGAGCTTTGAGCTGTGAGCTGTGAGCTGTGAGCTGTGAGCGGTGAGCATTGAGCTTTGAGCTTTGAGCTTTGTGGTTTGAGCTTTGAGTTTTGAGCTGTGAGCTGTAAGCTTTGAGCTCTAAACTGTGAGCTCTGAGCTGTGAGCTTTGAGGTCTGAGCTGTGAGCTTTGAGCTCTGAACTGTGGGCTTTGTGCTTTGAGCTGTGAGCTTTGAGCTTTGGGATTTGAGCTGTTAGCTGTGAGCTTTGAGCTTTGTGCTTTGAGCTGTGACCTTTGAGCGTTGAGCTTTGAGCTTTGAGCTTTGAGCTTTGAGCTCTGAGCTTTGAGCTTTGAGCTTTGAGCTCTGAGCTTTGAGCTTTGAGCTTTGAGCTCTGAGCTTTGAGCTTTGAGCTTTGAGCTTTGAGCTCTGAGCTTTGAGCTTTGAGCTTTGAGCTTTTAGCTTTGAGCTTTGAGCTTTGAGCTTTGAGCTTTGAGCTGTGAGCTGTGAGCATTGAGCTGTGAGCTTTGAGCTTTGAGCTTTGAGCTTTGTGTTTTGAGCTTTGTGCTTTGAGCTGTGACCTTTGAGCGTTGAGCTTTGAGCTTTGAGCTTTGAGCTGTGAGCTTTGAGCTTTGAGCTTTGAGCTTTGAGCTTTGAGCTTTGTGCTTTGAGCTTTCAGCTTTCGGCTTTGAGCTTTGTGTTTTGAGCTTTGTGCTTTGAGCTGTGACCTTTGAGCGTTGAGCTTTGAGCTTTGAGCTTTGAGCTTTGAGCTGTGAGCTGTGAGCATTGAGCTGTGAGCTTTGAGCTTTGAGCTTTGAGCTTTGTGTTTTGAGCTTTGTGCTTTGAGCTGTGACCTTTGAGCGTTGAGCTTTGTGCTTTGAGCTTTGAGCTGTGAGCTTTGAGCTTTGAGCTTTGAGCTTTGAGCTTTGAGCTTTGAGCTTTGAGCTTTGAGCTTTGAGCTTTGAGCTTTGAGTTGTGAGCTGTGGGCTTTGGGCTTTTAGCTTTTGGATTTGAGTTTTGAGCTTTGAGCTTCATACTTTGAGCTTTGAGCTCTGAGCTTTGAGCTTTGAGCTTTGAGCTTTGAGCTTTGAGCTTTGAGCTTTGAGCTTTGGGCTTTGAGCTTTTACCTTTGAGTTTGAGTTTTGAGCTGTGAGCTCTGAGCTTTGAGCTTTGAGCTGTGAGCTGTGAGCTGTGAGCTCTGAGCGGTGAGCATTGAGCTTTGAGCTTTGAGCTTTGAGCTTTGAGCTTTGAGCTGAGTGCTTTGAGCTTTGAGCTTTGAGCTTTGAGCTTTGAGCTTTGTGGTTTGAGCTTTGAGCTTTGAGCTTTGAGCTTTGAGCTTTGAGCTTTGAGCTTTGAGCTTTGAGCTTTGAGCTTTGGGCTTTGAGCTTTTAGCTTTGAGTTTGAGTTTTGAGCTGTGAGCTCTGAGCTTTGAGCTTTGAGCGTTGAGCTTTGAACTTTGAGCTTTGAGCTTTGAGCTGTGAGCTGTGAGCTTTGAGCTGTGAGCTGTGAGCTGTGAGCTGTGAGCTGTGAGCGGTGAGCATTGAGCTTTGAGCTTTGAGCTTTGAGCTTTGAGCTTTGAGCTTTGAGCTTTGAGCTGAGTGCTTTGAGCTTTGAGCTTTGAGCTTTGAGCTTTGAGCTCTGAGCTGTGAGCTTTGAGGTCTGAGCTGTGAGCTTTGATCTCTGAACTGTGGGCTTTGTGCTTTGAGCTGTGAGCTTTGAGCTTTGGGATTTGAGCTGTTAGCTGTGAGCTTTGAGCTTTCGGCTTTGAGCTTTGTGGTTTGAGCTTTGAGCTTTGAGCTTTGGGATTTGAGCTGTTAGCTGTGAGCTTTCAGCTTTCGGCTTTGAGCTTTGTGGTTTGAGCTTTGAGTTTTGAGCTGTGAGCTGTAAGCTTTGAGCTCTCAACTGTGAGCTCTGAGCTGTGAGTTTGAGCTTTGAGCTTTGAGCTTTGAGCTTTGAGCTCTGAGCTTTGAGCTTTGAGCTTTGAGCTTTGAGCTTAGAGCTCTGAACTGTGGGTTTTGTGCTTTGAGCTTTGAGCTTTGAGCTTTGAGCTTTGAGCTTTGAGCTCTGAGCTCTGAGCTCTGAGCTTTGACCTGAGTGCTTTGAGCTTTGAGCTGTGAGCTTTGAGCTTTGTGTTTTGAGCTTTGTGCTTTGAGCTGTGACCTTTGAGCGTTGAGCTTTGAGCTTTGAGCTTTGAGCTGTGAGCTTTGAGCTTTGAGCTTTGAGCTTTGAGCTTTGAGCTTTGAGCTTTGTGCTTTGAGCTTTTAGCTTTGAGTTTGAGTTTTGAGCTGTGAGCTCTGAGCTTTGAGCTTTGAGCGTTGAGCTTTGAGCTTTGAGCTTTGAGCTTTGAGCTGTGAGCTGTGAGCTTTGAGCTGTGAGCTGTGAGCTTTGAGCTGTGAGCTGTGAGCTGTGAGCTGTGAGCTGTGAGCGGTAAGCATTGAGCTTTGAGCTTTGAGCTTTGAGCTTTGAGCTTTGAGCTTTGAGCTTTGAGCTTTGAGCTGAGTGCTTTGAGCTTTGAGCTTTGAGCTTTGAGCTTTGAGCTTTGTGGTTTGAGCTTTGAGTTTTGAGCTGTGAGCTGTAAGCTTTCTGCTCTAAACTGTGAGCTCTGAGCTGTGAGCTTTGAGGTCTGAGCTGTGAGCTTTGATCTCTGAACTGTGGGCTTTGTGCTTTGAGCTGTGACCTTTGAGCGTTGAGCTTTGAGCTTTGAGCTTTGAGCTGTGAGCTGTGAGCATTGAGCTGTGTGCTTTGAGCTTTGAGCTTTGAGCTTTGTGTTTTGAGCTTTGTGCTTTGAGCTGTGACCTTTGAGCGTTGAGCTTTGAGCTTTGAGCTTTGAGCTGTGAGCTTTGAGCTTTGAGCTTTGAGCTTTGAGCTTTGAGCTTTGAGCTTTGAGCTTTGAGCTTTGAGCTTTGAGTTGTGAGCTGTGGGCTTTGGGCTTTTAGCTTTTGGATTTGAGTTTTGAGCTTTGAGCTTCATACTTTGAGCTTTGAGCTCTGAGCTTTGAGCTTTGAGCTTTGAGCTTTGAGCTTTGAGCTTTGAGCTTTGAGCTTTGAGCTTTGGGCTTTGAGCTTTTACCTTTGAGTTTGAGTTTTGAGCTGTGAGCTCTGAGCTTTGAGCTTTGAGCGTTGAGCTTTGAGCTTTGAGCTTTGAGCTTTGAGCTGTGAGCTGTGAGCTTTGAGCTTTGAGTTTTGAGCTGTGAGCTGTAAGCTTTGAGCTCTAAACTGTGAGCTCTGAGCTTTGAGCTTTGAGCTTAGAGCTCTGAACTGTGGGTTTTGTGCTTTGAGCTTTGAGCTTTGAGCTTTGAGCTTTGAGCTCTGAGCTCTGAGCTCTGAGCTTTGACCTGAGTGCTTTGAGCTTTGAGCTGTGAGCTTTGAGCTTTGTGTTTTGAGCTTTGTGCTTTGAGCTGTGACCTTTGAGCGTTGAGCTTTGAGCTTTGAGCTTTGAGCTGTGAGCTTTGAGCTTTGAGCTTTGAGCTTTGAGCTTTGAGCTTTGAGCTTTGTGCTTTGAGCTTTTAGCTTTGAGTTTGAGTTTTGAGCTGTGAGCTCTGAGCTTTGAGCTTTGAGCGTTGAGCTTTGAGCTTTGAGCTTTGAGCTTTGAGCTGTGAGCTGTGAGCTTTGAGCTGTGAGCTGTGAGCTGTGAGCTGTGAGCTGTGAGCTGTGAGCTGTGAGCTGTGAGCATTGAGCTGTGTGCTTTGAGCTTTGAGCTTTGAGCTTTGTGTTTTGAGCTTTGTGCTTTGAGCTGTGACCTTTGAGCGTTGAGCTTTGAGCTTTGAGCTGTGAGCTTTGAGCTTTGAGCTTTGAGCTTTGAGCTTTGAGCTTTGAGCTTTGTGCTTTGAGCTTTGAGCTTTGAGCTTTGAGCTTTGAGCTTTGAGCTTTGAGCTTTGAGTTGTGAGCTGTGGGCTTTGGGCTTTTAGCTTTTGGATTTGAGTTTTGAGCTTTGAGCTTCATACTTTGAGCTTTGAGCTCTGAGCTTTGAGCTTTGAGCTTTGAGCTTTGAGCTTTGAGCTTTGAGCTTTGGGCTTTGAGCTTTTACCTTTGAGTTTGAGTTTTGAGCTGTGAGCTCTGAGCTTTGAGCTTCGAGCGTTGAGCTTTGAGCTTTGAGCTTTGAGCTTTGAGCTGTGAGCTGTGAGCTTTGAGCTGTGAGCTGTGAGCTGTGAGCTGTGAGCGGTGAGCATTGAGCTTTGAGCTTTGAGCTTTGAGCTTTGAGCTTTGAGCTGAGTGCTTTGAGCTTTGAGCTTTGAGCTTTGAGCTTTGAGCTTTGTGGTTTGAGCTTTGAGCTTTGAGCTTTGAGCTTTGAGCTTTGAGCTTTGAGCTTTGAGCTTTGAGCTTTGAGCTTTGGGCTTTGAGCTTTTATCTTTGAGTTTGAGTTTTGAGCTGTGAGCTCTGAGCTTTGAGCTTTGAGCGTTGAGCTTTGAGCTTTGAGCTTTGAGCTTTGAGCTGTGAGCTGTGAGCTGTGAGCTGTGAGCTTTGAGCTTTGAGCTGAGTGCTTTGAGCTTTGAGCTTTGAGCTTTGAGCTTTGAGCTTTGTGGTTTGAGCTTTGAGTTTTGAGCTGTGAGCTGTAAGCTTTGAGCTCTAAACTGTGAGCTCTGAGCTGTGAGCTTTGAGGTCTGAGCTGTGAGCTTTGATCTCTGAACTGTGGGCTTTGTGCTTTGAGCTGTGAGCTTTGAGCTTTGGGATTTGAGCTGTTAGCTGTTAGCTTTGAGCTTTCGGCTTTGAGCTTTGTGGTTTGAGCTTTGAGCTTTGAGCTTTGGGATTTGAGCCTGTTAGCTGTGAGCTTTCAGCTTTCGGCTTTGAGCTTTGTGGTTTGAGCTTTGAGTTTTGAGCTGTGAGCTGTAAGCTTTGAGCTCTAAACTGTGAGCTCTGAGCTGTGAGTTTGAGCTTTGAGCTTTGAGCTTTGTGTTTTGAGCTTTGTGCTTTGAGCTGTGACCTTTGAGCGTTGAGCTTTGAGCTTTGAGCTGTGAGCTTTGAGCTTTGAGCTTTGAGCTTTGAGCTTTGTGCTTTGAGCTTTGAGCTTTGAGCTTTGAGCTTTGAGCTTTGAGCTTTGTGGTTTGAGCTTTGAGTTTTGAGCTGTGAGCTGTAAGCTTTGAGCTCTAAACTGTGAGCTCTGAGCTGTGAGCTTTGAGGTCTGAGCTGTGAGCTTTGAGCTCTGAACTGTGGGCTTTGTGCTTTGAGCTGTGAGCTTTGAGCTTTGGGATTTGAGCTGTTAGCTGTGAGCTTTGAGCTTTGTGCTTTGAGCTGTGACCTTTGAGCGTTGAGCTTTGAGCTTTGAGCTTTGAGCTCTGAGCTTTGAGCTTTGAGCTTTGAGCTCTGAGCTTTGAGCTTTGAGCTTTGAGCTCTGAGCTTTGAGCTTTGAGCTTTGAGCTCTGAGCTCTGAGCTTTGAGCTTTGAGCTTTGAGCTTTTAGCTTTGAGCTTTGAGCTTTGAGCTTTGAGCTTTGAGCTGTGAGCTGTGAGCATTGAGCTGTGAGCTTTGAGCTTTGAGCTTTGAGCTTTGTGTTTTGAGCTTTGTGCTTTGAGCTGTGACCTTTGAGCGTTGAGCTTTGAGCTTTCAGCTTTCGGCTTTGAGCTTTGTGTTTTGAGCTTTGTGCTTTGAGCTGTGACCTTTGAGCGTTGAGCTTTGAGCTGTGAGCTTTGAGCTTTGAGCTTTGAGCTTTGAGCTTTGAGCTTTGAGCTTTGAGTTTTGAGCTGTGAGCTGTAAGCTTTGAGCTCTAAACTGTGAGCTGTGAGCTGTGAGCTTTGAGCTTTGAGCTTTGAGCTTTGAGCTTTGAGCTTTGAGCTTTGAGCTTTGTGGTTTGAGCTTTGAGCTTTGAGCTTTGAGCTTTGAGCTTTGAGCTTTGAGCTTTGAGCTTTGGGCTTTGAGCTTTTAGCTTTGGGCTTTGAGTTTTGAGCTTTGAGCTTCATACTTTGAGCTTTGAGCTGTGAGCTGTGAGCTATGAGCTCTGGGATTTGAGCTGTTAGCTGTGAGCTTTCAGCTTTCGGCTTTGAGCTTTGTGGTTTGAGCTTTGAGTTTTGAGCTGTGAGCTGTAAGCTTTGAGCTTTGTGCTTTGAGCTTTGAGCTTTGAGCTTTGAGCTTTGAGCTTTGAGCTTTGTGGTTTGAGCTTTGAGTTTTGAGCTGTGAGCTGTAAGCTTTGAGCTCTAAACTGTGAGCTCTGAGCTGTGAGCTTTGAGGTCTGAGCTGTGAGCTTTGAGCTCTGAACTGTGGGCTTTGTGCTTTGAGCTGTGAGCTTTGAGCTTTGGGATTTGAGCTGTTAGCTGTGAGCTTTGAGCTTTGTGCTTTGAGCTGTGACCTTTGAGCGTTGAGCTTTGAGCTTTGAGCTTTGAGCTCTGAGCTTTGAGCTTTGAGCTTTGAGCTCTGAGCTTTGAGCTTTGAGCTCTGAGCTTTGAGCTTTGAGCTTTGAGCTCTGAGCTCTGAGCTTTGAGCTTTGAGCTTTGAGCTTTTAGCTTTGAGCTTTGAGCTTTAAGCTTTGAGCTTTGAGCTGTGAGCTGTGAGCATTGAGCTGTGAGCTTTGAGCTTTGAGCTTTGAGCTTTGTGTTTTGAGCTTTGTGCTTTGAGCTGTGACCTTTGAGCGTTGAGCTTTCAGCTTTCAGCTTTCGGCTTTGAGCTTTGTGTTTTGAGCTTTGTGCTTTGAGCTGTGACCTTTGAGCGTTGAGCTTTTGAGCTTTGAGCTTTGAGCTGTGAGCTTTGAGCTTTGAGCTTTGAGCTTTGAGCTTTGAGCTTTGAGCTTTGAGCTTTGAGCTTTGAGCTTTGAGTTTTGAGCTGTGAGCTGTAAGCTTTGAGCTCTAAACTGTGAGCTCTGAGCTGTGAGCTTTGAGCTTTGAGCTTTGAGCTTTGAGCTTTGAGCTTTGAGCTTTGAGCTTTGTGGTTTGAGCTTTGAGCTTTGAGCTTTGAGCTTTGAGCTTTGAGCTTTGAGCTTTGAGCTTTGAGCTTTGGGCTTTGAGCTTTTAGCTTTGGGCTTTGAGTTTTGAGCTTTGAGCTTCATACTTTGAGCTTTGAGCTTTGAGCTGTGAGCTGTGAGCTATGAGCTCTGAGCTGTGAGCTTTGAGCTTTGACCTCTGAACTGTGGGCTTTATGCTTTGTGCTTTGAGATTTGAGATGTGAGCTTTTGTGCTTTGAGATTTGAGCTGTGAGCTCTGAGCTCTTAGCTTTGAGCTCTGAGCTTTGACCTGAGTGCTTTGAGCTTTGAGCTGTGAGCTTTGAGCTTTGAGCTTTGAGTTTTGAGCTTTGAGCTTCATACTTTGAGCTTTGAGCTTTGAGCTGTGAGCTTTGAGCTGAGTGCTTTGAGCTTTGAGCTGTGAGCTTTGAGCTTTGAGCTTTGAGCTTTGAGTTTTGAGCTGTGAGCTGTAAGCTTTGAGCTCTAAACTGTGAGCTCTGAGCTGTGAGCTTTGAGGTCTGAGCTGAGAGCTTTGAGCTCTGAACTGTGGGCTTTGTGCTTTGAGCTTTGAGCTTTGAGCTTTGGGATTTGAGCTGTTAGCTGTGAGCTTTGACCTTTGAGCTTTGAGCTTTGAGCTTTGAGCTTTGAGCTTTGAGCTTTGAGCTTTGTGTTTTGAGCTTTGTGCTTTGAGCTGTGACCTTTGAGCTTTGAGCTTTGAGTTTTGAGCTTTGAGCTTCATACTTTGAGCTTTGAGCTTTGAGCTGTGAGCTTTGAGCTGAGTGCTTTGAGCTTTGAGCTGTGAGCTTTGAGCTTTGAGCTTTGAGTTTTGAGCTGTGAGCTGTAAGCTTTGAGCTCTAAACTGTGAGCTCTGAGCTGTGAGCTTTGAGGTCTGAGCTGAGAGCTTTGAGCTCTGAACTGTGGGCTTTGTGCTTTGAGCTTTGAGCTTTGAGCTTTGGGATTTGAGCTGTTAGCTGTGAGCTTTGACCTTTGAGCTTTGAGCTTTGAGCTTTGAGCTTTGAGCTTTGAGCTTTGAGTTGTGAGCTGTGGGCTTTGGGCTGTGGGCTTTGGGCTTTTAGCTTTTTTATTTGAGTTTTGAGCTTTGAGCTTCATACTTTGAGCTTTGAGCTCTGAGCTCTGAGCTTTGAGCTTTGAGCTTTGGGCTTTGGAGCTTTGAGCTTTGAGTTTGAGTTTTGAGCTGTGAGCTCTGAGCTTTGAGCTTTGAGCGTTGAGCTTTGAGCTGTGAGCTTTGAGCTTTGAGCTTTGAACTTTGAGCTTTGAGCTTTGAGCTTTGAGCTTTGAGCTTTGAGCTTTGAGCTTTGAGCTTTGAGCTTTGAGCTTTGAGCTTTGAGCTTTGAGCTTTGAGCTTTGAGCTTTGAGCTGTGAGCTGTGAGCATTGAGCTGTGAGCTTTGAGCTTTGAGCTTTGAGCTTTGTGTTTTGAGCTTTGTGCTTTGAGCTGTGACCTTTGAGCGTTGAGCTTTGAGCTTTGAGCTGTGAGCTTTGAGCTTTGAGCTTTGAGCTTTGAGCTTTGAGCTTTGAGCTTTGTGCTTTGAGCTTTCAGCTTACGGCTTTGAGCTTTGAGCTTTGGGCTTTGAGCTTTTAGCTTTGGGCTTTGAGTTTTGAGCTTTGAACTTTATACTTTGAGCTTTGAGCTTTGAGCTGTGAGCTGTTAGCTGTGAGCTTTGAGCTTTGAGCTTTGGGCTTTGAGCTTTGAGCTTTTGAGCCTTGGGTTTTGAGCTGAGTGCTTTGAGCTTTGGGCTTTGAGCTTTTAGCTTTGGGCTTTGAGTTTTGAGCTTTGAGCT
This sequence comes from Astropecten irregularis, assembly GCA_963971285.1. Classification (NCBI taxonomy): domain Eukaryota; kingdom Metazoa; phylum Echinodermata; class Asteroidea; order Paxillosida; family Astropectinidae; genus Astropecten; species Astropecten irregularis. The sequence continues at coordinate 9,038,346 of OZ020257.1, forward strand.
TCATACTTTGAGCTTTGAGCTTTGAGCTTTGAGTTTTGAGCTGTGAGCTGTAAGCTTTGAGCTCTAAACTGTGAGCTCTGAGCTGTGAGCTTTGAGCTTTGGGCTTTGAGCTTTGAGTTTCGAGCTTTGAGCTTCATACTTTGAGCTTTGAGCTTTTGAGCCTTGGGTTTTGAGCTTAGTGCTTTGAGCTGTGAGCTTTGAGCTGAGTGCTTTGAGCTTTGGGCTTTGAGCTTTGAGCTGAGTGCTTTGAGCTTTGAGCTGTGAGCTTTGAGCTTTGAGCTTTGAGTTTTGAGCTGTGAGCTGTAAGCTTTGAGCTCTTAACTGTGAGCTCTGAGCTGTGAGCTTTGAGGTCTGAGCTGTGAGCTTTGAGCTCTGAACTGTGGGCTTTGTACTTTGAGCTTTGAGCTGTGAGCTGTAAGCTTTGAGCTGTGAGCTTTGAGGTCTGAGCTGTGAGCTTTGAGCTCTGAACTGTGGGCTTTGTACTTTGAGCTTTGGGTTTTGAGCTGTGAGCTGTAAGCTTTGAGCTCTTAACTGTGAGCTCTGAGCTGTGAGCTGTGAGCCTTGAGGTCTGAGCTGTGAGCTTTGAGCTCTGAACTGTGGGCTTTGTACTTTGAGCTTTGAGCTTTGAGCTTTGAGCTTTGAGCTTTGAGCTTTGTGGTTTGAGCTTTGAGCTTTGAGCTTTGAGCTTTGAGCTTTGAGCTTTGAGCTTTGAGCTTTGAGCTTTGGGCTTTGAGCTTTTAGCTTTGGGCTTTGAGTTTTGAGCTTTGAGCTTCATACTTTGAGCTTTGAGCTTTGAGCTGTGAGCTGTGAGCTATGAGCTCTGGGATTTGAGCTGTTAGCTGTGAGCTTTCAGCTTTCGACTTTGAGCTTTGTGGTTTGAGCTTTGAGTTTTGAGCTGTGAGCTGTAAGCTTTGAGCTCTAAACTGTGAGCTCTGAGCTGTGAGTTTGAGCTTTGAGCTTTGAGCTTTGTGTTTTGAGCTTTGTGCTTTGAGCTGTGACCTTTGAGCGTTGAGCTTTGAGCTTTGAGCTGTGACCTTTGAGCGTTGAGCTTTGAGCTTTGAGCTGTGAGCTTTGAGCTTTGAGCTTTGAGCTTTGAGCTTTGTGCTTTGAGCTTTGAGCTTTGAGCTTTGAGCTTTGAGCTTTGAGCTTTGTGGTTTGAGCTTTGAGTTTTGAGCTGTGAGCTGTAAGCTTTGAGCTCTAAACTGTGAGCTCTGAGCTGTGAGCTTTGAGGTCTGAGCTGTGAGCTTTGAGCTCTGAACTGTGGGCTTTGAGCTGTGAGCTTTGAGCTTTGGGATTTGAGCTGTTAGCTGTGAGCTTTGAGCTTTGTGCTTTGAGCTGTGACCTTTGAGCGTTGAGCTTTGAGCTTTGAGCTTTGAGCTCTGAGCTTTGAGCTTTGAGCTTTGAGCTCTGAGCTTTGAGCTTTGAGCTTTGAGCTCTGAGCTTTGAACTTTGAGCTTTGAGCTCTGAGCTCTGAGCTTTGAGCTTTGAGCTTTGAGCTTTGAGCTTTGAGCTTTGAGCTTTGAGCTTTGAGCTTTGAGCTTTGAGCTTTGAGCTGTGAGCTGTGAGCATTGAGCTGTGAGCTTTGAGCTTTGAGCTTTGAGCTTTGTGTTTTGAGCTTTGTGCTTTGAGATGTGACCTTTGAGCGTTGAGCTTTGAGCTTTGAGCTTTGAGCTTTGAGCTTTGAGCTTTGAGCTTTGTGCTTTGAGCTTTCAGCTTTCGGCTTTGAGCTTTGTGTTTTGAGCTTTGTGCTTTGAGCTGTGACCTTTGAGCGTTGAGCTTTTGAGCTTTGAGCTTTGAGCTGTGAGCTTTGAGCTTTGAGCTTTGAGCTTTGAGCTTTGAGCTTTGAGCTTTGAGCTTTGAGTTTTGAGCTGTGAGCTGTAAGCTTTGAGCTCTAAACTGTGAGCTCTGAGCTGTGAGCTTTGAGCTTTGAGCTTTGAGCTTTGAGCTTTGAGCTTTGAGCTTTGTGGTTTGAGCTTTGAGCTTTGAGCTTTGAGCTTTGAGCTTTGAGCTTTGAGCTTTGAGCTTTGAGCTTTGAGCTTTGGGCTTTGAGCTTTTAGCTTTGGGCTTTGAGTTTTGAGCTTTGAGCTTTGAGCTTCATACTTTGAGCTTTGAGCTTTGAGCTGTGAGCTGTGAGCTATGAGCTCTGAGCTGTGAGCTTTGAGCTTTGACCTCTGAACTGTGGGCTTTATGCTTTGTGCTTTGAGATTTGAGATGTGAGCTTTTGTGCTTTGAGATTTGAGCTGTGAGCTGTGAGCTCTTAGCTTTGAGCTCTGAGCTTTGACCTGAGTGCTTTGAGCTTTGAGCTTTGAGCTTTGAGATTTGAGCTGTGAGCTCTGAGCTCTTAGCTTTGAGCTCTGAGCTTTGACCTGAGTGCTTTGAGCTTTGAGCTTTGAGCTTTGAGCTTTGAGCTTTGAGCTTTGTGTTTTGAGCTTTGTGCTTTGAGCTGTGACCTTTGAGCTTTGAGCTTTGAGTTTTGAGCTTTGAGCTTCATACTTTGAGCTTTGAGCTTTGAGCTGTGAGCGTTGAGCTGAGTGCTTTGAGCTTTGAGCTGTGAGCTTTGAGCTTTGAGCTTTGAGTTTTGAGCTGTGAGCTGTAAGCTTTGAGCTCTAAACTGTGAGCTCTGAGCTGTGAGCTTTGAGGTCTGAGCTGAGAGCTTTGAGCTCTGAACTGTGGGCTTTGTGCTTTGAGCTTTGAGCTTTGAGCTTTGGGATTTGAGCTGTTAGCTGTGAGCTTTGACCTTTGAGCTTTGAGCTTTGAGCTTTGAGCTTTGAGCTTTGAGCTTTGAGTTGTGAGCTGTGGGCTTTGGGCTGTGGGCTTTGGGCTTTTAGCTTTTTTATTTGAGTTTTGAGCTTTGAGCTTCATACTTTGAGCTTTGAGCTCTGAGCTCTGAGCTTTGAGCTTTGAGCTTTGGGCTTTGAGCTTTGAGCTTTGAGCTCTGAGCTTTGAGCTTTGAGCTTTGAGCTTTGAGCTCTGAGCTTTGAGCTTTGAGCTTTGAGCTTTGAGCTTTGAGCTTTTAGCTTTGAGCTTTGAGCTTTGAGCTTTGAGCTTTGAGCTTTGAGCTTTGAGCTTTGTGCTTTGAGCTTTCAGCTTTCGGCTTTGAGCTTTGAGCTTTGGGCTTTGAGCTTTTAGCTTTGGGCTTTGAGTTTTGAGCTTTGAACTTTATACTTTGAGCTTTGAGCTTTGAGCTGTGAGCTGTTAGCTGTGAGCTTTGAGCTTTGAGCTTTGGGCTTTTAGCTTTTAGCTTTGGGCTTTGAGTTTTGAGCTTTGAGCTTCATACTTTGAGCTTTGAGCTTTGAGCTTTGAGTTTTGAGCTCTGAACTGTGGGCTTTGTACTTTGAGCTTTGAGCTTTGAGCTGTGAGCTGTAAGCTTTGAGCTCTTAACTGTGAGCTCTGAGCTGTGAGCTTTGAGGTCTGAGCTGTGAGCTTTGAGCTCTTAACTGTGAGCTCTGAGCTGTGAGCTTTGAGGTCTGAGCTGTGAGCTTTGAGCTGTGAGCTTTGAGGTCTGAGCTGTGAGCTTTGAGCTCTGAACTGTGGGCTTTGTACTTTGAGCTTTGGGTTTTGAGCTGTGAGCTGTAAGCTTTGAGCTCTTAACTGTGAGCTCTGAGCTGTGAGCTTTGAGGTCTGAGCTGTGAGCTTTGAGCTCTTAACTGTGAGCTCTGAGCTGTGAGCTTTGAGGTCTGAGCTGTGAGCTTTGAGCTCTGAACTGTGGGCTTTGTACTTTGAGCTTTGAGCTTTGAGCTGTGAGCTGTAAGCTTTGAGCTGTGAGCTTTGAGGTCTGAGCTGTGAGCTTTGAGCTCTGAACTGTGGGCTTTGTACTTTGAGCTTTGGGTTTTGAGCTGTGAGCTGTAAGCTTTGAGCTCTTAACTGTGAGCTCTGAGCTGTGAGCTGTGAGCTTTGAGGTCTGAGCTGTGAGCTTTGAGCTCTGAACTGTGGGCTTTGTACTTTGAGCTTTGAGCTTTGAGCTTTGAGCTTTGAGCTTTGAGCTTTGAGCTTTGAGCCTTTAGCTTTGAGCTTTGAGCTTTGTGGTTTGAGCTTTTAGCTTTGAGCTTTGAGCTTTGAGCTTTGAGCTTTGAGCTTTGAGCTTTGGGCTTTGAGCTTTTAGCTTTGTTCTTTGAGTTTTGAGCTTTGAGCTTCATACTTTGAGCTTTGAGCTTTGAGCTTTGAGCTGTGAGCTGTGAGCTATGAGCTCTGAGCTGTGAGCTTTGAGCTTTGACCTCTGAACTGTGGGCTTTATGCTTTGTGCTTTGAGATTTGAGATGTGAGCTTTTGTGCTTTGAGATTTGAGCTGTGAGCTCTGAGCTCTTAGCTTTGAGCTCTGAGCTTTGACCTGAGTGCTTTGAGCTTTGAGCTGTTAGCTTTGAGCTTTTAGCTTTTAGCTTTGGGCTTTGAGCTTTGAGCTTTGAGCTGTGAGCTTTGAGCTTTTGAGCTGTGAGCTTTGAGCCTTGGGCTTTGAGCTTTGAGCTTTGAGCTTTGAGCTGTGAGCTGTGAGCTGTGAGCATTGAGCTGTGAGCTTTGAGCTTTGAGCTTTGAGTTTTGAGCTGTGAGCTGTGAGCTGTGAGCTGTGAGCTTTGAGCTTTGAGCTTTGAGCTTTGAGCTTTGAGCTTTGAGCTTTGAGCTTTGAGCTTTGAGCTTTGAGCTTTGAGCTTTGAGCTTTGCGCTTTGAGCTTTGAGCTTTGAGCATTGAGCTGTGAGCTGTGACCTTTGAGATTTGAGCTTTGAGCTGTGAGCTCTGAGCTTTGAGCTCTGAGCTTTGAGCGTTGAGCTTTGGGCTTTGAGCTTTGAGCTTTGAGCTGTAAGCTTTGAGTTTTGAGCTTTGAGCTGAGGGCTGTGAGGTTTGAGCTTTGAGCCTTGGGCTTTGAGCTGAGTGCTTTGAGCTGTGAGCTTTGAGCTTAGTGCTTTGAGCCTCGGGCTTTGAGCTTTGGAGAGCATCATGCTTTGAGAGCCTTGGGTTTTGAGCCTTAGAGCTTGTGCGTTGAGGTCTGAAGTCTGAGCTTTGAGCTTTGAGCTCTGAGCTTTAACCTTCATGCTTTGAGCTTTGAGCTCTGAGCTCTGAGCTTCGAGCTTTGAGCTTCATGCATTGAGCTTTGAGCTTCATGCTTTGAGCTTTATGGCTTTGAGCCTTGGGCTTTGAGCTTTGAGCTTAGTGCTTTGGGCTTTGAACTTTCAGCTCCGAGCTTTGAGCCTTTGGAGTTTGAGCTTTGAGCTGTGCGCTTCATACTTTGAGCTTTGAGCTTTGAGCTTTGGGCTTTGAGCTTTTAGCTTTGGGATTTGAGTTTTGAGCTTTGAGCTTTGAGCTTTTAGCTTTTTCAATGAACCACCCAACATGGAGACTCTGTCATCAAAGTGGACATTTGCGAAATGGTTTACTTCCTCTGTAGCATAGCCACGGTCAAGAAGTTTCTGTTTGAAAAAATCAACCTTTTCCACAAAGTCCCTTTCGTGTATGCAAATGCGTTTGTATCTCGTCACTTCACCCTTGATGACGCCGCCAAATACAGATTCAGGGTGAGCAGAATCCCGAGCAAGATATTGAGAAGTGTCGGTTTTCTTGGTCGAAACCCGGGTATCCAGCTTTCCTTCTTTATGAAAACGTTCACCTTTATATATGACAAGGTCAAGAAAGGTGATTTGATGATCGGAGATTTCTGAGGTGAATTTCAAAGTTGGGTGCAGATTGTTAATCATTGTGACGAAGGTACCAGCCTTGGTCCTAGTGCCATTAAAGATAATCAATACGTCATCCCTATATCTCATATATGCCACTATTTCGGGGTTGTTTGGGAGTATTATATCTTTTTCATATTTGAACAAAGTGATATCACATATTTCAGGACTGCAGACACTTCCCATTGCCACACCGACTCTTTGTCTGTAGAATTTATTGTTAAATTCAAAAACGTTTGCGCCGACAATGAGTTCAAGCAGACTTTGGGCATGTTTCCTTGTTGGTTTGGGTATAGAGTACAATCCTGGGTTAGCTTGTTCCAGTGCATCACAAACTGAGCTTATCGCTTCGTCTTACGGACAGTTGGTGTACATCGAAACAATGTCAAGAGCAATTAGAAAATTATCCTGTCCCACAGTCAAGTTGTTTAGTTTAGAGAGAACCTCAGCGGAGTCTCTCGTGTATGTGCTTTGACGCTTAACTATTGGGAGCAGGAAATAATCCATATATTTTGAGATTTGTTGAGTTGGAGCCCCGCAACCACTGATTATTGGCCTTCCCACGAACCGAGTTCCTTCTGGAGGTTTTTTGTGAACTTTCGGTAGGAGGGTAGAGGCAGGGTGTTTTGATTTCGTGGTTTTCAGGATTCAAACAGTCAAACATATCTTTATTGATAATTTTATCTAGATATAAGTTATGTACAGCCTGGCCGACCATACGTGTGATATCACCTGTCAAATCCTCGTTGACAACCTCGTAATGTAGCCCTGATAATTGCCTAAGACCTTCCTGTATATAGTCTGATCTGTTCAGAACACAAATGCCCCTGCCTTTGTCAAATTGTTTAATGACAATATTGTCATTTTTCTTAAGGCTTGTAAGGGCAATGCGTTTAGCTTTGGTTATGTTCCATGCCACATTTTTAATTTTTAGTTTAGATAGTTCCTCCCGTGTACCTTCAATGTATGATTCTAAATTCGTGTTGAAAGTAGCACCGGGGTTCCATTTGGATGGCATGCGAAAAGGATAGGGGCGACCCTGTTTAGAACTCCTTGTCATCAAAATGCGTAATCTCATTTTTCTAAATAGCAGTTTTGAGTGACGGAGAATTGCTGTCTTTTTTGGTTTATTGGGTGTGGGGATAAAATTGAGTCCCCTTCCTAGAGCAATTGTTTCATGCAAAGACAAATTAACGTCTGATAGATTTTTAACAAAGTGTTTAAAGGTGGAGTAAAATCATACATGTGGCATGTGAAGAGCAAAAAAAGGAAAGGCGCTCCAAAGTTTTTCAGAAGCTTTTATCCGTGTGGTGTCTAACAAGCTCAAGAAAAAAACTTTAAGAGGCATCATAATTTAAGTTCTATTTGAAAATGGTTAAGGCGATGGGAGTGAAGGTGGGGTGGGGGTGGAAAAAAGCCGAAAGGGACAAGGGGAGGAAGAAAAGGGAAAAAGAGGGGGAAGGGAGAGAATACAGGTATAGGGGGGAAGGGAGAGAAGACAGGTATAGGGGGGAGGGGAAAGAAAAAGGGAGAGGGGAGGGGAAGAGTAGTGGGTGAAAAGGAAAGGTTTAAAGGTAAAGGTGGGGTGTAGGTGGGTGGGTTTGGGATGGAAGGGGAAAGGAGAAAGGGCTTTGTGGAAAAAAGGGGGTGAAGGGACAAGGAGGGGAGAAGGGAGAAGTAGAAGTAAGGGTGGGGTGGGGTGGGTGGGTTAGGTATAGGAGAAAAGGAAAGAGAAAGGGTTGAAACAAGAAAAACAGAAAAAAGGGAAAAAAAGAAAAGAAATGACAGGGATAGGTAGGAAAAGATGGATATTCAGCTTTGAGCTTTGAGCTTTGAGCTTTTAGCTTTGGTATTTGAGTTTTGAGCTTTGAGCTGTGAGCTTTGAGCTTTGAGCTTTGAGCTTTGAGCTTTGAGCTGTGAGCTGTGGGCTTTGGGCTGTGGGCTGTGGGCTTTGGGCTTTTAGCTTTGGGATTTGAGTTTTGAGCTTTGAGCTTTGAGCTTTGAGCTTTGAGCTTTGAGCGTTGAGCTTTGAGCCTTGGGCTTTGAGCTTTGAGCGTTGAGCTTTGAGCTTTGAGCCTTGGGCTTTGAGCTTTGAGCTTTGAGCTTTGAGCTTTGAGCTTTGAGCTGTGAGCTCTGAGCTTTGAGCTTTGAGCGTTGAGCTTTGAGCTTTGAGCTTTGAGCTGTGAGCTGTGAGCTGTGAGCTGTGAGCTTTGAGCTTTGGGCTTTGGGCTTTTAGCTTTGGGATTTGAATTTTGAGCTTTGAGCTTTGAGCTTTGAGCTTTGAGCTTTTAGCTTTGGGATTTGAGTTTTTAGCTTTGAGCTGTTAGCTGTGAGCTTTGAGCTTTGAGCTTTGAGCTTTGAGCTTTGAGCTTTGAGCCTTGGGCTTTGAGCTGTGAGCTTTGAGCTTTGAGCTTTGAGCTGTTAGCTGTGAGCTGTGAGCTGTGAGCTTTGAGCTTTGAGCTTTGAGCTTTGAGCTTTGAGCGTTGACCTTTGAGCTTTGAGCCTTGGGCTTTGAGCTGTGAGCTTTGAGCTTTGAGCTTTGAGCTTTGAGCTGTGAGCTGTGGGCTTTGGGCTGTGGGCTTTGGGCTTTTAGCTTTGGGATTTGAGTTTTGAGCTTTGAGCTGTGAGCTTTGAGCTTTGAGCTTTGAGCTTTGAGCTTTGAGCTTTGAGCCTTGGGCTTTGAGCTTTGAGCTTTGAGCTTTGAGCTTTGAGCTTTGAGCTGTGAGCTGTGAGCTTTGAGCTTTGAGCGTTGAGCTTTGAGCTTTGAGCTTTGAGCTTTGAGCTTTGAGCTGTGAGCTGTGAGCTGTGAGCTGTGAGCTGTGAGCTTTGAGCTTTGAGCTTTGAGCTTTGAGCTTTGAGCTTTTAGCTTTGGGATTTGAGTTTTGAGCTTTGAGCTGTTAGCTGTGAGCTGTGAGCTGTGAGCTTTGAGCTTTGAGCTTTGAGCTTTGAGCTTTGAGCGTTGACCTTTGAGCTTTGAGCCTTGGGCTTTGAGCTGTGAGCTTTGAGCTTTGAGCTTTGAGCTGTTAGCTGTGAGCTGTGAGCTTTGAGCTTTGAGCTTTGAGCTTTGAGCTTTGAGCGTTGACCTTTGAGCTTTGAGCCTTGGGCTTTGAGCTGTGAGCTTTGAGCTTTGAGCTTTGAGCTTTGAGCTGTGAGCTGTGGGCTTTGGGCTGTGGGCTTTGGGCTTTTAGCTTTGGGATTTAAGTTTTGAGCTTTGAGCTTTGAGCTTTGGGATTTAAGTTTTGAGCTTTGAGCTTTGAGCCTTGGGCTTTGAGCTTTGAGCTTTGAGCTTTGAGCTGTGAGCTCTGAAAAAGAAAAAAAAAAAAAGCTTTGAGCTTAGTGCTTTGAGCTGTGAGCCTTGAGCTTAGTGCTTTGAGCCTCAGGCTTTGAGCTTTGAAGAGCATCATGCTTTGAGAGCGTTGGGTTTTGAGCCTTAGAGCTTGTGAGTTGAGGTCTGAAGTCTGAGCTTTGAGCTCTGAGATCTGAGCTTTGAGCTTTGAACTTCATGCATTGAGCTTTGAGCTTCATGCTTTGAGCTTTATGGCTTTGAGCCTTGGGCTTTGGAGAGCATCATACTTTGAGCCTTGGGCTTTGAGCTTTGAGCTTAGTGCTTTGGGCTTTGAGCTTTGAGCCTTTGGAGTTTGAGCTTTGAGCTTGTGAGCTGTGAGCTTTGAGCTTTGAGCTTTGAGCTTTGAGCCTTTAGCTTTGAGCTTTGAGCTTTGTGGTTTGAGCTTTTAGCTTTGAGCTTTGAGCTTTGAGCTTTGAGCTTTGAGCTTTGAGCTTTGGGCTTTGAGCTTTTAGCTTTGTTCTTTGAGTTTTGAGCTTTGAGCTTCATACTTTGAGCTTTGAGCTTTGAGCTTTGAGCTGTGAGCTGTGAGCTATGAGCTCTGAGCTGTGAGCTTTGAGCTTTGACCTCTGAACTGTGGGCTTTATGCTTTGTGCTTTGAGATTTGAGATGTGAGCTTTTGTGCTTTGAGATTTGAGCTGTGAGCTCTGAGCTCTTAGCTTTGAGCTCTGAGCTTTGACCTGAGTGCTTTGAGCTTTGAGCTGTTAGCTTTGAGCTTTTAGCTTTTAGCTTTGGGCTTTGAGCTTTGAGCTTTGAGCTGTGAGCTTTGAGCTTTTGAGCTGTGAGCTTTGAGCCTTGGGCTTTGAGCTTTGAGCTTTGAGCTTTGAGCTGTGAGCTGTGAGCTGTGAGCATTGAGCTGTGAGCTTTGAGCTTTGAGCTTTGAGTTTTGAGCTGTGAGCTGTGAGCTGTGAGCTGTGAGCTTTGAGCTTTGAGCTTTGAGCTTTGAGCTTTGAGCTTTGAGCTTTGAGCTTTGAGCTTTGAGCTTTGAGCTTTGAGCTTTGAGCTTTGCGCTTTGAGCTTTGAGCTTTGAGCATTGAGCTGTGAGCTGTGACCTTTGAGATTTGAGCTTTGAGCTGTGAGCTCTGAGCTTTGAGCTCTGAGCTTTGAGCGTTGAGCTTTGGGCTTTGAGCTTTGAGCTTTGAGCTGTAAGCTTTGAGTTTTGAGCTTTGAGCTGAGGGCTGTGAGGTTTGAGCTTTGAGCCTTGGGCTTTGAGCTGAGTGCTTTGAGCTGTGAGCTTTGAGCTTAGTGCTTTGAGCCTCGGGCTTTGAGCTTTGGAGAGCATCATGCTTTGAGAGCCTTGGGTTTTGAGCCTTAGAGCTTGTGCGTTGAGGTCTGAAGTCTGAGCTTTGAGCTTTGAGCTCTGAGCTTTAACCTTCATGCTTTGAGCTTTGAGCTCTGAGCTCTGAGCTTCGAGCTTTGAGCTTCATGCATTGAGCTTTGAGCTTCATGCTTTGAGCTTTATGGCTTTGAGCCTTGGGCTTTGAGCTTTGAGCTTAGTGCTTTGGGCTTTGAACTTTCAGCTCCGAGCTTTGAGCCTTTGGAGTTTGAGCTTTGAGCTGTGCGCTTCATACTTTGAGCTTTGAGCTTTGAGCTTTGGGCTTTGAGCTTTTAGCTTTGGGATTTGAGTTTTGAGCTTTGAGCTTTGAGCTTTTAGCTTTTTCAATGAACCACCCAACATGGAGACTCTGTCATCAAAGTGGACATTTGCGAAATGGTTTACTTCCTCTGTAGCATAGCCACGGTCAAGAAGTTTCTGTTTGAAAAAATCAACCTTTTCCACAAAGTCCCTTTCGTGTATGCAAATGCGTTTGTATCTCGTCACTTCACCCTTGATGACGCCGCCAAATACAGATTCAGGGTGAGCAGAATCCCGAGCAAGATATTGAGAAGTGTCGGTTTTCTTGGTCGAAACCCGGGTATCCAGCTTTCCTTCTTTATGAAAACGTTCACCTTTATATATGACAAGGTCAAGAAAGGTGATTTGATGATCGGAGATTTCTGAGGTGAATTTCAAAGTTGGGTGCAGATTGTTAATCATTGTGACGAAGGTACCAGCCTTGGTCCTAGTGCCATTAAAGATAATCAATACGTCATCCCTATATCTCATATATGCCACTATTTCGGGGTTGTTTGGGAGTATTATATCTTTTTCATATTTGAACAAAGTGATATCACATATTTCAGGACTGCAGACACTTCCCATTGCCACACCGACTCTTTGTCTGTAGAATTTATTGTTAAATTCAAAAACGTTTGCGCCGACAATGAGTTCAAGCAGACTTTGGGCATGTTTCCTTGTTGGTTTGGGTATAGAGTACAATCCTGGGTTAGCTTGTTCCAGTGCATCACAAACTGAGCTTATCGCTTCGTCTTACGGACAGTTGGTGTACATCGAAACAATGTCAAGAGCAATTAGAAAATTATCCTGTCCCACAGTCAAGTTGTTTAGTTTAGAGAGAACCTCAGCGGAGTCTCTCGTGTATGTGCTTTGACGCTTAACTATTGGGAGCAGGAAATAATCCATATATTTTGAGATTTGTTGAGTTGGAGCCCCGCAACCACTGATTATTGGCCTTCCCACGAACCGAGTTCCTTCTGGAGGTTTTTTGTGAACTTTCGGTAGGAGGGTAGAGGCAGGGTGTTTTGATTTCGTGGTTTTCAGGATTCAAACAGTCAAACATATCTTTATTGATAATTTTATCTAGATATAAGTTATGTACAGCCTGGCCGACCATACGTGTGATATCACCTGTCAAATCCTCGTTGACAACCTCGTAATGTAGCCCTGATAATTGCCTAAGACCTTCCTGTATATAGTCTGATCTGTTCAGAACACAAATGCCCCTGCCTTTGTCAAATTGTTTAATGACAATATTGTCATTTTTCTTAAGGCTTGTAAGGGCAATGCGTTTAGCTTTGGTTATGTTCCATGCCACATTTTTAATTTTTAGTTTAGATAGTTCCTCCCGTGTACCTTCAATGTATGATTCTAAATTCGTGTTGAAAGTAGCACCGGGGTTCCATTTGGATGGCATGCGAAAAGGATAGGGGCGACCCTGTTTAGAACTCCTTGTCATCAAAATGCGTAATCTCATTTTTCAAAATAGCAGTTTTGAGTGACGGAGAATTGCTGTCTTTTTTGGTTTATTGGGTGTGGGGATAAAATTGAGTCCCCTTCCTAGAGCAATTGTTTCATGCAAAGACAAATTAACGTCTGATAGATTTTTAACAAAGTGTTTAAAGGTGGAGTAAAATCATACATGTGGCATGTGAAGAGCAAAAAAAGGAAAGGCGCTCCAAAGTTTTTCAGAAGCTTTTATCCGTGTGGTGTCTAACAAGCTCAAGAAAAAAACTTTAAGAGGCATCATAATTTAAGTTCTATTTGAAAATGGTTAAGGCGATGGGAGTGAAGGTGGGGTGGGGGTGGAAAAAAGCCGAAAGGGACAAGGGGAGGAAGAAAAGGGAAAAAGAGGGGGAAGGGAGAGAATACAGGTATAGGGGGGAAGGGAGAGAAGACAGGTATAGGGGGGAGGGGAAAGAAAAAGGGAGAGGGGAGGGGAAGAGTAGTGGGTGAAAAGGAAAGGTTTAAAGGTAAAGGTGGGGTGTAGGTGGGTGGGTTTGGGATGGAAGGGGAAAGGAGAAAGGGCTTTGTGGAAAAAAGGGGGTGAAGGGACAAGGAGGGGAGAAGGGAGAAGTAGAAGTAAGGGTGGGGTGGGGTGGGTGGGTTAGGTATAGGAGAAAAGGAAAGAGAAAGGGTTGAAACAAGAAAAACAGAAAAAAGGGAAAAAAAGAAAAGAAATGACAGGGATAGGTAGGAAAAGATGGATATTCAGCTTTGAGCTTTGAGCTTTGAGCTTTTAGCTTTGGTATTTGAGTTTTGAGCTTTGAGCTGTGAGCTTTGAGCTTTGAGCTTTGAGCTTTGAGCTTTGAGCTGTGAGCTGTGGGCTTTGGGCTGTGGGCTGTGGGCTTTGGGCTTTTAGCTTTGGGATTTGAGTTTTGAGCTTTGAGCTTTGAGCTTTGAGCTTTGAGCGTTGAGCTTTGAGCCTTGGGCTTTGAGCTTTGAGCGTTGAGCTTTGAGCTTTGAGCCTTGGGCTTTGAGCTTTGAGCTTTGAGCTTTGAGCTTTGAGCTTTGAGCTGTGAGCTCTGAGCTTTGAGCTTTGAGCGTTGAGCTTTGAGCTTTGAGCTTTGAGCTGTGAGCTGTGAGCTGTGAGCTGTGAGCTTTGAGCTTTGGGCTTTGGGCTTTTAGCTTTGGGATTTGAATTTTGAGCTTTGAGCTTTGAGCTTTGAGCTTTGAGCTTTTAGCTTTGGGATTTGAGTTTTTAGCTTTGAGCTGTTAGCTGTGAGCTTTGAGCTTTGAGCTTTGAGCTTTGAGCTTTGAGCTTTGAGCCTTGGGCTTTGAGCTGTGAGCTTTGAGCTTTGAGCTTTGAGCTGTTAGCTGTGAGCTGTGAGCTGTGAGCTTTGAGCTTTGAGCTTTGAGCTTTGAGCTTTGAGCGTTGACCTTTGAGCTTTGAGCCTTGGGCTTTGAGCTGTGAGCTTTGAGCTTTGAGCTTTGAGCTTTGAGCTGTGAGCTGTGGGCTTTGGGCTGTGGGCTTTGGGCTTTTAGCTTTGGGATTTGAGTTTTGAGCTTTGAGCTGTGAGCTTTGAGCTTTGAGCTTTGAGCTTTGAGCTTTGAGCTTTGAGCCTTGGGCTTTGAGCTTTGAGCTTTGAGCTTTGAGCTTTGAGCTTTGAGCTGTGAGCTGTGAGCTTTGAGCTTTGAGCGTTGAGCTTTGAGCTTTGAGCTTTGAGCTTTGAGCTTTGAGCTGTGAGCTGTGAGCTGTGAGCTGTGAGCTGTGAGCTTTGAGCTTTGAGCTTTGAGCTTTGAGCTTTGAGCTTTTAGCTTTGGGATTTGAGTTTTGAGCTTTGAGCTGTTAGCTGTGAGCTGTGAGCTGTGAGCTTTGAGCTTTGAGCTTTGAGCTTTGAGCTTTGAGCGTTGACCTTTGAGCTTTGAGCCTTGGGCTTTGAGCTGTGAGCTTTGAGCTTTGAGCTTTGAGCTGTTAGCTGTGAGCTGTGAGCTTTGAGCTTTGAGCTTTGAGCTTTGAGCTTTGAGCGTTGACCTTTGAGCTTTGAGCCTTGGGCTTTGAGCTGTGAGCTTTGAGCTTTGAGCTTTGAGCTTTGAGCTGTGAGCTGTGGGCTTTGGGCTGTGGGCTTTGGGCTTTTAGCTTTGGGATTTAAGTTTTGAGCTTTGAGCTTTGAGCTTTGGGATTTAAGTTTTGAGCTTTGAGCTTTGAGCCTTGGGCTTTGAGCTTTGAGCTTTGAGCTTTGAGCTGTGAGCTCTGAAAAAGAAAAAAAAAAAAAGCTTTGAGCTTAGTGCTTTGAGCTGTGAGCCTTGAGCTTAGTGCTTTGAGCCTCAGGCTTTGAGCTTTGAAGAGCATCATGCTTTGAGAGCGTTGGGTTTTGAGCCTTAGAGCTTGTGAGTTGAGGTCTGAAGTCTGAGCTTTGAGCTCTGAGATCTGAGCTTTGAGCTTTGAACTTCATGCATTGAGCTTTGAGCTTCATGCTTTGAGCTTTATGGCTTTGAGCCTTGGGCTTTGGAGAGCATCATACTTTGAGCCTTGGGCTTTGAGCTTTGAGCTTAGTGCTTTGGGCTTTGAGCTTTGAGCCTTTGGAGTTTGAGCTTTGAGCTTGTGAGCTTTGAGCTTTGTTCTTTGAGCTTTGAGCTTTGAGCTGTGAGCTGTGAGCTGTGAGCTTTGAGCTTTGAGCTTTGGGCTTTTAGCTTTGGGATTTGAGTTTTGAAGAAAAAACCTTAAGAGGCATCATAATTTAAGTTCTATTTGAAAATGGTTAAGGCGATGGGAGTGAAGGTGGGGTGGGGGTGGAAAAAAGCCGAAAGGGACAAGGGGAGGAATAAAAGGGAAAAAGAGGGGGAAGGGAGAGAATACAGGTATAGGGGGGAAGGGAGAGAAGACAGGTATAGGGGGGAGGGGAAAGAAAAAGGGAGAGGGGAGGGGAAGAGTAGTGGGTGAAAAGGAAAGGTTTAAAGGTAAAGGTGGGGTGTAGGTGGGTGGGTTTGGGATGGAAGGGGAAAGGAGAAAGGGCTTTGTGGAAAAAAGGGGGTGAAGGGACAAGGAGGGGAGAAGGGAGAAGTAGAAGTAAGGGTGGGGTGGGGTGGGTGGGTTAGGTATAGGAGAAAAGGAAAGAGAAAGGGTTGAAACAAGAAAAACAGAAAAAAGGAAAAAAAAGAAAAGAAATGACAGGGATAGGTAGGAAAAGATGGATATTCAGCTTTGAGCTTTGAGCTTTGAGCTTTGAGCTTTGAGCTTTTAGCTTTGGGATTTGAGTTTTGAGCTTTGAGCTGTGAGCTTTGAGCTTTGAGCTTTGAGCTTTGAGCTTTGAGCTTTGAGCTTTGAGCTTTGAGCTGTGAGCTGTGGGCTTTGGGCTGTGGGCTTTGGGCTTTTAGCTTTGGGATTTGAGTTTTGAGCTTTGAGCTTTGAGCTTTGAGCGTTGAGCTTTGAGCTTTGAGCCTTGGGCTTTGAGCTTTGAGCTTTGAGCTGTGAGCTGTGAGCTGTGAGCTTTGAGCTTTGGGCTTTGGGCTTTTAGCTTTGGGATTTGAATTTTGAGCTTTGAGCTTTGAGCTTTGAGCTTTGAGCTTTGAGCTTTGAGCTTTGAGCTTTTAGCTTTGGGATTTGAGTTTTGAGCTTTGAGCTGTTAGCTTTGAGCTTTGAGCTTTGAGCGTTGACCTTTGAGCTTTGAGCCTTGGGCTTTGAGCTGTGAGCTTTGAGCTTTGAGCTTTGAGCTGTTAGCTGTGAGCTGTGAGCTTTGAGCTTTGAGCTTTGAGCTTTGAGCTTTGAGCGTTGACCTTTGAGCTTTGAGCCTTGGGCTTTGAGCTGTGAGCTTTGAGCTTTGAGCTTTGAGCTTTGAGCCGTGAGCTGTGGGCTTTGGGCTGTGGGCTTTGGGCTTTTAGCTTTGGGATTTGAGTTTTGAGCTTTGAGCTGTGAGCTTTGAGCTTTGAGCTTTGAGTTTTGAGCTTTGAGCCTTGGGCTTTGAGCTTTGAGCTTTGAGCTTTGAGCTTTGAGCTTTGAGCTGTGAGCTGTGAGCTTTGAGCTTTGAGCGTTGAGCTTTTAGCTTTGGGATTTGAGTTTTGAGCTTTGAGCTGTTAGCTGTGAGCTGTGAGCTTTGAGCTTTGAGCTTTGAGCTTTGAGCGTTGACCTTTGAGCTTTGAGCCTTGGGCTTTGAGCTGTGAGCTTTGAGCTTTGAGCTTTGAGCTGTTAGCTGTGAGGTGTGAGCTTTGAGCTTTGAGCTTTGAGCTTTGAGCTTTGAGCGTTGACCTTTGAGCTTTGAGCCTTGGGCTTTGAGCTGTGAGCTTTGAGCTTTGAGCTTTGAGCTTTGAGCTTTGAGCTGTGAGCTGTGGGCTTTGGGCTGTGGGCTTTGGGCTTTTAGTTTTGGGATTTAAGTTTTGAGCTTTGAGCTTTGAGCTTTGAGCTTTGAGCTTAGTGCTTTGAGCTGTGAGCCTTGAGCGTTGACCTTTGAGCTTTGAGCCTTGGGCTTTGAGCTGTGAGCTTTGAGCTTTGAGCTTTGAGCTTTGAGCTGTGAGCTGTGAGCTGTGGGCTTTGGGCTGTGGGCTTTGGGCTTTTAGCTTTGGGATTTAAGTTTTGAGCTTTGAGCTTTGAGCCTTGGGCTTTGAGCTTTGAGCTTTGAGCTTTGAGCTGTGAGCTCTGAGCTTTGAGCTTTGAGCTTAGTGCTTTGAGCTGTGAGCCTTGAGCTTAGTGCTTTGAGCCTCAGGCTTTGAGCTTTGAAGAGCATCATGCTTTGAGAGCGTTGGGTTTTGAGCCTTAGAGCTTGTGAGTTGAGGTCTGAAGTCTGAGCTTTGAGCTCTGAGATCTGAGCTTTGAGCTTCATGCATTGAGCTTTGAGCTTCATGCTTTGAGCTTTATGGCTTTGAGCCTTGGGCTTTGGAGAGCATCATGCTTTGAGCCTTGGGCTTTGAGCTTTGAGCTTAGTGCTTTGGGCTTTGAGCTTTGAGCCTTTGGAGTTTGAGCTTTGAGCTGTGAGCTGTGAGCTTTGAGCTTTGAGCGTTGAGCTTTGAGCTTTGAGCTTTGAGCTTTGAGCTGTGAGCTGTGAGCTGTGAGCTGTGAGCTTTGAGCTTTGGGCTTTGGGCTTTTAGCTTTGGGATTTGAATTTTGAGCTTTGAGCTTTGAGCTTTGAGCTTTGAGCTTTGGGATTTGAGTTTTGAGCTTTGAGCTTTGTGCTGTTAGCTGTGAGCTGTGAGCTTTGAGCTTTGAGCTTTGAGCTTTGATCTTTGAGCTTTGAGCGTTGACCTTTGAGCTTTGAGCCTTGGGCTTTGAGCTGTGAGCTTTGAGCTTTGAGCTTTGAGCTGTTAGCTGTGAGCTTTGAGCTTTGAGCTTTGAGCTTTGAGCTTTGAGCGTTGACCTTTGAGCTTTGAGCCTTGGGCTTTGAGCTGTGAGCTTTGAGCTTTGAGCTTTGAGCTTTGAGCTGTGAGCTGTGGGCTTTGGGCTGTGGGCTTTGGGCTTTTAGCTTTGGGATTTAAGTTTTGAGCTTTGAGCTTTGAGCCTTGGGCTTTGAGCTTTGAGCTTTGAGCTTTGAGCTTTGAGCTGTGAGCTCTGAGCTTTGAGCTTTGAGCTTAGTGCTTTGAGCTGTGAGCCTTGAGCTTAGTGCTTTGAGCCTCAGGCTTTGAGCTTTGAAGAGCATCATGCTTTGAGAGCGTTGGGTTTTGAGCCTTAGAGCTTGTGAGTTGAGGTCTGAAGTCTGAGCTTTGAGCTCTGAGATCTGAGCCTTGAGCTTTGAGCTTCATGCATTGAGCTTTGAGCTTCATGCTTTGAGCTTTATGGCTTTGAGCCTTGGGCTTTGGAGAGCATCATGCTTTGAGCCTTGGGCTTTGAGCTTTGAGCTTAGTGCTTTGGGCTTTGAGCTTTGAGCCTTTGGAGTTTGAGCTTTGAGCTTGTGAGCTTTGAGCTTTGTTCTTTGAGCTTTGAGCTGTGAGCTGTGAGCTGTGAGCTTTGAGCTTTGGGCTTTTAGCTTTGGGATTTGAGTTTTGAGTTTTGAGCTTTGAGCTTTGAGCTGTGAGCATTGAGCTTTGAGCTTTGAGCTTTGAGCTTTGAGCTTTGAGCTTTGAGCTTTGAGCTTTGAGCTTTGAGCTGTGAGCTGTGAGCATTGAGCTTTGAGCTTAGAGCTTAGAGCTTTGAGCTGTGAGCTTTGAGCTGTGAGCTTTGAGCTGTGAGCTCTGAGCTTTGAGCTGTGAGCTTTGAGTTTTGAGCTTTGAGCTGAGTGCTGTGAGCTGTGAGGTTTGAGCTTTGAGCCTTGGGCTTTGAGCTTAGTGCTTTGAGCTGTGAGCCTTGAGCTTAGTGCTTTGAGCCTCGGGCTTTGAGCTTTGGAGAGCATCATGAGTCTTGGGCTTTAAGATTTGTGCTCTGAGCTTTCAGCTGTGAGCCTCGAGCTTTGAGCTTTTGTTCTTTGTGCTTTGAGATTTAAGCTTTGATCTGTGAGCTTTGCCCACAATGTCGTCTGTGTACCGCCTGTAGAGTAGTGGTAAATTAATTTATGATGAATCTCGTCGTCGAGTGGCGAAGGACAACCACCTGGAAGTCTGTTTTTCATCAAACAACCAGGTTGCAGCATTGCTGCGCGTATCGGTGAAATGATCCTTGGTTATGGCGGTGTTCATGTCTTCTGACTACCAAACGAACAAAGATAATTGACTATTGGGGTCACCACCAACGTAGGGCTGGATGGCTCAGTTGGTAAGAGCGCCTATACTGTATTCAGGAGGTCGCCGGTTCGAATCCCACTCCAGTCAATTTTCTTTGTTCACTTTTCAATGGTTGTAGTTTTGCACCTTAAGACTCCTTCGTGGAAGATCGGAATTCAGTTTGGACATACGACTGTCCTTACGACAGTCGTCAGCGAAGAGACAAGACAGTCACCAAGATGACGGCATGCAGTCTCCTGTTTTCCATCGACAGATAGTAATGCCGAGGACACCAAGCCTTGTTTTGCGCACGTTTGGAGAAGGCAGTTTTTTTCGGCGTAAAGGTTTCGTTGGAGTTCTTGAGCGGTCTGGGGGAATTTTATTTTCTGAACGTTTCTTAATGTTCCTGTGGGTCCTCTCTTTGCTTAAAGTTCAGTTTCGAGACAATCAAGCGGTAGTCCGTCCAGGAGGTAGACAAAGCTTTGGTCATTCCCATATTCTTTCTGTCCTTGATGACAGTCAATGAGATTGCCACTACCGAGAGCGAGGATGCATTCCGTGTCTTGTTAGCAGGCGGAACATGGGGGTTGGTGATGACAAGTTTCATGTGAGGCGCACCAGTTGATGGTTCTGTTTTAAGGAAGGGTAGTTGAAATTTTCATCAATTTTCTGACGTTTGTGAGTTGTCCGGTATGACATAAAACCGTAACGCTAGCAACGCTCAAAAAGCTGGACGCTAGCAGCATGAACATACACGTGTGAGGTTTAGGATGCAACACTACTGAGTGATACGGTAGAGAATGTCCTTCGTAGACTTCCCTTAGACCTCCGTATTCAGGCTGCCTCAATGTAGTTCTACCTCACCTCACACTTCGGAATTGAGATTACACTACCCACCGGAGTAATTAGTTTAAGTTGAGCGGTCTATGTGAGAATAGTACCCGCATCCTGCCCTACTTCCGAGTTCTAGTGTCAGACATAGGCAAGGCAGCATGCTTGGAAGTGCCCCTCCACTTTCACCTCTTGCTACCTGAGGGACGTTCTGTGGAGCGACTTGCTTGTACGGCAGGACGATCCTGTCTCCAGCAACACGGAAGCCAGGAGCCCTTCAGGCCAGCTGACAGATGGGCGAGACCCGCACGGAAGCTCTGCCCATGGCGAGATGGGCATTGTGCCCACTATGCTCACCTGATTCATATCCACCATACTTTCCTAGTTCGTCTCGTTACCAACCCATCACCTGATTTCGGTGCCACTCTACATATAGTAGTCGGGGGAGGTTAAATGCAGTAGCCTCTCCCCACCTGTTGTGGGTTGGGTCTACTCGTTCATACCTACCCCAGACGGTTGCGTCCCGCCCGTCCTGCCCACTTCGAGCCTCCTGTTTTCGAAAAGGTCTGAATTTGTATATAACCAGATGGTTAGTACAACCATCTGGGGTAGGTATGAACTAGTAGACCCAACCCACAACAGGTGGGGAGAATTATGTATGAGCTTGAACCATCTGCAACCGTCTGAACTGGGCGGAGAATTTTGTGTTTTTCGTTGGGTAAAGGCAAGGTCTTTACAATAATTTTATATGGTACGTTCAAAACGAAGGGACATTGTTTGGTTAATCGTGTTTTGTTTGTGTGGCGTGTTGTGTTCAATTTTACGAAGCCATGTGCGTTTCGTTGTTGTTTTGGCGGGATGCGATGCGATATATTGTATGCAGTGTTGTGTTTTATTTGGTTGGTCGTGTTTTTGTGTGTGGTGTGATAAAGACACACCACTCACCAGCACAACTAACACGCACTGCATCGCATCATACCATCGCAACACACTATAAATGTGCAGAACATTTGTATACGTACAATTTTCTTCTGTATGGTGTGTTGTATTGTGGCATGTTGTATTGTGTTGCGATGGTGCGATACATGCAATGCCTGTTGGTTGTTGGCGTGTGCGAATCGTTACGGTGCTTGTGTGCTTAAGTGGTTGTGTTATGGTGTGGTGCGGTGACTTGTCTGTGTTTGGTGTGTTGTATTTTATTTTGGAGTGTTGTGTTGTGTCGATGGGTTACTTGTGTTGGGATGGCAAGCGATGCGACTGATGCGAAGCGTTGTGGTGGTTGTTTTTGGTGGTTTGTGTGCGATCTTGCGAAGACATGCCATGCGTGTTGGGGATGGTGTTGTGTCGTTGTGGTGCGGTGCGAAACGTTCCGGTGTTTTTTTTTTCTGCACAAAACTAACCAACATGTATCGCATTGCATCGCAACATACCACAACACAACCATCAGTATAATGTACAGTAGTAGTTTCTCTAGAATAATGCGACTTTACATAAAAAATTGAGGTTTGTAGGGCGTGGTGACGTAACATTGGCTTTGCTGGTCGGGTTTAGATGGTCAGACTTGGGCTTGCAAGCTTGACGGCCGAGATGATCCAGCGGACAATCGTATCCTTTGACGCTGGGTGGTTAAGCTTATTAGTAAAAAAGGGCTGAGAAATCGACCCTCTTCGGGTCGACCCCTAGCTTGCCTGATCAGTCATCGGTGCGCAATGCCAGAGTGGGTATAAAGATGTCTGGTGGCTCGAACGTGGGGCATCGGTTCTTGGTGAGAAAGCCGATGGTCGGAATCCCCTCGGGATACGGGCTCTGTCCGAGACGATGGAAATCCATCAGTCTCTGGAACTTCGGTTAAACCGAAAGCCAGAACTCGCAAGGCTAAGATGCCAATAGCTCAGGATGGCCATTGCCTCTCGTCGGAGAGGCGATGCTGGCAAGGATCGGAAGTGGGTGGCACCGCATGCAGCCGGAGACTGTGCGTAGAGCGTTGTTGAGCGTCCGGTTCAGCTTATTGGTATGGGCTGCGTTATCAAGGCAGCGCGGGTCGATGCCTTTGCTGACAGGGTTTCCAGGTGTTGGCGGAATGTCAGGCTGCGGTCGAGCTTGACACCTAGGTACGTCGGTGAGGCGTGGGACTAGAGTCTGGTGTTGATTTACTATGATGTTGAGCTCGCGGCTTGTCTCTCTGTTGTTGAAAGCGGAGGAGAGGGTCTAAGCCACGGAAAGCTTCAGGCGCAAGTTCTTCAGATATGTCGACAGGATGTCCATGTCAGCCGTCAATGGTCCGCCAGCACTAGTCAGACGTCAAGATGGCAAGGTCATCTGCAATAGCCGTACTTCTTTAACTGTCTCTGGGATGTCATGCAAGTAGATGTTAATTATCATAAGAGCGAGAATAGAAGCCTGAGGGACGCAATTTTTAAGCCTTCGTAACCTGCTGTGTTGGACGTCACCTTGTGTAGAGGGAGAAGCTACGGTTGCTCAGCATCTCCACGATGAAGCACACAGTGTGACGATCTGGTATTATCTGATGGCAAGCTGTAGAGCCGGAACTGGAAGATTCATTAGTCACTGGAGGGAGTGAAGCACGGACGACTTTCTGTCCAATGGATTGATCCCGGCTGAATGCACATAGTGGTGTAATATGTTGCTTGTTTAAAGGATCTTCTTGAATGGTGCGAAAGTGCTTCAGATGAAAGGGTGATAAGTGAGGGTCAATGGGATCCGCGTCTTAGCTGTATTATTAGATGCTGGAGCGAGCGCTCCGGTTGCGGGTAATTGAAGATTTACGCAGTTCAGACGCTACGACTTCTCTAGAGTATCCTCTGGCAGTGAAAAACGTGCTCATCTGTTTAAGAAGCTGTGAGTACAGGATTGAAGTCTTTGCAGACCCGTGGATGTGATGATTCGAGATAACTGTGGGAATCTGTAGGCTTATAAGAACACGGAAGTAGATTATCTATCCTCATCAATACCGATCTGGATGTCAAAGGAAGGGGAGGGTTTTCTCAGATACTTCTGAGGTGAACTGTAACAGCAGGGTGGTAGGAGTCGAAAAAATCAATGAACTTTTGATTGATGCAGTGATTGCCCACAATGTTCGTCTGTGTACCGCCTGTAGAGTAGTGGTAAATTAATTTATGATGAATCACGTTGTCGGGTGGCGAAGGACAACTACCGGGAAGTCTGTTTTTAAGTTATTTGTAATTTAATCATCAAACAACCAGGTTGCAGCATTGCTGCGCGTATCGGTGAAATGATCATTGGGTTATGGCGGTGTTCATGGCTTCTGACTACCAAACGAACAAAGATAATTGACTATTGGGGTCACCACCAACGTAGGCCTGGATGGCACAGTTGGTAGAGCGCCTGTACGGTATTCAGGAGGTCGCCGGTTCGAATCCCGCTCCAGTCAATTTTTCCTCCTTTTTTTTCAATTTTCTGACGTTCGCGAACTGTTGTCCGGTGTCCTGGTATGACATAAAACTGTAACGCTAGCAGGTTCAAGAAGCTGGACGCTAGCAGCCTGAGACCCGATCGTGGATCGAGGAGGTGACTCGGGTTGTCCATCGCCATTTTCGCGATGCGAGCAACCTGCCACTTGCGCCGGATGTCAGGTGGCACGATTCCAGCGAGGACGGGAAGGAACGTCGTCTCCGTTTGACGCAAGCAGCCGGTAACGATACGCATTGTGTCGTTCAGGCTTACGTCCAGCTTCCTTGTATGGGCGCTGCGAGACCACACGGGTGATGCATACTCGGCGGCGCTGTACACGAGGGCTAGTGCTCCAGCCCGAAGGGTAGAGGTGTACGCACCCCAGGTTGAGCCTGCAGGCTGAGCCTGCCATACAGCGAAGGAGGCCGTTCCTCACGTTGACCTTACGGCGGAGAGATTCGACGTGGTGTTTGTAGGTCAGTGTGCGGTCCAGCGTGACACCAAGGTAGACTGGATGATTGCAGTTGGGCAACATAGTGCCGTTCACACTTGACAGCCAGTCTCGATTGTTCAGATGGAATGCCGTGGAGGTGGTCTTGGCCGTGCTAAGAAGTATGAGGCGCCATTCCTGCAGATAGTTGGTTATAGCCTGCATTTCTTTGCATAGCTTGAGTGTCTCCTCAACCTTCTCCCAGGTGTCATCCGCAGCGAGTAGGGCCAGATCGTCGGCGTACCCGTACTGCATGGATGTGGTCTGCGGGGATGTCACTAATGTAGATGTTGACGAGAGTGGGAGAGAGGGTGGAACCTTGCGTCTCACCTGGCCATCGCTAGTTTTCAACTTGAAGCTGCGGTTTGTAAGGAGCTCCGTCACGAAAGAGACCGTGTGGATATCGGGGACCATGCGCAACAGCTTGAGGTGGATTCCACGCAGCCAAACCGTGTCATAGGCCGCGGTCTGGTCCACAAGGACCACGCCGACCTTGTGCTTTGCTTCGAAACCTGCCGACTTGATGGCCATTGCCTCTCGTCGGAGAGGCGATGCTGGCAAGGATCGGAAGTGGGTGGCACCGCATGCAGCCGGAGACTGTGCGTAGAGCGTTGTTGAGCGTCCGGTTCAGCTTATTGGTATGGGCTGCGTTATCAAGGCAGCGCGGGTCGATGCCTTTGCTGACAGGGTTTCCAGGTGTTGGCGGAATGTCAGGCTGCGGTCGAGCTTGACACCTAGGTACGTCGGTGAGGCGTGGGACTAGAGTCTGGTGTTGATTTACTATGATGTTGAGCTCGCGGCTTGTCTCTCTGTTGTGGAAAGCGGAGGAGAGGGTCTAAGCCACGGAAAGCTTCAGGCGCAAGTTCTTCAGATATGTCGACAGGATGTCCATGTCAGCCGCCAATGGTCCGCCAGCACTAGTCAGACGTCAAGATGGCAAGGTCATCTGCAATAGCCGTACTTCTTTAACTGTCTCTGGGATGTCATGCAAGTAGATGTTAATTATCATAAGAGCGAGAATAGAAGCCTGAGGGACGCAATTTTTAAGCCTTCGTAACCTGCTGTGTTGGACGTCACCTTGTGTAGAGGGAGAAGCTACGGTTGCTCAGCATCTCCACGATGAAGCACACAGTGTGACGATCTGGTATTATCTGATGGCAAGCTGTAGAGCCGGAACTGGAAGATTCATTAGTCACTGGAGGGAGTGAAGCACGGACGACTTTCTGTCCAATGGATTGATCCCGGCTGAATGCACATAGTGGTGTAATATGTTGCTTGTTTAAAGGATCTTCTTGAATGGTGCGAAAGTGCTTCAGATGAAAGGGTGATAAGTGAGGGTCAATGGGATCCGCGTCTTAGCTGTATTATTAGATGCTGGAGCGAGCGCTCCGGTTGCGGGTAATTGAAGATTTACGCAGTTCAGACGCTACGACTTCTCTAGAGTATCCTCTGGCAGTGAAAAACGTGCTCATCTGTTTAAGAAGCTGTGAGTACAGGATTGAAGTCTTTGCAGACCCGTGGATGTGATGATTCGAGATAACTGTGGGAATCTGTAGGCTTATAAGAACACGGAAGTAGATTATCTATCCTCATCAATACCGATCTGGATGTCAAAGGAAGGGGAGGGTTTTCTCAGATACTTCTGAGGTGAACTGTAACAGCAGGGTGGTAGGAGTCGAAGAAATCAATGAACTTTTGATTGATGCAGTGATTGCCCACAATGTTCGTCTGTGTACCGCCTGTAGAGTAGTGGTAAATTAATTTATGATGAATCACGTTGTCGGGTGGCGAAGGACAACTACCGGGAAGTCTGTTTTTAATTATTTGTAATTTAATCATCAAACAACCAGGTTGCAGCATTGCTGCGCGTATAGGTGAAATGATCATTGGGTTATGGCGGTGTTCATGGCTTCTGACTACCAAACGAACAAAGATAATTGACTATTGGGGTCACCACCAACGTAGGCCTGGATGGCACAGTTGGTAGAGCGCCTGTACGGTATTCAGGAGGTCGCCGGTTCGAATCCCGCTCCAGTCAATTTTTCCTCCTTTTTTTTCAATTTTCTGACGTTCGCGAACTGTTGTCCGGTGTCCTGGTATGACATAAAACTGTAACGCTAGCAGGTTCAAGAAGCTGGACGCTAGCAGCCTGAGACCCGATCGTGGATCGAGGAGGTGACTCGGGTTGTCCATCGCCATTTTCGCGATGCGAGCAACCTGCCACTTGCGCCGGATGTCAGGTGGCACGATTCCAGCGAGGACGGGAAGGAACGTCGTCTCCGTTTGACGCAAGCAGCCGGTAACGATACGCATTGTGTCGTTCAGGCTTACGTCCAGCTTCCTTGTATGGGCGCTGCGAGACCACACGGGTGATGCATACTCGGCGGCGCTGTACACGAGGGCTAGTGCTCCAGCCCGAAGGGTAGAGGTGTACGCACCCCAGGTTGATTGCCTGCAGGCTGAGCCTGCCATACAGCGAAGGAGGCCGTTCCTCACGTTGACCTTACGGCGGAGAGCTTCGACGTGGTGTTTGTAGGTCAGTGTGCGGTCCAGCGTGACACCAAGGTAGACTGGATGATTGCAGTTGGGCAACATAGTGCCGTTCACACTTGACAGCCAGTCTCGATTGTTCAGATGGAATGCCGTGGAGGTGGTCTTGGCCGTGCTAAGAAGTATGAGGCGCCATTCCTGCAGATAGTTGGTTATAGCCTGCATTTCTTTGCATAGCTTGAGTGTCTCCTCAACCTTCTCCCAGGTGTCATCCGCAGCGAGTAGGGCCAGATCGTCGGCGTACCCGTACTGCATGGATGTGGTCTGCGGGGATGTCACTAATGTAGATGTTGACGAGAGTGGGAGAGAGGGTGGAACCTTGCGTCTCACCTGGCCATCGCTAGTTTTGAACTTGAAGCTGCGGTTTGTAAGGAGCTCCGTCACGAAAGAGACCGTGTGGATATCGGGGACCATGGGCAACAGCTTGAGGTGGATTCCACGCAGCCAAACCGTGTCATAGGCCGCGGTCTGGTCCACAAGGACCACGCCGACCTTGTGCTTTGCTTCGAAACCTGCCGACTTGGTCGGTGGGGGAGCGTCCATGACGGAAACCGGCTTGCTGCGGAGGAAGCTACGGGTCAATCACGAGCTTGAGGCGTGCTATCAGCACGAGATTGGGCGGTAGCTCTTGGCGTCGTCAGCTGGCTTCTTCGGTTCAGGATCGCAATGATTTCCGACCTGCGCCAGATCTTCGGAAGACGGAGGGTGGACATACATTGGAAGAAAAAAAATCTCTCAGCCAGGTGAGCACGTGCGACCCACAGTGAGTAATGAACTCTGGGGCGATCTTGTCAGGGCCCTGTGCTTTGCAAGATTTGATGAATTTAACAGCAGCTGACATTTCCTCTGCTGAGAAGGGTTCCGAGAGCGAGCCTAGGGCTGCGGTGGCACTAGCTCTCAGGCGTGCGATCTCTGCGTTCACGTCCCGGCTGACTTGCTTGTCCACGTTGGGTATGGCGGCCGTTTGCGATGAGCTCTGAGGCGATGGCATTGGCACTCACTGAGCAGGGATGGGTCTTTTTTGCGCAACTGGTGAGGCGGTTGAAAGACTGTCATGCAAGTACGGCTCGAGTGACTGAAGTCGATGTTCTCTGTGCTGGTCTCCCAGATGATCTGTGAAACTGTCCTAGTCTGCCTTCCGAAAGTTCCATCTCTTGACCGGGCGTGTTGGAACGGTCTTGATGGCTGCTGAGGACTCAATGAGGGATGGTCGTTGTTGAGACTTAGGGAACTGGTCGAGGACTCGGCGATTGATGGTATGCAGGCCGAGGTTTCCGAAGGCCAGGTCGGGGTTGGTTGTTGTCCCCCACCCTGCTGAACGAAAGCTACCCGGTTGTTTCGGGTCATGGACCAAAGATCGACAGGTCAGTCATGGAGGCCCAGTCTTCGAGTGCCGCACCATCGGTGCTGTGTGGTGCTAAGACAGTTAAAGTCTCCGGTGTAGATACACGGCTGCGGGTAACGAGGCAGATCATCGACATTGAGACTTGTACCTGGGGGTTTGTACACGTTCGTTGTACACAAACGTAGCGATGGCATGTATGCGGCAAGATCGTACCCAGCTACTTGGAGCACTTCAGTGGCGTGAGTCTCTTGGAACACGATTGGACGAGGGAGGGGGTTGACTAGATGATTGTTGCATATTATCTATTTCGACTGGTGAAATCATTAGCCTGCGATTGCAGATACCAGAGGACCCGACGTGGACGCTGATTTCTTGTCCTCATTAACTATAATTGCTTGCCTTCAGTGCTGATGTGATTACGTCAAGAGACTCTGATTAGTACCAGATGGCTGTCACTGAAAGGTGATTGGAATGTGCTTCATTGTATTTTCTCAGTGGAAACACATGATAGCCTCAACACAGGGGTTTCTACACCTCATACACGTTTAAACAGTCAATTTTAACCATACTATTTTTCCACCGTCGGGGCTACCCTACATCTGTTACAGATACAGCTGTCCGCAAGATCTCCTCAGTATCTCGTGACGTCACCATGAAAAAAGCCCCACCTAAACAGCAAGACAGCAAGACCGCATCCCCTTGGTGCTAACTTGGCTGTTAGAGACATCGTCACGGTCCTGAAACACTTCAAGACACTTCAAGAAGAACCTGATACCAGCAATATCTTCACTAAGTCCACAGCCCCACTCTGCTCCTTCAGACGGGACCGATCAATCAGCGATATCCTTGTGCGGTCAAGACCCCCCACCACTGGAAGTGCAAGTATCAACCCTCCTGGTACAGTTCCCTGCCACGACCGAGGTGCAACACCTGCGCACATGTAGACAACACTTGTCATATCAATGGTCCCCGTGGCCATTATTACATCCGTGGCCGCTACAGTTGTACCACCACCAATCTCATCTATTGCATCACTTGCACGCGTTTTGGCATGCTGTAAATTGGTGAGATTATGCCCCGGTCACAACCGGGTTGCGTGCAGTCTACGGGCACTTTGCGATCAAATTCGCATACAAACGTGCATTCTATGCAAGGGGCCCTCACGATATTCGCAATGGTCCGTGCGGGAAATCTAATCGCTAACAAGCCGCAGAGGGGAATTGAACGTGCTCAATTTTTGCAAGCGATTCGTTTGAGATTTTCTGGACGCATACAAACCGCATACCACCGCAAGGCAGACGTACATGACCCTTCAGTCAAACGTGCGAATAACGTATTAAACGTGCGAATAACGTACCTATAACTCAGTCGTACTTGCGATTGACAATTTGATTCCATCGTACGTTTGCCTGTGCGACACAGCGCAACGCCGCACGGCTACCTCACGGCCCTCACACGACACTCGCAAGTGTCACGTGCATTAAACGTGCGGAACACGTGCATAAAACGTGCATCACATGTGCGACAAACTTATAGTCCGTACGACCAATCGCATAGCCGGACGGGCAGTCGCATGATCTCACGGTTTTTCGCACGTGATATGCACGTTATATGCACGTTATATGCACATGATCCGCACGTTACCTGCAAGTGAGGCCGCGTGACACCTCCCCGGTCAACCGCGGGCAGACTCATATGACGCTACACACAATCGCAAATGTGACCACTGATGAGAATATCGTACGTCATTCAACAATCGCTGTCCCCTGCGTTTGACCCTGAGATTTTTTTTCGTACGTCCACCGCACCCGGTTGTGACCGGGGCATTAAGCGTCGTCTCGCCGATCGCTTCACGGTTCGCCTCAAGACACCTGGCCCTGACGGTGGCTGAACATTTCAGCACGCCATCGCACTCAACCAATGACATGTGCGTCTGCGTTGTTACCACGGCCTCTTTCGACACAGCGCCATTCTTTGGAACAGCGGATCATATTCCAACTCGGCACGCTGACGGAATGAACATCGAGTTCAATGCCCTTTCCATTCCCCTGAAGAAGGTGCATCGCACCGAAAGCTTGGGTGATCTATAACTTTATTCAAACCAGGCTTGCCCTTCACCGACGTGGATGAGCACTGAGCACGTGAAAAAAATCACATGCTTGCTCAGGTGGGATTCGAATCCACGACATCTTGCTTACTAGTTCAGATGCCTTACCTGCTAGGCCACCGAGCTAGCTGGGGTCTGCAGGGTGAATCGAATCAAATATCGCGGCGGGTACCGCAGTAAATCATGAATATTAAATGATTCTTGGTCGGGAAATAGATAATATGCAAACCAGGCTTGCCCTTCACCGACGTGGATGAGCACTGTATACTCAGTGCTTGTGAGAGCATGTGAAAAAAAAATCATCTATTTCCCGACCAAGAATCATTTAATATTCATGATATAACTTTATTGTGCACTGTTTTAACTTTATGTTCTTTGTTCACATACATGTAATGTCTGATTGCGTGACTCAAAACTTTGAATTACATCTTGCCATTTTAGACATAGATGTCATAGTATGTCAATGACAATGTCTTCAATTAGGGGCTCCATAAACCCTGACTAAATGGTTAAACTTTAGTTTTCTACATTGAGACAATGTAGAAGGTCTTAATCAAACAAAATAAGTGATGTGTATTCATTCGAAAAATATTCTATATGATATGCGGAAAAGCCTTGTTCTGTTTTCAACAAACGCAATCTCTAGTTTCAAATGCCGTTGTATGAGGGACGACAGATACGCTCAGACATGCGTTCACATGTGCCAAAAATGACGTCATTATTCAAATACTGTTCACTCGGTAATCACATGACGTACGTCAGCGAAAAATGAAAAACATTTACATCGTTCAAATTCCATGATTTGTGCAAATTTTCAGTTGTATATGATAAACTAATCGGAAGTTATCGTCCAGACAATATTACATGTACATTATTTCTCCACGCATGTACATATTTAAAGGTGACACCATTTTCTATTAGTCCAAGTCGGAAAATATTTCACTTCGTGGAGAAATTATGAAACTTTGCATACTTGTAGGGGACCCCTGTGGGATCATTTTTCCATTAGGACCCAACTCTGAAAATCCCCCTGTTGGCCGCCATCTTAAATTTCAATATGGCCGCCATATATTGGACATACTTTTGCCTATAACTTTGAAACTAAGGCAGATAGAAATATGAATTCAGTGCCTACCCCCACATTTTGGGGGTCAGGGGATCCATTAAAATCATTAGTTTGAACTTCCGGTGTCGGCCATTTTGGAATCCAAGATGGCCGCCATATTTAACATAATTGCATATATCTTTGTAATTAAAGCAGATAGAAATGAAATTTAAATTGCTTGTCCCCATTTTCAGTATAAAGGAGTCCAATAAAACCTTTTTTGTGAACATCCGGTGTCGCCCATATTAAATTCCAAGATTGAACATAATTGTCTATATATAGTTTCAAATCTTAGGCAGTTATAACAGGCTATAACAAACGGTAACCCAAAGTAAAGAATATGGCAGTATCTGGAATATTTCCATCATAGAAAGCCTCCCTCAGTCTATAGCTAGACATGTAATGCACTCTACTGTTGATGTAAGTCCTTGCAGTAAGTTCCATAATACATCGCAAAGCACAGTGAAGTGCACTTCAGTTTGCCCAGTGACACTTGCAGTTCCCCTTGCAGGTCTTCTTGCACTTGAACAACTCGTAGCAAGCCTTTGCAGCCTTAGGAAGCATTGTGCATATAACTTTCCCATTATCAATCACACTTTTCCCAACCCCAGTCAACTGGTGAGGGAAAAGGTGGCTTGGTGACTAGGCACTGACCCTACATGTGGCCAGCTTGGAATGTGACGTGGTTCTCTGCGAGTGTTGAAATAGAGCTGCTGCTGTTGGAGGAGTGTTTTGGATCTCCCTAGACTCCTTGGAGAAGAGATAATGCCTTGCTGTATCTACATCTTGAAGTTCACTGGTGGGGTCATAAATTAGGAGTCTCAATCATTGTCTTCAGGATGCCATCAGGAGGCACGAACACAGTGCGCGGAGGGCGTCTGTAGCCTCAGGATATGCCTGCCAAGCAGACTTGCAAGCAGACGTCTTCCAACGGTTTGAGAAGAATGACACCATGTCACAGCCTGTAAATGCATGAAAAGAGGCAAGTGCCTGCGACTTCTCTGCCCCAGTGTTGCTGACTGTGTACTGCAATGTGTGTATGTTGTTCTTAGCCGTAATAGTCACACCGAAGGTAGCCCACAGCTCCTCCAGACCTGTCTTAAAGAATTTGGCAACTGCAATGATGACCACACAAATCAGTATCAACAGCGAGCTGAGGATCATCACTTTAGCCTGGTGTGTCCTCGCTGAGACATGTCCTTAACATGGACGGAAATTCTTGAGTCTGCTTCCGTCTGCAATGGGAACAGGGAACAAGCACTGAAGTCATGGCGCCTCTGGATGAGCACAAGTACATAGCTTGATCATCTACATGTACCGTGCTGTAGATTATCTTATGTTTCATAGTCCACACATTTCTGTGCAAGAAATCGAAATAACTCCTGTTTGTTTTCATTGTTTCAAAGAAAGCTTTGCCAGTTGCCTGGAATTCTTTTGGAGGATGAAATCTGACACCAAGTGCCACAGCCCCTCTTCTCTCTTGTTGCGCTTTCAAGCTGTCTGACTAGAAAACATCCCAAACAGTATTGATTAGGCTGACAGTAGCCAGTTCCTTCACAACATATAGTAAGAAGACATAATCCTTAAAAGTACAACAGGTTCCAGAAACAAGAAAGTAAATTCTTGACAGCGGGTCCAACAAAGACTTTACCATCAACATCCAAGGATAGTCCCAGAACGTTATGCTTGTCACCCTGGCGAATTTGACTAAAGAAAACAGTCAAAATGGCCAGGAATGTCCTGAAGCATGAATATAATTAGGGCTTACAGCATAAAGGTTATGTCTGACCAGGGTACTGTAATGAGGAAATTTAGGAGGCAAGCTCAAGGAGCACAGCAAGACCGGTCTTAAGTTTGGATTTTTGAGCAACTTTACAATTATCAACTAGAAGATGAAAATTACCAATCAAATTCAAGGATGCAAACAAGGATCACACCCGCCACATCAAGCAAGAAACCACCAAACTATGGCAAGTCTCAGGAGTTGATGGTTCCGTGTCAACTCCCTTCTCTCCCGAAGAACTCACAACCGCCATCAGCCAACTGAAGGGACCAGACAACATCCCCTGAGTTTCTGCAATACCTCAGTCCGAAATGCAGTGTTTGGCTCCAAGAGTTATGCTCATCCTGCTTTCTCAACCTGGCCATGCCTATTCAGGCGACAGTCATCGCCTTACCAATGCCAAACAAGTCCGAGCACAACCCAAAGAACTACTGCACAATGGCTCTTCTTTGCATCCCCTTTAAGGTCCTTGAAAGACTCCTCCTAGCTCCTGTTGATCCCATCGTCGATCCCCAACCACCCAACGAACGAGCAGCACTGTTCACCAAGTTCGTGAAGCTGCAAAACGACATGGAACACAGCTTTGACCCAATCTAAGCTGCACTCGTTCATTACTAAGAATACTTTGGTGACATGTGATCAAGATCCACCAATATTATACCTGGGATGTTTCAAGGATGACATATTCAGGGAGTACCATTTGCATCCAAACCTCCATAGATACAACTAATGCTAATCTATGTTGGATTACATTTGTTTAAGTTAAATAAGAGGAACTGGTAGCTCTTTTGGCTTACCAATATCACATGAAACACCTGCTCTGTGCCAAATACATGGAGCTGTTCCCCAAAGGTCCAAATCGCAGTCTGTGAGTTTGTCTTCCTTGCCAGTGCAGTTGATGATGTTGACGCCGTATTTGCTGCTTTGCGGAGATTCCAAGATGTCGACATATTACGCTAGCTGCTTGTGTGCTCAGACCACTACCACCAGCACACATGTATGTCCAGTAGCCATTCAAGAAAATCTGCACGATTCCAGTGGTAGGGTTCAATCCACCAACCAGTCTCAATGGGTGACTGTCATCCAGCATCTTGAAATATGAAACACATAAAATACATGACAAAAATAATTGTATGACAGTATGACTACATTGGATGTTGCTCCAAAGTCAATGTAATGAGATATAATAACTATTTTACACCAAAAATAGTAGCAAATTCCTTTTAAATAATGTAACTTGAATGTAATGTAATACTCAACATTAACCAAGCTTGCTAAAGAGGACGTGCAGTCACGTGATCAGGAAGCCATTTTGGACGGCAACGCTGAACACGTGTATAATGCACGTACGTACAGTGAATATATGTAACCTACATGCGTTCGCGTAGCTTGCAAATCAACCGGACGCGCACGCAGAAGTGCGTGCATATGATGTAATGCTGCTGCTCATGCTGTCTGGTACCACGCGCATGCGAGCGTGCGTACGCGTGCCGTCCAAAATGGCTGATAAGCTGTCAAGTGACGTCACGTGCACGCTCTCTATAGACCTTTCTTTTGCAACGTCACAGACCGAGTTTTTGCCAACCAGCATGGCGGAAACTATGGGTAGCCATCAAAGCCAGGCATACAAAATTACAACATATTTTACCCAATTTGTACACAACGTTTCATAAACATTAAATATATTGCTGAATGTAAAGAAAACAACACAAGCAATGATGGTATGTATTTTGTACAGCTATGGAAAGTTTTCAAAAATGTTGAATGTGGTCACGCCGTCTTTCGAGAAAACGAAATTATTTGCAACATTTGGCCGCCCATGCTAACCAGCAGCCAATGTTTATAAACAAAAGAAAGATCTATAAAATGCTTTCCAAACTTTGTTCATCTTGAACTCTTTCTTGAACTGAATTTCTTTCATAACTTTTTAAGTCATCATTAAAAAAAAAATGTCCTTAATATACAGGTTAGCTCGTATTTTAGGCACAAATGCAACATCTCTATTAAGCATAGCCTGCTACTTTTAACATTCTTGCAGCTTAGCAGCTAACATGAATCAATTTGGCTCATGCATTGGCATTGCTATTATACCAATCAAGTCCAAAATCCACAATGATTTTTAGAAAAACAAATGATAATAAATTACCTGATTGACACATTATACCAACACTTTCGTATTTCAAAATTTCTGAAGCCTTAAACAACCGTGAGTTTGAACATTCAGTCAAGTGTTCTTCATCCCCGTTGCTGGTTTGGTAGTTTGGTATACCCTTTGACGTAAAGAAGGAAGAACGGACAGTGATGTTGGGTCTGATGAAGCTAAGTTGTCGACAAACTACACTGGTTGCAGCATCGTCCCAGCCCGAGACAGCAACGAGAAGCCACTGACCATTGACGAACATCTCCAAATATCCCTGATTCTCAGATATCCCTGCAGAAAGTCGAACGGACAAGAATTCTACATCGCTTTCTGTGATGATGAAAAAAAAAACCCACATATACAAAAACTTCAGATATCTTATGTTTCTGAAAATTTGGTGTTAACAACTACTAAACGGCGAGCATTTGCCAAACGTGCGTTGTTGTATTTGGTTGTAACAAGTAACAAGGTATCAAACATGTACACTAAAATTTGTTCCTTGTTTCGAAAATTTATTTGCGATACATTTCTTCTTTTTTCGTGTTGAAGGAAAACGTAAATTCATTTTGCTATCTGATGATTTTGAAGTCGATTTCCGTTGGAACAAAACATAATCCACGTATTGTATTGCAAGAGTTCATGGTAGGTAACGCAGATTAGGGCAATGGGAGACTTTTAAGGAGTAGGCAGCAGCAGACTGTTCAAGTCTCCTTTTTGATAGCTCTGAGCATGTGCATGGTTTTTTTTTGCGCGTGCCTGCGTGCGCAAGCGCTGATGAGGACCATGCCCAAAGTCTCCCATTGTGCAATTTGTGTCTCTTCATTTCGCAGTGAAGCTTGGGACGTTTACGAAATGGAGGCTCAGGCTCCATCTCAAGCTTCGGCTCCATTTCGTGAATCCATTTTTAAATAACAGGTATAAAAATAGAGGCTTTTGGCTGCGGTTTAGAAGTAACTTATCTGACTTGAAAACTGGGAAAACAGAGCTTCAGCTTCAATGAAAAACCACAACCTATATTTCCAGCGTAACATCAGAGCTGGAGCCTGAGCATGAGCCTCCGTTTCGTAAACGTCATTGGTTTGTAGGTCAAGATCTGAAATATTATTAGTAATAGAAAAAAGTGAATGGTATAAACTTCATTTTTCTAAATAAAGACAGTGGCGTTTTACCTATTTGGCACCAAACAGTCATCTTGATAGCTTTGTTTCCATCAATTTTTAGCACAATCTTCCAATGATGTTTCGTTTCCACTGCATTCGGGGTTGTTAAAATAGATCATATCTCTATGGTGCGCAAATCGCATAAACGATGCGCTGGCTCCGTTGAAGTCAAGCTCTCTACACACCACACTAGCATCTGATACTGTCCAGTTGGTATCACATACAGCTCCCCATTGGCCTCTGAACAATACCTCCACATTCCCATTCTTGTCTGATGTCCCACCAGAAAGTCGAATAGCAAAATCATCATTATCTGTATCAAGATTAAATAAAATTCCTTTTTTAGGGCTAATTATAATAATAATACCTTATTCCATCCTTTTAATTTCACATGATTTGAGGTAAATGCTTTTGCAATGGAGCACATAATAAGAAAGATATCGTATGTATGTTGTAATTTCTATTTGCATGGTTTGAAACAGATACTTCTGTATTAAAGGTAGTATCATACTTTGTAATTATACCGAAACCTATGACTTACAGGGTATAAAGGTGGTGATGGTAGAAATATACCGTTAAAACCTTTCTGTATGAAATGTCGTATTTATCCAGAAAAGAGTAAAACCAGTGACCAAAATACTTTTTAATCTTAGAAAGATAAAAAATAAAAGAAAAAAATATTTAAGAAATACTGTGTCTATTTTTCTCTGTTTTCTAAAAAATTGGGCACCGTATGGGACTGAAATGCTCACAGACGACTGTTACTGGTATCTGTCCTGATATTTTTGCCCATGAATCAGTTCTTCTTTCATAAAAACCAAAGTATGATATTATTTTGAATGACTGGTGCGGAAATCTATTCTCACCGAAGTTACAAAAAACGCCAGCGTATTCAAAATGGAAACATACAGAACCCCATCCAGTGAAAGCGCATTGGCTCAACTGACTTTCATTGCCATGGCAACGAACATCAGACATATAAAGTGGGCGTGGCAGTCTGATCAAAGTAGGCAGCGATGACTGACGAGTTGTGGCTTAGGAAACCAAGCTGTCGACACACTACAATGACGTCTGCCTGATCCCAACCATCACTGCATATGGAACCCCATATGCCATAGAACATAATCTCCACACGCCCCTTAAAGGGGCTGTATCGTCTCGATATTTTCAGGTCTGTTTCTGGGCCCAGAAAGATGAACTGTGACCATAAAGCTATATTAAAATTACTAGAGCGCTAGCTCCATAAAAAAGTGATGCCTGCTGGGCGCATCCACGTTTGTGCACAAACCTATTGAAAGCCCACAATTTTGTACGTTTTTTGTACGTTCATTTGCATACCTGCGTTGTGTTCTATACAGGTGCGTTATCGAAGCAAAATACGCCCGAAATCCGACGCACCTTCGGTAAATGCGCGTTTCATTTAGGGCCGTGCGCGCACACGCTCTGCACGTCAGTCACGCAATGATTGCAAGCGTCATCAAGACGCGCTACCGGTACCGTTCGCGCATACTTGGGCGTTGCATATAGAGTACACTCTTCGGAAGGCATTCCAGTCAAAGTGTTCTTGTTCCACAGACACGCACATAAATTCAAAATGACTGCGCCCAGACGGCTTCAAAACGTCTACGCGCGGAGAACGCAGAGCTAGCGCTCTAGTAATTTTAGGGAGCTTTAGATTGGTGTGAACGTGGACCTCGTTCACGTCGACCACAACGTCGTGCTGAACGTCAAAACCATACTTTGTGCGTCCTCGACTCACTGGGACAACGTTAGTGACGACGTGACGCATGCGCAAAGACTCGGTATGACGCAATCACGTATCAGTCGACGTAGTCAACGTGAAAATCTAAAGCTCCCTAATATAGCTCTATGACTGTGACCCAGTGTTATTTTGCGCATGCGCGCTGGCTGTCATCACATTTGCATATTAACCAGACAGTGTGACCAAATGCACACAGCGTGTATGGCCGGATCTGTACTGCACATACAAACGCCTATACGATAATGCGGGAATTTGCGCGCCTGCAATCATTTTTTGAACTTCGAGGCACGCTTGCGGTCAGCTCCCATGGCATTGGCCGGTTCAAACAAAGGGAAATGCAGACATCGCTGCATAATGTGTAATAGCGCTCCGCACTTACGCTAAAAATAACACCGGATCTCAGACAAACATTGCAACCATGCACGTGTGTGCGTGTGCGCGTCCATGTACACTACTACGCGTGTGAGACAATGTTTGTCTGACAGCCGGGGATTTTTTTACGTCATTAGAGCGGAGCGCTATTGCCAGGCCTGTGTGTAATTGCCATGTGTACTGTACCATGCGTGCATACACTGTATACAGCGTGATTTTTTGTTATAATATAGGCTACATGCCTACATGTAACTTTATAAAATGGAGTGTTTTACTGAAGGCCTCAGGCTAATACTTTAATAGCACGTTTAAAACTCCTTGCTTCATGTTTTTTGACCAAATGCAATGGAATTATAATATTCCAAGGTACAATAATTCGGCAACCGTGCATTTCTACATTATGTTGTAAATTAGCCACTGAAATTCACAGTAATCTGTACATTTCATCTGAACAAGTCTGATGGTACCCGTGGTTATTTGGATGGATAAAGAGTCTACATCCTGCAAAAGGGATCGAGATCAAAGGTTATGGTCGGAATCCCAATGTTCACTACTTATATCCCAAGAAAGCCAGAGAGATGCAAATAAAAGGAAATGACACTTGTGAAATGAAACCAACTTGAGAGGGGTAGATGAAAGTTTGTTTTGAGTTTTGGGGTTCATGTGAAAGAGCAGAAATTGAGATTGGATTAATAATGATGTGACACTGCATTGTAGTAGACCCTTTATTATTTTATTTCTGTTATCTTTTTTTTGTTACCTCAGGCTGTAAGGTTAAACAAGCAAAACATGGATAAAAAGTGCTTTTACAACTGGATACGGCATATACTGCTCTTTACATATTTCCTTAGCAACCTATTCCTGAGTTTGTATTCCCTTGAAATTGTAGAGTTTTGTATCTAGTGCCAGACGCAGGGTTTGCTTATTGTGAAATTCGGGTTTTCCACATTGGGAGGCGAAGAAGAATAAATGGAGACAACAAAACACTTGGCGATTTATTTCAACACTGACTGCTGTAAACTCAGCAGCTCCTCGATCACATCCTGATCAATCTCTTTATTCTTTCAACACCGAGTAAATATATTTAATCCCTCTTTCTTTATATTATTCTCATTCTAGAACAAAATATGATCTAAAGAATCACATTCAAAACTCAAAATGGACACAATTTGCGGTTCACTGTCACATTTGTAATACATGTATTACATTTTAATCCCAATGCCTTCAACTAATGAAAACCTTTTTTTTCACCGACGTTGTTTTGGTGTTTAACAACTAGCATGTTTTGAGGCCAAAAAGTGTTAAATTGAAACTAGGTGTCAAAAATGAGCCGTGGAAATTTCTCTGCTAACTTCTTCCTTTTTTTTCATTCATTTTTAATCAAGAAACCCCCCTTGTAACATGCAGGTTGACAAATTACATGTATTGTACCATTTCATTTTCTGGGTAAACGATGACATTTTTTGAAAAAAATCTATGAAAATAAAATGCAGCACGGTGTTAAAAGTCTCATGGAAATCCCTTATGTGGATTATTTATTAGCAGTGCTACTGAAGAAATTACATCATTGGGTCGGGATTGGGATTTTCCCCCTTTTGTGGTGAAAAAATACATTCTTTCATATTGAAAGAAAAACATATTTTAATGAATAACATGCCCATATCGTCGACGTTTTCACGAAGGGGCGAATTTGGCAATCTAAAAAAATCAAGATTTTTTTGAAATTCTTTTTTTTTTCGATTAGGGGTATTGTAACGGACATCTTGGCGAAATTGTTTTGGCAAAATAAATCAATTAGATCATGAAAATCAGTATTAAAAAAGGGCGAATTTCACCAAAAGTGCTGTTTCAAGTTTTCACGAAGGGGCGAATTATAAAAAATGCACGTTGTTCTATGGGGGCACTTTCAGCGCGTACGGGAATTTTTTTCACCATTGATCTCCATAATACACACATAATAATAATGGTTTTCACGAAGAGGCGAATTCCAGCGCGTGCGTGCTATTTTTAGCCTTGGGAGCAGGGGGTAATTTTTAGACAAGCCATTTCCCAGAACAGCCACAACAAAAGTTGGGCTTAACTTAAATGAAGCACAAGGGGGCGCACTTCAACATTTGATCGCTCGGCGAGACGATACAGCCCCTTTAAAGATAGCTCATATGGGTAGAATAGGCCGAATCATATATCTCACAGGAAATAAGCACTTTGTTTGGTTCGGTGGCAAAGTAGGGTCGGATAAAGAAAGGGGCATCATTTGCCAATTCAATATTCGCTTCAAAATCTGGGCAACTAGAAAGTTCACCATAGAGTGAAAACGCTTTACTATTTTCTATTAATAGTTTACGTACTCGACTTTTCTCTGCTGTGGGGAGGATACTCCCTGTTAGATCTATCTGGGTTGTTATTAATTCCTCTTTTGTTTTATTGGCCAGGGGGTCACTTGGGTCTAAGTGTGGATACTTTTCCAGATTTTTAGACTTATATGACTTTTTATCATTTCGGTTGGTTCTCTCTTCTGTTTTCAATGTCATTGAAATGTCATTTATTGGAAATGGATTGGGTCGTTGTTATTAAGTCTCCTAGGTCTAATGCAGCTACTGGTCTACCTTTAGTTAGGTGTACAGGTCTTTTTCCTGTATTCGTTACTACAATTTGGGTTCCACCTTTATGAATCGTTACTATCATTTAGCTTGGACAATATTTGGACAGATATTCATTAGCATGTAAGACTACATCTGAATTCTTAGCATATGGAGGAGTTCTTCCTTGCAATGTGACATGTTTTGTCTCTCCTGGGTTGATAACTACTGTGGTCACTGGAGCAAATGGTACTCTCTTTGACTGTATTCGAAATCTGTTATCTCTAAAACACAGGGTGCCATTTAGGTCTGCAAGCGTAGTTGTTCCCAAAATGAGATCAATTCCAACAAGATTATCAACAATTAAGGCTGATAGTTCGAACTTGTGTCCTTGATGTCAAACTTTATGATGTAATTTGCTTGTAGAAAGTGACCATTGCCTAGCCTGAATCTAATGGATTGGGTTTCTGTTCTGGGACGACTTGAGAGGTATGAACATGACTTGACATAATTCCCTGATATGATGGTTTTCGAAGCTCCACTATCAAAAAGAATAAAGACATTCCTGCCATTGGGCAGATGGCCTTTTACAAAATTCCTTGAACTTAACTGGATGTCAACATCTTCATGT
Source organism: Astropecten irregularis (assembly GCA_963971285.1). Taxonomy (NCBI): domain Eukaryota; kingdom Metazoa; phylum Echinodermata; class Asteroidea; order Paxillosida; family Astropectinidae; genus Astropecten; species Astropecten irregularis. Next base: position 9,079,322 of record OZ020257.1, read on the forward strand.
CCAATGTGGGTTGATGTCAAATTAGAGGTACATGTATGAGGTCGATTGGATTTCATTGATTGGGAGGAAGAACAGTGAGCGTGGCTGTTGACCTCCCCGTCTAAAAATCCTGTTTCTGTTGAGATTTGTTTTGGTCATTATTGTGTGATTGTCTGTCGTCTATGTCTTTTGAACGTTTCCTGCAATCCCGCCATTTGTGGCCTGGGATGAGGCAGTAGTATTGTGGTGTTATGTATTGATTGTCAATTGTCAATACATATACCTTCCATGAGATATTGGTCAGTGGTCAGACATGGTCAGACAAACCGTCTACACCATGACAAATAGTGGTCCTAATATTTACGACCTTTTCCTGGACCCACGTACCTACTTCCTGGCAATCCAACTTTATGGACCTGCTGACTGACATGTCTTCCACATGTCTAGCTGGTATCTCATATGCTCATTAATCATTGTACATATAACTAACTCCTTTGTTCACTGTTCTGATATAAATGATCAGCCCTCCAAGTAGAGATGAGATGGTGTTGAGCCCTGATCACGAGTGGTTCAATAAATAGATATACTGTTCGATTCCATAATACTCTGCGTTTGTCATTGTTTCGATAGTTGCTTCGTGGATTGGGGCTATACCGATTATGTCTGTCGCGACTGTTGCTGCGTCGTCTGTCACCCGATGGATGACGGTTGGTCTGTCTTTCACGGCTGTCGTTGTCTCGTCGTCGTGGTGAACGTGAGTGTCGGTCATGATGGGAATGTTGCTTGGCATTGTCTAGTCTCAGAGAAGCGATCTCTTCCCTAAGTTTGTGAATTTCATCGGTTTGAGCCGAAAATGAAACTTCACGTTGCGTTTCCCCTTCCAAATCAATAAAGCACTGAGCATTACTGGCAATTGCCTCGCAGTCTGCTGAGTCCGGAGTGGACATGAAAATAGCAGTACGACATTTGGAAGGTAGAGTCGACAATAGTTAATTGTCCTTAATTTGTTTCTCTCCATATCCTATGCGAAATGCAGACTGTCTAACACGCTGAAGATATAATTCTGCGCTTTCGCCCAGCAGTCAATGTAAGGGAATTAAACTCTTGAACGTGTGCATATTTGGATTTGGTACCACTAAATCGACCAATAAAGGCAGATTTAAGGGCATCATATGTGTCAAATGTAAGACCATATCAATCCAATCTGGCCTGTCCCTGTAAGCTACGCTTAAATATTTTGAGGATTGTGTTTAGTTGGGCTGGGTCATCAGCGTCTTGGAAAGTTAAAATATGCGCGGTACAACGGTCGATCTCTGTCGATTGTGTCACCCGCAAAACGGTTTGGGAGAAAGTCGGTCTGTCTTAGGGTCGGGCATGTCGGGGCTGATGGTGAGGCCATTGTCAAATATTTAACAGAACTTGAGGATCGAGGGTGTGCAATACAACTAAATCAATACTTAATAATGGTAAGGTATCAAAGTGGTAGAATTGTGCATCAACAAATAATGATAGAATAGTACAACTCACTTCACACACTGACTCTCATGGTAGAAGAATAAACTAAGGTTTCACTTACCAATATCAAGATGGGCCAAAACATATTGTAATAAAAATTGCCCCTCAGTAGGACTGTTCCCCCCCCCCCCCCCCAGTGTTATTTTTGGTTGTGGCAGCCTGCCCTCACACCCCCCTGAGCAGGAGGTGGATCAGTCCAGGTCCAGGCAAGTAGCTAGGACTAATTTGCATATTAGCTAGAACTACTGGAAATTCCTTACCCTTATACTATACAATGACTTTTGTTGTTAATCCTTTAGTTGCTAACCCTTTAATGCTAATCTGAAGTATGTGCTGACGTAGGTAATCCCCTATATAACCATGGGTTGTGCAGGAACGATTACGAGTCAACTCGCCCCCCTAGCCGACTCGCCCCTTACCGACTCGCCCCTTACCAACTCGCCCCCTGACCGACTCGCCCCCTGACCGACTCGCCCCTTACCAACTCGCCTCCTAGCCGACTCGCCCCCTGGCCGACTCGCCCCCTGACCGACTCGCCCCCCTGACCGACTCGCCCCTTACCAACTCGCCTCCTAGCCGACTCGCCCCCTGGCCGACTCGCCCCCTGACCGACTCGCCCCCCGGCCAACTCGCCCCCTAATTTATTCAGAAATGAGATGCAAAATGCGAAGTTAATTAGGCATCATAATTAATAACCAAATGCTTCTCACCCTTTTGTAGGGCCTACTATGTGTTTATGTCAATAAATAATATGTCAATGTGTTTAAGAATGAAAAATGCACAAAGTCCACACACAAACTCCTGCATGGTTCGATTGCAGTTCAAGCAATTTAATTAATATTTCCTTTGCAGAACCAAAAACATCAAAAATTCAAAAACGCAACTTAAAAACAAGAAAAACAGGTGAACAACTATACTTAAAACAAACCATAGAACAAAACATATCGTCATAATAAAAAAATGGTCTACAAAAAATGTCAACAATAACACTTAAAGTTAAAGCAAGACATTTTAAAACAAAATGATAACAAAATATGTTAAGAAAGAACATCGAATAATTAAACAAAAAAATTGTCATTTTATCTCAAAGAGTCACAAAAACTCAAAAACATCGTCATTAGGACAAAAACACAAAAATCGGCCAGGGGGCGAGTCGGTCAGGGGGCGAGTCGGCTAGGGGGCGAGTCGGCCAGGGGGCGAGTCGGCCAGGAGGCGAGTTGGTAAGGGGCGAGTCGGTCAGGGGGCGAGTCGGTAAGGGGCGAGTCGGTAAGGGGCGAGTCGGCTAGGGGGCGAGTTGACCTGTTACCGCAGGAACTACTTGAGTCTACTGGGTGTGGCTGAGGTGGATGGCTGTAGGGATTTTGCTGGTCCAACCTGCATGGTAGTTTAAGCGTTACCATGCTAAAGTAAGACTTTTAGTTCCTTATTTTACAATATTCCTGCATCTCATTCCAACAAACCACCAATTTCTCTGTTTATTATGTAGTCTTGATGTTCACCTTCAATAATTGGGGCATTTAAACTCTGATTTTCATATTCAATAATTAGGGAATTAAGCCTCTGTTCTACACACTAATTGACACTATATGACTCGGACATTTAAGTTAGCTTGTAGGTATTTCTAATGTAATTTGTAGCTGTACGGTTAAGTAAAGTATCTGTAGTATTTAAATTAGTAACTTATGTAGTGGTTCATTTATTTATTAGAATAAACTATATTCCTATATTTCCTATGCAAACTAATTGAACTGCTTTCTATAGTTTTATTGTGTCCTTCTTGCTGCGGCCCTGGCTACGCTACAATATGTAGCAAAAATGTAGAGATCGAAGTACATTAAGAAACTGCACTAATTATGTATTGAATTGCATGTCCAATTGTTCAAGAGGGCACTAATTGTTCAGAGTACATCTGTACTGTGTTCATCTGTCGTCGTGCAGGCATCGATGCTCCTGGTCTCTAGCTCTGTCAGCTCCGGTCCGCTGTTCATGGTCTCAGCTTCAGTCCGCAAATCTTGGTCTCGGTCAGCTCCGGTCTACAGGTCTTGTTGGTCTCGGTGTCAGCGACTTTGGTCACTGTTCCTCATCATGGTCATGGATCATCGTCGTCGTTTCCGTTTCCGTGGAGTCCTCCGGCTGGCCTCAAGGTTCTAGGGCCGGCTGTTGGCTGTTGCTGTGTCTTTGACTAAACACGCTTTACTCACAGTAGCCTCATCAGGGTCTCAGCTTCATCAGGGGGTCTCCAGCTAACTTTCTCTCATCCAGGGGACGGGCCCGTTGGTCTTGTGTTGATGTTTGTGCTATACTGTTCTTTAAATCAGATGCCTTTCGGACAGGGCATTCGGGTCTAAGTGTCGTTCGCAGTCACCTCGGATATCGCAGGTGCTGCAGCTCTGCTGAAAATGTCTCTTTGTAGACCATATAGACTTATGTACTCACTGTATTGTCTTGAGTCGGATTCTCCACCATGTTATGTAGGGTTTATTCACCAGTATCTGAACCCACGGGATCAGTCATACAGTTAACATAAGTACATGTAACGAGACAAGTCAAGTGACAAACGCAGAGTATTATGGAATCGAACAGTATATCTATTTATTGAACCACTCGTGATCAGGGCTTAACACCATCTCATCTCTACTTGGAGGGCTGATCATTTATATCAGAACAGTGAACAAAGGAGTTAGTTATATGTACAATGATTAATGACCATCTAAGATACCAGCTAGACATGTGGAAGACATGTCAGTCAGCAGGTCCATAAAGTTGGACTGCCAGGAAGTAGGTACAGTGGGTCCAGGAAAAGGTCGTAAATATTAGGACCACTACTTGTCATGGTGTAGACGGTTTGTCTGACCATGTCTGACCACTGACCAATATCTCATGGAAGGTATATGTATTGACAATTGACAATCAATACATAACATTACATTAAATTTACACAGTATAATGGTGACGATAGGAAAAAACATCCCATGAAATGTTTTTGTCTGAAATGCCATATTAATTGAAAAATAAATGAAACTATTTTCCGTTTGGAATAAATCGCATCGAAGCGTTTTATTCATTCGTTGAAATGTGTAAACGGGTTTTCACTATTTTCTTGTCAGAGCCGTAGAAAATACTACCTTGAACCTGAAACACGACATCCACGCTACGCTTATCGTACATGGCACACATATTCCTGTCCAACTTGACACTGGTGCACGTTGTAATGTCCTGCCCATGAAGGTTTACAATGTCATCGCACCGCCCAAGTCCATCGATCGTTCCAAATCATGCAACCAAGCTCATCACTTATGGAGGAACAGAGCTCCACACAGTTGGACTAGCTACACTGTCATGTCGCATCGACTCATCGAAGACTGATTACCAGATCGACTTTCACGTTGTTGATGCAGAAGTGAAAGCCATACTAGGATTGACCGATTGCCTTCGCTTAGGCCTGCTGTCCGTCATTAACTCAGTATACCATATTTCAATGGACACGACCTCACCTCAAGTCTTCAAAGACTCTGCAGACCTGTTCGAGAGCTCATTAGGGTGCCTACCGGTCCTGTACACCATGACCATAGACCCTATACTCCACCAGTCGTCCGGCCTCCACGTCGCATCCCTGCGTCAATGCAAGACAAGGTCAAGTCCGAACTCGAACGTATGACTACCCTAGGTGTGATTACTCCAGTATCCGAACCGACCGACTGGGTCTCTTCCATGGTTGCGCCGCACAAGAAAAATAGTGAGGACATACGCTTGTGCATTGACCCTCGTGACCTTAACCAAGCACTAAAACGTCCACACCACCCTACACGAACTGTAGAGGAAGTAGCCGCCAAACACTATGAATCTCAACACCATGAAAATGCAGTTTCGCCGTGAAATTACCTTGAAAAAAAAATTCACGGCAATGTAAGCCCTTTTTCACGGTGGGAATTTGATGACCTCAGCAGAGCACAGCTTACTGAAATTTCACGGCATTTTCACTGTACGTACCACACTCTTGATTGCTGAGGCCGTATTGTTTACAGAACAGTACACTGATACAACCCCCATGGGGGAAAAGGTGTGACCACGTAACTAGATTAGTGTGGTGGACAGCCCATTGACAATAAATTACTGTCAGACTTTACAAGTAGAGTCATCCTTTGTTTTCCTATAGAGGTTTTCAAGGTTATAGCAAATAGAATGGGGGGAGAGAGATAGCATGCAGATACATGTAGTCAGTTAAGGAAGTGGATAAACCTGTAGGCATGCTACTAGTGATTTTTTTACACAGCCCAATAATTCCATGACAGAGCGCATGCGTTCCCATTTTCTCGTTTCATTCGCGACTAGGGCCACCACTTTAATCTTAAACTAAAACCTTTCTGGAACTCTTCAGACATAATTTACTGGACACAGTTGCGAAAGCCCAGCTCATTTGCAATCGAAGGATATGTTTATGAGGACCAGCTCAGTGCATGAGATTGAGAATCGAAGCGCATTGACTATATAAATTAATATAATATAATACAAATCTCTAATAAAAGACATTGCCAAATATTGACTTTCATATCAACAGATTTCACTCAGAATAAGCCTCTGTCCGACTATAGCTCTTAAAATTATGTAAGGTGGATATTCAGTACTTGTAGTAAGTTATTTTGTGTCATATCCAGTATCCTCACGGAGAATCCATAGAAGTTGAACACATTTTAACTTCTATTTTGGTTGACGTCAAATTCACTTTACTTTATGAACCGGCCTTGGGACAAGAATTCCCAATTACTACTGGCATGGACTTTCGAGACCCGAGACATGATCCTCTTGATACTTCGGTTTTGCTTGCAACTGAATAAAGTAATAACTCACCACCGTGTCCATGATGAATAAACCTTTTCAATTTTTATACACTGTTCTATATTCATCGCACTGTTCATGCAGTGTTTATGATTTTATGATTAGTCATCCAAAACATGAGGTTTAAAGACTCCGTACAAATTTTCAGCAAACACTGGGCATGACAGCATTATGTTGACCACCGCCGGAAGCCCCAGTTTATTACAAACATAGTGCACCTTTTGACCACAATGATTACTCTGTGTAATCTTATTAACTACCTTATCATATAACTGGCGTCGTAACATGATTTATGTAAAACAAAAAAACCTTACAACAAAAATGGCGATTTTCCTCACAAATTTACCCATACAGAAATAGTTCAGGAATGGCAATAAGTAACGGCATGCATGAGCATTGAGCAGTGAACACGCGCACGGCCTAACAAGCAACTCCGTATAATGTTTTTTGTGCTGTTCTGGCAAACACAGTCATGTAGCTGTTGGAATCGTTCACAATAAGAAGTTGCCGTAAATTACCTTCTAGGCCCCTTCATGACAGTATTATGCATTTTGAAATGTATAAATATAAATTAAAATGTATCTCAGTAAATGCACAATCAGAGAATACGGGTTGATTTTAAAACACAAGTTTTATGAAACTTGTGTTTTCCTGGCTGAAAACATTTTACCATCTAACCATTAGGCCTACCCCTTAAATTAACGGAAATGTCACATCATAGCGAACATGGCTGTCCCATTTGAGTCCCTGGCACTGCAAAGCACGTGTTCAAAATCTGCCACTTTACTATGGCCGAGTATGGCGGTACTCTACCCGGGGAAATGGGTAGTATTGCCACATCTGATGGGAGAGCCTGAAGGTATTTTTGATTAAAATGTGATGTCGTAGGCCTAGCTAGTTAAGAAAAACTTGTGAATTCAGCTCCATCAAACAGATGCAGCACGTGCACTTTATGCAGTGCTTATTTACAACAAACTGATTTCGGGTGGACAAGTCGTTTTAGTGACCACCGGAGATACTAAAGCAATGTAAATGTCATAACGCTATGTAAAAGTTGCATGTTTTGGGATCCAAAGTTTCACCCCATAAATTATATTTTCCCGGTCAAGTTGACGATATTTATATAACTTATATAACTGCCTCTTAGCAGCAACAAATGAGTCTGGGAGATCATTCCCATCTGGGAGAAGTTGTTCAGAAGTCGGAATACCTCACTTATAGCTCTTTGGCTCACCTATATGAGTATGAGGGAAACATTTCTATCTGAAATACTGCACATACACGACAGGTTTAAATGACTTACAACATACTAAAAGGATATAAAACGAAGTGCAATTATGGCTCGATGATGAATTGCCGTATTATTGCAAATTGTAACGTCATGTGCCTTCATGCAGAAGTGAAAATCTCTTTTCTCTATTGATAGAGGTTTACATTTTACATTATAGGCTATATGAATTAGTGTTAACTGTCATGTAACGCAACCGATTGATAATTTTCAGCCGAAAATAAATAGGGCCTAAATGATTTCAGAAAAATTATTTCAAAGCTCGAAGTATTTATTATCTTTCGCTAAAAAGTAATCAAAGTGACTATAGATACTGCTTTTCATCACAACACATATCGTCTAGAACAAAACATGTGGGAAATAAAAAAATGAAAATTCAGGATCCAAGTGGGCCACACCTCACCCTAAATTTGCGGTCAGATTCAACAGCACTAGGCCTATCGATAATTAAAATTTTGGTGCCTATTAATTTTATCGAAAAACGATTACGCCAACAAATGACAAGTCAATAATTATTATCATTTCGGTATTCCGTCACCGTAGGGTAAGATAGAAAGCTTGAGCGTAAAACCAATTAAACCAACCACTTATGCGTCTCTCACCGCCCTGCTGAGGGGGGGGGGGGGGGGGGGGTGTCTGTGAGGTTCCTCTACAAAGACTGTTCAGAGGTATATACATTTATTTCAAAATTGTTGTTTTTATTTTTCCCATACTGAAAAGGGGTCTTCAGCCTTCCTCACCACCACCTCCATTGGGCTAATGTTTCAGATAGTCGTAACCGAAAAAATTGAATGAAATTTTTATGATTGATTTGATAAAACGCAAGTGGTATGATTTTACGTAAACCCGTTCATACTTCAAGCCAATATGAATGCGAACTGAATAGGCCTAACTTTACATTGAAAAACATTCCCGACATTATGAGTTGTGTATTTCCTTTCTACATAAAAATTCTTTGGTGATACAAATCCTAATTTGATGCAAATAGGCCGCAGTCTTCACTTTATTTTCGCATACCTTCTTACTCCGAGTGCCCTTACCTTACAATATTTTCCCAACTAAATATTGTTAAAATAATATTGATAGAGAAACTCACCCCAGGGAAGAGTCCGTGCACAGACAGAAGCATGGTGATAGATTGCAGGGCAGTAATTTTGCTGCCCGCCCGTGAAGAGAGGTGCGTCTTTTCGGGTCGGAGTCACGAGGGTTGTTTCTCCATTTTTTTTTCGCTCGCATTTCCTTTTGCTTGGAACACATTTTGGACACATGCACAGTAGCACACAACTTTACAAGCCAAAGGATCGGTCATGTTACCAGGGCGCGCATTATCTCTTCATGTTTCTCGTTGGACGATCGGCAATATGCATGAAGTGCTTATACAAAATATGAGTGCCCGTGATGATCCGTGCTATATCGGACCACCATGGATGAACTGTGATTCATACCTCTCTGAACGAAAAGGAATTTTCAGGACTCCTATTACTTGTCCAGCCCTTCTAAAAATCTTGCTGGTTTGACCACATCCTTTTTATTTTGGCCTTCCCTTCTTGGCCTCTCCAAGGTTATTGTAGAGATATAAAGCAGTTTTAAAGCTCCAGTGTTATATAATCCACATTCCAGAATCCCCCCCCACACAGTAACAGCCTGTGGTTTTAGCCTGGTGACACCATACCTCTATTGCATCTTATGATGATGGATACATGTACATATACATGTACAGGATACAATATGTATATAGCTAGCTACATGCTACACTTAAGACAGAAGAGCGATATCAATCCCAATTACATACTGAAAAAGGAAATTCCTCCAATCATATTTCCAAATATTATGAGGACAATTAATTCACTCTTGTATAAGTTGTAATGCACACACAAACTAGCTAACCCGGGTGTTTTCCCTATAAAAAAAAATACTGAATATTCCCATTTTTGTCCTAAAATGAGAACCATTTCATGAAATTTCACAAAACTTGACGTGAGATGTCGCGACATCAACCCCAATCACATACTGAAAAAAATAAATTCCTCCAATCATATTTCCAAATATTATGAGGAAAATTCACTCTTGTATAAGTTGTAATGCACACACAAACTAACCCGATGTGTTTTCCCTATATACTGAATATTCCCATTTTTGTCCTAAAATGAGAACCGTTTCATGAAATTTCACAAAACTTGACGTGAGATGTCGCGACATCAACCCCAATCACATACTGAAAAAAGAAATTTCTCCAATCATACTTCCTCATTTTATGTGAGAAAGTCATTCTTGAGAGATGCTTCAGCACAAATGTAAGGTTTTAATTTATAACATTGTACTAAACTTTCACATTATGCCTTTCAGACTGAACAAATTGTATATATCCCTATAAAACTTGCACAGGATGTATCATTATATCTTTCCCATCTACAAACTTTAAAAGGAAAATCCTCAAAACTTGATTAAACAATTTTTGTACAAAAATAATTTAAGTGGAAAGAGGGCACTATTAGTGCACCTTAGCTTTAGCTGTGAGGTTTTCCTATACTGAATATTCCCATTTTTGTCCTAAAATGAGAACCGTTTCATGAAATTTCACGAAACGTGACGTGAGATGTCGCGACATCAACCCCAATCACATACTGAAAAAGGAAATTCCTCCAATCATATTTCCAAATATTATGACGAAAATTCACTCTTGTATAAGTTGTAATGTGCACACAAAATAACCCGAGTGTTATCCCCATACTGAATATTCCCATTTTTGTCCTAAAATGAGAACCGTTTCATGAAATTTCACGAAACTTGACGTGAGATGTCGCGACATCAACCCCAATTACATACTGAAAAAGGAAATTCCTCCAATCATATTTCCAAATATTATGACGAAAATTCACTCTTGTATAAGTTGTAATGCGCACACAAAATAACCCGAGTGTTATCCCTATACTGAATATTCCCATTTTTGTCCTAAGATGAGAACAGTTTCATGAAATTTCACGAAACTTGACGTGGGATGTCGCGACATCAACCCCAATCACATACTGAAAAAAGAAATTCCTCCAATCATATTTCAACATTTTATGTGGAAATATATCACACGCACTCAAACTCAAACTGAATTTTCACTTTTTGCCTGATCTCCTGTCAAACCGTAGGTGTTTTTATTACTCAGCATGCATATGCATGGCGGCCGTGTACTGACTGACTGAGCGCGCGCGCGTATAAATCCGGCCAAAAACATTGTGTCATTCAGAAAACAGTCATCGGCAAGGCAGGGCATTTTATAAAACACGTATAATCGTAACATACCGATCTCGGTGACCATTTCCTTGTAAAAATTATCTTTTCTTCCACAAATGTGAGTAATTCACCTTGTCATTATCGGTATCTCTGATTCTCCCTCGATCCGTAGCGGGCCGCATGAGACAGTTTAGGCATACTACGTACAGTACCGGATCGTTTTGCGGAGGTGAAATCACAGGATGTTGACTCGGGGTAGAGGCGAAAAGAATCTCTTGCTGATAAGCCCTATTGACATGAATCACATGATATTGAATTGAGGACAGGGGATGGAACCTACTAATATAATCAGCGTCCGATCGACCATGACCAAATGTTTTTAAAGTCGATTTTCAGGTTCAACCGCTTCCTCCATGGTCCACCCGGCATCCCAAGTATTTGGCACATGTATTTATTTGCTTAGGGGATTGTAAAGTTTGGGACCCCGTTTTAATTCTTTTAGGCTATAATAGAACGGAAACTTAATTCTAAACCTACAAACTTACCGTCCTATATACGTCAACTCGCAATCGTTGCGTCAACTCGCAAACGCTGTGTCAACCCGCAAACATTACGTCAACTCGCAAACATCACGTCAACTCTCAAACATTGCGTCAACTCGCAAACATTACGTCAACTCGCAAACATTGCATCAACTCGCAAACATTACGTCAACTCGCAAACATTACGTCAACTCGCAAACATTGCATCAACTCGCAAACATACATCAACTTGCAAACATTGCATCAACTCGCAAACATTGCGTCAACTTGCAAACATTACGTCAACTCGCAAACATTGCATCTACACGCAAACATTACGTCAACTCGCAAACATTACGTCAACTCGCAAACATTGCATCAACTCACAAACATTTTGTGAATAATTCTGAAAAGCCTTATGTTTTCAACAGACAGACGGATTCGCCTAATTCAGTAATTGTTTATGTTTTGCCTATGATTTTTCCATCGTGTACGGCTTGAACGTACGTGTATCGCGTTCCTGGAATTCTCATACGACAGCTGCAACATTTTAGTCACAGCTATGAGCACCAGTCTAAAACGATTGGTGTGCCACATCCTTTTAACACTTGTTACGGCTGGAAATGCGTATACGCTAACCTTTGACCTTATTTTGATTTCCGTTAATTAACCCTAATTAAACGACTTATTTCTGATTTTTTTTTCCCTATACTGAATATTCCCATTTTTGTCCTAAAATGAGAACTGTACGTTTCATGAAATTTCACGAAACTTGACGTGAGATGTCGCGACATCAACCCCAATCACATACTGAAAAAGGAAGTTACTTCTATAATATTTCCAAATATTATGAGGAAAATTCACTCTTGTATAAGTTGTAATGCACACACAAACTAACCCGGGTGTTTTCCCTATATACTGAATATTCCCATTTTTGTCCTAAAATGAGAACCGTTTCATGAAATTTCACAAAACTTGACGTGAGATGTCGCGACATCAACCCCAATCACATACTGAAAAAAGAAATTCCTGCAATCATATTTCCTCATTTTATGTGAGAAAGTCTTTCTTGAGAGATGCTTCAGCACAAATTGTTTTAATAATTGATAACATTGTGCTAAACTTTCACATTATGCCTTTCAGACTGAAAAAATTGTATATCCCTATATAACTTGCACAGGATGTATCAACATCTTTCCCATATCTACAAACTTTAAAAGGAAAATCCTCAAAACTTGATTAAACAATTTTTGTACACAAATAATTTTAGTGGAAAGAGGGCACTATTAGTGCACCTTAGCTTTAGCTGTGAGGTTTTCCTATACTGAATATTCCCATTTTTGTCCTAAAATGAGAACCGTTTCATGAAATTTCACGAAACTTGACGTGGGATGTCGCGACATCAACCCCAATCACATACTGAAAAAAGAAATTCCTCCAATCATATTTCAACATTTTATGTGGAAATATATCACACGCACTCAAACTCAAACTGAATTTTCACTTTTTGCCTGATCTCCTGTCAAACCGTAGGTGTTTTTATTACTCAGCATGCATATGCATGGCGGCCGTGTACTGACTGACTGAGCGCGCGCGCGTATAAATCCGGCCAAAAACATTGTGTCATTCAGAAAACAGTCATCGGCAAGGCAGGGCATTTTATAAAACACGTATAATCGTAACATACCGATCTCGGTGACCATTTCCTTGTAAAAATTATCTTTTCTTCCACAAATGTGAGTAATTCACCTTGTCATTATCGATATCTCTGATTCTCCCTCGATCCGTAGCGGGCCGCATGAGACAGTTTAGGCATACTACAGTACCGGATCGTTTTGCGGAGGTGAAATCACAGGATGTTGACTCGGGGTAGAGGCGAAAAGAATCTCTTGCTGATAAGCCCTATTGACATGAATCACATGATATTGAATTGAGGACAGGGGATGGAACCTACTAATATAATCAGCGTCCGATCGACCATGACCAAATGTTTTAAAAGTCGATTTTCAGGTTCAACCGCTTCCTCCATGGTCCACCCGGCATCCCAAGTATTTGGCACATGTATTTATTTGCTTAGGGGATTGTAAAGTTGGGGACCCCGTTTTAATTCTTTTAGGCTATAATAGAACGGAAACTTAATTCTAAACCTACAATCTTACCGTCCTAATACTAAATTACTCTGTCTCCATTCTGGAATCTACAGGATTAATTTTGTCGAAAAAGGACAAGGGTTTTGATAATGAGGGAAATTATGGGGTAAAAAGAACCACAGCAACACAACACGGTCACTGTACTGGTTAACATGGTGATACTCATTATGGCGTGTCAGTGTCTGCAAGTCAGATAAGAAAGTCGCAATTTGGTTCGCATTTATTGAATTCACTCAAAATGGGGTGAGCATCACTGACAAAGCATTAACTGAAGTTATAGGCCTATACTTTTGTAGGTTGGCATCTTTGAACAAAATGATAAAAACTGAGGAGTCCCGACGCAAAATTTACAATCCCCTTGCTTAGCTCGTCAACAATCTTTCTTTCTTTTAGTTTATCATAGTCAGAGTGGAAGCGGGAGCATAAGCCGCAACCTGACAATTGTGGCAACATTGTGCATATACAGGGCGATTAAAGGTACACGCCGGCCTCGTTGCGCTTTTTTGGCGCCAATGAATTCATTTATCATGACTGGAAAGGCCTTCCAAAAGTAGAATAGAACATTCCACACAAATAAACGGTAAAATTGAGCCGTTTTCATGATAAATACGAAAAACCTTAAGTCACGTGGGTTTTCTGAGTCAAAATTTTGACTCAGAAAACCCACGTGATCATGTGTTAGTTTCACTTCTAGTCGTTTAAAAGCTTTTTTAACTATACACAATTTAGTATAACTTTTTGTTTAATGGCTGGTATTCTTTTAACCAAACCTTAACTGTTCGACCTGGGTATTTCCTTTTTAAAATTAAGAATTTCCAACGCGATAAAGCAACATTTACATGCCAAATTTAGAATTTATAAAAGACCGGTAACTGCGGGTGCCCTACCACCTCTGCAGACACAGCCCATGGGGTCTTGCGACGCATTCAGCCCATGGCATGGGCCCGTGAAGTGCCAGTGCGGTCAACGCACCCCGTACGTGTAGCATTTTTGATGGGAGACCGTGCGTTGAGTCACTCACCCGGTCTCCGTTGCATTTGGGGGGGGGGGGGGGGGATTTTCGAGCCGCGGAGCAAGAATCGAAAGCCTCGATATAATTTCTTGTCATACATGAAAATCATTTTATGCCATCAAAACCTATTTGTGTGATTCTCAAAATTATATTGTGTGTATATGTGGAAATCGTTTTGGTCCCTCAAAAATTGTTTCATCGATCATGCCCTCAAAATCCTTTGCGTCCCAGCCGTCAACTCACAAACATTACGTCAACTCGCAATAATTGCGTCAACTTGCAAACGTTGCGTCAACTCGCAAACATTACGTCAACTCGCAAACACTACGTCAACTCGCAAACACTACGTCAACTCGCAAACATTACGTCAACTCGCAACATTGCGTCCCAGCCGTCATCTCACAAACATTACGTCAACTCGCAATCGTTGCGTCAACTCGCAAACGCTGCGTCAACCCGCAAACATTACGTCAACTCGCAAACATCACGTCAACTCTCAAACATTGCGTCAACTCGCAAACATTACGTCAACTCGCAAACATTGCATCAACTCGCAAACATTACGTCAACTCGCAAACATTACGTCAACTCGCAAACATTGCATCAACTCGCAAACATACATCAACTTGCAAACATTGCATCAACTCGCAAACATTGCGTCAACTTGCAAACATTACGTCAACTCGCAAACATTGCATCTACACGCAAACATTACGTCAACTCGCAAACATTACGTCAACTCGCAAACATTGCATCAACTCACAAACATTTTGTGAATAATTCTGAAAAGCCTTATGTTTTCAACAGACAGACGGATTCGCCTAATTCAGTAATTGTTTATGTTTTGCCTATGATTTTTCCATCGTGTACGGCTTGAACGTACGTGTATCGCGTTCCTGGAATTCTCATACGACAGCTGCAACATTTTAGTCACAGCTATGAGCACCAGTCTAAAACGATTGGTGTGCCACATCCTTTTAACACTTGTTACGGCTGGAAATGCGTATACGCTAACCTTTGACCTTATTTTGATTTCCGTTAATTAACCCTAATTAAACGACTTATTTCTGATTTTTTTTTTCACGAAAACCTTCATCAAGTGTTCCAGAAATATTGTGTTATACTCTTCACTCTTAATTTTTTTGGACTTTGAAGCCGGCGTGTACCTTTAATGCGTCGGCTGGTCACGCCGTATGCACTCACTCGCGGGCGAATTCCCCCTGCCAAAACCACTCTGACACGGAAACTTCCCACGTTGATATTGTATCACCTATAATTACAAGTACAGTGTATCACCTTAATTCACAAACTAAACGTAATAAGGCCTGTGTAGATAATTTGGCTGCGTACTTCTGTAAAATTGAACTCACAGAGATCTCCGATATATTATTACATGTAATTTGTTCCTAATACTTTTGATCATTATTCCAGAAACCATTGGAAGTGCTACTGCTACAGAGTTATAACTACCGTTTCATACCTACTGCAGCAGCCCCCTTTGCTGAAGTGCAATTTTGGGTCAGGAACTTCCAGTTTCATCCATTCGTTTATGTTGCCAGTTATATTCCATTAGCATGGTTATAGGCCTCGTTCTTCCATGGAGCTATAAAAATAGCTCTGAGAAATAGGTACGAGTTGACCTGTTACCCTGGTACGGTACACTGTGGCCACTGTGACACTAGTCTATAAGTATAACTTTCCTCAATGCCTAATTTTAGTATTTTAAAGTTTGCTCAGTTTGTTTTCGCTGTTGACGTGGCGACACTTCCGCGCGCGCGTTATAGTGGTTATTATAATATCCAGCCTTTTGGATTGCGTCATGATGCTTTGTTCTCTGCTCTCTAAATGGAAAAAGTGATTCAACTCTCACAAAGAGTGAAAATAACTCTCGAAAAGCAAAACCCACTTAAATAAAATAATAATATTAGCTGGCCTAGCAGGTATATATACAGTGCTCATCCACGTCGGTGAAGGGCAAGCCTAATTTGCATATTATCTATTTCCCGACCAAAATCATTTAATATTCATGTAAGCAAGCCTAATTTGCAAAATAATAATAGTAATTAATAGGTGTAAACATAAATCAATGGAGTGACACGCCACTCTAGTTATCTTATTAAATGTGAGAGACAACCTATGATAGTGACCCGTGATCGATTATTTTAGATCTCGTGATTTGTAAAAACAGTCCAAAATTCAGCAAGGAAGCAATAGAGTATACGTGTAGTGACAGTCAGTAACATTTTCAGTTTTTGTTGCTTTTTTTTTTTTTTTGGTTACATTTTAATTAACCACAATGCCCAAGCGACAAGAAGAAGCAATTTGGCATCATTTATGGGATTTTTAAAGCAAAATGTTATGATAGTAAAATGTTATTACATAAAAACAATTAAGAATTTAATTTGAATCAAAAAAATCGATTTAAATTAAAAAAATCTGATTTAAATCAAATAAATCCGATTTTTATCAACCCTGCTTTATACATGTAAACAGTTTGCTTACTTCATGTGTGTTGTTCACTTCTAAGATGAGGGCTGAATAATCCCTTGAACACGCACCAAGTACTCGAGACAGTCTATCTCGGTACTCATACTTATTTGCATGTTCTCTTGTGTTTTGTTTTGGATTTCATTTCAACAAAACTTTGACTTAAAGTTTAAACCATTTTTTCTAGAGGAAAGGATTGTTATTCATCATCTTTACTACATTTACGTAACAAACTGTTTTTGAACTTTGCTAAATGGTCTTGAATTAGTGAAACACTTGGACTTTGAACTACCAGCCTTCATTTCACAAACTCACAAGATAAAACTTATTATTATTTTTTTTTTGAGCTGTTTTATTCAATTAACAAAACAAATTTTAGAAGAGAGGATGTAGCGGACCGCCTAACAGACTTGTAACAATTAGTCTAGCCTCATGAACATAATTATTACCCAGCATGCACCACCTCTCCATGCTGTATACTACCAACATGGCCGCCGTCATGATCATCATGCTGTCGTTATAGTATCATCAATAAAAGCCTTAGTAACGTTCTGAAGAGTTCCTCCCGATCATTTCTTTAAAGCCGTTCAAAAGAAAACCAAATGCTGGTTTGACACCAAAATAAGACTTCCCATTCATTATCTGTCACTATGTCAGTATATTCTCTGTATGAGGGCAATAAAATAACCTGACTGAAAAAAGCACTGCATGAACCCTTTAAGTTTTTAACACCATCAAGAGCCCTGTATTATACATGCACAGAAATAATTAGTACCAATGAAAAGTTAAGTAATTGTATTTTGAAAATTGTCCCAAATTCTTATGAGGATTTAAAGAAAATTGTTTAAGCTCAATCTAGAGCTCCACATATTTACTGATATGTATGTCCATGGAAGAAATTTAGTCAGTTGCAGCAGGCTCCTCCATGTATAAAGCATGGGTTCAGTACGGTATTACAATATAATTCATGATTTGCCAAGCTTTTGGATGACCTGTTTTTGTGTGTTTTAAATTGCCAAGTGCCTTGTAATAGCGTTCCGCACTAATGACGTCACACCATGCATGCACGCCCACATATACCCCCACTCACCACACGTTTGCATATGGCCGGTTGCAATGTTTGTCTGAGGTCTGGTGCTATTTTTAGCGCAAGTGCGCAGAGCTATTGTATTCACCACTACTTATTATTAGTTAGGATTATAGTCATTCATTTATACGTACGCGTAGGCTCTGTATTATTTTTGAAGATTTTTCCTTTAGGTCTTTCATTGAAAGAGCCTAATTGCTCAGGTCATATGTATATTCATTGTTTTAGCCAGCACAGTGCTTTCTTCCCATAGACCTGTGTGCAAGAGGAATAGACAGTTAATGTAAACAAACTTATCTTAGGAATGCCACAGGAGTCAATTGACCACATGACCTCGGGTATGCCACATGTATACAAGTAGCCATTTTGTCAGCACACACTGTAACACAAAGTCAACAGTTTCTTCTTCCTAATAGCGCTCCGCACTAATCCGTCACAAAATCCCCGGATGTCAGACAAACATTGTCTCACACACGTAGTGCATGTACATGTACATATGCACGCGCACCACCACACGTTTGCATGGTTGCAATGTTTAATTTGTCTGAGATCGGCGAGATCAAGAGGGAGTAGTCTAATGGTTCCAAGACCTTCGTTGTTGCTTTCCCGCGGCCCATAGGGCGCCCCCGCACAGCGGATATGGGAGAATTTTGTCAGACTTTTGGATCGTCACGAAGGTCTTGGATATTTTGTAAAGCAATGTTTAACTTTTTCTTTACATGAATAATTCATGATGTAAGCTGAAACTCGCTCGCTGATTGGCTCCCTTGGAAATCCAAGGGAGATTCGACGAAAAGTAAAAAAAAAGTTAAACATCGCTTTACAAAATATCCAAGACCTTTGTGACAATCCAAAAGTCTGACAGAGTTCTCCCATATCCACCGCACGGGGGCGCCCCATGGGCCACGGGAAGCAACAACGAAGGTCTTGGAACCAAGACTAGGCCTTCAATATGAATTGACCAAGACGGCCACATACACGCTAGTCTAGATTGCAAGACGTAGTTATTGTACCCGCCACCACGAGAGGGCGCGTATCATGACAATCCGCTAGCGACACACGAGTGCACGACTACTCACTTGGACTTTGAACTACGTCTAGACGATCTGCTATTTTTTCCCCCCGAAAACAGGGGGGAAACTAGTGCGCGTGCGCGATATTGTTGAATAATTTGCGCTTCCCGCACGCGTACACACATCACGAAAATGCACAATAGCCAGGTAGCTCACTTGTTCTTCCATCTACTGGCTGGAAGTTCCTGGGCCTGTAGGCGGGAGGACTACGGTGTGTACGTAACCGGGCTCGCCTCGTACTCGTAGGCCTACGTGTACGGTGAGGCGGGGAGCTACGGACCGGGACGGCGGCCGGGCATGGTCTTCGCCTTCGGAGAAAACATGGCCCATATGTGTCAGTCAGGTCCCATTAATACTTGTGCACAATAAATTGAATAATGATGGTCGTCGGTGAAATTCTTCCCCGGCAATTGTTTACACCCAAAAAATGCAACGGGGACCGGGTGACTGACTCAGTCAACTTGCAGGCCGTGCGGTCTCGCATAAAAAATACTACACGAACGTCCGTGCGTGGATGGACCGCACTGGTTATCACGGGCCAATGCCTCGGGCTGAATGCGTCGCATGCCCCCACGCGGTGTGTCTGCACCGGTGGTAATGCACCCGCAGCATGGGTTTGGGGTTTGTGCCTACCGATCATATCGAGCATCATTATTTAGTGTAGGCCTACATACAGTTTTCCTACATGGTTTTACCATGGGAATTCCTTCACGGTTTTACAAAACTTTGTGAAGTACAATACACATGTACCTTTATACCTCCATGGTATGTACAGTGTACATTATGCGAACGTCCGTGCGTGGATGGACCGCACTGGTTATCACGGGCCAATGCCTCGGGCTGAATGCGTCGCATGCCCCCACGCGGTGTGTCTGCACCAATACACATGTACCTTTATACCTCCATGGTATGTACAGTGTACATTATGCGAACGTCCGTGCGTGGATGGACCGCACTGGTTATCACGGGCCAATGCCTTGGGCTGAATGCGTCGCATGCCCCCACGCGGTGTGTCTGCACCGGTGGTAATGCACCCGCAGCATGGGTTTGGGGTTTGTGCCTACCGATCATATCGAGCATCATTATTTAGTGTAGGCCTACATACAGTTTTCCTACATGGTTTTACCATGGGAATTCCTTCACGGTTTTACAAAACTTTGTGAAGTACAATACACATGTACCTTTATACCTCCATGGTATGTACAGTGTACATTATGCACTTATAAGCAGAAGAATAAGAAATACACTGTAACACACCAAAATCTTGTTTTGTGACTACACGCCTCAGCCTGAAAGTTTTATTCTTCACAAATCGTGTAGCTATTATCTCATATTCATTCATAAGCCTGACCATCTGAGCACCAAGCCCAGCAAGGCTTTCATGTTATAACAATTTGAAGCCTGACCATCTGAGCACCAAGCCCAGCAAGGCATTCATTTGAAGCCTGCAGCCATCTGAGCACCAAGCCCAGCAAGGCATTCATATCTCATATTCATTTGAAGCCTGATCATCTGAGCACCAAGCCCAGCAATTAAAAGGCATTCATTTGAAGCCTGACCATCTGAGCACCAAGCCCAGCAAGGCATTCATATCTCATATTCATTTGAAGCCTGACCATCTGAGCACCAAGCCCAGCAAGGCATTCATATCATAAGCCTGATGACCATCTGAGCACCAAGCCCAGCAAGGCTTTTTATATCTCAAAATCATGTAAAGTCTGACCATCTGGGCACCACGAACCCAGCAGGCACCAAAGCTGTGAGCCCAAGAGCTCATCAGAGTCTGACAAATCATCATGAAGTTGGGCAGCAACAGCCCCAGGCACCAAAGCCTGAACCATATATCAAACAATAAAAATTGCAAGTATGAAATGTGCAATTCGAACAGGTTAAAACAAGAATGCACATAACACTAAATATATACTACATAAAATAACAATTATAAGACACTGCCCTTTGACCTTCGTTTGCACATACAGAAGGAAAGGGCAGTTCTTCTCCCCTGTTGAACTGACTCAGGGGAGAAGATGCTACGACTATTACATACATTAAACATAGATTGTGTTTTTTCCTCAAATTACGAAACCTAAGGTAAATGCTGCAACTTGTACAATTCGTTTCACATGCTTGATATGTATACATTTGCCTGTGCATTGTTCCCACATGACATTACATCAACGATATATGCTGGACTGTCTTGATCCGTTAACAAAAAAGCCACCGGCGCAAAGCGCAGCCAAGGAAAAAGACAGCCCCTAGAAAGCAGGCCTACAAGATGTAATGGCATTCAGTATGTTTGACCTGAAGATCTCATTGCCCTGGGGGGACAAATGGACACCGTCTCGCCGGTATAACTCAAAATTGGTCCGACAGAACTGAGGGTGTTTTAAGATATGGGCACCAAGCCTACCACATCGTGATCTGGCCCATCTATTCACAGCACGACGCTGTCGTTCCATGGACTCTTGTGGATTGGCACCAAAATAAAATGCCCTTGGCAATATTTCTGACCACACCAGAATGGAGTCTGGGAAAGTGACCTTGCACAGCTGCATGAAGACAGTAATTCTTTGTCTCATGGAGAAAAAATCAATGTTGCCTAAATCATTTGATCCCAAATGGACAATGATAACCGATGGTGGGGGACCTTGCATACTGTGAAGTAACCCTGGGAGGTCGCATAAACATGCTCCGCTCTTCCCACGCCATAGAACTGTAACACCAGGGACCAAAACTCCAGTTGCCCAGTGAATTAACGAATCTCCCAGGATCCAGACGCAACCTGTACATCATGAATAATAATTGATATGGGGAATTGATGGGTGGGATGATGACCAATTAAATGCCAGGAAGATTGACTGTAGGTGTGGGGCGTATGTAAGTTAACACAGCCTCGGATCTCCACCTACCGAATTGCTGAATAGCATGTGGAGGAATACCTAATTCGTAAGCAGTGGTTGCTGCACCGATTCGAAATGAATGGGCCCGATAGTGGAGGTCTCCTAACCCACAGAAGGACAGTGCTTTCTTTAGCACTGCATTAAATTGATAAGCAGTCAATGGGGACCCATCATAATGAGTGAATAATGGGCCTCTGTTAGGAGGGGCAAGCTGCACAAAATTGTGCAAGGCCGTTACTGGGCAAATATAGTGGTCTGTTGATTGAAGTAAACGAACAACTTGTGGGGGGCCCTTTTTGTTGTTTTTACTGTTTCTGAAAGAAACCAGAACTGAAGCCTTGGGGGACCCCCAGTCACAGAACTGAATGTGTGATTGATGCAAGAGAGAGTCCTGCATGTGTGTCTTAGAATTAGCCGCAAATTCCCCGAGCCGCATAAACCCAAAGAAAGCTGTCAGGGCCACAGCCTTGAACATGATTGATTCATACTGTGAGGAACATACATGGGTAAAGGCCTGAACAATGCATTTAAGAACAGACAGGGACATGGGCAAACGCTTATCAGCAGAGGGATTGTGCCGACGACAGCCCTCCATTAACTTAGAAACAAGGAAGTCCTTTGTAGGGTCTGGCAAGGAATGAATCTTATGAAAATACCCTACCCCTGAGACATAAGAGGAAATAGTAGCTGGGGCCAGGCCCTGTAAAGATAGCCAGGCCACAAACTCTCTTATATCACTCACAGAAGCTGGCAGATAATCAAGGCTACAATGCTTAAATTTACTAAATGCCTCCCAGCCTGATGCATATGTCCTATGTGTGTTAGGTGAAAAAGCAGCCAGCAAGAGGCGTTTCATCTCATCCTCTACCAGACTTGGGGAAGAATTGGTAATGGTGACATTACTGCATCGGCCTGGGGATGAGCTGCTCGAAATTTCTCTGTCTGAAAGCGGGACAAATTATCAGCGATATTATTGCATACACCAGGCACATGCACAGATTTAAATTGAATGTTGAATTTAAGGCAATCTAAAACAAACCGCAACAGGTGCATAATCTTTGGGCAACGAGATGTTTGCTTATTAATAATCTGAACCACCGCCATGTTGTCGCAATGGAACATAACCCTCTGATTGGCAAGAGCTGAACCCCAGCACCTAACAGAGGCGACAATTGGATAGAATTCCAAAAATGCAATTGACGGTGAACTGGCCAACAGTTCTGGTAGCCACCTCCCCTGAATCCAATGTGTTCCAAAATATGCCCCAAAGCCAAGACTTGCGGCAGCATCAGAGTACAATTGTAAAGATGCATTGGACTTCCATTCCTAATTGGCTTGAAATGCAGTGATGTATATGTACTACTACTAGTAATGTACAGTACATTACATGCAGTGCATTATAGACGGTGCGAGGTAAGTCAGGGGACTAGACGTATGAATATGCATTGATTGACCTAATTATGCATGATATATTATGCATACGTCATATAATTAGGCACGGTAGGTGCGCGCGCATACGGTAAATAATCACAGATCGTCTAGACGTAGTTATCGAAGTCCAAGTTAGTATAGTTGTGCACTTGTGTGTTGCTAGCGGATTGTCATACGCCCTCTCGTGGTGGCGGGTATGATAACTACGTCTAGCAATCTAGACTATACATACACGCATGCTTTGTTGTATTGTATACATGTACAGCTCAGATTGTCTAATTAATTCCTGTAGCTGGCATTTTGCATAATCAATGATAATAATAATATGGACATTTATAGTGCGCCTTTTCCACAAAAGTGATCAAAGGCGCATTACAAAAATAACACAAGTAAATCAATGAAAGTTAAACAATAATAAGAAAGAAAAAAGGTAACAGAAGAAGACAGTACTTAAAAGAAAGTTAGAAATATAGGTCACCATGCCAGTGCCCAAACCGCAGTATGGGGATAGGTCTGTCCCGTCAACGGGTAACTAATTAATTAATTAATTAGGCCTTAAACCCGTCGACATCGGTAATGTCTTGATCTTTTCCGGGGACAGACGCCTCTAACCCTACCTACGTAATTATCACTCTAACTACCTGACACGGTGACCTACGAAATGTAGAGAATAGAAAAAGGGAAACTAGAGATTGTGTCTGTTGAAAACAGAACACAAGGCTTTTCCGTATCCGCTGTTGTTGAAAAAATTGTCATAACCTTATACACACAAAGACAGTTGATTATGATATTATTTTTTATACATTTAAGGTGTGCACCTTTAATCATAAACTCACATGAATTGGTCATATTTGTGTCACAACATGCCGTCCAACTCCCATTAAAACTCTACCCCACTTTCTGTGCACAGAAGTGGGGTGCTAGAGGCAAAAGCGGCATTTCACCCCTTGTTAATGCAAGCGGAAGAACGTCTAAACAAATGCTCCTATCTACACCAAAATGTTTACTTTGTCAGGTGAACTAGCTAATAGGTGCTCCAGGGCACATAGGATGGTCACTGGTAGCGGAGTAATCCTGGTTTATGTGATTAAACCCCCCTTATAAATGTACAGTGTAGGTATACCATGCTCTTACATAATGGACAAATTGAGTTCACTGTGAAAGGAACTTTTTTCTTTAGCGTTGCACTTTCTTCATTTTGAGACTGCTGCACCTCCTATTACAGAGCAAGGTTCAGATACATGTAATATGCATATAGTGTGCTTGCATGTTGAAAGCTGTTGCACAATTAGGTGTCAACTGGAAAATATAATGGCGGCAAATATCATTTTTGAAACATACATGCAACCTGTGGATATCTTCCTCCATGATCAATACATGTGATGAAACGGAATGGTAACTTCATTTCGTCATTTCCCGACTGGGGCTGTGCCATACCTGGATTATCGATACGCTGGACATTGTAAACGCTCCGTTCCAGCAAATTTCAACGAATTTCACGTAAGTCTGAAAGTCATTTTTAAATGTCGAACTGAACATGGAGAAATTTTTCCATGTTGAACTGACTTTTAAGTAAAACCGCAGAGCTGGAAGACTTTGTCCAAGAAGAGGACTTGGAAAGTAGGGCATAACAATAACCCGCGGGCCGGGCTTTTTTTTTTTTTTTATTGTTTGGCAATGTTTTTGAAATGTTATTTGAACTGACTAAATTTCAAGATGGTTATGCATTTTCAACGCTTGGAAAACTTGATATTGCATAGTTTTAATGTTGACGTTCCTCCTCCCGTTTTACAAATTTCGGCTGGAATTAATTGTGAAAGTATTGGTTCGTTTTCCAGCTTCATCCTACTCAAGATTGACGCGCTGACTTTCCACTCACTGGGCCGAACTCATTGGACAGGACATATCTCTCAATTGTGTGTATTTCCTGCCAATCTGCCATATCGGATCATCAAGTTCGAGAAAAAGTCTTCATTAATGGAACAAAGGACAACACCAATTTCCATTGGAGGAGGACCCTGTAAAAAATTAGGCTCACACAAACTGATGAGACGTCCTAGACCAGCTGCATGGCAATTAAAATGTTGAATTTAAAGGGAGCGTAAAGGATTTGCAAGGCCTCAAAAAACATTATTGAGTTCGAGACAGTGGACACAACAGTTCGTAAACAGTGCAAACAGTCACCATGGGAAATCTTGGTTCGTCAGATGCTGGGCTTTTCAAGGAAATCAAGATTTAGTGTCTTTTTCCAAAGATCGTTCGTCCGAACAATTGTTGGAACCAAACTATTCACCTCATGTTTTCTAACAAAAATCGAGTCGGGTTTTCGCTATTTTCTCGTGTCTCAGATATCCGATTGAGCTCAAATTTTCACAGGTTTATTATTTCATATACATGATTGATCAGACAAAGTGTGAGTGCAGTCCTGTGACTTTTACCAATCATGTATTGTACCTTTAATTTTAAAGTGACTTTATATAATTGTCTGCTATTACTAGGCCCTACTTCCGCAGATTTATAATTGAAATTGAATTTTATGTAAAAGCTTGTAGTAATAGCAGAGACTTTGGAAACTGATTTTAATAGCGTGGTTGAAGTGAGTAACAGAGAAAAACAGAAAACCCGACTCATTTTTTCATAATTAACATAATTAATAAACCCTTATCTTACCCCGAGATCAACTTAGCTTTCGCCTTTCGGCCTTCGTTTGACTGATTTTTGGACTAAATACACCATTTCATGCAGACTTATTTCAACGGTATGTTTCTACTAGTACCATCTTCAGAAAATTTTAAGTACGGTGAACATCTCTGTCAGTGGGCATGGAGCTATTAAACAGATGTTACAAATCCTGTATGTACCTTTAATGGGGATGGAGATGAAAAGGGGACAGCAGGAAAATTTGTACTACATTGTAATTATTAGGACCCTTAAAAAATCAATAAATTCAATCTTTCCTCTACAGGTTATTTTAGGTACATGTATATTAGATATTATCATCATTATTAATATTAGACAGTTATTATAATCCTCGCTCTGGGAGCTCTGCGCAGTGAGAATGGGTGGTTACATATCTCTTATGCTGAGAGGATAAAACTATATCGAGAGACGGCGATAAAATAATCAGCAATTGCACATTGAACATTGGTTGTTGTTTCATTTTTCTAAAAAGTAAAAACACCACTTTATTGTATTGATGGTCTTTTCTGGCTCAGTGGTTTTGCACTGTGTGTGCCTTGTCTTACGTAACGCTATGCATTTTTTGTTTTAAGAAATAGCCTTCTGCTGGGAACCTGACTTTTTGGAAGGCAGGGGTTGAGATTGGGTGGAACTGTAACTTGGAAGGATATATAACTATTGGGGACCAACATTTTGTTCTGTCGTAAATTCAACTCTATAAACAGGGGGTCCATTTTAGGTATTAGATATATTAATCGTATTCCTCGATCCCGGAGCTCACATCGAGAATGGGTGGTTACATTAATTTCATTGTACGATCCTGGAGTCTCTTTGTGCTGAGATGGGTGGAAGGTGTGACCCATAAAAATCAAATTCAACTCTTTATCTACAGGTCCATTTAGGTATTAGATAATAGTAATCGTATGATCACGGAGCTCATACATTGAGAATGGGTGGTTACATTTTATTGTACGATCCCGGAGTCTCTTTGTGCTGAGATGGGTGGAAGGTGTGACCCTTTAAAAATAATCAAATTCAACTCTTTAGCAACAGGTCCATTTTAGGTATTAACGTATTCCTCGATCCTGGAGCTCATGCATTGAGAATGGGTGGTTACATTAATTTTATTGTACAATCCTGGAGTCTCTTTGTGCTGAGATGGGTGGAAGGTGTGACTCATAAAAAAAATCAAACTCAACTCTTTAGCTACAGGTCCATTTTAGGTATTAGATAATTATAGTAATATCGTATTCCTCAATCCCGGAGCTCATACATTGAGAATGGGTGGTTACATTTTATTGTACGATCCTGGAGTCTCTTTGTGCTGAGATGGGTGGAAGGTGTGACCCTTTAAAAATAATCAAATTCAACTCTTTAGCTACAGGTCCATTTTAGGTATTAGATAAACTTATTCCTCGATCCTAGAGCTCATACATTGAGAATGGGTGGTTACATTTTATTGTACGATCCTGGAGTCTCTTTGTGCTGAGATGGGTGGAAGGTGTGACCCTTAAAAAATAATCAAATTCAACTCTTTAGCTACAGGTCCATTTTAGGTATTAGATAAACATATTCCTCGATCCTGGAGCTCATACATTGAGAATGGGTGGTTACATTTTATTGTACGATCCTGGAGTCTCTTTTTGCTGAGATGGGTGGAAGGTGTGACCCATAAAAAAATAATCAAATTCAACTCTTCAGCTACAGGTCCATTTTAGGTATTAGATAAACATATTCCTCGATCCTGGAGCTCATACATTGAGAATGGGTGGTTACATTTTATTGAACGATCCTGGAGTCTCTTTGTGCTGAGATGGGTGGAAGGTGTGACCCAAAAAAAAATAATCAAATTCAACTCTTTAGCTACAGGTCCATTTTAGATATTAGATAAACATATTCCTCGATCCTGGAGCTCATACATTGAGAATGGGTGGGTACATTTTATTGTACGATCCTGGAGTCTCTTTGTGCTGAGATGGGTGGAAGGTGTGACCCATAAAAAATAATCAAATTCAACTCTTTAGCTACAGGTCCATTTTAGGTATTAGATAAACATATTCCTCGATCCTGGAGCTCATACATTGAGAATGGGTGGTTACATTTTATTGAACGATCCTGGAGTCTCTTTGTGCTGAGATGGGTGGAAGGTGTGACCCATAAAAAATAATCAAATTCAACTCTTTAGCTACAGGTCCATTTTAGGTATTAGATAAACATATTCCTCGATCCTGGAGCTCATACATTGAGAATGGGTGGTTACATTTTATTGAACGATCCTGGAGTCTCTTTGTGCTGAGAAGGGTGGAAGGTGTGACCCATAAAAAATAATCAAATTCAACTCTTTAGCTACAGGTCCATTTTAGATATTAGATAAACATATTCCTCGATCCTGGAGCTCATACATTGAGAATGGGTGGGTACATTTTATTGTACGATCCTGGAGTCTCTTTGTGCTGAGATGGGTGAAAGGTGTGACCCTTAACAAATAATCAAATTCAACTCTTTAGCTTCAGGTCCATTTTAGGTATTAGATAATCGTATTCCTCAATCCTGGAGCTCATACATTGAGAATGGGTGGTTACATTTTATTGTACGATCCTGGAGTCTCTTTGTGCTGAGATGGGTGGAAGGTGTGACCCATAAAAAATAATCAAATTCAACTCTTTATCTAAAGGTCCATTTTAGATGGGTGGGATTATATAACTGTTGAGATCCCCAAAAATAATTAGGAAGTTCAATTCTTTTTTTATACACGTTCATTTGAGGTATTAGACAGCTAGTAATCATCCTCGCCGATCATCCAGTTCTGAACTTTCTTTGCTTCATGTTTTTGCTAGTTCCATGGCAAAACCACCATGCACTTTGAGATAATGATATGTGCTTGCCTTTCCCTGTACACTGGAGTAGCTGCTCCCATTTGTTTACGTTATAGCCACCAATTTTGTTCGGCTCAGTGGTTTTGCACTGTGTGTCCCTTGTCTTACGTAACCTCTGCATTTTTGTTTAAGATAAAAGCATTTTCTCTGAAACTGACTGTTTCATAGTGATGACGGGGATGTGGAATGTAATTCATGAATCGGGTCTGATTTTAGTTGCTGCATTTGGTGCTGTTACTTATTTATGTAATTCTAAATTCTGTCGTGCATTCTTTTACACATTTGCCTTGGTTATGATTTCCTTGTTCATATTTTGATTTTGTTTGGCTGTTGCATTCAACAATATACCGCTGATTTCGCTCTATTTATTTTTCATAATGGTCTCTGCGTAGTTTGCTTGTACAATCTTGGGGTCTCTGTAAATGTCAATATTAAAATACAGGATCCATGGGCCAGGCGTTCATATAATATTATTTAAGGCAAACATATACCCTACATTGTAGCATTGTCCTGCACTAGGAGAAGAGTATTGCCAGAGGCCATGCTTTTATGTAGTCCTATATGAGATGTAACAAACACTAGTCTGAAATCAGACTGCCCAAATGGCCTATATTTGAGGATAATGAGGACTGTCATCAGCTTCATGATACTTATTAAAATTATGTTGCATGGCTAAACGAGAATTAGATAACGATGCATTGAAAAAAACCTAAACAATAAGGCCTAATTGTAAGAATTATTTATAACATTTGTATCTCTTGTATCATTCTCACAACAAATTTATTTGACCAATCACTTTGCTTAAATTAATAATTATACGATGCCTGTTACTGTTACACATTGAAAAATAAGTGGACATTGAATGTTTTTGAAACGTTAATAAAACTGCTCAGATTATCAAGACTGTCTGCGCGGTAATTAGCGTGCTTCATTGTTTTGTCATATCCATCCAGACCAGTATTGTTTTAATTTGTTTAAGTTCCTCTTGGGGTTGCCGGTAGATGGGCTGTGGATTGGTTGGGTTTGATTTTTTTTCTTTTACACATGAGTGAATTCATCTATTATAAATGGTTATAATTATGGATATCATTAAAATAACCAGCTGAAAAATATCATAAGGGGTCAAAACAATTCCTTTTCTTAGATCACAGTTTCAATCGATGCTTTCTAGACCAAAAATCTTGTTCGGCCAAATAAATCTGTTTTAGGAATACGTTTAATTATAAACGAAAGTGCTTGGAGTTTAAATTAAAATACACAATGAGCGAGCTTCATGGAGTCACTGTAAATCACAAAGTCAAGTTAAAGATCGGCTACCAACAATGCAACTACAACAACTTATCCAATCACTTCTGTTCACGTGTCTTCTTGCATAACTGTGTACATGCACATGTACATAGAATACGTACATGCATGGGCCCGGTCAGTACATCCCTTACTGCGCATGGACTTTCACCTTAAACAAATAGTTCCGTGAGGACAACATTGTTTATACTATCTCCAGAGTCGGTAATTCGCTTATCTGATTCTGGACTAATCGGGTTCTCTCAAGCGTTATGAAAAAGGGGTAGGGAGTTTTAATGGAGATTTTCCGTCATGAAGAAAGACCTTGCCTAACATCGACTTTTGACTAAAGAATCATGATCACAGCTCTTACCCCTTTTAAATGAGGAGCTACTTCCTGTTTGACCAGAAGTAGAGGTCACAGAGGTCAAGCAATGTGTCAAAAATGAAAGACCTTGCCTAACATTGTCTATTGGTGAAAGAATCATGATCATAGCTCTTACCACTTTTAAATGAGAAGCTACTTCCTGTTTGACCGGAAGTAGAGGTAACAGAGGTCAAGCAATGTGTCACAATTGAAAGACCTTGCCTAACATTGTCTATTGGTGAAAGAATTATGATCATAGCTCTTATCACTTTTAAATGAGAAGCTACATCCGGTTTGACCGGAAGTAGAGGTCAGAGAGGTCAAGCAATGTATCACAAAGAAAGACCTTGCCTAACATTCACTTTTGGTGAAAGAATCATGATCCTAGCTCTTACCACTTTTAAATGAGGAGCTACTTCCTGTTTGACCGGAAGTAGAGGTCACAGAGGTCAAGTAATGTGTCACAATGAAAGACCTTGCCTAACATTCACTTTTGGTGAAAGAATCACGATCCTAGCTCTTACCACTTTTAAATGAGGAGCTACTTCCTGTTTGACCGGAAGTAGAGGTCACAGAGGTCAAGCAATGTTTCACAAAGAAAGACCCTGCCTAACAATTACTTTTGGTGAAAGAATCAACTTAATATCTCAAACCGTTGTTTTTTTGTTGATTTTTAAAGATTTTGATTATTAAAATTAAAATTGCTGGTCACATGACACCTGATGACGTCACGATGATGAAAAGTTTCGGGAAACAACTACCCCATATGGACTTCCTTCAAACCAAGTTTGGTCAAAATCGGCTGTTTAAAAATGACCAAAGTGCCGCGAACAAAAGTCTATGGTAACTCAAACGACAAGAAGAAGAAGAAGAAGAAGAAGAAGACAAAACTAGAAATTGTGTCTGTGAAAACAGAACACATGGCTTTTCCGCATATGATATAGAATATTTCTCAAATTGTATAACTTATTTTGTCAGTTTAAGACATGTGGTTTAAAAGTATCAATTATTTCAATGTAGAAAACTATAGTTTAACACATTTAGTTGCAGGGTTTATGGAACACATTGCTTGTCATTTAGAATTGTGTCACCAAAAAAAATTGTCTAACATTGACTTTTGGTGAAAGAATCATGATCAAAGCCCTTGAGGTTCTACTTCCTGTTTGACCGGAATCTGAGGTCACAGAGGTCAAGCAATGTTTCATAAAGAAAGACATTGCCTAACATTGACTATTGGTGAAAGAAGCTCTTACCACTTTTAA
This sequence comes from Astropecten irregularis, assembly GCA_963971285.1. NCBI lineage: Eukaryota > Metazoa > Echinodermata > Asteroidea > Paxillosida > Astropectinidae > Astropecten > Astropecten irregularis. The sequence goes on from OZ020257.1 coordinate 9,111,294, forward strand.
ATGAGAAGCTACTTCCTGTTTGACCGGAAGTAGAGGTCACAGAGGTCAAGCAATGTGTCACAATTGAAAGACCTTGCCTAACATTGTCTATTGGTGAAAGAATCATGATCATAGCTCTTACCACTTTTAAATGAGGAGCTACTTCCTGTTTGACCGGAAGTAGAGGTCACAGAGGTCAAGCAATGTTTCACAAAGAAAGACCCTGCCTAACAATCACTTTTGGTGAAAGAATCAACTTAATATCTCAAACCGTTGATTTTTTGTTGATTTTTGAATATTTTGATTATTAAATTCAAATCGCTGTTGACATATGACACCTGATGACGTCATGATGACGAAAAGTTTCGGGAAACAACTTCGCTATGGGGTCTTTGTTTTGACCAAGTTTGGTTAAAATCGGTTGTTTTAAAGAGACCAAAGTGCCGCCGACAAAAGTCTATGGTAACTCAACGACAATAAAAAGAAGAAGAAGAAGAAGAAGAAGAAGAAAAAAAAAAATCAGAACAAAAACAATACCTTTTCCGATTGAAATCGAAAAAGCCAAAAAAAAATCAGAACAAAAACAAAAAAAATACCTTTTCCGATTGAAATCGAAAAAGCCAAAAAAGGAATACAGGAACCTATTTAAGCATTAGCAAATGCTAATCTGAAAAGGAAGGTTTTCAGCTTGGATTTGAAGGAATTGAGTCTCCGTTCCTGTCGAATGTGAAGAGGCAAAGTATTCCACAGCTTAGGAGCAGCCACAGAAAATGACCTTTCACCTACTGTGGACAACATCTTCCCGCTGGGATAATCCAAAAGGGGCCCATTGTTTCCTGACCTGAGTCGGTACCTGGATTCTCTCCTAACAGTGATTAGTTCTTGTAAATACTTTGGAGAGAGTCCAAAAAGAGATTTAAATGTTAGCAATACGATCTTAAAGTGAATTCTGAATTGAATATAGGCAGCCAGTGAAGTTGACGTAATACAGGTGTTATATGTTCAAACCTCCGTGTGTTTGTAACAAGTCTGGCAGCTGCATTCTGGACCCTTTGTAGTTTTGCTAGTTGCCCTGCTGGCAGACCATACAATAAGCTGTTACAATAGTCCAGACGACTGGTCACAAAAGCATGGACTAGTGTAGAAAGGGAATCACTTGACAGGAATTTACTAATGCGTCTGATGCTATGAAGGTGAAAAAATGCTGCAGAGCAAGCTTTGTTAATGTGGGTATTCATCTTAAGTTCAGAGTCGAACCATGATCCCAGATTCCTGACACATGTGGATGGGTTAACAATAGAATCGCCTATTGTGATGTTAGCAGTTATTTTTTTCAGCTGCTGTCTGGTGCCGATGATCAACAACTCACTCTTAGTATCATTGATCATTAGCCTATCATGCAACATCCACTGTCTGATATCCCGTATGCAACTTTCCATCGCATCTACAGCAGACTGACAGGAGATATCGTCTGGTCTGAAAGACAGATACAACTGTGTGTCATCAGCATAACAGTGGACATTAGGCAGATGATGCTCAACTATGTCAAATAATCTGGAAGCATAAACGGTGAATAAAAGTGGTCCTAAACAAGATCCTTGAGGGACCCCACAGTTAAGTCCAAACTTTTTCGACAAGGTTCCTTGGATGGACACGCGTTGGCTTCTACCTGACAAATAAGATGAAAACCAATCCAAAGCTTTGCCAGAAATTAGACGTTTCAGCAAGATATTATGATCGACCGTATCGAAGGCTGCACTTAGGTCTAAAAGAACAAGTAAAGTCACATGCTGGGAGTTCATCTTCAGCAATATGTCGTCAACTATACCTTCAGAAGAGCAGTTTCCGTACTATGATTTTTCCTGTAAGATGATTGATAGACCGGAAACAGGCAATGTTTGGACATATGACAAAACAATTGGTCACATACTGCTTTCTCTGTTAGTTTTGATATAAATTGCAAATTACTAATCGGGCGGTAATTTTCGACAGTCGGGTCGAGGTTGTCCTGTTTTAGCAGAGGACAGACTAAAGCTTCCTTCCAATCCTCAGGGAATGTGCCAGACTCAAGAGAAAAATTGATCATCTTAGTAAGTACAGGAAGCAGAATGTCAAGGCACTCGACCACCAAATTGGTGGGCATCGGATCAAGGGCATAAGACTTCTTTGCAAATTTCATAACAAGCTGCTTTACCTGTGACTCAGTCTGAGATATAAATGTATCAAACAAAATGTCACTTGATGATGTTTCTGGTACCAGAGGAGATCCAGGTTGTGTGTTAGATGCCAAGTTGTCAAGTTTAGTATGAATATTTGATATCTTTTCCACAAAGAAGTTACCCATATCATTAGCAGAGTCAATTTGTCAGTAAAAGGAGGAAGAGGGGTTGTAACAGATTGCCTATAAGCAGAGTTTTTGAAGCCCGAAATAATTTCCCTTGATCAGAGCTGTTGCTATTGATAAATTCTTTATAAAAATCACAGCGCGCCCTGTTCAATACAGAAGTGACCATATTTCTTTGCTGTTTGTAGAATAAAAGGTCACGAGCTTCATTGGTTCGCCGCCACTTCCTTTCTGCTCGTCTCCTCAGCCTAGTAGCCGATTTGACTTCCAGATCAAACCATGGCAGACGGGGTCTGATCGGTACTGTCTTCGACCTCAGTGGGGCATGTTTGTTAAAAACACGATCAAGAGTAGTTTTGTAACACTTAACAAGCTCTTCCAGACCCTGAGAGGTGCCAATGCACATCTCGGAAGAACGGAAGTCATCTTTTAAGGAATCGATGTTTATGGTTTTGAAACTTCCATAAATGACCTCCTTGACAGGAAAGGTATATACCAAAGTGAATGCCTTCACTAAGCAGTTGACAAGCAGTCACATAAGCAGTCATTATAAGCAGTCTTACCAGCAATTTCTTGTAGTCGATTTTTGGACTTCACATGTTTCATATAGGTCTTCGAAGGCTTATATAAGCCTTCGAAGCCCTATAAGCATTCGCTAAGCCTTCCCACAGACGAAAAATGTAAATGAGCTAAGCATTCGTCTTCGGTTAAGCAGTCATTTATAAGCAGTCCACCAGTTATGAAGGCTTATAAATAAGCAGTCGCGTCCACGTCTATGAAGGCTTATATAAGCAGTCCACGTCTTATATGAAGGCTTATATAAGCAGTCCACCACTTATATGAAGGCTTATATAAGCAGTCAACCACTTATATGAAGGCTTATTTAAGCAGTCCACCACTTATATGAAGGCTTATATAAGAAGTCAACCACTTATATGAAGGCTTATATAAGAAGTCCACCACTTATATGAAGGCTTATATAAGAAGTCAACCACTTATATGAAGGCTTATAATTATAAGCAGTCCACGTATATCTGTCAACCTCTGAAAATTTCCATAAAAGATTGTGTTAACTTGCTAATATCAAAGATAAAATCAGAGTAAAAATCCAATTGAATATACCACTCAATACTTTATTACATATGTTTTTTGTTTCAAAGAACAGGTTATTGAAAGGCCACATTCATTAAATTTAAATTGAATGTTTCCTCTATGATAAGGTTTCTTAAAACAATTAACAGCACAAACCAGTTTAAACTATAATCAACTCCAAAACTGTATGAGCGCCAATCCAATTACTTTCTTCAGATATTCCTCACATGTAAAGCTAAAATTGAAGAAAAAAATGTGGTATATGCCACAATTTTTGTTTTATTTTGCAGAATGAAAGCCATTTCAAGATGTTTAAAATGATTTGAAATTTAGTCTCTGTACATGTCTTACTTCTGGAGACATAAATGTTTGAATGTTGCAGGTCAAGCTAATTAGAAAAAAAACATCAAGCCTCTTCCAGAGACTTCAGAGGGAATTCTTAATCATAAGATAATTCAAAGGTTGCCCACTGTCCAGTAATCCTAGCCTCTTTAATGTTGTCGAACAGCTGGATGTGGTGATCGGCCGCCTTCTTGAGTTCTGCTGCCACTCTTGAGCTCCATCATCATCCGAGGTATGAGAAGGCACTGTGTGGTTGCAAGAGGAATAGCACATTATAAACAACATACGAAAACAATGTTACACTGTAGTCTGTTTGGCTTAATACCATACACTGTATGTAACACGTAACACCTTTTTTGTCGTCCACAAGGCATTTCTCAATGTCATGTGCCGTTTTCATTTTCTTTCCTTTGCCAATTTATTTGTGATGGTAAATCTTCTAGTTATTTCAGCTTTTTTGATCCAGCAGGTTTTCCACAGTGTGGGGAACAGATCGAGTTATCACAAAACCAACAAGCTTGTGTATAGAAGAGTTATAATTATGTGGACTTAGTCCAGCACTCCAGTTTCAAAGGAAAGTACAGTACAGTATTCCAATAAAATAATTTGAACTTACTATCGATAAAAGATTGATTAAATCACGGTGAAAAAGGATGTCTAACGGCCGGTGGCATTTCCTGGAGCGGAGACTGTTTTCTTTCTTTGTTGGATGATGGGTGGGTGGTACATGGCCTTTCAGGTTCAGGGGTAGACGTTGCCATCCTGCGCGGTGCATAGGACCAGCAGAGTATTTCTTGGAGGGATGGGAGAGTCAGCATGGCCAGGCAGTGTCTCTACCAACTCATCATCAGAAGAGTTTGAAACATTTTCTATAATCCTGAAACAAAGACAAAAATGATGTTAAAACTCCTAAATGCATCGTTTCTTCGTGAATCGTCTTTAACCCAAAATAATGCTATTGTCCGAAGCTGGTCAACTCATAAGCATTTTGGTCGACTCGTACGCCGACCAATTCGTAAGCCAGCCAGCTCGTACGCCAGTCTACTTCTACTGCTCCAAAATGATATTTTTTACTTTCAGCAAATGTTCCAGAGTCCTGTAAACCCTAACGATAGATTGCAGTAATTGCGACAATATTTCACTTTTTTAGTGTAAAATTAAAATTAGAAAATTCAACAATGTTCAAGTGGCAGGTAAACATTTTCCATCGACATTCCAGCAAGTGGAGTGCCACAGAAAGTCAATTTTTCTCAAAAAGTTGAGGGTCAGTTACAAAATTAAGACTGCATAAGCATAACGGATGTATGAGGATCAGTTAAAAGAAATTAACATTCTAGCGTTACCGTTAGGACAGAAAAGTTAGAAGTCGCGGCAGAAGTCACCAAAAAATGTCATCTTGTTTTCAAAACAAGTCAATAATTAAAGTACTGAGTAGGGGCAAAGTTCAGAGCCGAGGGGCATAGCACAAGACTTGAGCCCGGCTGCTACACTTACAATCACTAAAATGTCACCAAATATCAAAGCGAGGTGTAACGTTACATGTAACTTAGGCCTAGTTCGGGGATTGTGGATTGACGGGTCCTAAAACTATAAGGAAAGGAAACTTCTTTTTGAAAAGTAACTTACCTACATATACTTTGTTGGTCTTCTCCTCTATATTACCAAGGTTAATTTTTTGGAAAGAGGGCAGGGCTTTGATTTTTGAGGGAAATTATGGGGTAAAAACGGTAACCAAGATTGTAACATTTCACCGCCGCATGGACGGCCGCACACGAGAATAGTCTGGTTTCCACTCTGACATTTTGAGGACTCTTGATATGTTGGGTCTGGGCACTAGACTAACCAGACCAGACAAAATGGCCTCACGCGATCAGACGGTCTGTTTTAAAGTTTACAAGAAGCGCGTAAGAAAATTGAATTTTAACCCTGAAATGTTTAACAAATTTCTTCAGTTAGGCTTTTAAGGACCCAGGAACATTTGCTGAAAGTCAAAAGTATCCTTTTTGAGGAGTAGAAGTTAGTTCAGGGGCCGATTTCACTAACGTTTTGCGATCATCGCTAAAGCCCAAATCCATCGCTACATCGAAAATTACTACACGAAATAGCGATCGATTTTCCGTTTAGCGATGGATTTGGGCTCGCAAAGCGTTAGTGAAATCGGCCCCAGAGCCAAAAAAATCAATGTGTTTTGGGATCCGTCAACCCACAATCGCCCCTAGTTCTCTAAGTAAAGGCTTGGTCACCAAATGTAGTTTGTGGATTTTATCATTTTGACATGTTTGACTCACCTCAGTTCTTGTGCACGCCAACGGCCTTTTCCGGACTCGTAGTAGGCCTACACGTTGAGTACATGATGATGTAGGCCTACATTGTACACTGTACATTACATGTACAGTGTATTACGTGTATGCCTAATGTTACATGTGTACAAATCATAGCGAGCTGGTTCGTGAGAATGTTTCTGTATTTCATGAGGAAAAAATCGTCAATGGAACGATCTGGAATAAACAGGAACAAGACTGGATTCAAACACTACCTGTGCTGATTCTTCAGGTAATTCCAACACTGGAATAACCGCGGAGAAGTTTACGATAGTTGTGAACGTACGACTTCAACGCACGAGTAACGGAAAAAACAAGATGTCTGACTTAGCATCGATAATTCACGTAATCGGTTTTCAGCTGGTATTGATTATTTTTGTGTGCGATACAATGTACGTTTGCTGATAACGAAAACAAATCGCTGACAAAATAATAGGCCTAAAGTTCAGTATCGATGCCAAATTTTGAATTTCGTGCGCGTAAAAAATTTGCTGAGCTTGTCATCCTGTCGTAGTAGACCGTAAACAAACAGGGCCCAGCTACATCGCTCAGATCCTGGCGCATGGTGGCCGGCTGGCGAAGCGATGTATCTGGCTGGGCCCTGTACGGGTCTAGTCTTCGTAATTTAACCAGTCTTTCCTTCGTCCATGATTTTAACAGGTGTTCAAAATTCAAATGTTTCTTTGATTTATGTATGCCCGGCCCTTGTTGATTTCTGTCTAGCTCATTTGCCGTCGACGATAATTTAATTACTAATTAGGCCTAACTGTTACAAGGCATATAGTCAGATATTAACAGTTACTACCTAGGCTACACAGTATCATTTTTATTAATCCTCAGTGGTCCGTTAGTGGTATAAAAGTGCATGGCAAACCGATAGTATTTTACGCACTGGGCTTTTACCCGCTTTTAATTTGTTGCACTGGCAGACTTGGAATTAACAGCCTGTCATTTTGTCACCCTGCCTAAGGGCACATTATACTTAATATATTAAGTATAATGTGCCCTACAAACTGTAGCTCCTTCCACAAATTTACAATAGACATATTTATACTTTTACTAGCTACATACTATAGCTAGGTATCTGTAATTTTAATAAATTAATGTACAAAACTAAACAAATTCCATATTTAATATTTGGCCTATCATATTTATTTATGTCATTTCAATATAAATTAGGCCTAATAATCACAATACAAAATGGGCAACAGAAGATCAATACGAATAATCCTACAACATGACATCTTAATTATTATTATTATTTATTTGGCCAACATATTAATTATTATTATTATTTATTTGGCCAACATATTAATTATTATTATTATTTATTTGGCCAACAAATATTGTTATAGCCTGCATGAATTGGATATGCTGAAGAAGTACAAATAATTATAATTTAAATTTAATAGCTTTCATTGACTTAAATTGCATTAATAATGCAATAACTATTTTAAAAGCCTTTATGGATTTGACTATACTGACCATGTGCTGAAAAATTGTAAGTGCTATAAGCATTCATAGACTGGACTAAAGTTGTGCTGAAAAATTTTAAGTTTTATAAGCCTTCATAAGCCTCATGTACTGTACATGACTTCATTGACTTGCTGTTAAATAAGCCTTCAAGTTTGCTATATATGCCCTTTGGCTGCAAGGTAACAAGTGTGGATTTTGTCAACTGCTTAATATCCAATGAATATGTACTCCACTGCTTACGACTGCCTATGAAAATGTCTTTGACTTCAAATGACTGCTTGAACTTCTCACAAACTTCTTGCAGTTGTTGTTGAGTGCTTAAAGACTGCTTAACTTTAGCAGTCGATTTCCATGGACTGCTTGCAGTCGTCGTTGACTGCTAACAGACTGCTTAACTTTAGCAGTTGATTTCCATGGACTGCTTGCAGTTGTCGTTGACTGCTTAAAGACTGCTTAACTTTAGCAGTCGATTTCCATGGACTGCTTGCAGTTGTCGTTGACTGCTTAAATACTGCTTAACTTTAGCAGTCGATTTCCATGGACTGCTTGTAGTTGTCATGGACTGCTTAAAGACTGCTTAGTTAAGCAGTCATTTGTCATTGACTGCTTGCGGACTGCTTGTGGACTGCTTAATAAGCAGTTTTTTATGGTAAGGGAATTGTCTCTTATATTTTAAGTTGCACAGAACAGACAAATGATCTGAAAAGAGGTGATGTGGTGTAGGAGGACCGTCAAGAAGGTTATCCGATTGCCGAGTAATGACAAGATCCAAGATGTGCCCCATCTCAGGTGTGGGCTTGGTGACATGTTGCTGGAGACCCATAGATTCAAGGAGTGCTAAAAAACGTTTCGTGTTGGGATTGTCAGAAACATCTACTTGTATGTTAAAATCTCCAGTTATCAATACAGGCTCAGGTGATAGAACAATCGATTCCAGATATGTGGCAAAATCATCAAAGAAGCGGTTTACAGTGAAAGGGTGATTTACAGAGTATGGCGGTCTGTAAATGATCACCAAACGAAGTTTATTGGAATTAATCCCAACAGACCATTCTGAATACTCAAATGAGTCTGCTTCACCCCCAGCAATATTTGTAACATTTAAACTATCTCTAAACAGCAAAGCCGTGCCACCCCCGACACGATTCTAATTTACGGGGATATGGTCAAGCAATCTGAAACCAGGTGGGGTAGGTTCAACCTTGTGGGCAACATCCATTTCAGTTAACCATGTCTCGGTTAGAGCAAATATATCAGTATTGATTTTAATAGCATATGTTACAAACTCAGCGGTTTTATTTTTAAGAGATCTCGTGTTGAGGCTACAGAGAGACAGCTAGTCTTTGAGAGCGCCACCAGTCCCAGAATTCAGTGGAATCGGTCTTAAAACAGAAACACGATTCTCAAAAACAGCTTGGAAATGATGACAGTCCAGTCGTTGACCAACATGGACAGGAATGTTATACCTGTTTCTACGATGACAGCCTGCTCTCCTCCCCCTAAATCGCAGCACTTCATTTGCCTTTAAAACTTGAAGAATTTCACTCTGAATGGAACAATGATTGATCTTACGAATTCTCAACAGCTGATTACGAGAATACGTTATTTTTTTAGTGGACAAAGCATTCATTCTGACCTGTGAGCTTTCACTGCAGGTGTCCAGTGTGTTATTAGGACCTGGGTTGAAAGAAATATCCATGAACACTGTAATGTCCTGTGGAGGATCATGGCCGGGAATGACCAAGCTGGTTTGTCCATGTTTGGACCATTTTACAAGTGGTTTCTTAGCAGAATGAAATCCAGTACGGCACAGTGTTTGTGTCACCGCCTGGCAGGAAAAGACAGACCGTACATGGTGAAGTCCATGACTACAAATGCAGTAGGAAATCACTAGGACCAGTAAGAGTCTGGGAAAACAAATGAAGGCAGCCATATTGAATGCATATCAGCATGTACCCGTAAACTTGACCAAGGGTACAATTATAAAATACACAAAATCACAACGAAAGAAAGGATAGTAGTCTTAGCAAAAATACAAGAAATAGTAATAATGATTAAAGGGATTGCATACGTTTGGTAAATTGAGCCTATTGTTTGTTTCAAACCAATATAATTGTATATATATACCATAAAACTAACCTGTGAAAGTTTCAATTCAAAAGGTGGTAGCGTTTGTGAGATTTTGGCGACAAACTAGAGCGGTTATTTCACGCCAGATAACAGTAAGTCAATAGCTGAGAAGCGTTACGGCCATAACGCTTCTCAGATTCATAATTTTTGGAGATAAAAAGTGACATATTTTTCCATAACCGCGATACTTCGAATTGAACGTTTCTCAATATGCATTATACTATCCAAAGCAGCTGTACTTCTCACCAAGTAAGTTTTTATTGCCATAAATTTTCAGAGTCATTACCAAATGTATGCAATCCCTTTAAGAAATAGTAATTTAATTACTTCCAAACACAGTTTAAAATTAGGGGTGAAGGTAAAAAGACAGATGAACACAAAATTACTGATTAGTGAACACACCACGAACGATACACTTGGGTGAAGATAAAAATCCACAAAATCACGTTAAATCACGAAACAATGACCACCAAAAAATCACATCAAAGAAACCACAGCGATCGTAACAATCACAGCAAACACAATTCAAAACACGATGGCAATAACTAAAGGAGATAAAATGAGATTAAAATTAAGAACTACGGCAGCTAAAATCAAAAATTAGAAAGTGGCAGCTCATGAACAGCGTCCTCAGCTAATCAATCAGCATACGTCATAATGTGCTGTGCGTTATTACCATAATCTGGCCCCGCCCTCAAATACAAAATATTTTAACGATCCCGGCTTCCTCAGAAGAATGTAAGGAGTCTTGGGAGGAGTCTACTAGCAGATCATAAGGACGTCACCTCTATAATACACCACGGAGGTCCTAATGAATGCTATCGGGAGTCGTTGGAGTGTGACGAGTGATGTAATCGAATGGCTTTGTATAGATGATGTGGAGCAAGTTCATGAGTAAACACATAGTTTGAGACGATCGTGTAAATTCAACTGGAACAACACCAAGATAGTGTAATTTATTCAACAGGTCTTGCAAATATGATTATAAACAGCGCCCTCTAGGAGATCAAAGTGGAGCATTAATAAACCATGAAAATGTCACTAATTATTATATAGCCGTTGTACTTGAAGTGCATGCATTTTGCATGGAAAGAAAAGGGGCATTAATAACACTGCATACATCTCGGTAGCGGTAGCGCAGGCCGTTATATCTCACATGGCCTATACATAGCATGAATATCAGTAGCGGTAGCATGGGCCGTATATATTTCACACGGACTACATAAAATAAAGTGAATGACAAAATGGTCAATACGCACAGTATATTGGACGTAACTAATCCTGCTGGGTTCTGCAGTGTAAAGGGGATCTTGCACGGTCTGCTCCTGACGGAGACGAGCCGCGATCTTATACAGGTCTTGCTTGAGGTCTTGATCGGTCCGCTCTCACCAAAGAACAGCCCAGAAACTCGGGAATCAGCCAAATTTATAGGCTAAGTGCAGGCGCTCTGCGCGCATACGCACTGCGTGCACTTTCCATACAACAGCACTGATAGGCTACAATAAAACAACTATCTTCGGTACCGCGTAACAGTCAGCAGTGCACATGCCCGGCTCAGTGTTGTAAACGATGGTAATGCATACACACACACGGATACAATTAATGCAGTACACATGTCGCTGTGTAGACCGTGCACTCAACAACACGAGGGGTTTCGTTACAACAGAGAGTCGGTCAACTCACAGCTGATCGTTCCGTAGTACTCTTGACACTCCAATAATTCAGAAGAATGTGGAATCTATATCAAAACAAGTTCAGAGAATTCCTGTGAACAAAGTAATGGTAAACTTTAGTAATCATTATCGATGTCAACAGTAACATTTGTTACAATTCGGCTATAAATGTTTAAGTCTTTATATCTGTTTAACTCCTTTGGCGATATTCGCCACAATATCCTTGGACCTTCGTGACGGTCCAAAAGTCTGACAGAATTCTCCCATATCGGCCGCGCGGGGGCGCCCTATGGGCCGCGGAAAGCAACAATGAAGGTCTTGGAACCAAGACTAAAGAGGGAGGGGAATCCTTAATTTAAATTCAAGCGGTGGGTTGACCAAAAACCCAGGGGTGTAAATTCATTTGGGGAAAATATATCCCCACTTGGTAAGTGGGAGCTACAGACTCTGGTATATAAATTAATCAAAAAAGAGGGTAAGATTGGAACTTGTTCAGTTCATTTATTGGAACACCCACAACAAGAAGCTAGCCTCAGCCACAAAAACAAAGCAAATCTAGGTGTACATTAGGGAGGTACATGTACCTCACCCCAAATGACCTCCTCGGAGGTACACCGTCCTCCGCTGGAGGTGCCAGTCAATTAATTCAATCAACTTTACAAAAGCAGTAGAATAGGGAAAACACCCCCAAAAAGCTTATTATTATATTAATCACTTGTTTCAATAATCGAGACACAAAAACAATATATACAAGTCGGAGCTGGATTTACCCGAACTAAATGATTCTCAACTAATCTGATTCTGCAGAGTAAACAAATGAAAAACTCACCGAGTAACAGAAAAGCAGTTTTATCTTCACGCCAGACTAGCCCAAAACCAAAGAAAGGAATCCCCAATTAACCCTGTAAAATAATTAGTAGCGCACGCCCCTAGCAACTTAAATTTCCCAATGCCCCTATTCCCGCCCCATGTGCTATTTACAGCAATGATTTAATCCTAAAGTGGCTTATGCTGCGGCTTGGCACGCCAGCTGACGTCACAATGGCTCAGCGCAAGGCGCAAGTGAATGACTTAGTTATGCGCAGCAGATGCACTGCACATGCGTTGATCGCCGTATATCTGCATAGTGTATTATTTTCACTACAGTACTATATAAGTTATAACCCTTTACTGTTAGGCCCATAGTATGATAGTAGGCCCTACTAGTAAGTAGTAAGTAGTGGCTAGCCTGCAGAAACTCATGACCGGACGATAGTATAGTACTAGTAGTCAGTAGTGTAGGTCACGTCCTCAGACCTGGGGGGGTTGATCTTGTACTTGTAGCTGGATCGTACTTCCATATACGTTTGTGCACAAAATAATTTTTTATATAAAAAGTTAAAACCTGGGGGGGGTTGTAACCCCCCTAGCCCCCCCCCGGGATCTGCACCCATGCTAGTACTATTTACTTCCAAAGTTGTACAACTTAGGCGGACTCCCGTGTTCACTCCCGTGTGCACAGAAGTTAACACGGGAGTCCGCCTTACAACTTTGGAAGTACTTATATATAGTGTAGATCAGTGCGGACATCCGGGTACTTTCATTAGCATAACTTGACAACCGATGAAAACTAACGTGTAGTAGATGGCGCAAGCTACGGACAAATCACGCACAAACCGCCCGTCGTCGAGAATTGTTTTCCGAATATTTTTGTAAAGAAGCAGAAATTGTGTTCTACACGACTTTCATTGTCTAGAACGTTAGTCATAGTTTTTCCTCAGACAATAATCACTTCTTTGATGTACCGTATAATAAGATTAAACAATTCTCGCAGTTTTGTCTTAAAAACCATACAACTTAATGCTTTGTTTTCATCGGCTCCAAGGTTGGCGAGTTGGAATGATGTCACTCCGCGCTGATCTATAGTAAGATAGTATAGGCATAGTACTAGTTGTGATGATCGTAACCCAAGGTCTGACATGGGGACTGGGACCTAAGGTCAGACCTAGGGTTACGATCATCGAACTAGCATGTAGTACTAGCCTACTATTACTAACGTTAGTTATTGTGACTACGAACCACTTTAGTACACAATTACCTAGTCCGAGTAACTTGGACCCTAAAAATCGCCTTTTTTAACATTTGGACATGATCTGGCGATATAAAATACCTTGTTTGCATTTGAGTGGCAAGAGCTCCATTTTGCCTCTACCCCGAGTCAAAATCCTTTCACCTCCAAAACGATCCTAAAATGTCTCATGCAGCCAGCTATGGACCAAGGGAGAATTGGAGATTCCAATAATGACAAGGTTTACTCACATTTTTTGAAGAAAAGATCATTTTTCTTCCATAAAAATGGGCACAGAGACCTCCTATTCACGAGCACAGTGTCAGTTGGGTCAGCCATCTTGGTTTTCCAAATTGTACACTGGTCTCTGTGCCCATTTTTATGGAAAAAATTGTCTTTTCTTCAAAAAATGTCAGTAAACCTTGTCATGACATTATTGGAATCTCCAATTCTCCCTTGGTCCATAGCTGGCTGTATGAGACATTTTAGAATCGTTTTGGAGGTGAAATCACAGGATTTTAACTCAGGGTAGAGGCAAAATGGAGCTCTGCTTGCCACTCAAATGCAATTAGGGCCTAAAAATTAAGGTAGGCCTACTTGGACCCTACTTCTATCGCCAGATCATGTCCAAATGTTAAAAAAGGCGATTTTTAGGGTCCAAGCTATATTACTCGGACTAACAATTACCAACATGAACAAACAGGCCTACCTTGCTTTGAGCTCTCACAGTGAAGATTTGATGACTGTTCTGAACTTCTGATGCACCAAAATAAAATGTCTCGGACAAATCCAGCAACAAAGTTTTGTAGGCCTAACGTTAGGCCTAACGTTCTTGACGTTAGGCCTTGCAGTCACTATGCCTAGCCTAAGTCTAAACTTTTGAAATTGTGGAGAGCCTGCTGTGTACCTTGTGCCGAGGTGGAGTTGATAATGATAAGATAGGTAAAAATGTCTGGATAGGCCTAACGTTTAGGCCTAACTGTTAGGCCTATTTCAAATTTGGCACCTGACTCATCTCTCAGTCTCATCAGGTCACAAAATATTTCCTAACTAGCCTACTTGACAGCGATGTCCAACAGACATCAGTGAAGTTCTGATCCTAACCGAGTCCGAGGGACACAATATCCTTTGGCAGGGGGACAGATATACTTGGAGGGGGACAGATTCATCCATGCATCTGTGCATGTGAACGTGTACGTCCCCACGTGGACTGCTGTATTATGGCCAACGGCGTAAAATGTGTCCGCGCGGACTCATTTTGAATTGGGGGTGGGGGGGGGGGGGGGGGGGTTAGGGTTAGTCTGGTTTATTGGTTTTGCGCACAGCGCCAGTCATTTAAAAACGTGCGCCCTCGGCGGCCTGTGGTGGTGTGGTGAATAAACGTACCGTACGCGTTAAAGGCCTAATTTATAACCAAGTTCATGTAACGTTAGGCCTATGATGTAGGCCCCTAACGTAGTCTTCTTTCGTTGAATTTGTTCACAATCGTCTAACGGGTACTACCCGTCTCTTCACATCATCACAACTGCGACGAAATCCATGTCACAACTCACATGCACGGTGCATGCAGTGTTCGCCTTCATTTCACAGTGGGACACCGGCACGGTACGTATATCATAACGGTACATTTTCCTATGACCTCGTCGAGCAGCTAGCTAGCTCCTTGGACATGTACTATATGCATGATACGCGCATAATTATGCACAGCCGCCGTCGTAGCGTACGCGTAGCTAGGCTGTCGTCGACGATGCAAGTTGCATGCAACACACTCTCGGCGGTACGGTTGAACATCCTGACTTATGAATTATGGTCACTGAATTAACATCAACATGATCAATGGTTGACAATGTGGCTAGTAATATAATGACTGGATTTAAAACAAGCACGCATAGCACATTGCAATGGAATAAGTGACGCAAATTGCCGACCAACAGAACTATTAATCGCTGCATTCGGGATGGATTGTCGCTTCCCCCCCCCCCCCCAGTCTGGTTCTGAGGCGTGAGACGAGAAAATGGTTGCTGGGCGTGTGAGGCAGGGGGAGATAGGCCTAGAGCTCATGCCAGAGGTACTTGGCCTGTGCGTCTCATCATGTCATTTTGTTTAGGTGCACATGCCTAGCCTTAGAGTTAGACACTGGTAAGTAATTTAGCCCATTTTAGGCATAGGACACAACTCCCACAAGCAGTCATGCAGTCGTCTTTCACTTTGTTAAAACAAATCCAGTGTGAAGTAGTAGGGATCTATATAGTATATAATATAGCCTGCAGTTATCGGTTTCCGATGGGATAACGGGAAAACTTCTATAAAACAGAAACGAAATAAAATTTCAGAAAATCACTTCACTAACTTTGAACTGGACACTTCCAGATTATAATCTGTAAAAATCCTCGAAGTTGAAGTCTTTTCTTTGGAAATATTGTCCGTCATTTACAGCGACACTGATTCCGCTATGTAAACAATGCGTCACCAGTTTTCGGTACCTTGGTTGTGCGTCAAAGTTTGTTGACATCGGAGTAGCTATGGCGCGCGCCAAGTCACTAAAAAATCGATGAAATATTGTCCTGACTCGATTTGATCGAACTGGGTCGATGGAGTTATTTATAAAAGGTTCTGAAACAGTTTTGATTCCAAGATCGTGAATGATAAATTATTTTTTATAAATAAATGGTTGAATCAACAAAATGAGAATTTGGTACAGATCATGGTAGGCCCCCTAGGTAAAATTATTATCACAACATTTTTATAATATCTGGCTTCATTTTTAATTTAAGAAAGGCCTAAACGTGGATCGCTTAAGTTCATCAGCTTAGCAAAGTTTCAAGTTAAAAAGAGAAAAATAAAATGATGGCACTTCGATTTGAGAAAGACTTTAACACTTTTGTTACATTGGCATGCCATAAAAACCCAGATCGCAGCAGGATCACGTGACCTGCCGTCTGACATTGGAAGAATGAAAGTTGCTCGAGCAGACGACAGTTTAGTTTGGAATATTTGACCACAGATTGTGTCTTTTCTAAACGTTTGATCATTAGCCTTAGAATGCAATATTAGTAATTGGCGAGGGGAGTCGGAGACGGGATGTATAGTTTGTTTATTCAATTCTGCAAAAGAATCCGAAATCAAGAAAAAAGGCAGCGGTTAAATAAACAGTAAGACGACAGAGGTTCAAACATAACCGCAAGCAATTAACAGATTACAGATAATATTCAGACTATACTACGGAAAACAGAAATCAGCCAGCTTTTCACATATAACAGATAACAGATTCAGGTTAATTACTGAAAAACAGAAACAGAGAACGACTTGACTTACAACTTAATCCCATCAGACCCGAAGTAGTCGCTCTTACAAATGGCGGATAACAGCCTGATTCAGTATAACCTAAACGGAACAGTATTAAAAGCATTTCATAATATAACAGTAAACAGTGAATAATTACAGTGAAATGAATCTTGACAGAGAACATAACGGGAATCAGTTTTATGACAAATACGACATATAATACATTCAAAGATATTTAGATAATAAATTACGGGCAGTTCTCAGAAAATACAGCAATGGTTACAGACTCAATACTTACAGTTCAGAGATTCAGTAATTACACAGTGTGTCCGTTTCGTACAGAATGTCGATACAGAATGAACTGAAACAAAAAAAATATTATCGGCGTACTCTAAATAATGCAAGAAAATTCTAAACATGTATGCGACGCGCGCCATGATGAGCGCACGCCCAAAGGGCATATAACAGCTGGAAACAGGTAGTTTAACAGAAAAAATGGAAATCAATTACGGGTTGTTACTCAGCGGAACACTCTCCCCACCATGCAAGGAAGTCGTATCAATGGGTAATTACTTATACAGGAAAACTAGTCAAACAAATTTGTACAGAATTAATATTAATTTTAAAATTTACAGAATTGCGTACAAAAAATAATTATTGCAAAATTACACCTGCAACTGGCATCAACGGGAATGTTTACAGAATAAATGAATCTTTTACAACTTAAGGATTACATCTAGAAATTAAAGAAATTATGCCCGGAAATATATGTATACGAAAATGCACCTGGTAAAATACACAATAATTTACGTGAAACTTTCACCTGGTACATGTAGGCTATTGGAAAATTACACTTGCTTATTTACAACTCAATTAGATCTGGTAATCTGGTAATTTACAAAATTCACCTGCTGTATGAATGCACAACATTACACCTGCTCCGTGAAACCTTCAGCTGGGCACAAGACAACTATTTTCGTCACTGGCCTCTGATACTCTCCTTTGTCGGTTTTCACCTTGACATTCTTCCGTCATTACCTGGATATACGTCAACAATTATTCCTAGCTTCCACTGACCACGAACCAAGTTTGGATCTGCCAGTAGGACCACGTCATTCACCTGAACATTTCTCCTGTCTACGTTCCATTTTCGTCTGGGAACTAGAAGGGGGAAGACATGCCTGGTCCAAATTTTTCCAAAAGTTATCGATCACTTTCTGCACGAATGCAACTCTGTCTCTTGGGTTGCTTGTCTCACGGAAGGGGCCCTGTGGAACTCTGTTTGACGTTCGTCCTAACAGAATGTCATTTGGGCATAAGAATGCCCCGTCGTCTGGATCATTTAGTTTTCTACCGATAGGACGATCATTCACAGGGTTCGCCACTTCCTGGAAGCAAGTAAAAAGCTCAAATGGTGTCATCTTCTGATTGCCAATTGACTTCTTCAATGCATGTTTGCAGCTTTTTACAAGTGCTTCTACACATCCGTTGTGATGAGGAGCAAGAGGAGTGATGAATCGTCATGTTATTTGCTGCTCTGCACAGTATTCTTTCAACTGATTCTTGTTTAGGCCTTGGATCCATCTTCTCAATTCCCTCTCAGCGCCAACAAAGTGCTTTCTGTTATCGCTCTGGATGAGGTTTGGCTTTCCTCTAACTGCATAGAATCTTCTCAGTACCTGAAGAAACTCATTAATAGAACAATCAGTGGCCAAATCTAAATGGACTGCTCGGGTGTTCATACATGTAAATATAACACCGTAGTACTTCTGGGTTTTATTTCGGCCTATCTTGACATCATATGGCCCGAAATAGTCGACTGCTGTGCAGTGGAGCGGAGGTGTGAAAGGCATCATCCTCTCATCTGGTAGATCAGCCATGTACTGATGCTCTGCCTTATGTTCAAAGGCTCTACACTTGGTACACCTGAACTTAAAGAGGATCTTCAACACTCAACAAACCTCGCTTTATTTGTTAGAACTATAATCATTAAATTACTTGACATGAGAAAAAAAAAATTTATCTCACACTGAACACAGAAAGAGAGTCTTTTTGATGATTTTTCTCTCCACATGCTCAACCCGCAAGCTAACCCAAAATAGAAACTGTCTGAATTTTGTCAATGGGGGCAGCAGACATTTCATGAAAAGGCTCCGTACTATGACGTCATGAGCTTTTCATTAAATGAATAGCTCATGACGTCATAGTACGGAGCCTTTTCATGAAATGTCTGCTGCCCCCATTGACGAAATTCAGACAGTTTCAATTTTGGGTTAGCTTGCGGGTTGAGCATGTGGAGAGAAAAATCATCAAAAAGACTCTCTTTCTGTGTTCAGTGTGAGATAAATTTTTTTTTTCTCATGTCAAGTAATTTAATGATTATAGTTCTAACAAATAAAGCGAGGTTTGTTGAGTGTTGAAGATCCTCTTTAACAGTCTTCGCCAGATTCATTCCTCTAACAATCCAGTAGTTTCGTCTTCTTTGGCATCGGTGGTTGCTACTCCATAATGTCCAGTCTTGTGGACATGCCTTACTATCAGGTACGAGATGGGATGTTCTCTTGGCAGTAGCACGGGGTGGGCGGTATCATATGACAGTTTTTCTGCACTTCCTCTTCCTCCCACATGTATTACATCATCTTTTACGAAGGGACTGATTGACTTGTAGCTGTCAAGGTTCTTCAGCACCTTCTGCGCGTCAACAATCCAGTAGTGCTCGGCATTCTTTAGCTCTTGCACAGATAGCGGCCCGTCATACACTCTGCATTTTGCCTTGACATTTCTGATGAATCTCAGCACATAAGCAGTAACTCTTACCAACTTTCTCCAGCTCGAGAACTTTGTTGCATCTATTGCCACGTCAGTTGGTTTTATCAGCAGGACAGTTTTTTCTTTCTTCTTCTCTTTCTCAACTTCATCTGTGTCTGCCTTTGAGTTGGACTTCGGCCATTCTTCTTCTGGCAACCTGAGAAATTCCGGTCCTGATTTCCATTCTGCTAGAAGATCTTCAACATTTACACCTCTGGAGATCTTGTCTGCAACGTTGCATTCTCCTGGAACATGTCTCCAATCTGATGGGTCGGTATTTCCCTGAATCTCGGCAACTCTGTTCGCAACGAAGGGCTTGTATTGACGGGACTGACCGCTAATCCAAGATAGTGCTATGACTGAGTCAGAGAGAAAGATGACTCGCTTCAACGCAGGTTGACAACTCTTTGGTCACCCAAACAAAGATTCTGCTCGCTAGTACTGCTGCTTGTAGTTCAAGCCTAGGGATCGTCAGAGACTTCAGGGGAGCTACTCTGGATTTTGCTGTCACGAATCTCACTCCAACAGTTCCATCGGGCATCTCATTCCGCAAATAACAGACAGCACCAAATGCAAGTTCAGATGCATCACAGAAAATGACCATAGTTTTCTCTGCATTTAGGTACCTCTCTCAGACATTTACCTCTCTCAAAGGAGATTCCATCCGGGGACTCAGTTTGGCAAATAGCTGCATCCATCTTGAGACCTCATCCTTGTCCAGCTGCTCATCCCACATCACACTGGTTTTCCACAGTTGTTGCAACATGATCTTGGCACGGATGAGGAACGGCCCTGCGAATCCTATAGGATCCAACACCTTTGATATTGCGCTCAAGACATTTCTCTTGGTTAATTTGGAGCCAATCGTACTCTGCTGAACTTTATATTTGAGCACATCAGATTCTGGTTCCCACACAACACCCAACACTTTCTGCTCATCAGGACAGGACAGGACAGCATACTCTGCTCGGGAAAGGTTTCATCACCATTCAAACTTACATTTGAAGTCCACTTCTTAACCTTGAATCCACCTGTGGAGAGAACCTGGTCTACCTCCTTAGTGAGTGTAATAGCCGACGTCTCATCTTTCACCGATGTGCAGATGTCATCCATGTAGGTGTCTCTCTCCAGGGTTTTAGCTGCTTGAGGGTACTTTACCTCATTTTCTTTGGCCGTTTTCCGAAGTGCTGTGATAGCCATGGTGCAGGTTTATCGCCTGGTGTGACGATTTTCAGCACATATGTATCAGGTGCTCGCTGCTCAAAATTCCTCCACAAGAAACGATTTACATGTATGCATGTCGTTCAGTGGTATCTGAGGTGCCGTGGTGTTGGCTTGGCCCGCTCCCGGTACGGTGTTGTGGCACTTGAACCAGCTGAGAATCACTGCTGATATCACTGGGATCTTCTGAACTCGTTGATTCCATGTCTGAATCACTATCAGGAAAAAGTCCAGCAAGAATTTCGGCCTCACAGTCAGTCATGATGCTCAAGAGGCGAGCAAATTTCAGCTTGAAAACTTTGTTGGCGTTGTAACTTTGTAGGTAAATTTTCTGGAAAATTTGTAATGGCGTCCCTATGTGTATTGTATACCATTGGAATAAGGCATCATTGAGCTTTCTACCTGTATAAAACTCAACACCAGAGGGCGTCAAGCGAAGCTTTTAGAGCTAACTAAACTTGCGCAAGTCGCTCGGCGACTAAAGTCGCCATTGGGGCTCAAGCGGTGTACAACGTATGGGCGACAAAAGTCGCCATTGGGACTCAAGCGCAGTGCAACGCATGGTCGCCATTTGGGCTGAAAGGGTTAACTGTATACTGTATGTTTGTTTATTCAATTCTGCAAAAGAATCCGAAATCAAGAAAAAAGGCAGCGGTTAAATAAACAGTAAGACGACAGAGGTTCAAACGTAACAGCAAGCAATTAACAGATTATAGATAATATTCAGACTACGGAAAACAGAAACAGAGAACGACTTGACTTACAACTTTATCCCAACAGACCAGCAGTAGTCTTACAAATGGCGGATAACAGCCTGATTCAGTATAACCTAAATGGAACAGTATTAAAAGCATTTCATAATATATAACAGTAATCAGTGAATAATAACAGTGAAATGAATCTTGACAGAGAACATAACGGGAATCAGTTTTATGACAAATACGACATACAGTCAAAGATATTTAGATAATAAATTACGGGCAGTTCTCAGAAAAATGGTTACAGGCTCTTACTTACAGTTCAGAGATTCAGTAATTACACAGTGTGTCCGTTTCTTACAGAATGTCGATACAGAATTAGTCCTTGAGCCAGGGGCTGAAATTTCACATATAGGTACCATCTGGAGGGACTAATTCTCAATAGAGTTTTATGATGTAAAAAAACATAAAAATGGCGAAACAATATGATGGACGATCCAAAACGGTAGTTTTTAACTATTTTTTAAAGAATTTAACGGCGAGTTTCAAAGTTCTGAGAGCCTCTTCCATTTTGTGCAACAGACGGCTGTTTAAAGAATTTATAAATTGTTGCATAGCAGTTTCACGTACAATTAAATAAATTGTATTCACCTAACAGAGAACAGTCGTAGACACATTACCGTGATGGTCGGGCCAATGTTTACTTTGAGGAGTAGGCCTACTAGTTACTGAATGCGACAATTTAATTGTTTTTTTTTACTCCTCGAAACAACTTAAAGAAACTACACTATCCAATCTGATTCAACTCGTGTTTATTATCAATTCAAGCCGACTTTAAGTGATTTTTTCCTGCATATAGCTCAGTATATCCACAATTCGAGTGACCTGTTCAAGTTAATTGCGTCCGACTGAGTTGTTCCTTCTTAAGTTGCGGGCAGTTTGTGTGTAAACACTGCATGAAACTATGTCTAGAGTAATTAGAAAATTATCCTTTCCCAAAGTCAAATAGCTGAGTTTAAGAAGAACCCTCGAAGAGTGACGACTGTGGCGAAGCAAAAGATAATCCATACAATATTAAAGTTGTGTCGGAGCCTCGCAACCCGACCATGATGATCGGCCTTCCCATGAACCGAGTTCCCTTTGGAGGTTTTTCGGTAATTTTTAGTAGGACTAGGAGGTAGAGGCTTAGTGTTTCGATTTGGTGCTTTTTGGAGATTGAGACATTCTGAAATCTCTTTCCACGCACGGGAGAAAAAAAACGAAGTAAAGTGACATTTTGTGTGGGCCTATTTCCTATGCGAGACACAACTTCAACTGGTCATTTACTGCTTGTCCAACATTTTCTTGCACTGAAAGCAAATTGAATCAAGCCCTGAACAGTTCTTAACACATAAAAGTGTCCCGTGAATCACTGCTAATCTGTCATTATTTAATAAAAACACATTTTGTAATAAATCCCTGTGAATCTGCACATCAGCTGTAATCTTCCACGCATTGAACTATGGCTGTTTCCTGTCAGCTGATTAAAAGTTCTTTATTTGTACACAAATTTGCTATACAACATTTTGTAAATTCCATAAACAGGCTCTCCGAACTTTGAAACTTACCTTTGAAATCTTTCAAAAAGTACTCATAAGCTACCGTTTTGGACTGTCCATCATATTATTTTGCCATTTTTATATTTTTTTTACATCATAAAACTCTATTTATAATTAGTCCCTCCAGATGGTACCGACAAATCGGCTGGCCCATGGACTATGTTAGGCTAGGTCTTTCTTTGTGACACATTGTTTGACCTCTGTGACCTCTACTTCCAGGAAGTAGCTCCTCATTTAAAAGTGGCAAGAGCTAGGATCATGATTCTTTCACCGAATATCAATGTTAGGCAAGGTCTTTCTTTGTGACACATACATATGTAGATCTAATGTTGCGTGGATTCATAAATTAATTTTAAAAACATGGAGCGGAAAAGCTCTATGCTCTGTTGCAGACAGTCATAGATCTCTAGTTATTATTTTCATTTCTTTCTTTTTTTATGAGTGTGTGTGTGTTGTCCAAAATAATGTTATTATCATAAATGAAAAATGTTGGGAGTTATTTCTAATATTGAAAATGTTGATGATTTGGGGCTGTGTGAGGGGCATGGGTGTACATGTTAACCACTTCACACCGGTATTATTTTCACCGTGCTTAAGCGAATTTTTCATTCATGTTTAATTCTTTTGAATATCGTTTTTAAATGCTCTAAAATGCGACTTTTTTACTCTGTTTTGATTAAAAAGTCCCTGGTTTGGGAGGGGGGGTATCCCACCTCCCACAGCCTCCCCCGGCTCGATCGCTTCGCTCCCTCACATAGGACACCAAATCACCAATCATCCCCCCCCAATCATGAAAATAAATCGACACCAGTGACCACCACCATCTTTAT
This sequence comes from Astropecten irregularis, assembly GCA_963971285.1. Classification (NCBI taxonomy): domain Eukaryota; kingdom Metazoa; phylum Echinodermata; class Asteroidea; order Paxillosida; family Astropectinidae; genus Astropecten; species Astropecten irregularis. The sequence goes on from OZ020257.1 coordinate 9,135,138, forward strand.
ACCCTGTAAGTTATACGTAAATCTGTGAACATTTCTGTTTTGGTCTCTTACCAAAAAATGATATTACCTTTAAGAATTCATTTTTCGATATTTCGCCCAGCATAGCCATTTTGTCAGGTCTGATATATACGAATTGCCGTACGACGCCGCTCAACTTTTCTACTTCCACTTTGATCGTTGACTGCATTATCTCACCGTCCGACCTCTCTCTGTTCCAACCCGGCTGTTTTTTTTTTCTTGAGAAAGATCGCCGATCATTTGCCGCTAATGCTGTTTGAGACTCTCTGTTTGAAACACTATTTTACACTTGGTTGCGTGAGTTCGCGAAAGTTGTGTTATTCTGAACAGACGGGCTTATCCTATGCATTATTCAGGTGGTTATTTATAATAATAAAGGCGCTGGAGTCGCGGGTGCCTCATTATCTTTGTGACGCATGACTTGGTTTGGCCGCGGACTTCGCGAATGGGACAGTCCTTAGCAACGGACGGATTTACGCGTACATTTGCGAACAGTTAGCGGAGTCTTTTTTTAAAAGAACCCTAAGCCGAACCACCAGCGCATCCAGGATTTTGTCTTGGGGGGGGGGGGGGGGGGCTCAAAGAAAAGATTCCCCCCCTCCTCTCCCTCCCCCTCTCCCCCATTTTTTTTCAGGGACCCTCTTGGGGAGGGGCTCAAGCCCCCAGAGCCCCCCCCCCCCCTTGGGTGCACATACCACTGAGCCGAACACAAAAGGTTGTTATGTAATCATTGTTCGGGTGTAAAGATGTTTAATAATAGATAAAGATAGATAGATAGAAAGATAGATAATAGCCCATGGCACACGGGAGTCCGGCGATGTAATCCACAGTGAACACGGCCTTCACAACTGGCCGTATCCAAGCTTGGAAAATCCCTGTAAAGGGTACAGCCAGACACGGGGAGTCTAAGCGTCAGCCGCCACCCAAAATGTCAAAAGCAGCGTTATACACCGTCATCCGGTGACCACAACGGAAAATTATCACGCTTTCTCACGTCTTCCGCAAATGAGAAATCTCCAGGGATGAGATTTCTCAGATTAAAGTCTGATTTCAGACTTTTGTGTTTTGGATTTCAGGTTTTTGTCCTCACAGGCCGTGTACAAAAGTATAAGAGATTTTCAGATTTCAGACTTTTCATGCTTCCTTTCAGCTGTTTTCAGACATTTTTATCATTGGTTAATCTCATCCCTGAATCTCCAACCAAGGGGTCATCCGCCACTGGCGTCGTCAAGTGCGGTGCCTTCTCACGTCATCCGTCATTTTTTTCTAAAAACCCTACAGCGCTTTATCACGTCCTCCAGATGTGAACATATATTATTTTGTAAAGATATCACGTCATCCGTTGTAAACTGGTTAATCATCAAATCATACATTGTGCATGCAGGGCTTGGAATTTCAAACATTGTTGCACTACTGAGGTTACTACATTTAGATAGGAATTCTCGTGCTTCATTTTGCTGTTATATTAATATTTTTTGGATTTTCCGTGTTCAACGGAAAAAGTATTGTTTTTGTTCAGATTTTTTTTTTCTTTTTCTTCTCAAGTCTATGAGAATTTGTGCACAAATCTATGGTCCATATTGGTCTGTTTTAAACAGTCGATCTTAACGATCGATCTTGGGATTGATTTTGCTCTCGCCATTTTGTGTCCTAATTGAAATAGGGAGCGTGCAGGGCTGTGGAGAAGTGGCCGCCAGATGTCACTGATGTGAAACCCGATGTCTTGTGGGACGGTGTCATGTCGGTAGATCTCGATGGCTTCATGTATCCTCCTTGGGTACCAGTGTTTGATGGGGGCGATGTGATGTGATGGTCGGCGATGTGGGCATGTTTACCTATGGCAGACTTGTCAAAATCTCCTCTTCTTCCATGTGCGCGATGTTCTTTGATGTGGATGGGAAGGTTTCTGCCGGTTTCGCGGATGTATACTTTCCCGCATTCACAAGTAATGCGGTAAACTCCTGGTTGACTGTCTGGTGCTGGTTTGTCCTTGTGTGTGTGGAGGAAGCGCTGTAGTTTTCCCAGAGCAGAGTGGCGGACTTGAATGTTGGCTGACTTAAAAATGCGACTGAGCTGGTGAGAGGCTGGACCAATGAAAGGGAGACAAACTAAGGGATTAGGGGAGGCTTCGGGTATAGAAGACCCTAACACCTTGGGAGATGGTTTGGAGAGGGAGATCTGGCTGGGATGGTAACCGTTGAGCTTGAGGGCGGTCTTGATGTGCTGGAGTTCCTGATGGAGAGAGTTCTTGTCACATATCTGATGGGCTCGGCAAACAAGGGTCCGGTTGACCGAGGACTTGACAGCTGGATGGTGGAATGATCTCTTGTGCAGGTATCTGTCGGTGTGAGTGGGTTTCCTGTATACCCTGTGGTGGAGAGACCCATCTTCATTTCTCGTGAGAAGAACATCAAGGAACGGGAGTTTGCCATCTTGTTCTTGTTCCATGGTGAAGGTGATAGAGGGATGTTGCTGGTTGAGGTAGTTGAGGAAGTCATTGAGCAGGTCTTGTCCATGCGGCCAGATCACGAAGGTGTCGTCTTCGTACCTCAGCCAGAGACTGGGCTTTTGGTCTGCCGTCAGGATGGATGAGGTCTCGAATTCTTCCATGAAGAGATTGGCCAGGGCTGGTGATATGGGTGAGCCCATGGAGGAACCAGTAGTCTGCTTGTAGAACTTGTCTTGAAATCTGAAGTAGCTGGAGGTGACGCACAGGTGGAGGAGATCAGCAATTTCGATTGGAGATAGAGCAGTGCGGTCAGGCAGGCTGGGGTTGTGGTCCAGACGTTGTTTGGCGATGAAGCAGGCTTCTTCGGTGTGTACATTGGAAAACAGGGAGACTACGTCGAAGCTCACCATGATAATAATAATAACGGGCATTTATAAAGCGCCTTTCCAAAAAGATCAAAGCGCTGTACATTATTATTATCCCTGGTCATAGGGCCATAATTTACATTCCTGAAACCATCTCAACTCCCTGGGGAGCATACAGCCCCATACTGGCAACCATATGGCGCACAGATGTCTGTTGGTTTGAGGGTGAGGTCCTTGGTGAGTTCGATGAACTTGGTGGAGTTGGTGATATGTTGGGGGTTGTTGCCCACCAGAGGTTGCAGGATGTTGGCGAGGAGGCGAGCAGTTTTGTATTTTCGAGAGCCTCTAGAAGACACGATGGGACGTAGCGGGATCTCTGTGTTGTGAATCTTCGGCTGGCCGAAGAACCTTTGGCAGGTGGTGGCTGATGGACGGAGACACCGATAGAAGGCTGCTGGTATAGCCTCGGAGCGGTGGAGTGCAAGTAGTTTGCTAGCAACCCGTTTTTCGATGCTAGGGATGGGGTCCTTGGAGATTGGCTGGTATGTGCTGGAGTTGAGTATATATATGCAGGGCCTTGGAGGTGTAGTCTGCTCGGTCTGCTTGTTCTTGTTTGGACAGGTTGGTCTTGAGTGGTTTGGCATTCTGGATGACTCGATGGATCTTCATTCGGATGTCGTCTGCTGTGGTCTTGTCAATCTTCCTCAGGGCGGGTTCGGTGGCTTGGATGATATCGGCCTTGGGGATGTTGCGTTCTCGAAGAAGGGATAAGCTGGCCTGGCAGAGGATGCGGTTGGAGCGGATGCTGCGGACAGGATCTTGGAGGCGGAGTCCTGGAGGGATGAGTTTGGAGTCTCGGCATCATTTGAGGAAGGCTAGGTTGTTGATGTGCTTTATTGTTCATTGCTACCTGTTGTGTCTTGGTAAGTTAGGGACAAAAGTACTTTACTACTGTTTCTCATTTTGTGTTAGAAATGCTAGTTTGTGTGAGGAGTTTAATAAATGTTGATGGATGGGATCTTTAATACTAATTGCTTTTCATTAATTGGTTGCTTCGTCCAAACAAAAATGTGTTTGACTGCATTTATTTGAGATAGATAGATAGATCATGTAGATATAGATAAAAACTTTATTCAATTCCAAAATTGGAAAAATACATGTAGTTGTCAGTCTCTCGTTAAAAACATCAATATTAAGAATAGTGAGAGAATACACAGACAGGGACAAATAGTACAGAAAAAAATCTAACATTACAAAATACATACTAAAACAATCTAAGCATAGTTAAAAAACTTTAAGAAGATTGTAAAAGATCATACCCATAGAGTCAAGATTAAAATAATGCCAGAATAAAAGTGTTGTTAAAAACCTTATCATATAAAAAGATCATTGCAATTTTATGGCCCTGCCTGTAAAAGATGAACGGTATTGGTTCGTGTGTGCAGCCACTGGCCTTAGTCTACCACTGCGTGGTATAATGTTATCCTCAAACTGGCTGTGGAGGGAATGACCAGCATCTCCCCACACCAGTTTGAGTTTATTGCACAAATGTTGGTTGTAGACCGTATCCATTGATGGAATTAATGAGAAAATCAATGAGAAATCTTGACTAACAATTAAAACAGCATACAGTGCATGATGAAAATTTGCAGGATGAACACTTGACTTAACCTAAAATGTCCTGTTCTTGTTTTTTTTTACACACGAGTATTACACATGTGCAGCATTCTGCCAAGACTGTTTTCAACATGTAAAATTTAATGAGAGGCATACAGACTTATGTTCGGCATTCCTGATCAAAGATGAGCCTGACATTAATTATTGACTGATTAACGATGTGTTTGGAGGTGACTGAAAAGTCAATCCGGGGGCGAGGAAGCCTTTCCCATAGGTAGGGCAGAAGTGGTTAGGCACAGTGCTGTTGGAGCTGTTGGCTCTAGCTTTGCGCATTGCACATTTCTGTTCCACCTGACGGGGCCTGTGTTCCAATTCTTTGCTGCATGGGCTCCTTTAGTGATGAGGTGGCACCAGGAGGGTCTGTCAGAGGCGAGGGACTCCCACGACTCAGACCTGATGTTAAAGTCTTTTAGGGAGACCTTAAGACTGTACTTGAAATGTTTTCTCTGCCCTCCGACTGTGTGCTTGCCACAGCAGAGTTCCTTGTAAAGGACTAAGGAGCTGCTTAGGAATGCGGTAGCTTGGCATATGGGAGACGCGGCCTGCCCATCTCAACTGAACCTTGTGCATGATGGTGATGGCGCTACGGGATGTCTGCCTGCTTCAGGTCCACTGTGTCGGGTACTTTGGACTGCCAGCGGATGTTGAGGAGGTTTCGGAGGCTTCGGAGGCATCTGAGGTGGAAGTCGTTGATTTTCCTTTCATGCTATCTGTACGAGGTCCAAGTTTTGCAGATGAAGAGTAGGTGGTTAAGACCACAGCTCGGTAGACCTTCAGTTTGGTTTTGAGGCTGATTCTTCTCCTATCCCAGACTTTCTTCTGCTGTCTCACGAAAGCACAAAGCAGGACACAAAATAGTTTGACTCTGTTAGTCACTGGGAAGGCTTCGGAGGGTTCACCGTCGTCCCTGAGCGTCGTCATGGAACTGGCGGACAATTAGAATGAACGTGCTTGGTCAGGTGAACAAAGTCAATCGGTACATGTAGGTCGACAATCAATGGTGGATCTGAGATATTCAGACGGGTAGCAGGTGGATCAGCACGGTAATTAATAGCAGTTGTAAATTGTATTTTTCACTGTTTTTTAATGTCAAGAATTGCTAAGCCCCCTGAATTAACCTATTAAAAAGGACTATAGTTATTTTACCAATTCTGCATTCTCGATCATAAACCTTGCATCTACAGTAATCCATGAATTCAAGGAAAATAAAAATATTATCTTGTGTAAAGAATATACAATAACTACAAAATGTTTGTTCTAGTGAGTAGTGTAGTGTTGAATATGCAATGTCAAATGTGCTGCTTCTACCTAGATCAGTAAGCCAGTTCTAGGTAAAAGAAGAAACAAAATCAGTGCTAACAAGCAGATTTTCTAATGAAGCAAAATTAAATGATTGATATTAATTCAGCACTCCAGTGATCATTTTAAGACTTGGAGACCTTGAGGAATTGCTTATCTATGAGATGACACAGGACTGACTTCATTCAATTTGCAGCCAAACACCCATTTCAACATAATTGGGGGTGGATGTTTGTGTAGATGAGGGATGGGGGGGGGAATTCAATGTCTCATTAGTTCATGAATCACGTGATTATTGGTCCTTGTAATGAAAACCATGTGTGCTGTATGAATATGTTACACATACTTATGGTATGAAAATGTGTTCCACAATTTTTGTGAGGCTCTGGACTACCATGACAACATAATGATACTCTACAGGGTGTCTAAAAAAAACTTAACACTTTTGAAATGGCTGCCAAATAAACAAATATGATTTTGGGGGAAAAGGTTGATGTATGGAAAGCTCAACTTTCATATGACACCAAAAAAGTCCAGAAATAATTCATGCTTGGGTGAGTACTGGTCACTTTTGTAAAGGCTATTTAATTAGATTGCGCAGGAATGAGCCTTTAATCCTTTGGAGCTTATGGAATTAATTGAAAATTTCATAACAAATTGCGACCACTTGGGATTGCTGAGTGAAATTTATGGTTTTGTTAATCAAAATTGTATGCATGAGTGAACAGAAATGGCAGTTATTATTGTAGCATTGTAAAGTCCTTTGTACTTAATAATAATAATAATACATAGGATTTGTAAAGCGCACTTTCCATCTTAATTAGATGCTCAAGGCGCTACAGAGCAAATTAGGGAAAAAAAAAATAATTTACAGGATCGAAAAATACAAATGAATACATAAATAAATAGTTGTCTGTCAAAAAGCACCGTTATACAGGTATGTCTTCAGGTTGCCTCTGAAGGTGGTCGCTGAATGTCTGGGTTTTCAAACTCTGTGGAAGAGAATTCCACAGGGTCGGCCCTGCATGAGCAAAGGCTCGTTCCCCCCGTGATTTCTTTGCAACCGGAACTTGTAAAAGATTAGAAGTTGAGGATCTTAAAGTTCGGAGGGTTTGTAGTTATGAATCAAAGATTTGTTGTAACTGGGGGAAGTTCCATTGACGATATGAAAAACAAAAAGAAGTATTTTGAAGACAATGCGTTCCCTCAGGGGCAACCAGTGAAGACTTTTCAAGACAGGGGTGATGTAACTGCGCTTGCTGGATAAAGTAACTTCTGCAGTTTCCCAATTTGAGAATCTGGTAAGTTGTATAGGAGGCCATTACCAAAATTGAGCCGCGAAGAAATAAGTGAATGTACCAGTTTCTCTGTTGCTGAGCGAGGGAGATATTTTCTTATAAATCCAATGTTGCGCAATTGATAGCGAACTGATCTGCAAATGCTTGTAATCTGATTGGACATGGACATTTATGGGAGTCAAAAACAACACCAAGATTGCGACATGATTTTGACAGGGGAATATTGTCACTTGAGATGGAGATGGAATCAATGTCTAATTTGTTGAGTTGAGATTTTGAGCCAAAAAGCAAAAACTTGCATTTACTATGGTTCAAGAGTAATGAGTTTGACTTCAACCAAGTGTCAATGTCCATTATGCACCTTTCCAGATTACGAACGGCTTGTGTGGCACTACTTTGATTGGGTGAAAAAGAAACGAAAATCTGAATATCATCTGCATATAGATGACGATAAATGGAGTGACGTTGGAAAATATCTTGGAGCCCTGTTAAATAAATTGAGAACAATGTGGGCCCTCCAACAGAGCCCTGGGGGACACAGCAAACCATTGACCTAGATGATGAGGAAACACCATTTAGAAGGACTGACTGTGAATGGAAGGAAAGATAAGATTTGAGCCATTGTAGAGCCTTCCCCTGAACACCTAAACTAGTCAGAGTATTTATAAGCAAGGTGTGGTCGACAGTGTCAAATGCGGCCGACAGATCTAGGAGTACCATTGCTGTGACTGATCCACTGTCCATTTTCTGTAAGATAGAACTAGAAACATTAGTGAGGAGTGTCTCGACACTATGATGAGGTCGGTAGGCAGACTGAAAAGGGTCAAGTAAATCATGTTCTAACAAATAGTCTGTAAGGCTTGAAAAGACAACCCTCTCAGAATCTTAAACAGAAAAGGAAGATTACTAACCGGACGGTAATTTTTCAATGATTCGCAATCTAGAGATGTTTTTTTTTCAACAAAGGACGAATAAGGGCCGTTTTTAGAGCTAATGGGACAGTGGCTTCATCTATGCTTCTATTAATTATATTAGAAATGATTGGAGCGAAAGTAGGCGCACAATCCTTTAAAAGAATTGTAGGGATTGGATCTAAAGGACAAGATTTCGGAGGTAATTTACGAAGAAGGCGAAGGATCTCATCCGCAGAGGTATGTTGAAAAGTATCCAACGTGGAAGAGGTGACAGGTTCAGGTTTCGGATAAATGACATTATTACTCAGTCTAAGACGAATATTCTGAACCTTCAAACTGAAATAATCAATGAATGATTCAGCCATTGCTTTACCATCAGTATGTTTAGGTAAAGGAGATGACTGATTACGGTTCAAAAGTCTATTGGCGACATTGAAGAGCTTCTTGTTGTCTGCTCCACAGTCTTCGACGAGTTTGGTGTGATAGAGACGTTTAGCCTTGGAAACAAGACCGTTCACTTGATCTCGTTTAGCGCAGAACTTCTCACGATCTATCTGAAGTTTCCCATTCTTACGCCATCTCCTCTCGAGTCTTCGTCGCTCTTTCTTTGCAGCAGATATTGTAAAGTTGTACCAGGGACTGGACTGATGGGATTTTGCTTTTCGAGTTCTGTCTGGTGCATGTGAGTCCAGCAGCCCGATGAGAGCCGAGTTATATCTGCTGACAGCGTCATCGATGCCCTTTACGTTGTGTGATGACAGAGATGTACATGTATCAGCCCGTTTGGGCTTCCTGAAATGGAGGAGGCATGTGACGGCATAATAGTCGGAAATACTTGTGGTGTGTTCATGGGAGTCAGGATTGGGTTATGCTACATGTACATGTTGTAGGGGAGATAGGGTAAGACTCTGTTGGGTGCATGGGATAAGGTTCAAGAGGACAGTATGCCCCCCATCTATCTATCTTCCTGGATGTGCTTGTGCATCTTGACAATCTCATATGCAAACTAGAGGTTGTGTCTGTTGAAAACAGAACACATGGCTTTTCCGCATATGATATAGAATATTTCTCAAATTGTACTGATTATTTCGTCTGTTTAAGACATGTGGTTTAAAAGTATCAATTATTTCAATGTAGAAAACTAAAGTTTAACCCATTTAGTTGCAGGGTTTATGGAACACGTTTGCTTGTCATTTAGAATTGTATCACAAAAAATAACCTTGCCTAACATTGACTTTTGGTGAAAGAATCATGATCACAGCTCTTACCACTTTTAAATGATGAGCTACTTCCTGTTTGACCGGAAGTAGAGGTCACAGAGGTCAAGCAATGTGTCACAAATGAAAGACCTTGCCTAACATTCACTTTTGGTGAAAGAATCATGATCCTAGCTCTTACCACTTTAAAATGAGGAGCTACTTCCTGTTTGACCGAAAGTGGAGGTCACAGAGGTCAAGTTATGTGTCACAATGAAAGACCTTGCCTAACATTCACTTTTGGTGAAAGAATCATGATCCTAGCTCTTACCACTTTTAAATGAGGAGCTACTTCCTGTTTGACCGGAAGTAGAAGTCACAGAGATCAAGTAATGTGTCACAATGAAAGACCTTGCCTAACATTCACTTTTGGTGAAAGAATCATGATCCTAGCTCTTACCACTTTTAAATGAGGAGCTACTTCCTGTTTGACCGGAAGTAGAGGTCCACAGAGGTCAAGCAATGTGTCACAAAGAAAGACCCTACCTAACAATCACTTTTGGTGAAAGAATCAACTTAATATCTCAAACCGTTGATTTTTTGTTGATTTTTAAAGATTTTGAATATTAAATTCAATTCGCTTGTCACGTGACCCCCGATGACGTCATGATGACGAAAAGTTTCGGGACACAACTACCCTATATGGACTTCCTTCAGACCAAGTTTGGTTAAAATCGGTTGTTTAAAAGTGACGAAAGTGCCGCAGACAAAAGTCTATGGTAACTCAAACGACAAGAAAAAGAAGAAGAAGAAGAAGAAGAACTAGAGATTGTGTCTGTTGAAAACAGAACACAAGGCTTTTTCGTTTCCTTATACACACAAAGACAGTTGATTATGATGTGATGTTTTATACCATTGAAGGGTTCACCTTTATTCATAAACTCACGTAAATCGGTCATATTTGTGTCACAAAGAAAGACCTTGCCTAACATTGACTTTTGGCGAAAGAATCTTGATCGTAGCTCTTGCCACTTTAAAATGAGGAGCTACTTCCTGTTTGACCGGAAGTAGAGGTCACAGAGGTCAAGCAATATGTCACAATTGAAAAACCTTGCCTTACATTGTCTATTGGTGAAAGAATCATGATCATAGCTCTTACCACTTTTAAATGAGGAGCTACTTCCTGTTTGACCGGAAGTAGAAGTCACAGAGATCAAGTAATGTGTCACAATGAAAGACCTTGCCTAACATTCACTTTTGGTGAAAGAATCATGATCCTAGCTCTTACCACTTTTAAATGAGGAGCTACTTCCTGTTTGACCGGAAGTAGAGGTCCACAGAGGTCAAGCAATGTGTCACAAAGAAAGACCCTACCTAACAATCACTTTTGGTGAAAGAATCAACTTAATATCTCAAACCGTTGATTTTTTGTTGATTTTTAAAGATTTTGAATATTAAATTCAATTCGCTTGTCACGTGACCCCCGATGACGTCATGATGACGAAAAGTTTCGGGACACAACTACCCTATATGGACTTCCTTCAGACCAAGTTTGGTTAAAATCGGTTGTTTAAAAGTGACGAAAGTGCCGCAGACAAAAGTCTATGGTAACTCAAACGACAAGAAAAAGAAGAAGAAGAAGAAGAAGAACTAGAGATTGTGTCTGTTGAAAACAGAACACAAGGCTTTTTCGTTTCCTTATACACACAAAGACAGTTGATTATGATGTGATGTTTTATACCATTGAAGGGTTCACCTTTATTCATAAACTCACGTAAATCGGTCATATTTGTGTCACAAAGAAAGACCTTGCCTAACATTGACTTTTGGCGAAAGAATCTTGATCGTAGCTCTTGCCACTTTAAAATGAGGAGCTACTTCCTGTTTGACCGGAAGTAGAGGTCACAGAGGTCAAGCAATATGTCACAATTGAAAAACCTTGCCTTACATTGTCTATTGGTGAAAGAATCATGATCATAGCTCTTACCACTTTTAAATGAGGAGCTACTTCCTGTTTGACCGGAAGTAGAGGTCACAGAGGTCAAGCAATGTGTCACAAATGAAAGGCACTGTCTAACATTGTCTATTGGTGAAAGAATCATGATCCTATCTCTTACCACTTTTAAATGAGGAGCTACTTCCTGTTTGACCGGAAGTAGAGGTCACAGAGGTCAAGCAATGTTTCACAAAGAAAGACCCTGCCTAACAATTACTTTTGGTGAAAGAATTAACTTAATATCTCAAACCGTTGATTTTTTGTTGATTTTTAAAGATTTTGATTATTAAATTCAAATTGCTGGTCACATGACACCTGATGACGTCACGATGATGAAAAGTTTCGGGAAACAACTACCCCATATGGACTTCCTTTAAACCAAGTTTGGTCAAAATCGGCTGTTTAAAAATGACCAAAGTGCCGCGAACAAAAGTCTATGGTAACTCAAACGACAAGAAAAAGAAGAAGAAGAAGAAGAAGAAGAAGAAGAAGAAGAAAAAAAAAATAAAAATCAGAACAAAAACAATACCTTTTCCGATTGAAATCGAAAAAGCCAAAAAGAAAAAAATCAGAACAAAAACAAAGGGTTTTCGCTGACGCGGAAAACCCAATTAAATGCATTGATATACACTCCAAAATACCCATACCACCTTCCGTTATTCCGAATTCTATCACTTTCCAAATGTGGACTTGTTGCTACCAACCTTCGGCCTGAAGAATAAGTAGTCAATATCTGTGACTTTCCTCTTTTTTTTTCAACAAACACACCACATTATTACCAGGGAAAGTTACAATGCAATTTGTAATCCCATTGTAAAGCACATATTTCATGGCAAACCCAAGCTCATCACAATTGATCATAGATGTTTTATAATCATCCCCAATTCTGTAAGCTTCAAAGGACTTACCTCTCACAATTGGAAGGCCCATTCCTGCGCAAACTATTCTCCATAGCCTTCAGCCCTTCATAAAAGTGAGCAGTGCTCATCCAAGCATGCATTATTTTCAGACTTAGTGGTCTCATATGAAAGTTTAGAGTATGAGCTTTCCATACATATCAACATTACCCCCAGAATCTTATATTTTTTAATTTGGCATCTATTTTAAAAGTGTAACTTTTTTTAGATAGCCTGTACTGGCACTGGTTTATTATGGTACTCAGGGTTTACTGCATTCAACCTACCCCAGACATTGACTGCAATATGCAAATTTCCATGCCCCTATTTAATGTTGAGAAGACTTGGTCAACCGTACATGGTGCGCCCTGACTTCCCACAATGCCTAGTGTTCAAGCTGCAAATATTCACCATTTTTTTCTCAGCACTGCAATGAAACGGACATGTTGTTGTTAAAACTCTTTAGAATTATCGAGTTCCAGATGTTTACTACATGCTCTATGTTGACTGATTATCATTTTCCCCTGTAGACATACCGGTAGATACTTATCCTGGTATCACCATTTTATCAACAAACGGTGTCATTTTACTGCTTTCATCTTACCCAAATATTTGACATTATGCTTATTTCCCTAGTGTTGTGAGATACATGGTAAGTTTGATAAAATGGAGTGCGCACTCTGTTGCTCGATTTCTTCGTGTTTTCAGACTCAATCGTTGTTTCTGATTAATCAACTGTGGATAATAGATATGGAGAAAACTAACATAGATAAACACTGTATAGACAAAAATACTTTGACACCATCGTGACGCCATCAAAATGTGATTTTTATAACGCATATAAGGCAACGATTTCACCTTGAAATTCGATGGGTTGGTGATGTAGAGGTTGAATATTAAAAAAAGTAGACATTTCAGTGTCCGTGAATGCACACAGAGCTGTTCCGACTTTATTTAATGAGCTTTATAGGCTCTTGATTCTAAGTCATAATGATGTCATCACAGAAACATTCTTGAGTAGCACAGACATCACACCTACCAGGTTTCATGACGATCAGACACTATATATATATACATATTATATCGAGCTAAAAATCAGCCTTTTTGAGGACGTCATGATACAGGATCTAAGGCACCATGTCTAAAAGATTTTTATCGGTGCGCCACAACCGGCTGCGGCGCTAATTAACGGCGCATATTTTAAGGTCTCCCTCACTGGACAAATGTCTTTGTGTGTGTAAGGTTATGACGATCTTTTTTAATAAAAGCGGAAACGGAAAAGCCTTGTGTTCTGTTTTCAACAGACACAATCTCTAGTTGGCTTTTCCGATTGTGATCGGAAAAGGTATTGCTTTTGTTCTTTTTTTTTTTGCTTTTCCATGTTCAACGGAAAAGGTATTGTTTTTGTTCTATTTTTTTTTCTTCTTCTTCTTCTCCTCAAGTCAATGGGAATTTGTACACAAAATTTGCGTGCGGCACTTTTTAAACAGCCAATTTTAACCAAACTTGGTTTGAAGGAAGTCCATATAGGGTAGTTGTCTCCCGAAACTTTTCGTCATCATGACATCATCAGGTGTCATGTGACAAGCGATTTGAATTTAATAATCAAAATCTTAAAAAATCAAAAAAAAAACAATGGTTTGAGATATTAAGTTGATTCTTTCACCAAAAGTGAATGTTTGGTATGGTCTTTCATTATGACACATTGCTTGACCTCTGTGACCTCTATTTCCGGTCAAACAGGAAGTAGCTCCTCATTTAAAAGTGGTAAGAGCTATGATCATGATTCTTTCACCAAAAGTCAATGCTAGGCAAGTTCTTTCTTTGTGACACATTATTTGACCTCTGTGACCTATACTACCGGTCAAACAGGATGTAGCTCCTCATTTAAAAATGGTAAGAGCTATGATCATGATTCTTTCACCAATAGACAGTGTTACGCAAGGTCTTTCATTTGTGACACATTGCTTGACCTCTGTGACCTCTATTTCCGGTCAAACAGGAAGTAGTTCCTCATTTAAAAGTGGTAAGAGCTATGATCATGATTCTTTCACCAAAAGTCAATGTAAGGCAAGGTCTTTCATTGTGCCACAATATTTGACCTCTGTGACCTCTACTTCCGGTCAAACAGGAAGTAGCTCCTCATTTAAATGTGGTAAGAGCAATGATCATGATTCTTTCGTCAAAAGTCGATGTTAGGCAAGGTCTTTCTTTGTGACACAAATATGACCAATTCACGTGAGTTTATGATTAAAGGTGCACACTTCAAAAGTATAAAACATAAGATCATAATCAACTGTCTTTGTGTGTTTAAGGTTATGACAATTTTTTTTCAATAAAACCGGAAACGGAAAAGCCTTGTGTTCTGTTTTCAACAGACACAATTTCTAGTTGGCTTTTCCGATTTTAATCGGAAAAGGTATTGTTTTTGTTATGATTTTTTGGCTTTTCCGTGATAGCGGAAAAGCCTTTGTTTTTGTTCTGTTATTTTTGGCTTTTCCGTGATAGCGGAAAAGCCTTTGTTTTTGTTCTGTTATTGGCTTTTTCGCGCAAGCGAAAAGCCTTTGTTTTTGTTCTGTTTTCTTTTTTTCTTCTTCCTCATCTTCCGCCAAAATCCCATAGACTTTACACAGGGGTTTTCTGAACCCCACTTTGGTCATTTATAAACAGTCGATCTTAACCAAACTTGGTCTGAAGGAAGTCCATATAGGGTAGTTGTGTGCCGAAACTTTTCGTAACCATGACGTCATCAGGTGTCGCATGACAGTGTCTTAAAGGGGAAAACTTCAGACATCAATTATGGACGAACCCTAAGTTTGATTAAGTTGAAACTTGGTATGTATCTAAGTTGGAAAGTGTTATATCGAAAAATTGCAATGACGTCATCATGATGTCATCCTCTGATTTTTTATGATTTATTGAAAATTTGGGTCATTGAATTTCTTTTAACGATATCTAATTAACAAAACAAGATATCTTTGAATTTCTTTTTGATAATTCTCAAGCATACAGCATAGATAAACACTGAGCAGATTAGAATACTGTGACGTCATCATGACGTAATTAAAAATGCGATTTTTATAAAACATAGAAGGAATGACCGATCGCCTTGAAATTTGGTAGGTTGGTGAAAAAGAGGTCGGAGATTGTTATCATGGAGTTACATCTCGACGACGTCATTACTTAATTTTTTATGATTTTTAAAATCTTTCTCACGCTAGCCCATTGACTTGTACAGAGCTCTATACGTGAAAAATATTGGTCATAAAATAAAACATAAGATTTAAACACCATTCATGCAAGGCGCGCGTAAGGTTGATTGCCTGGCTTATATATGCCGTATTCTCCTTCATTTCCTTATCATAGTTGCCAGCGTAAATGCTGTTTTTGACAAGACAACCACGCACGCGCAGCAATCTACTTAGGCCGTTTTCAGTTATGCATGAATCGGTAATCCGAGCACACGGTTTTGAATGGCGCCCTCTTTTGATTAAAACGAGAAACTGCGGTGGTGTCACGTCAGTATATTATTTTGTACACCGCCAATCATCTTTTATTGAAATATGGGAAGACGGAAAGCTAATAATGAGCAAAAGACCGGTGGGAAAATCCGGGACATGTTGTTCATGTCGAATATTCTTCCAGCTCCGAGTTCCTTTCAGGAATAAATCGTACAACATGTACCATGCATTTAGATTGATAAACACCACCGCAGCTGCTTTTAATCAAAAGATGGCGCCATTCAAAACCGTTTGCTCGGATTACTGTTATTCGTTAGGCCATGCAGGGTGCTTTGTTGTCAGACAGCAGTGTTTACCCGTTTGCATGGCACACAGCCACACATAGTTTTATTAACCACTTAAATGTGGTGACAAAAACATGACCAAGTCACGTGACGTAAGATTAAAGGTGCACACTTCAAAAGTATATAACATATTAAGATCTTAATCAAATGTCTTTATACGGTCCCTTTTTAACCATAATTATGTCTCAATCAAACAAAATAAGTGATGTGTATTAATTTGATTAGTTTTTTATGGCTTTTTCGCGGAAGCGAAAAGCCTTTATTTTTGTTCTTTTTTTTTTGGCTTTTCCGTGTTCAACGGAAAAGCCTTTATTTCTGTTCTGGTTTTTTTTTTTTCTGCCTCTTCTTCCTCTTCCTCTTCTTGTCGCCAAAATTCCCATAGACAAAGCACGGGGGCATTCTAGACCCCACTTTGGTCACTTTTAAACAGCCGATTGTATCCAAACTTGGTCTGAAGGAAGTCCGTATAGGGTAGTTGTCTCCCGAAACTTTTCGACATCATGACGTCAGGACTTGATTTTATATGAATTTTTAAACATTTCTCACACCCCGTTGTCTTTGTACACAGATTACGTGACAATATGGTCATGTACAAAACATATGATGCTTGAATGACTCAACTCTCCCCATACATGTACACTGCACTGTACGTACGTATTTCACTGCACTGTGTGTGTGTGTATGGCATTCATAATAATGCCCGCGGATTGCGTGACTCGATCAAAACTTCGTTTATAGTCTTGCCATAGACATTTTCATGTAAGAGTTTTATATATCGTTAAATACCAGCACCAAATATCAAAATGCTATCGATGTAGGTTGCCGTATTGTACCTCATTTTATGGGTCGCGTTAATATTAGCTATACATGTACAACTTAATACTTGGGAAGAGTTGTATGGAAAAGTGCAATGATCCATAATTTGTTTTTTTGTACGTGGCAATATGATCAGTTACTTTTACACATGATAAATTCAATATGTCACGCCATTTCCCCAATTAGTGTCATCAGAGTGATTTCATGTTCTTGATATAATTTTGTATAGGCCTATTTATATGCCAAATACAGTCAGCGTCTGTCCCCTCGGTCCGACCTCGGCTGGACGACCATTGTTAGTACACGGTGGTATTTACACGGCCGTTTCATAGTGGCAACCACCATGCACCGGCAGACCACGGTCGGTGGATGGGCGGCGTGCCGATGCCGCTTAGCAGCTGCTGAACCGCCGGCGGCCCGACGGTGACTTGCGCACTGGGCCGGGACGTGATGTCCGATTGACCGTTGACTCAAAACTATATTTTCCCTCATAGACAATGCACGTACGTCTTTTTTATATCATTTTCAAATAATTTTAATAACATTGAAAAGTGAACAAAGAAAAATTGACTGGAGCGGGATTCGAACCGGCGACCTCCTGAATACCGTACAGGCGCTCTACCAACTGAGCCATCCAGCCCTATGTTGGTGGTGACCCCAATAGTCAACTATCCTTGTTCGTTTGGCAGTCAGAAGCCATGAAACCACGCACACACCGCCACACCCCAGGGATCGTTTCAATGATACACGCAACAATGCTGCAACCTGGGAACGGTACATGGGGGATCACTCAAAGAGGATACGGCTTTTTAATTATTCAGTCAGTCAGTTTCCCTTGTGGTTATTTCACGAATTTTAATAACACATAGAAGGAACGGCCGATCGCCTCGAAAATTGGTAGGTTTGGGAAATAGAGGTTGGCGATTGTAATATTGAAGTCATGACAACTTCATCGCTTAGTTTTTTATAAATTTTTCAATCATTCCCACGCTACCCGATTGACATGAAAATAATGATCATAGTAAAACATACTATGTAATGCTTGATTGACTCAATTTCCCAAAACATGTGTAAAACATTGTTTACAGTATGTAAAACTTACATAACATGTTCATTTTGTCAAATCCATATGTCTGTTGACTTTTCAGAATTATTCACAAAATGTTTGCGAGTTGACGTAATGTTTGCGAGTTGACGTAATGTTTGCGAGTTGACGCAATGTTTGCGAGTTGACGTAATGTTTGCGAGTTGACGCAATGTTTGCGAGTTGACGCAATGTTTGCGAGTTGACGCAATGTTTGTGAGTTGACGTAATGTTTTTGACAAAAGAATTTTGAGGGCATGATCGATGAAACAATTTTCGAGGGACCTTTTGGAAAGTAAGCCATTCATTATCTACAGGTCAGTGCAAATGCGGGCTTTCGTCACCAGCATATTCATGATCTGAGCTTGAGTTGGCCGGTCTTGCTGGCCGAACAATGAACCAATTTGCAGCTGTGTAATCCCCAGCTAATCCGCTGCAAGTGGACAAAAGGATGACTAGCGCCTTTGTGTTTGGAGTTTAAAAAGGGGTGCGGCTTTGAAAAAAAAAGTGTACCATCACTATGAAAAAATATACTAGGTAGTATTTTGTCATCCTTCGCTGTCAGACGTTTCTAATTATTATTGGTAGTTTCTTGTTTCTTTTTATTTAGATGTGCCTGACGGTCGAAGAGTTAGTCATTTTATATCAGAGAACGAAAAAGACTATTGACTACCTGCTGACCCAATTTTCTTTGACAAGGCATCTTTTACTAAAATGAGAGCAGCAATTAATGATAAATGTCGTCACAGCTAAGGGGCATAGTAAACGTATGCATACTTCAATGATAATCAGTACTTTTAAATGAGTTCAAAACAACATGATGATAATTTCGAAATGGTTTAATGACAATTAAGCCTAAATCATAGCAGTCTGCTGTTGTTGTTTAAATGACACTTTCGGGAAAAGTCGAAAACAAACAGTTGCAATGAAAATAAAACAACAGTTCATGTTATACTCTGTTGGAATTGAAACGTAAATAAAACAACAGTGCATGTTGATACTTTGTTTGAATGAAAAAGAAATGTGTTCATTGTACCCCCAAATCTATGATTGCCCTCTTTATTTCATTTTCAAAGGCCAAACCTATAATCGACAATCAAAATTAAAACTTATAATCCTTTGACAGCCCGTGAGAAATAATAAATCAGCTTATTTAACTAGTACATGTACATGTATTTAGTTATGAAAAAACCTGCACGGATTGACAACTCCAAGTAGGCCTATGTGCTCTTCATTGAATTTTAAGACTGAAGTGGCCAGACTATAATCCCATAATCTCTTAACAATAGAGTGTGAACAAATCCTCCCTGGCTATTGTGCAGCGTGTTGGTCATTGAAACCTATTTCCATTGTGCCCCAGGGGCCATTTTTAATGAGCAGTTCCAGCCCAGAGATTGACCTTTTGTAACAATAGATTATTCATGGACTAGCTTCTCCCATTCATGGGTTCCAGAGACTGGTCAGCCGCTAACCGTGTGTTAGATTTCGATGTCTTCCTAATAGGAATACTATCGATGTAGGTTGCGGAGTATTGTACATCATTTTATGGGTCGTGTTAAGCTTATACATGTGCAACTTAATTAAAGGTACACGCCGGCCTCGTTGCGCTTTTTTGGGCGCTTTTTGGCGCCAATGCATGCCTTTATCATGACTGGAAAGGTCTTCCAAAAGTAGAATAGAACATTCCACACAAATAAACGGTAAAATTGAGCCGTTTTCGTGATAAATACGAAAAACCGTAAGTCACGTGGGTTTTCTGAGTCAAAATTTTGACTCAGAAAACCCACGTGATCATGTGTTAGTTTCACTTCCAGTCGTTTAAAAGCTTTTTTTACTATACCAAATTTAGTATAACTTTTTGTTTAATCGCTGGTTTTCTTTTAACCAAACCTAAACTGTTCGCTCTGGGTATTTCCTTTTTAAAATTAAGAATTTCCAACGCGATAAAGCATCATTTAAATGCCAAATTTAGAATTTATAAAAGACCGGTAACTGCGGGTGCCCTACCACCTCTGCAGACACAGCCCGTGGGGTTTTGCGACGCATTCAGCCCAAGGCTTGGGCCCGTGATAACCACCAGTGCGGTCCACGCTCCCCGTACCGTGTGTAGCATTTTTGATGCGAGACCGTGCGTTGAGTCATTCACCCGGTCTCCGTTGCATTTGTGGGGGGGGGGGGGGGGTGGATTTTCAAGTCGCGGAGCAAGAAAGCCTCGAGATAATTTCTTGTATACATGAAAATCATTTTACGCCATCATATCAAAACCTTTTTGTGTGATTCTCAAAGTTATATTGTGTGTATATGTGGAAATCGTTTTGGTCCCTTGAAAATTGTTTCATCGATCATGCCCTCAAAATCCTTTGCGTCAACTCACAAACATTACGTCAACTCGCAATTATTGCGTCAACTCGCAAACGTTGTGTCAACTCGCAAACATTGCATCAACTCGCAAACATTACGTCAACTTGCAAACATTGCATCAACTCGCAAACATATACGTCAACTTGCAAACATTACGTCAACTCGCAAACATTGCATCAACACGCAAACATTACGTCAACTCGCAAACATTACGTTAACTCGCAAACATTGCATCAACTCACAAACATTTTGTGAATAATTCTGAAAAGTCTTATGTTTTCAACAGACAGACGGATTCGCCTAATTCAGTAATTGTTTATGTTTTGCCTATGATTTTTCCATCGTGTACGGCTTGAACGTAGGTGTATCGCGTTCCTGGAATTCTCATACGGCAGCTGCAACATTTAGTCACAGCTATGAGCACCAGTCTAAAACCATTGGTGTGCCACATCCTTCTAACACTTGTTACGGCTGGAAATGCGTATACGCTAACCTTTGACCTTATTTTGATTTCCGTTAATTAACCCTTATTAAATGTCTTATTTCTGATTTTTTTTTCACGAAAACCTTCATCCAGTGTTTTAGAAATATTGTGTACTGCACTCTTCATTTTTTTGGACTTTGAAGCCGGCGTGTACCTTTAATACTTGGGAATAGTTATATATGGAAAAACTGCAATGATCCATAGACTTTGTCTTTTTTTCAAGTGGCAATTTGACGTTTTACATAAAAAAATATGAACAAATTAAAGTCACTTCCTTTCCCCTGGACTTTGAAGGCATCTAATCTTGTTCTATACCTGGCAATCAGTATAAGACTGATGTTCAGTATTCACAAAATGATTTCATATTCGCAAATGATTTTATATTCGCAACTGATTTTATATTTTCAAATGATGTCATCTTCAAGAAATCATTTGCGAAGACGATATCATTAATTTGCGAATACAGAAAATTATTTTGTATTCGCCAATGATTTTGTATTCGCAATTGGTTTAATATTCGCATCATGATGTCATCGTATGTCCATTGCAATGACAATGTCTTCAATCAGGGGCTCCATAAACCCTGCAAGTAAATTGTTAATACTTACGTTTTCTAAATTGAAAGCATAAATATGTCTTAATCAAACAAAATCAGCGATGTGTATTTAATTTGAGAAATATCTTATATCATATGCGGAAAAGCCATGTGTTCTGTTTTCAACAGACACAACCTCTAGTTGGCTTTTTCGATAATCGGAAAAGGTATTGTTTTTGTTCTGATTTTTGGCTTTTTCGATTTCAATCGGAAAAGGTATTGTTTTTGTTCTGATTTTTTTTTTTTTCTTCTTCTTCTTCTTCTTCTTCTTCTTCTTGTCGTTTGAGTTACCATAGACTTTTTCTGGATGGCACTTTGGCTACTTTTAAATTGCCGATTTTAACCAAACTTGGTCTGAAGGAAGTCCATATAGGTACGTAGTTGTCTCCCGAAACTTTTCGTCATTGTGACGTCATCAGGTGTCATGTGACAAGCCATTCAAATTTAGAAATCAAAATCTTCAAAAATCAACAAAAAATCAACGGTTTGAGATATTAAGTTCATTCTTTCACCAATAGTGATTGTTAGGCAGGGTCTTTCTTTGTGACACATTGCTTGACCTCTGTGACCTCTACTTCCGGTCAAACAGGAAGTAGCTCCTCATTTAAAAGTGGTAAGAGGTATGATCATGATTCTTTCACCAATAGACAATGTTAGGCAAGGTCTTTCATTTGTTACACATTGCTTGACCTCTGTGACCTCTACTTCCGGTCAAACAGGAAGTAGCTCCTCATTTAAAAGTGGTAAGAGCTATTATCATGATTCTTTCACCAATAGGCAATGTTAGGCAAGGTCTTTCATTTGTGACACATTGCTTGACCTCTGTGACCTCTACTTCCGGTCAAACAGGAAGTAGCTCCTCATTTAAAAGTGGTAAGAGCTATGATCTTGATTCTTTCACCAATAGACAATGTTAGGCAAGGTCTTTCATTTGTGACACAATGCTTGACCTCTGTGACCTCTACTTCCGGTCAAACAGGAAGTAGCTCCTCATTTAAAAGTGGTAAGAGCTGTGATCTTGATTCTTTCACCAATAGACAATGTTAGGCAAGGTCTTCCATTTGTGACACATTGCTTGACCTCTGTGACCTCTACTTCCGGTCAAAAAGGAAGTAGCTCCTCATTTAAAAGTGGTAAGAGCTAGGATCATGATTCTTTCACCAAATATCAATGTTAGGCAAGTTCTTTCTTTGTGACACATTGCTTGACCTCTGTGACCTCTACTTCCGGTCAAACAGGAAGTAGCTCCTCATTTAAAAGTGGTAAGGGCTAGGATCATGATTCTTTTGTCGAAAGTCGATGTTAGGCAAGGTCTTTCTTTGTGACACAAATACGACCAATTCATGTGAGTTTATGATTAAAGGTGCACACTTCAAATGTATAAAACATAAGATCATAATCAACTGTCTTTTTGTGTGTATAAGGTTATGACAATTTTTTCAATAAAAACGGAAACGGAAAAGCCTTGTGTTCTGTTTTCAACAGACACAATCTCTAGTTTTTTTTCTTCTTCTTCTTTTTCTTGTCGTTTGAGTTACCATAGACTTTTTCTGGATGGCACTTTGGCTACTTTTAAATTGCCGATTGTAACCAAACTTGGTCTGAAGGAAGTCCGTATAGGGTAGTTGTCTCCCGAAACTTTTCGTCATTGTGACGTCATCAGGTGTCATGTGACAAGCAATTCAAATTTAATAATCAAAATCTTCAAAAATCAACAAAAAATCAACGGTTTGAGATATTAAGTTTATTCTTTCACCAATAGTGATTGTTAGGCAGGGTCTTTCTTTGTGACACCTTGCTTGACCTCTGTGACCTCTACTTCCGGTCAAACAGGAAGTAGCTCCTCATTTAAAAGTGGTAAGAGCTATGATCTTGATTCTTTCACCAATAGACAATGTTAGGCAAGGTCTTTCATTTGTGACACATTGCTTGACCTCTGTGACCTCTACTTCCGGTCAAACAGGAAGTAGTTCCTCATTTAAAAGTGGTAAGAGCTATATATGATCATGATTCTTTCACCAAATATCAATGTTAGGCAAGGTCTTTCTTTGTAACACATTGTTTGACCTCTGTGCCGTCTACTTCCTGTCAAACAGGAAGTAGCTCCTAATTTAAAAGTGGTAAGAGCTATGATCATGATTCTTTTGTCAAAAGTCGATGTTAGGCAAGGTCTTTCTTTGTGACACATTGCTTGACCCCTGTGACCTCAACTTCCGGTCAAACAGGAAGTAGCTTCTCATTTAAATGTGGTAATAGCTAGGATCATAATTCTTTTACCAAAAGGCAATGTTAGGGAAGAATGTTCTATAGTGACATAATTCTTATTGATAAGCAATTTATATAATATGCGGAAAAGCTGTATGTGCTGTTTTCAACAGCCATAAACTCTAGTTGGCTTTTCCGTGTTCAACGGAAAAGGTATTGTTTTTGTTCTGATTTTATTTTTTTCTTCTTCTTCTTCTTGTCGTTGGACTTCCTATAGACTTTGCACATGTGCATTCTCGGTGGCACTTTGGCCATTTTTAAACTGCCGATTTTAACCAAACTTGGTCAAAACAAAGTCCCTGTAGGGTAGTTGTGTGCACAACATTTTCGTCATCATGACGTCATCAGGTGTCACGTGACAGTGTCTTAAAAGGGTCAAACTTCAGACATCAATTATGAACGAACCCTAAGTCCAATTGAGTTGAAACTTGGTATAAAGTCGGGAAGTGTTATACACAACATGTATGTCTTTTCCCTGTGTAAAATATATGATGACATGTAATGTCCGATTGATTCAAAATACAAAACTTCGTACATGCATACATGTTGCCATACACGTAAATCTTTCATTTAAAAACGTGTAACGATCGATGTATGGCTGTGTTGGGAACTAATTAGTTGTATGAAAAAATTGCAATGATCCACAGACTTCGTACATGTGTTTTTGTTTGTGAACAGAGTTTTGTACTTGAAAATATGGTCATCTATGAAATATACGATGTGTAGTTGAATTGATTCAAAAATGCTAAAATTGTGCGTCACGTGACAGGGCCTTATAAAGGGGCAAACTTTTTATGCCAATTAAGTTTGAACAAACCCCAGAAGAAGCTCCTCATTTAAAAGAGGTAAGAATTTGCAAATGATTTCGTATTCGCAAAAGATATCGTCTTCACAAAATCATTTGTCGTACATGATATGCGATTGTGCAAAATAATTTTGTATTCGCATCTGATATCGCCTTCAAGAAAGTCGAAGAAGATCATCATTGACGAATACAAAATCATTTTGCGTATTCGCATATGAAATTGTCTTTGACATATGTATACGCAAAATTATTATGTACTGGCAATAAATGATTTTGTATTCACAAATGATTTTGTATTCGCTAATGATTTTCTATTTGCAAATGAATTTGTATTCGCTAATGATTTTGTATTCGCAAAACGATTTCGTGTCATTTGCACTTTATTATGCCATTTAAGTTTGAACAAACCCCAGAAGAAGCTACTCATTTAAAAGAGGTAAGAACGAGAATCAAAAACCTGAAGTAGCATCTTATTAATAAAGCTTGTAATTATATCATATGCGGAAAAGCCTTATGTGCTGTTTCCAACAGCCATAAACTCTAGTTTTTTTTTTTATTCTTTCACCAAATATCAATGTTAGGCAAGGTCTTTTTTTGTGACACATTGCTTGACCTCTGTGACCTCTACTTCCGGTCAAACAGGAAGTAGCTCATTTTTTTTAAGTGGGAAGAGCTAGGATCATGATTCTTTCACCAAATATCAATGTTAGGCAAGGTCTTTCTTTGTGACACATTGCTTGACCTCTGTGACCTCTACTTCCGGTCAAACCGGAAGTAGCTCCTCATTTAAAAGTGGTAAGAGTTAGGATCATGATTCTTTCACAAAAAGTGAATGTTAGGCAAGGTCTTTCTTTGAGACACATTGCTTGACCCCTGTGACCTCAACTTCCGGTCAAACAGGAAGTAGCTTCTCATTTAAATGTGGTAATAGCTATAGGATCATAATTCTTTTACCAAAAGGCAATGTTAGGGAAGAATGTTCTATAGTGACATAATTCTTATTGATAAGCAATTTATATAATATGCGGAAAAGCTGTATGTGCTGTTTTCAACAGCCATAAACTCTAGTTGGCTTTTCCGTGTTCAACGGAAAAGGTATTGTTTTTGTTCTGATTTTATTTTTTTCTTCTTCTTCTTCTTGTCGTTGGACTTCCTATAGACTTTGCACATGTGCATTCTCGGTGGCACTTTGGCCATTTTTAAACTGCCGATTTTAACCAAACTTGGTCAAAACAAAGTCCCTGTAGGGTAGTTGTGTGCGCAACATTTTCGTCATCATGACGTCATCAGGTGTCACGTGACAGTGTCTTAAAAGGGTCAAACTTCAGACATCAATTATGAACGAACCCTAAGTCCAATTGAGTTGAAACTTGGTATAAAGTCGGGAAGTGTTATACACAACATGTACGTCTTTTCCCTGTGTAAAACATATGATGACATGTAATGTCCGATTGATTCAAAATACAAAACTTCGTACATGCATACATGTTGCCATACACGTAAATCTTTCATTTAAAAACGTGTAACGATCGATGTATGGCTGTGTTGGGAACTAATTAGTTGTATGAAAAAATTGCGATGATCCACAGACTTCGTACATGTGTTTTTGTTTGTGAACAGAGTTTTGTACTTGAAAATATGGTCATCTATGAAATATACGATGTGTAGTTGAATTGATTCAAAAATGC
The DNA here is from genome assembly GCA_963971285.1 of Astropecten irregularis. Taxonomy (NCBI): domain Eukaryota; kingdom Metazoa; phylum Echinodermata; class Asteroidea; order Paxillosida; family Astropectinidae; genus Astropecten; species Astropecten irregularis. The sequence goes on from OZ020257.1 coordinate 9,161,149, forward strand.
TAAAATTGTGCGTCACGTGACAGGGCCTTATAAAGGGGCAAACTTTTTATGCCAATTAAGTTTGAACAAACCCCAGAAGAAGCTCCTCATTTAAAAGAGGTAAGAATTTGCAAATGATTTCGTATTCGCAAAAGATATCGTCTTCACAAAATCATTTGTCGTACATGATATGCGATTGTGCAAAATAATTTTGTATTCGCATCTGATATCGCCTTCAAGAAAGTCGAAGAAGATCATCATTGACGAATACAAAATCATTTTGCGTATTCGCATATGAAATTGTCTTTGACATATGTATACGCAAAATTATTATGTACTGGCAATAAATGATTTTGTATTCACAAATGATTTTGTATTCGCTAATGATTTTCTATTTGCAAATGAATTTGTATTCGCTAATGATTTTGTATTCGCAAAACGATTTCGTGTCATTTGCACTTTATTATGCCATTTAAGTTTGAACAAACCCCAGAAGAAGCTACTCATTTAAAAGAGGTAAGAACGAGAATCAAAAACCTGAAGTAGCATCTTATTAATAAAGCTTGTAATTATATCATATGCGGAAAAGCCTTATGTGCTTTTTCCAACAGCCATAAACTCTAGTTTTTTTTTTTATTCTTTCACCAAATATCAATGTTAGGCAAGGTCTTTCTTTGTGACACATTGCTTGACCTCTGTGACCTCTACTTCCGGTCAAACCGGAAGTAGCTCCTCATTTAAAAGTGGTAAGAGTTAGGATCATGATTCTTTCACAAAAAGTGAATGTTAGGCAAGGTCTTTCTTTGAGACACAATGCTTGACCTCTGTGACCTCTACTTCCGGTTAAACAGGAAGTAGCTCCTCATTCCAAAGTGGTAAGACCTAGGATCATGATTCTTTTTTTTAACTTGTCCATTAAGGGATCCCTTTCTTTGTATAACAGTTTATATTTGTAATTCAATTTATAATATCATATGCGGAAAAGCCTGTTTGCTACAGCCATAGATGTCTAGTTTTTTTTTCTTCTTCCTCTTCTTCTTCTTGTCGCTTGAGTTACCATAGACTTTTTCTCTGCGGCACTTTGGCTACTTTTAAACTGCCGATTTTAACCAAACTTGGTCTGAAGGAAGTCCCTATAGGGTAGTTGTCTTCCGAAACTTGTTGACATCATGACGTCATAACTTGATTTTATATGAATTGTTTAATATTTCTCACAGCCCGTTAACTTTGTACACAGATTACGTGACAATATGGTCGTATACAAAACATATGATGCTTGAATGACTCAACTCTCCCCATACTTGTACACTGCACTGTACATACGCAATTCACTACACTGTGTGTATGGCATTCATAACAATGTCCGCGGATTGCGTGACTCGATCAAAACTTCGTTTATAGTCTTGCCATAGACATTTTCATGTAAGACTTTTTATATATCGTTAAATACCAGCACCAAATATCGAAATGCTATCGATGTACAATGTAGGTTGCCGTATTGTACGTCATTTTATGGGTTGCGTTAATATAAGCTATACATGTCCAACTTAATACTTGGGAAGAGTTGTATGGAAAAGTGCAATGATCCATAATTTGTTTTTGTTTTTTGTACATGGCAATAATGATCAGTTTTACACATGAACAAATTAAATTATGTCACGCCATTTCCCCTAGACTTTAGTGTCATCAGAGTGATTTCATGTTCTTGATATTATTTTGTATAAATATTCTATTCCGTAGGCAAAATACAGTCAGCGTCGGTCCCCCATCGGCCCGACCTCGGCTGGACAACCATTGTTAGTACACGCGGTGGTATTTACACGGCCGTTTCATAGTGGCAACCACCATGCACCGGCAGACCACGATGGCGGCGCTGCTGAGCCGCCGGCGGCCCGACGGCGTGGCTTGCGCACTGGGCCATGGGCCGGGACGTGATGTCAGATTGACCGTTGACTCAAAACTATATTTTCCCTCATAGACAATGCACGTCCGTCTTTGTTTATATCATTTTCAAACAAAATCTTACTAAACCAGAATACCATTGATGTACATGTAAGTTGGTACGTATTGTATGTCAAAGTATGTACGGTCCACGGCATGCTCCTGTCAAGCTCATGCCGTACAACCTTAACTTATTGGGTTTTTTTCTCACGCTACCTGATTGCCATGAAAATAATGGTCATAGTAAAATGGTACGATGTGACTCAATTCCCCAAAACATGTGTAAAACATTATATACAGTATATAAAACTTACATGTTTATTGCCATAGACAATGCATGTAAGTCTTTTTTTATATTACATGTATTTACAAACCATAAAATGCTATCGACGTAGATTGCGGAGTATTGTATGTCATTTCATGGGTGCGTGCTCTTAAGCTTATAAATACATCTTAATAGATGAGTTGTGTAAGAAAAAACTGCAATGATCCATGGATTCGTACATGTGTTTTTGTTTGTGAACAGAGTTTTGTATGATATGGTCATTTATAAAACATACGATGTGTTCAGTATTGAATCAATTCCCATATTAGGCCTGGGCGATTAACTCGATTAATCGATTAATCGCGATTACATTCCTGTGTCGATTACTCAATTAGTAAATTCTGAACTACTCGATTAATCGTGCCAGCGCGATTAGTGCCTTCGAGTTGCGATTAATTCCTTGAGTTACTACTATTCTCAGTCGATCAATAGCCATGCCGTGTGTGTTGCATGGAGCAGCTGCATAGACTTTGTGACAAGTCGTTAGACATTCGTGTTTTGTCCGTCCGTCCGTCAAAATTAGGTACATTCATTGTGCATCATGCATTGTTCGTATAGTGAGGAAACGCAATCTTGATTCAATAGGGGTCGAGGGTGTATATGTACCGCGGTCGCGTCCCCGCATGTTGGACATTATGCAGGACGTACACAGTGTAATATGAACACGCACACCGTACCCCTGGTGTAGCGGTAAAATTACGGTTCAAGTCTGCCTGCTGCACGTGCACCGGATGCCCGCCCAATTTTGACAGCGCCATGACAACATTTTGAGATAACACTGCAATTGGCCAGTAGCCCTTCTAATAATACTGCCTTATATGGTCAACGTGGATGAGGCATGAATGAGGGCTATACCATTTCGCTGTTTATTGAGGTACATTTAGTTATGTTGCATTTTCAATGAATACTATTTATCTCACTTAGTAATAAAACGAAAGGTTGTCGCACATAAACGTGAGTTATTGGATACATACAGTTTAAAAGTGTCGGGGTAAATTTTTATTCAATCCTGACAGCTGACAACGAAGTTTTTCTCAACTTCCTAGGCCCATGTGTTTACAATGGATTCGGCTACCATGGCCGGCCAGCGAGGCTTGGCGCATGGCGTGATTGCACCCAACTACTCGAGTACGGGCGCAACTCGATTAGACATACTGTATTGTATCGTATCATATTATGATAATCGTGAAGTGAACATGTGGAGTAATCGTGAATTGTAAAATAATCGCGATGTGTTTAGTAATCGTGAACTGTATAATAATCGTGTTCACTGTTCAGTAATCGTTAACTGTATAATAATCGTGTTCACTGTTCAGCCTACATGGGGTGTACATTGTGTCATCGTGTACTATCGTTGACCTGTACATGCATGTATGGGACCACGTCTGTGTGTACCTACGTGAGGCAGTAACTGCATGCCTTGTCGGCCAACACTCCGCGAAATTACATTATACCTTGTCAGAACAAAAATAGCAGTGCCCAATGCCTCGGAAATCGGAACTGATCGCTGTTGAAACTTGTAAGAATCAATACATTACGCTAGTGCAGTTTACTGCAGTGCCGCTATGATGAAAACAAGGTACGTGCTGCTTGTACAGTAACTTCCGGGTAATCGCGATTAATCGATTAATCGCGATTATTTCCCCCGCGATTAATCGATTAGTGAAAAGCACTAATCGCCCAGGCCTATCCCATATACACAACATGTACGTCTTTTCCCTGTGTAAAATATTTGATGACATGTAATGTCCGATTGATTCAAACTACAAAACTTCGTACATGCATACATGTTGCCATACACGTAAATCTTTCATTTAAAAACATGTAACTAACCGATCGATGTAGGCTGTGGGAACTTAGTTGTATGAAAAAATTGCAATGATCCACAGACTGCGTACATGTGTTTTTGTTTGTGAGCAGAGTTTTGTACTTGAAAATAATGGTCATCTATGAAAATACGATGTGTAGTTGAATTAATTCAAAAATGCAAAAATTGTGCGTCACGTGACAGGGCCTTAAAGGGGCAAACTTTATTATGCCAATTAAGTTTGAACAAACCCCAGAAGAAGCTCCTCATTTTAAAGAGGTAAGAACGAGTATTAAAAACCTGAAGTAGCATCTTATTAATAAAGCATGTAATTATATCATATGCGGAAAAGCCTTATGTGCTGTTTCCAACAGCCATAAACTCTAGTTGGGTTTTCCGCTTCAGCGAAAACCCTTTGTATTTGTTCTGTTTTTTTGTTTTTTGGCTTTTTCGCGCAAGCGAAAAGCCTTTGTTTCTGTTCTGTTGTTTTTTTTTTTTCTTCCTTCCTCTTCCTCTTCTTGTCGCCGAATTCCCATAGACAAAGCACAGGGGTATTCTGCACCCCACTTTTGCCATTTTTAAACAGCCGATTTTAACCAAACTTGGTCTGAAGGAAGTCCATATAGGGTAGTTGTCTCCCGAAACTTTTTGTCATCATGACGTCATGACTTGATTTTATATGAATTTTTAAATATTTCTCACAGCCCGTTAACTTTGTACACAGATTACGTGACAATATGGTCATGTACAAACATTATGATGCTCGAATGACTCAACTCTCCCCATATGTACACTGCACTGTACGTACGTAATCCACTGCACTGTACGTGTGTGTATTACATTCATAATAACGTCCGCGGATTGCGAGACTCGATCAAAACTTCGTTTATAATCTTGCCATAGACATTTCCATGTACTAAGACTTTTTATATATCGTTAAATACCAGCACTAAATATCGAAATGTTATCCATGTAGGTTGCGGAGTATTGTCATTCATTTTATGGGTCGCGTTAATATTAGAGTTGTATGGAAAAGTGCAATGATCCATAATTTGTTTTTTTGTACGTGGCAATAGGATCAGTTTTACAGACGAACAAATTACGTGACATATTGTCATGTCCTTTCCCCTAGACTTTAGTGTCATCAGAGTGATTTCATGTTTTTGATATAATTTTGTATAAATATTCTATTCCGTAGGCCTATTTCAATGCAAAATACAGTCGGCTGGACGACCATTAGTCGTCCAGTAGTACACAGTGGTCCGTTTTACACGGCCGTTTCATAGTGGCAACCACCATGTACCGGCGGACCACGGTCGGTGGATGGGCGGCGTGCCGATGCCGCTTTGCCGCTGCTGAACCGCCGGCGGCCCGACTTTGACTTGCGCACTTGGCCGGGACGTGATATCCGAATGAGCGTTGACTCAAAACTATATTTTCCCTCATAGACAATGCACGTACGTCTTTTTTTATATCATTTTCAAAATTTTTTTTATAACACATAGAAGGAATTCGGCCGATCGCCTCGAAAATTGGTAGGTTTGGGAAATAGAGGTTGGCGATTGTAATATGAATTCATGACAACTTCATCACTTAATTTTTTATAAATTTTTCAATCTTTCTCACGCTACCCGATTGACATGAAAATAATGATCATAGTAAAACATACGATGTGATGCTTGATTGACTCAATTTGCGAGTTGACGTAATGTTTGCGAGTTGACGTAATGTTTGCGAGTTGACGTAATGTTTGCGAGTTGACGTAATGTTTGCGAGTTGACGTAATGTTTGCGAGTTGCCGCAATGTTTGCGAGTTGACGCAATGTTTGCGAGTTGATGTAATGTTTGCGAGTTGACGTAATGTTTGCGAGTTGACGTAATGTTTGCGAGTTGACGTAATGTTTGCGAGTTGACGCAATGTTTGCAAGTTGACGTAATGTTTGCGAGTTGACGCAATGTTTTCGACAAAGGGATTTTGAGGGCATGATCGATGGAACAATTTTCGAGGGGCCATTGGCTCAAAACTATATTTTCCCTCATAGACAATTCACGTACGTCTTTTTTTATATCATTTTCAAACAAAATCTTACTAGACCAGAATAGTCCATCGGTGTACATGTAAGTATTGTATGTCAAAGTATGTAGGCCTACGGTCCACGGCATGCTCCTGTCAAGTTCATGCCGCACAACAACTTGTTGGTTTTTTTCCTCACGCTACCCGATTGAAAATGGTACGATGTTACTCAATTCCCCCAAACATGTGTAAAACATTGTACATGTATACAGTATGTAAAACCTACATGTTTATTGCCATAGACAATGCATGTAATTCTTTTTTGTATATTATTTACAAACCATAAAATCTTAACCGAAATGCTGTCGACGCAGGTTGCGGAGTATCAGTATTGTATGTCATTTCATGGGTGCTCTTAAGCTTATAAAAACATCTTAATAGATGAGTTGTGTAAGAAAAAACTGCAATGATCCATGGATTTGTACACGGTTTTGTATGATATGGTGATGGTCATTTATAAAACATACGATGTGTTAATTATTGAATCAATTCCCATATACACAACATGTACGTCTTTTCCCTGTGTAAAACATGTGATGACATGTAATGTCCGATTGATTCAAAATACAAAACTTTGTACATGCATACATGTACACCCACATGTACATGTTGCCATACACGCGTAAATCTTTCATTTAAAAACGTGTAACGATCGATGTATGGCTGTGGGAATATAGTTGTATGAAGAAATTGCAATGACACACAGAGTTCGTATATGTGTTTTTGTTTGTGAACAGAGTTTTGTACTTGAAAATATGGTCATCTATGAAATATACGATGTGTAGTTGAATTAATTCAAAAATGCAAAAATTGTGCGTCACGTGACAGGGCCTTAAAAGGGCAAACTTTATGCCAATTAAGTTTGAACAAACCCCAGGAGAAGCAATCCAAAGAGGTAAGAACGAGAATTAAAAACATCTTATTGTAGCATCTTATTGATAAAGCATGATTATTATCATATGCGGAAAAGCCTTATGTGCTGTTTCCAACAGCCATAAACTCTAGTTTCTTCTTCTTCTTGTCGTTTGAATTCCCATAGACAAAGCACAGGGGCATTCTCGACCCCACTTTGGCAATTTTTAAACAGCCGATCTTAACCAAACTTGGTCAAAACAAAGTCCCAATAGCGTCAATGTGCGCCGAAACTTTTCGTCATCATGACGTCATCATGTGTCACGTGACAGTGTCTTAAAGGGGCAAACTTCAGACATCAATTATGAACGAACCCTAAGTCCGATTGAGTTGAAACTTGGTATGTATCTAAGTTGGGAGGTGTTATATCGAAAAATTGCAATGACGTCATCATGACGTCATTCCTTGATTTTTTATGATTTATTGAAATTTTGGGTCATTAAAGTTCTTTTAACGATATCTAGTAAACGAAAGAAGATATCTTTGAATTTCTTTTTGATAATTCTTCAGTATACACCATAGATTAACACTGCATAGACAAAAATTATGTGACGTCATCATGACGTCATAAAAAATGCTATTTTTATACCGCATAGCAGGAACGGCCGATCGCCTTGAAAATTGGTAGGTTGGTAAAATAGAGGTTCGGGATCGTAATTATGAAGTTACGTTAGTTTGACCTCATCGCTTGATTTGTTATGATTTTTTTCTTATTTTTGTCACCCAAATCCCATACAATGAATTTTTCAAGTTTATGTTGTGAGAACGTACTAATTGTAAAGTGCACCCTCATGTGACTATGCATACGTTACAAAAAATTGCAAAATATGTGAAAACCACCCGATGTCGTTTTAAACCCGGTACACGCGGTATAATAATTATACAATGAATTTTTCGACAGTAGTATGGTGTGAGAACGTACGAATTGTAAAGTGCGCCCTCTTGTGACAATGCATACGATAAAATACACATGCATTATTTGTGAATGTTTTGCCAACGTTGTATTAATAATATACATGTAGTTTATAATGCCATGATGAGTTGTTATAATTATGAAAGGCGAGGATAATTAAATATTCCGTTCCGATTTATGATTCATCATCTGAGCGCAAAAAGCAGACAATCAACAATGACCATTTTGGATACTGAATTTGGACAATGAATTTGAATAAGTTTCACATTTTATTTCTTTTTGGTTTGCATCATATAATTTTAAGAACAGTGATATTAATCTGAAAACGAAACCCCAAAACAACCGTAATGACAAGAAATTTATATTGTTTTCATTGTTTTGTAAATGACTTTTTTGTTTTATTGCAAAACTCAAATTATATTACCACTTTCAATTATCACAATCAACAAGAATATAAGTTTTTTCTAAACCATGGCTGGGAAGAACTGCATAAACAATGTGTCTGCAGAACACAGAGGAATTCACATTGAATTTAATTCATTGGTAAGCTAGCAAAACTCAAGATTAAATTACCACTTTCAATTATCACAATCAACAATTTTTTTTTCTTTTTCTAAACCATGGCTGGGAAGAACTGCATAAACAATGTGTCTGCAGAAGACAGAGGAATTCAAATTGAATTTAATTCATTGGTAAGCTAGCAAAACTAAAATTATATTACCACTTTCAATTATCACAATCAACAAGAATAACAGTTTTTTTTCTAAATCATGGCTGAGAAGAACTGCATAAACAATGTGTCTGCAGAACACAGAGGAATTCACATTGAATTTAATTCATTGGTAAACAAGCTTTCTTCTTAAAATTTTAGATAGATTTGTGACACTTGACACAAGAATCATAGTTGTACATTTAAAGGGAGCATGTAGGATTTGCAAGGCTTCCAAAACAAATTACATGAATGAGCTCGGCGGACCCATTTTGCCACTACATGTATTTACTTGGCTGCACCCGTATTTTCCGAGCGCACTGGTTTTGAATAACGCCCTCTTTTGATTAAAACCAGAAATCATTTCCCGAAGACGATATCGTTTATTTGCTGAATCAAACAACATCAGCGATGTGTATTTAATTTGAGAAATATTCTATATCATATGCGGAAAAGCCATGTGTTCTGTTTTCAACAGACACAACCTCTAGTTTATCCTCATCTTCTGCCAAAATCCCATAGACTTTACACAGGTTTTCTAGACCCCACTTTGGTCATTTATAAACAGTCGATCTTAACCAAACCTGGTCTGAAGGAAGTCCATATAGGGTAGTTGTCTCCCGAAACTTGTCGTCATCATGACGTCATCAGGTGTCACGTGACAGTGTCTTAAAGGGGCAAACTTTAGACATCAATTATGAACGAACCCTAAGTTTTATTAAGTTGAAACTTGGTATGTATCTAAGTCGGGAAGTGTTATATCGAAAAATTGCAATGACGTCATCATGACGTCATTCCCTGATTTTTAATGATTTATTGAAATTTTGGGTCATTAAAGTTCTTTTAACGATATCTAGTATTTAAAACGAAACAAGATATCTTTGAATTTCTTTTTGATAATTCTTCAGCATACACCATAGATGAACACTGCATAGACAAAAATTCGGTGATTCCATCATGACGTCATAAAAAATGCGATTTTTATAACGCATAGCAGGAATGGCCGATCGCCTTGAAAATTGGTAGGTTGGTAAAATGGAGGTTCGGGATCGTAATTATGAAGTTACGTCAAGACAGCGTCATTTTTTTATTTTTTATGATTTTTAAAAATATTTTTCACGCTAGCCCATTGACTTGTACGTACAAATATTAAATGCAAGGCGCGGGCATTTGCTTGATTGTCTGTGTTATATATGCCGTATTCTCCTTCCTTTCCTTATCATAGTTGCCAGCGTAAATACTGTAAATACTGACAAGACAACTACGCATGCGTAACAATCTACCTTTCAAGTAATGCATGAATCAACAAAAAATCAACGGTTTGAGATATTAAGTTGATTCTTTCACCAAACGTGATTGTTAGGCAGGGTCTTTCTTTGTGGCACATTACTTGACCTCTGTGACCTCTACTTCCGGTCAAACAGGAAGTAGGTTCTCATTTAAAAGTGGTAAAAGCTATGATCATAATTCTTTCACCAAAAGTGAATGTTAGTCAAGGTCTTTCTGTGTGACACATTGGTTGACCCCTGTGACCTCTACTTCCGGTCAAACAGGAAGTAGCGCCTCATTTGAAAGTGCTAACAGCTATGATCATGATTCTTTCACCAAAAGTCAATGTTAGGCAAGGTCCTTCATTTGTATTACATAGCTTGACCTCTGTGACCTCTACTTCCGGTCAAACAGGAAGTAGGTCCTCATTTAAAATTGTTAAGAGCTTTGATCATGATTCGTTCACAAAAGGTCAATGTTAGGCAAGGTCTTTCATTTGTGTAACATTGCTTGACCTTTGTGACCTCTACTTCCGGTCAAGCAGGAAGTAGCTTATCATTTAAAAGTGGTAAGAGCTATGATCATGATTATTTCACCAAAAGTGAATGTTAAATAGGCAGGGTCTTTATTTGTGACACATTGCTTGACCTGTGTGACCTCTACTTCCGGTCAAACAGGAAGTAGCTCCTCATTTAAAAGTGGTAAGAGCTATGATCATGATTCTTTCACCAAAAGTCAATGTTAGGCAAGGTCTTTCTTTGTGACACAATTCTAATTGACAAGCAATTTGTTTCATTTACCCTGCAACAAATGGGTTAAATTTTTAGTTTTCTACATTGAAATATGGATACTATTAAACCATGTCTTAATCAAACAAAATAAGTAATATGAATTAATTTGAGAATTTGTTTTTATGTATCATATGCGGAAAAGCCATGTGTTCTGTTTTCAACAGACACAACCTCTAGTTGGCTTTTTCGATTTTAATCGGAAAAGGTATATTGTCTTTGTTCTGATTTTTTTGGTTTTCCGCGCAAGCGAAAAGCCTTTATTTCTGTTCTGTTTTTTTTTTTACTTCTTCCTTCCTCTTCTTCCTCTTCCTGTCGCTTGAGTTACCATAGACTTTTTCTAGGTGGCACTTTGGCTACTTTTAAACTGCCGATTTCAACCAAACTTGGTCTGAAGGAAGTCCATATAGGGTAGTTGTCTCCCAAAAGTTTTCGTCATCATGACGTCATGACTTGATTTTATATGAATTTTTAAATATTTCTCACAGCCCGTTAACTTTGTACACAGATTACGTGACAATATGGTCATGTACAAAACATATGATGGTAGAATGAACTCTCCCCATATGTACACAGCACTGTACGTACGTAATTCACTGCACTGTACGTGTGTGTATTACGTTCATAATAATGTCCGCGGATTGCGTGACTCGATCAAAACTTTGTTTATAATCTTGCCATAGACATTTCCATGTACTAAGACTTTTTTATATATCGTTAAATACCAGCACTAAATATCGAAATGTTATCGATGTAGGTTACGGAGTATTGTACATCATTTTATGGGTCGCGTTAATATTAGCTATACATGTACAACTTAGTACTTGGGAAGAGTTGTATGGAAGAGTGCAATGATCCATAATTTGTTTTTTTGTACGTGGCAATATGATCAGTTTCACACATGAACAAATTAAATATGTCACGTCCTTTCCCCTAGACTTTAGTGTCATCAGAGTTATTTCATGTTTTCGATATAATTTTGTATAAATATCCTATTCCGTAGGCCTATTTCAATGCAAAATACAGTCGGCTGGACGACCATTGTTAGTACACGGTGGTCCGTTTTACACGGCCGTTTCATAATGGCAACCACCATGCACCGGCGGACCACGGTCGGTGGATGATAGCGTGCCGATGCCGCTAAGCCGCTGCTGAACCGCTGGCGGCCCGACTTTGACTTGCGCACTGGGCCGGGACGTGATGTCCGATTGACCGTTGACTAAAAACTATATTTTCCGTCATAGGCAATGCACGTACGTTTTTTTTATATCATTTTCAAACAATTTTAATAACACATATAAAAGGAACGGCCGATCGCCTCGAAAATTAGTAGGTTTGGGAAATAGAGGTTGGCGATTGTAATAATGAAGTCATGACAACTTCATCACTTAATTTTTTATAAATCTTTCTCACGCTACCCGATTGACATAAAAATAATGATCATAGTAAAATATACGATGTGATGCTTGATTGACTCAATTTCTCAAAACATGTGTAAAACATTGTTTACAGTATGTAAAACTTACATGTTCATTGTCGAATCCATATGTCTGTTGAATTTTCAGAATTATTTACAAAATGTTTGCGAGTTGACGTAATGTTTGCGAGTTGACGTAATGTTTGCGAGTTGAAGTAATGTTTGCGAGTTGACTTAATGTTTGCGAGTTGACTTAATGTTTGCGAGTTGACGCAATGTTTGTGAGTTGACGCAATGTTTTCGAGTTGACGTAATGTTTGCGAGTTGACGCAATGTTTGTGAGTTGACGTAATGTTTGCGAGTTGACGCAATGTTTGCGAGTTGACGCAATGTTTGCGAGTTGATGCAATGTTTGTGAGTTGACGTAATGTTTTCGACAAAAGGATTTTGAGGGCATGATCGATGAAACAATTTTCGAGGGACCAAAACGATTTCAACATGAATACACAAAACATAATTTCGAGAATAACCCAAAAAGATTTTGATGTCAGAAGATGATGTTCATGTATGACATACAAGAAATTATCTCGAGGCTTTCCCGCTCCGCGGCTCGAAAATGCAACGAGGACCGGGTGAGTGTCCCAACTTGCAGACCGCGAGGTCTCGCATCAAAAATGCTACACGTACGGGGTGCGTGGACCGCACTGGTTATCACGGGCCCATGCCTCGGGCTGAATGCGTCGCAAGCCCCCACCACATGCTGTGTCTGCAGAGGTGGTAGGGCACCCGCATTTACTGGTCTTTACAAAATTCCAAATTTGGCATGTAAATGTTACTTTATCGCGTTGCAAATTCTTCCACCAAAAGTTAATGTTAGGCAAGGTCTTAATTCTTTGTGACACAAACATGACCAAGTATATTAAAAGTAGGCTTAATATCTTAATCAAATGTCTTTGTGTGGTTTTGACGATTTATTTGAATATCATAAAACGGAAAAGCCTTGTGTTCTGTTTTCAACAGACACAATCTCTAGTATTTTTTTTTAGTTTGTTCGAAGACCCATAGACTTTGTGCACGTTTTTTTTCTGCACCCCACTTTTGTCATTTTTAAACAATCGATGTTAACCAAATTTGGTCTGCAGGAAGTCCATATAGCTTAGTTGTCTCCCGAAACTTTTCGTCATCATGACGTCAAAACTTGATTTTATATGATTTAAAAAAAATATTATCAAACTAGCCCGTTCACTTTGTTCACAGATTACGTGAACATGGTCGTTGTACAAAACATGAAGTTTGATCAATTCCCCATGCACAAAATATGTACAATGTGTACATGTAAGCCTACGTACCCAATTCACTGTGTATAACATACAATGTACATGTCCGATTGCGTGACACAAAACGTCGTTTACAACTTGCCATAGTTTGCACGTAAGTCCTTTTATATACCATTAAATACCAGCACCAAATCTTAATCGAAATGCTATCGATGGGTGGTGTTAATTATCGAACTAAAATACTTTGGAAGAGTTAGATGGAAAAACTGAAATGATCCATCGAGTTTGTCTTTTTGTACGTGGCAATTTGGTCAGCGCAGTTTTACACAAGAAACAAGTTAATGTCACGTCCTTTGCCCTGGACTTTGTAGGCGTCTTTTTCTATATGTGGAAATCAGTTTAAGACTGAATTTCATTATGGAAGTAAATATGTTTCATGCAATCATGTTCTCCAAATGATTTGTATTCGCAAATGATTTTGTATTCGCAAAAGATATCGTCTTCACGTAATCATTTGTCGTAGACGATATGCGATTACGCAAAATGATTTTGTATTTGCAAATGATTTTCTATTCGCTAATGATTTTCTATTTGCAAATGAATTTGTATTCGCAAATGATTTTGTATTGGCTAGTGATGTTGTATTCGCTAATGATGTTGTATACGCTAATGATTTTGTATTCGCACAATGATTTCGTGTCATTTGCATAATGATGTATCCTCAAAAGCACTCAGGTTCTCCAACGTCATCATAATATGTCACCCTATGTCCCACTGAATGACAGTGTCTTCAATTAGGGGCTCTATTAACCCTGCAACAATTTCTACATTGAGACATGGTCACAGATTACGTGAAAATATGGTCATGTACAAAACATATGATGCTTAATTTCCTATACACTGTACGTACGTAATTCACTGTGTATGACATGTAATAACCAAGCGCATGACTCAAAACTTCGTTCACATCTTGGCATACACATTTTGCACGTTAGTCTTTTTATATACCATATAATACCAGCACCAAATCGTAATCGAAATGCTATTGATGTAGGTTGCTCTGTACGTGAAAATATTGGTCATTAAATAAAACATACGATTTAAACAACATAAATGCAAGGCGCGTTAGGATGGTTGATTGCCTGGATTATATATGCCGTTTTTTCATTTACTTCCTTATCATAGTTTCCAGCAAAGCAGCGTAAATGCTGCTTTTGACAAGACAGCCACGCACGCGCAGCAATCTACTTATACCGTTTTCAGTAATGCATGATTCAGTGTTCCGAGCGCACGGTTTTGACTGCCGCCCTCTTTTGATTAAAACGAGATTCTGCGGTGGTGTCAGTGTTATTATTTTGTACAGCGTCTATCATCTTTTATTGAAATCTGGGAAGACGGAAAGTCTTTTATCTTAAATACCAGCACCACCATCTTAATAGGAATACTATCGATGTAGGTTGCGGAGTATTGTACGGCATTTTATGGGTCGTGTTAAGCTTATACATGTGCAACTTAATACTTGGGAATAGTCGTATAAAGGAAAAACTGCAATTATCCATAGACTTTGTCTTTTTGCACGTGACAATTTGGCGTTTTACATATGAACAAATTAAAGTCACGTCCTTTCCCATAGACTTTGTAGGCATCTTGTTCTATACGTGGCAATCAGTATAAAACTGAAGTTCAGTACATGGAAGCAAATTATGTTTCATGTCATCGTGTTCTCGAAATAATTTTGTATTCTCAGAATACAGAAAATGATTTTGTATTCGGTAATGATTTTGAATTCGCAATTGGTTTAGTATTCGGGTCATTCCATGTCAGACCAACACACTTTTTTACCTTAGGTCTTCCGATTTTTATAAAAATTGGTATGCAAGTAGGTATCAATGAGTAATGAATGCATGCCAATTTTTAGTGGAATCCCTCCACCCATGTGGCCAGTACGCATGCGCCAAAAATACGGACATTTTCAGGTTCTGACACTACCTTTGCACAGGATTAAACTATAACTCGGTCATATTTCAACAAAAATATGCAAGGTTAGTATCAAAATGACCAGAATTAGATGCTTTAAGTAACGTCACCCTAAAAATAGAGAAAAAGTAAAAGTAACTACCCATGACCTTTGAGACACAAACGTTGACCTTTGACCTAGATTAAAAAAAAAGTATCATTCCGAAATTTCACGAAACAACGTTTGCTTGATAGAACAGGTCTTTCTCTACAATATTCCATTGAAATTTCGCTGGGCACTTGAAAATTGACGATTTTATGGCAATTTTTTGGATTAATGCATGCGTAGTTTTGTCCCCTTTAATAACAAATAGGCCACACAACTTTCTCTGTGCGGTTCCCTTTAATGTAATTTAAATTTTCACAATTGATGTCTCATTCTCCTTTATCCTGCAGTACCTCAGTGACTGTATAAAACACTCACAGTCACATCTTTGTTCTGTATTGAGGACCTTTATGATGCATGCGCAGTTTTGTTCCCTTTTACATTACTAGGCAATATATTGTGATTTCCCCTTTTTTTGTAATCTTAAATTTCCCATTGTATCTCATTCTCCTTTAATCTGCAATGTATAAAACACGCACATTTACACCTTGTTCTGTGTTCATGGTGTTGGGGCCTCAATTTAAAGGATCTTAAGCATTTGACTCCAATGGAATATGTTTCTCCATGTTGTGTTTTTGTTCCAGCAGGGTTCAGAATAACTGAAGGATTTTATGTCACGTGATATTTGATAAATAGACCAATTCATGGCTTACGTCACAATCATTGAAATTTGTTCCATCCACCGTGCATTTTTGGTTCCATCCGATTTGTACCATTGCACGCCAGAGACTGTAATACGTGATTGGTCAAGCGGCGTTCCATTTATTTGTCACTGCGTGCGCGCATACGTGTTGGTGTACAACGCGCGTTACTGTAATAAGAGCATATAGTTTGCCAAGATTTTAAGCTTTTTTTGTCTCGCTAACTCTTAAAATGTTATCCTCCAATCAAAATCAAACGACAAAGATCTACTTAGATGTTATAAAAAACAAATAATGAATGTTTCACATTCGTAGAATGGAAAAAATAATTTCATTCGGTGACAGATGGACTGTTCCATTCCACTCGGCTTCGCCTCGTGAAATGGAACAGTCCATCTGTCACCTCATGAAATTATTTTTACCATTCCACTCATAAACATTCATTATTTGTATACTATTGATAACAAATAACATCAGCCGCCAACGAGTAAGATCCATAATATTACAGTGGAGAATGTTGGATTTAGTTTATAAGCTTTGTAACCAAAGGCAGATATTTTTAAGTTGAAATACTGAAATTCCTTGCTTATATTGTCATTGGAAAATGAAAAAGAAAAATTATTGATTATTTTGTCTTAGAAAGAAATGGAATGGTCTAATAAAGCAATGAACAAGATGTTGGCCCAGAACCATTATTGTTGGATCTTCAGTATAAACAATAATGGGACGACAACATGGTTGATGTTTGTTGACCTCCATGAAGACCATGATAGTACAAACGCATTCAATTGTTCGGTGCCATGAAAAGTGAACCTGGTGGAATTCAGCACACTGAAATGATTCCTTGAAATTTTCTTTTCAATATGTGATCCTCATAGGGCCTGTGAAGACTTGTTTTGGCAGCAAGGTGCTTCATGGTGTCACCTAGCTAGCTGATCACATTACCAGGCGCGGTTCTAGAGCCAACATTTTTTGGGGGGCTAGAAGAGCCATTATTTTTTGGGGGGCTAGAAGACCCAATATTTTGGGTTCTTCTAACACTCGCTTCTGCTATGTCTTATTAGGGGTCGAAAAACATGCACATTATAGCCCACACAACGCTTTTTTTTTTTATGTAATTGGCGCTTAATAACTGAAAAAATCCAGTATTTTCAAGATTTTTTCACTTGCATTTTTTTGGGGGGGCTAGACAAAATTGTTGGGGGCTACAGCCCCCCCTGCAAACCCCCCCCCCCCCCCCCCCCGTAGAACCGCGCCTGCACATGACCCTGTACAATGGGACGTGGCAAAAAAAATCCACTTAGCCCTAGTTCTTCCTGTTCTGATAGTGGGCAGATGATTTGTCCTGAAAATAAAAATACGTTGCAGAATTCGATCCCTGGCCTTTGCCGAGTTTAAGTGTGGAATAGGGTAAGCATGGTAAGTGTCGAAGGGTTTCTGGACGTTATTCGAGTGACATGCATCAAGAGTCATGCATCCATAACCATACCAGTTGAAAATACTGTACATAACAATGTGACATTATATTGGACCAAACTAATCTGCGAATTTTCTTGTTCAGCTGTAGTGCCTGTGCAAATAACTCAAGCAATAGATAATCTAATTTTCATGAAATACGTATTTATTAGGGCCAATGTGATGGGTCGATGCAACTGGAACATAGCTGCCGAAGCAAGTCTTCAGAGGCCCTGTGAGGACATCTTGAAAAGACAACATTCACATAATCCCTTCATTGTACTGAATTCATTCAGGTTCAGTTATCTGCAGCAAAGACTATTCAGGACACCGAGCAATTGCATGCTATCCTATCCGAACCCTGCCCAACAAACACAATAATGGAGAAACATATTCCATTGGAGTCAAATACTAGATCCAAAGGTCCTCAATACAGAACAAAGTTGTGTCTGGAAGTGTTTTATACAGTCTCTGAGGTACTACATGAAAAAGGAGAATGAGACATCAACTGGGAAAATTTTAATTACATTAAAGGGAACCGCACAGAGAAAGTTGTGTGGCCTATTGTTATTAAAGGGGACAAAACTACGCATGCATTAATCAGAAAAAATGCCATACAATCAAAAATTTTCAAGTGCCCAGCGAAATTTCAATGGAATCTTGTAGAGAAAGACCTGTTCTATCAAGCAAACGTTGTTTCGTGAAATTTCGGAATGATACTTTTTTTAAATCTAGGTCAAAGGTCAAAGTTTGTGTGTCAAAGGTCATGGGTATCCACTTTTATTTTTTCTCCAATTTTGTGGTAGTGTCACTTAGAGCATCTAATTCTGATCATTTTGATACCACACTTGCATACTTTTGTGGGAATATGACCGAGTTATAGTTTAATCCTGTGTAAAGGTAGTGTCATAACATGAAAATGTCCGTAGTTTTGGCGGATGCGCACTGGCCACATGGGTGGAGGGATTCCACTAAAAATTGGCATACATTCATTACTCATTGATACCTACTTGCATACCAATTTTTATAAAAATCGAAGAACCTAAGGTAAAAAAGTGTGTTGGTCTGACATATGACCCATTCGCATCATGATGTCATCGTATGTCCATTCCAATGACAATGTCTTCGAACAGGGGCTCCATAAACCCTTCCAACTAATGGTTAAAACTATTAAGTAAGTTTTCTAAATTGAAACCATAATTATGTCTTAATCAAACAAAATCATTGTTGCGTATTAATTTGAGAAATATTTTATATCATATGCGGAAAAGCCATGTGTTCTGTTTTCAACAGACACAATCTCTAGTTTCTTCTTCCTCTTCTTCTCCTTTGAGTTACCATAGACTTTTTCTAGATGGCACTTTTCGTACTTTTAAACAACCGATTTCAACCAAGCTTGGTCTGAAGGAAGTCCATATAGAGTAGTTGTGTCCCGAAACTTTGTCACAGCTTTTCTTTGAAGCCATTTCGCTTCAAATATCTTCCTTCAAAAAATTGAACAAATTCTCTTCCTTTCGAATTTGGCTTCGATTATTTCGCGGAGGTGAAGGAACTTTTTGCCGTTTTTACGGTTGTGTGCATTCCGCATTCATTTTCTTATACAAACAGACAGTTTTTTCTGTTTGAAACGTTTTTGTCGGTCAATTTCTCTGACGTTAGTAGTGGTCATCGCTGTTCCTGGTCATCGATTCTGTCTCCATTTTCTAAGCGGCACTAGGCCTAATTAGTTGTCGTTGAGATTGCCGACGCCCATTGAAGTTTCCCTGCCAGTTTTTCTTGCTACCCGGCTTTGTCTGTGTGGAGTATGCATATTACGTTACACGTTCGACACACCTGTTTCTTTTGTCATCGCAGTTGCCTTGGTGTACAGTCGTTTCAGTCGTCTTTCTTTGTGCACACAGGAGTCTGCAGTGGTGTTGGAGCTGTCGCCTTAAAATCTTCAAAAATCAACAACAAATCAACCGATTGAGATATTAAGTACATTCTTTCACCAAATATCAATGTTAGGCTAGGTCTTGCTTTGTGACACATTGCTTGACCTCTGTGACCTCTACTTCCGGTACAGAAAGTAGCTCCTCATTTAAAAGTGGTAAGAGCTATGATCATGATTCTTTCACCAAACATGAATGTTAGAGAGGGTCTTTCTTTGTGACACATTGTTTAACCTCTCTGACCTCTACTTCTGGTCAAACAGGTAGTAGCTCCTCATTTAAAAGTGGTAAGAGCTAGGATCATGATTCTTTCACCAAATATCAATGTTAGGGAGGGTCTTTCTTTTTTACACAATATTTGACCCCTGTGACCTCTACTTCCGGTAAAACAGGAAGTAGCTTGTCATTTAAAAGTGGTAAGAGCTATGATCATGATTCTTTCACCAAATATCAATGTTAGGAAGGGTCTTTCTTTGTGACACAATATTTGACCTCTGTGACTTCTACTTCCGGTCAAACAGGAAGTAGCTCCTCATTTAAAAGTGGTAAGAGCTCGGATCATGATTCTTTCACCAAATATCAATGTTAGACAAGGTCTTTCTTTGTGACATTTATTTGTAGATCTAATGTTGCATGGATTCATAAATTGATTTTTAAAACATGGAGCGGAAAAGCTCTATGCTCTGTTGCAGACAGACAGAATCTCTAGTTTCTTCTTCTTCTTCCTCTTCTTGTCGCCAAATTTCCCATAGACATTGGGCCGTATGCATAAAAAGTAGCAATTGCTTGTACTAGCCTTTTACTTGAATCCATACATATATGCATAAAAATAAGTCATTGCTTGCAAGCAAAAGCTTTTGCTAGCAAGCACAAGCAATGGGCCGTATGCATAAAAAGAAGCAATTGCTTGTACTAGCCTTTTACTTGAATCCGTATGCATAAAAATAAGTCATTGCTTGCAAGCAAAATCTTTTGCTAACAAGGACAAGCAATAACTTGCGGACAGCAAGCAATTGCTATAGAAAACGTATGCATAAAACGAACCTTTTGCTTGCTCTTATGAGCAATTGCTTACGTTTTGTGAAGCTCCGTCATACCAGATTGAGCTCTTGCTTAGTCATGATGTTTGCGTTTATTTATCGTGTTCATGATCGTAAGAGAAACCCCGAAGTTGTACAGGATTAGAATAAATCGAGAAGAATAGCTCCAGCGACCTATCGCAAATTATTCTGTTTGTGTTTTGTTTTCGCTCTTGTCTTCATTTGTTTTTCATCCATCCTTTTGCCAATACTGGTCATGATTTTTGGTCTTTGCCTGCTATAGAGCTTGTATGAGTGTTAGGCATCCTGTACTGATCGCCTCCCCACCCACGTTACATATTACGTAACCCGCCTTTGCTCTCCCATGAATGGTGTTCACGCCGGCATGGCGTCCTTATTGTTGAAACCTCAAGCAATTGCCTGCTGAAAGCAAGCAAAAGGTTTAAGCAGAAGCAAAAGTTTATGCATACGGATTTAAGCAATTGCTTAAGCTTGATCTTTTGCCTGACAAGCAATTGCTTGTGCTTGAAGCAATTGCTTGCAAGCAATTGCTTCTTTTTATGCATACGGCCCAATAACTTGCGGGCAGCAAGCAATTGCTTAAAGATAAGCAATTGCTATAGAGAAAGTATGCATAAAACGAACCCTTTTGCTTGCTCTTATGAGCAATTGCTTACGTTTTTTGAAGCTCCGTCATACCAGCTTGAGCTCTTGCTTAATCATGATGTTTGCATTTAGTCATCATGTTCATGATCGTAAGAGAAACCCCGAAGTTGTACAGGAGTAGAATAAATCGAGAAGAAATATCTCCAGCGACCTATCGCAAATTATTCTGTTTGTGTTTTGTTTTTCGCTCTTGTCTTCATTTGTATTTCATCCATCCT
Source organism: Astropecten irregularis (assembly GCA_963971285.1). Classification (NCBI taxonomy): domain Eukaryota; kingdom Metazoa; phylum Echinodermata; class Asteroidea; order Paxillosida; family Astropectinidae; genus Astropecten; species Astropecten irregularis. Next base: position 9,182,633 of record OZ020257.1, read on the forward strand.
TTTGCCAATACTGGTCATGATTTTTGGTCTTTGCCTGCTGTAGAGCTTGTATGAGTGTTAGGCATCCTGTACTGATCACCTCCCAACCCACGTTACATATTACGTAATCCGCCTTTGTACTCCCTTGAATGGTTTTTGCGCCGGCGTGGCGTCCTTATTGTTGAAACCTCAAGCAATTGCTTGCTGAAAGCCAGCAAAAGGTTTAAGCAGAAGTAAAAGTTTATGCATACGGATTTAATAAGCAATTGCTTGAGCTTGATCTTTTGCCTGACAAGCAATTGCTTGTGCTTGAAGCAATTGCTTGCAAGCAATTGCTACTTTTTATGCATACAGCCCAATAGTTGATTCCTTCGACAAATGTCAATGTTAGATAAGGTCTATCTTTGCGACACATTACTTGACCTCTGTGACCTCTACTTCCGGTCAAACAGGAAGTAGCTCCTCATTTAAAAGTGGTAAGAGCTATGATCATAATTCTTTCACGAAACGTGAATGTTAGGCAAGGTCTTTCTTTGTGACACTGCTTGACCTCTGTGACCTCTACTTCCTGTCAAACAGGAAGTAGCTCTTAATTTAAAATTAGTAAGAGGTAGGATCATTATTCTTTCACTAAATATCAATGTTAGGCAAGGTCACTGGGCCGTATGCATAACAAGTAGCAATTGCTTGCAAGCAATAGCTTCAAGCACAAGCATTTGCTTGTCAGGCAAAAGATCAAACTTCAGCAATTGCTTAAATCCGTATGCATAAACTTTTGCTTCTGCTTAAACCTTTTGCTGGCTTTCAGTAAGCAATTGCTTGAGGTTTCAACAATAAGGACGCCACGCCGGCTCGAACACCATTCATGGGAGTACAAAGGCGGATTACGCAATATGTAACGTGGGTGGGGAGGTGATCAGTACAGGATGTCTAACACTCATACAAGCTCTACAGCAGGCAAAGACCAAAAATCATGACCAGTATTGGCAAAAAGATGGATGAAAAACAAATGAAGACCAGAGCAAAAACAAAACACAAACAGAATAATTTGCGAGCTATTTCTTTTCGATTTATTCTACTCCTGTACAACTTCGGGGTTTCTCTTACGATCATGAACATGATGACTAAACCCAAACATCATATTAAGCAAGAGCTCAAGCTGGTATGACGGAGCTTCAAAAACGTAAGCAATTGCTCATAAGAGCAAGCAAAAGATTCGTTTTATGCATACGTTTTTTTTAAGCAATTGCTTATCTTTAAGCAATTGCTTGCTGCCCGCAAGCTATTGCTTGTGCTTGTTAGCAAAAGCTTTAGCTTGCAAGCAATGACTTATTTTTATGCATACAGATTCAAGTAAAAGGCTAGCACAAGCAATTGCTACTTTTTATGCATATGGCCCTTTCTTTGTGACACATTGGGCCGTATGCATAAAAAGTAGCAATTGCTTGTACTGGCCTTTAACTTGAATCCGTATGCATAAAAATAAGTCATTGCTTGCAAGCAAAAGCTTTTGCTAGCAAGCACAAGCAATAACTTGCGGACAGCAAGCAATTGCTTTAAGATAAGCAATTGCTATAGAAAACGTATGCATAAAACGAACCTTTTGCTTGCTCTTATGAGCAATTGCTTACGTTTTTTGAAGCTCCGTCATACCAGCTTCAGCTCTTGCTTAATCATGATGTTTGCGTTCATTCATCGTGTTCATGATCGTAAGAGAAACCCCGAAGTTGTACAGGGGTAGAATAAATCGAGAAGAAATAGCTCCAGCAAATAATTCTGTTTGTGTTTTGTTTTCGCTCTTGTCTTCATTTGTTTTTCATCCATCCTTTTGCCAAAAATGGTCATGATTTTTGGTCTTTGCTTGCTGTAGAGCTCGTATGAGTGTTAGGCATCTTGTACTGATCACCTCCCCACCCACGTTACATATTACGTAATCCGCCCTTGTACTCCCATGAATGGTTTTTGCACTGGCGTGGCGTCCTTATTGTTGAAACCTCAAGCAATTGCCTGCTGAAATCAAGCAAAAGGTTTAAGCATAAGCAAAAGTTTATGCATACGGATTTAAGAAATTGCTTAAGCTTGATCTTTTGCCTGACAAGCAATTGCTTGTACTTGAAGCAATTGCTTGTACTAGCCTTTTACTTGAATCCGTATGCATAAAAATAAGTCATTGCTTGCAAGCAAAAGCTTTTGCTAGCAAGCACAAGCAATAACTTGCGGACAGCAAGCAATTGCTTAAAGATAAGCAATTGCTATAGAAAACGTATGCATAAAACGAACCTTTTGCTTGCTCTTATGAGCAATTGCTTTAATACGTTTTTTGAAGCTCCGTCATACCAGCTTGAGCTCTTGCTTAATCATGATGTTTGCATTTAGTCATCATGTTCATGATCGTAAGAGAAACCCCGAAGTTGTACAGGAGTAGAATAAATCGAGAAGAAATAGCTCCAGCGACCTATCGCAAATTATTCTGTTTGTGTTTTGTTTTCACTCTTGTCTTCATTTGTTTTTCATCCATCCTTTTGCCAATACTGGTCATGATTTTTGGTCTTTGCCTGCTGTAGAGCTTGTATATAAGTGTCAGGCATCCTGGACTGATCGCCTCCCCACCCACATTACATATTACGTAATCCGCCTTTGTACTCCCATGAATGGTTTTTGTGCTGGCGTGGCGTCCTTAGGCCATAAAAAAAAAATTGTTGTATTGGCGTAACAGAGGTTTGGAAAATAGGGTAGGGCGGGCGGATTTTTTTTTTTTTATTAAATTTTTCCTGGGGTATTAAATGCTTTTTTCCCTGTATATCACAGTATTTGACGTGTCAAATAAAGACAAGAAATGACATAACAACTTTAACCAGTCTGGTTTCCATCTTTTGCTCCTTTTAAGCTTTTAATCTGCATACAAATTTGCGATTTTTAAATTTTATTTTATTTTTTTCCCCGATTTTTATTTATTTATTTATTATTATTTTTTTTGGGGGTCTAAAATGTTTACGGTCGGGGCATATTTTTGGGTCGGGCGGGTTACGCCAATACAACAATTTTTTTTTTATGGCCTTATTGTTGAAACCTCAAGCAATTGCCTGCTGAAAGCAAGCAAAAGGTTTAAGCAGAAGCAAAAGTTTAGGGAGCTCATCCAAAAGGTTACACCGCGGTGTCACCGCAATCACCGCGGTTTGGACGGGTCCTTAACAACCAGCCGACTTTCAACAGTCCTTGCTTATTTAGCATATTAAAAGAACTGACTAACAAAACTCCCTATTGTTATTTTAACTACCCACTGAACGCGGTGGCCGCGGCGCAACCGCAGACACCACAAACTCATTTCTGTCTGCTGCGGCCACCGCGTCTGATCTTGGAGACAAAAAAACAAACTATAACTTCCTCACTGAAAATACATTTTTGGGGGACTTGGCTTGGACCATTTTCTCTGGGACCTGCATTATTTTGTCTCTACCAAACTATTATTTAATGGCCCCGGCTGAAAATACGTTTTTTTTTTTTCAGGGACTTGGCCGACCATTTTCTCTGCGATCTGCATTATTTTGTCTCTACCAAACTATTATTACCCCCGCTGAAAATACGTTTTTTAGGGACTTGGCCGACCATTTTCTCTGGGACCTGCATTATTTTGTCTCTATCAAACTATTATTTGTGGTTATTTCACGAATATTATAATTAAAAAGCCGTATCCTCTTTGAGTGATCCCCCATGTGCCGTTCCCAGGTTGCAGCATTGTTGCGTGTATCATTGAAACGATCCCTGGGGTGTGGCGGTGTGTGCGTGGTTTCATGGCTTCTGACTGTCAAACGAACAAAGATAGTTGACTATTGGGGTCACCACCAACATAGGGCTGGATGGCTCAGTTGGTAGAGCGCCTGTACGGTATTCAGGAGGTCGCCGGTTCGAATCCCGCTCCAGTCAATTTTTCTTTGTTCACTTTTCTATGACTTAAAATAACTCAGTCAGTTTCCCTTGTGGTTATTTCACGAATAAACTATTATTTCCCCGGGGGAAAATGTGTTTTTTAGGGACTTGGCCGACCATTTTCTCTGGGACCTGCATTATTTTGTCTCTACCAAACTATTATTACCCCCACTGAAAATACGTTTTTTGGGGGACTTAGCTGACCATTTTCTCTGGGACCTGCATTATTTTGTCTCTACCAAACTATTATTACCCCCGGGGGAAAATACGTTTTTTAGGGACTTGGCCGACCATTTTCTCTTGGACCTGCATTATTTTGTCTCTACCAAACTATTATTTCCCCGGGGGAAAATACGTCTTTTAGGGACTTGGCCGACCATTTTCTCTGGGACCTGCATTATTTTGTCTCTACCAAACTATTATTACCCCCCTGGTAAAAATACGTTTTTTAGGGACTTGGCCGACCATTTTCTCTGGGACCTGCATTATTTTGTCTCTACCAAACTATTATTTCCCCGGGGGAAAATACGTTTTTTAGGGACTTGGCCGACCATTTTCTCTGGGACCTACATTATTTTGTCTCTACCAAACTATTATTACCCCCGGGGGAAAATACGTCTTTTAGGGACTTGGCCGACCATTTTCTCTGGGACCTGCATTATTTTGTCTCTACCAAACTATTATTACCCCCCGGGGAAAATACGTTTTTTAGGGACTTGGCCGACCATTTTCTCTGGGACCTGCATTATTTTGTCTCTACCAAACTATTATTACCCCCGGGGGAAAATACGTTTTTTAGGGACTTGGCCGACCATTTTCTCTGGGACCTGCATTATTTTGTCTCTACCAAACTATTATTACCCCCGGGGGAAAATACGTTTTTTAGGGACTTGGCCGACCATTTTCTCTGGGACCTGCATTATTTTGTCTCTACCAAACTATTATTTCCCCGGGGGAAAATACGTCTTTTAGGGACTTGGCCGACCATTTTCTCTGGGACCTGCATTATTTTGTCTCTACCAAACTATTATTACCCCCCTGGTAAAAATACGTTTTTTAGGGACTTGGCCGACCATTTTCTCTGGGACCTGCATTATTTTGTCTCTACCAAACTATTATTTCCCCGGGGGAAAATACGTTTTTTAGGGACTTGGCCGACCATTTTCTCTGGGACCTACATTATTTTGTCTCTACCAAACTATTATTACCCCCGGGGGAAAATACGTCTTTTAGGGACTTGGCCGACCATTTTCTCTGGGACCTGCATTATTTTGTCTCTACCAAACTATTATTACCCCCGGGGGAAAATACGTTTTTTAGGGACTTGGCCGACCATTTTCTCTGGGACCTGCATTATTTTGTCTCTACCAAACTATTATTACCCCCGGGGGAAAATACGTTTTTTAGGGACTTGGCCGACCATTTTCTCTGGGACCTGCATTATTTTGTCTCTACCAAACTATTATTTCCCCGGGGGAAAATACGTCTTTTAGGGACTTGGCCGACCATTTTCTCTGGGACCTGCATTATTTTGTCTCTACCAAACTATTATTACCCCCCTGGTAAAAATACGTTTTTTAGGGACTTGGCCGACCATTTTCTCTGGGACCTGCATTATTTTGTCTCTACCAAACTATTATTTCCCCGGGGGAAAATACGTTTTTTAGGGACTTGGCCGACCATTTTCTCTGGGACCTACATTATTTTGTCTCTACCAAACTATTATTACCCCCGGGGGAAAATACGTCTTTTAGGGACTTGGCCGACCATTTTCTCTGGGACCTGCATTATTTTGTCTCTACCAAACTATTATTACCCCCCGGGGAAAATACGTTTTTTAGGGACTTGGCCGACCATTTTCTCTGGGACCTGCATTATTTTGTCTCTACCAAACTATTATTACCCCCGGGGGAAAATACGTTTTTTAGGGACTTGGCCGACCATTTTCTCTGGGACCTGCATTATTTTGTCTCTACCAAACTATTATTACCCCCGGGGGAAAATACGTTTTTTAGGGACTTGGCCGACCATTTTCTCTGGGACCTGCATTATTTTGTCTCTACCAAACTATTATTTCCCCGGGGGAAAATACGTCTTTTAGGGACTTGGCCGACCATTTTCTCTGGGACCTGCATTATACTCAAACACACAATATAAGTCACCCAACACGTCAGCAAGTATGCTTATGGCCACAGCTCGTAGCATTTATTTTAGTGCTTGAAAAACCCAACTACCGGAATACCAAACCATGGGCATACCGATTTTAACATAGCACGAATAGCACATAATTAACACACCTGTACCTGAGATACCTTAGACCTCAGGTAAAACCAGCTGGGACAACAGCGTACCTAAGACGCTGTTCCACAGACCTGGTACCGGAATACCAACACCTTGGGCATACCGATTTACACACATACGAATAACACCATTATTAACACACTACCTGAGATACCTTAGACCTCAGGTAAAACCAGCTGGGACAACAGCGTACCTAAGACGCTGTTCCACAGACCTGGTACCGGAATACCAACACCTTGGGCATACCGATTTACACACATACGAATAACACCATTATTAACACGCTACCTGAGGTACCTTAGACCTCAGGTAAAACCAGCTGGGACAATACACCGTACAGAGTACCCAAGACTCTGTACCCCAGACCTGGTACCATTGTCAAACTCTGGTTTGACTTAAAACCAGAAACTATATAACACTTCCACATTCCATTTGATATAACAATGGGATATTTTACAAGATACAAATTCTTTTAAACACAAATTGGATAAAACCATGTACACATTATTTAGATCACCCGGCATATACCATAACTATTCAATTTAGTGTTCGCGTCCCCCTGGGAGTTGCGGTCGGGACTAGTCCAAGGGAAATCTCGGCACTTTTAGAACACTTAACAACCTGAAGTAGCCGAGGAATAAATTAGTGTATGCCCGGTCAATTTGACCAGACTGCGGCACCGAAGTGAAAGATTGATGTAATATTCCCATCACAAATTGCCCACAGCGTAATTGAACTTGACAGAGGGAGGAAAAACAGATGGGGCGGAGGTGGGATGAAATTTTGTTCCAGTAGAAAAGGCCCACGTTGCATGAACAAAGCTGTGACGAAAGTGAATGCAACTTGTACCTGAACCCTGCATATATGGTCCCAGATTTCACAATCCCTGACCTTAGCTTTTGACCCTGCATATGGTCAAAGATTTTACAATCCCTGACCTACTTGGCTGATTCCCTTAAGGAATTCTGCTATGAGCCAGTTCAGTCTTTCTGGCGACAAACCCCATGCTGTCCTGGTGGTGGGACACTTCACCTTGCCCTATGAACCTGACTGAACTAGCCTGCAAATGCCCACCATGCACAGCTGTAAAGCATACTGTCTGTGAGTTGTGTATAATGCATTTGATCAATACTTGATAAAATGACTTATACTCAAACACACAATATAAGTCACCCAACACGTCAGCAAGTATGCTTATGGCCACAGCTCGTAGCATTTATTTTAGTGCTTGAAAAACCCAACTACCGGAATACCAAACCATGGGCATACCGATTTTAACATAGCACGAATAGCACATAATTAACACACCTGTACCTGAGATACCTTAGACCTCAGGTAAAACCAGCTGGGACAACAGCGTACCTAAGACGCTGTTCCACAGACCTGGTACCGGAATACCAACACCTTGGGCATACCGATTTACACACATACGAATAACACCATTATTAACACACTACCTGAGATACCTTAGACCTCAGGTAAAACCAGCTGGGACAACAGCGTACCTAAGACGCTGTTCCACAGACCTGGTACCGGAATACCAACACCTTGGGCATACCGATTTACACACATACGAATAACACCATTATTAACACGCTACCTGAGGTACCTTAGACCTCAGGTAAAACCAGCTGGGACAATACACCGTACAGAGTACCCAAGACTCTGTACCCCAGACCTGGTACCATTGTCAAACTCTGGTTTGACTTAAAACCAGAAACTATATAACACTTCCACATTCCATTTGATATAACAATGGGATATTTTACAAGATACAAATTCTTTTAAACACAAATTGGATAAAACCATGTACACATTATTTAGATCACCCGGCATATACCATAACTATTCAATTTAGTGTTCGCGTCCCCCTGGGAGTTGCGGTCGGGACTAGTCCAAGGGAAATCTCGGCACTTTTAGAACACTTAACAACCTGAAGTAGCGAGGAATAAATTAGTGTATGCCCGGTCAATTTGACCAGACTGCGGCACCGAAGTGAAAGATTGATGTAATATTCCCATCACAAATTGCCACACGCGAGAAGCGCGCCCAAAGAAAATTACAACAAACCCACCGAGTGCCGCAGCTACAGCAGGGCCACAATGCAATTGTGAAGGTTAGCCCTGAACAAAGACAACCCTTAAAGGGAGGGTACAGAATTGGTAAGACAAAATACACTTCATAATCACAGATTCACATAAAACTTACACAGTATTATGGTGATGATAGGAAAAAACATCCCATGAAATGTTTTTGTCTGAAATGCCATATTCGTTGAGAAATAAATGAAACTATTTTCCGATTGGAATAAATCGCTTAGAAGCGTTTTATTCATTCGTTGAAATGTGTACAGTTCTCCGTACACAGGTTTTCACTATTTTCTCGTGACCCAGATGGCTGATTGACCTCAAACTTCTACAGGTTTGTCAGTTAAGGTATATGATGGATTACACAATGTGCTTTCACTGTCAGCAACGGTTTTGTCGCGAACACCAGTTCTGTACCATCCCTTTAATTGGAAAGGTGTACCCCATCAAAACTATGCAGGGTGGCATCAAATCAACGAAATTGGGGGTGTTGCAGAACCTTGGCCCCCAGCCGTCTACACTGTCCTCTGGCCCACCGATTGACCGCTTTTCGGACCCTTCCTTTGCTTTTTGGGATGTTGCCCCAAAGTAAAACATCCTGGGGAGGATGTCAGACCAATTTTAAGGAAACCGTTCCCTACAACAGTGTAGACTTGAGGTAATGAGTTGACGCATTGTGAAAAGGTCATGCGCCATTAAATCATTGGTACCCATAAACAGATGCAAAATGAGTAGGCATGGGTCAGGACCTGCATAATCTCAAAGCAGACCACGAATGTCACCAAGTCGGGCGCCACCTTGCCCATATTCCAATGTACCAAAGCGGGTAAATTCAAATCCTGGCTTGATCTACGCACGATGGAATCACCAACTACCCAAACCTCATGCACCCCTGCGAAGAAAAGTAAACAAGGAATTTGACGCGGTACAATTACAGGTTATGGTAGAACAGGCGGGAAGGGACAAATGTAGCGAAAGACCGCATCGGATTGCCAGCGCCCCAAAAGCTTGATCTTTGACACCGGCACGCCCAACGCAAATGCGGTGGATGCGGCACCCATCCGAAAGGAATCCTGCCCCCTGACCCAGTGAATGCTGATTCACCGCTGTTCATACCCTTTTTTCGGATCTTTTTCACTGCATTCAAGTTCTTGAACACCCCACCTGAGAATTAGGCCTCATCAGGGGCAAGTAGAACCAGCTGGGACCATACACCATACAGTGTAACCAAGACTCCATACCCCCCAGACCTGATACCATTGTCAAACTCTGGGTTTGACTTTTAACCATAAACCATTTAACATGTCAACATTCCATAACAACAAGGGCAATGCTTGAACAAGATACAACTCCTTTTAATTATTGAGTAATACAATAATACAAGTATTATGACATACCATTACCATCTGACGAAATAATTAGAAATATGCACGTCCCTTTGGGACTCCATGACAACACTGGGAATGTTTTAACAGATACAACGGCATTTAGACAATTCAATACAGTATTAAACTATAATACCATTTACACAGTAAGACTGTATAACACCCAAGCATACCATCTGACAAAAAATTAGAAATTAAACATATGTATTCCTGATGAGCCTGCAAGTAAGTTTGCATAAACTGGACACAGTGCGAATTATGTATTCCCTCATTAGAACGCTCTACACTGTAGGCAAAACACTCAACGCTGCAAGCACAATATGGCCGGCCTTATACCGTCTGGTTCCCAAAATGTCATGCACCAAGCAATAAATATTATCAGAGTACTTCCTTGAATTTGCTTAGTGTGGCACTACCACTCGTCGGGTAAGGAAAAATAATCCGACCATATAGGATGAGAACGTACATGTAGGTCTGATGCATGCAATGTAGAATCACCCTAGACTGCATGGGCTGCCCTTCATACAATTATTGACCTGACAAACCAACAGGTGAAGAGACTGATAACACCTCTTCCAAAGAATCCTTCACATTATAATCTGGCACTCCCGTTTGGGAAGTGGCGGGAACGTGCCCTTTGATCTTAGGCTATGCAAGCCAATGACACTCATCTGTAACAAATGGGGCCAAAGCCTCGAGGACAACTTCACTTACTCTTGAATACGAAAATAACTGATTCATGGCCCATGCAATTGTCAGAGTACACCCTTGAATTTGCATAGAGTGGCACTACTACTCGCCGGCTACGAAAAAACTCACCCATTTAGGATGAGAAACGTAGGTCTGATCCATGCAATGTAGTATCACCCCAGACTGGGCTGCCCTCACGCAATTATCGACCCTATAACCCCCACAGCATTAGAGACTGATAACCCATTTCCCCAAGTATCCTCAACATTCACATCCTGTGCCAAATCTAAATTCCACCTTTATACCATGTCTTTTACCAGACTATCTGGCACTTGTCCCCTTGATCTGAGGCTATGTATGCCGAATTATAGCCTCTTTTCCCCTTTGAGAGAGCTCGAAATATACAGGCAATGGGTTCTAAACTTTCAGCTGTGGATCGGATAGGTGTATGTGTCTGTAAAATAACTTTGCTACCTTATCAGTACAATATATCCTTGACAACAGAAGAGGGCACTGGCTTTTCCAATTTGATTGTTTTTGGAAGCCTTCGTTTGAGCCTTCGAGCAAGAGTGAACTTGCCCTGTGGTTAACTAATGTGATCATCGATTCCAGCCATTGTTATGTGCCTAAGATGGATGCTACCATGCACTTTAGTAACTGTTGCCCTGGGAATTACGGCTTGCAAGTTTGACTTAATTTTGGTTACTTATAAACAACTATCAATGATTCTGCATTTGTTTGCTGTCTTGCCCAATCCGACCACCGGTAGGAAACTCCTGAGCACAGCCGTACATAGTATACTTGGCCTTGCTTCCAATATCACAATTGGAAGTTGCGCTGCCTACTCCCTCAGTTCTGGCGATTCCCATCCACGCCAGCAACCCAAATACCAGTGGTGAATATGATCTGTAAGAGACAAGAAAACTTTGTCATCCCAAAATCGATGACGTAATAGAAGTCTAGCCCCAATTGTCAGTATTTTGGGTCAAGTGATGTTGTATATAAAGTGAACATTGGCCCCTCCCTGTGAGATATATCGACCAGTGTCTAGGTTGGACACATGCTTGTCGTACAGCTTTCCCTTGATTGTAACCATTGGGGAGTAGGTTCGGCCATTATATGATGCTTGAATACCTGCATGGGCAACCAAAGTCCCTGCAGCCGTAATGTACTCGCCATATGCTTGAAAACTCTAGGGTATAACCCAGTTGTGTTTGTCCCTTCCGTTTACAAACCTAGCTGTCAGGCAGATATACTTAGGGCTATCTCCTGGAGTTCAGGGTTCCAATGCCTACATGGGCTGTCACACGTGCAACTGATTGGTCATCGATAAACCACTTTGCGTGCAAACGATTTGAGAACTAAAGTCGACTGTTCTCAGATCCTTCCTTGTGGGGCTCTACCTGGACTCTATCGACCCTGAACCCCGAGCCCTATCATTGCCCAACTCGACCACATGACCACAATTAGCCTCTTTGTATAATGTAGTAACCTCCAATTACACTACCCTCGAGTGTTGGAAGTGTACCAATTATTATTATTATTATTATTATTATTATTATTATTATTTTTTTATTTTATTAAACATTGACCTCATTGGCCAAATGGCCCATCTAAGTTGACAAACCAAAACTGTGGTTCCACTTGGGGTGAAATATTCCCCGGGGGCATCCCAGTCGTCCTAGATTATACATGTATGCAAACATATGCAATTGTAGGGGCAAACCTAGGAGAAATAGTACAATATTCATATCGCCTATGTGCGGCTTACTTCGGTGAAAATGCAAGGTACGTGCACTTGCCAGGCCCAATGGCAATTCTGGGTAAATCAATAAAAGACAGTGATTTCCCATTCCTCTATGCGAAACCAGAACCCAGGAAATCCCGATGGGCTGCACTGGGCAACTATTGACAAGTAAATTTAACTTGCACAGGTATCCCCCGTTCGCTAAGAAGGAGTGCAGTGTGCATGTCTCATACTGTATAATTAATACATGATTGGTGAAGGTCACCGAGCAGCACTCAAACTTTGTGTGTCATGTACATGAAACAACAGACCCGTGAAAATCCAAGCTGAATCGGACATCTGGGCCACACGAAAATAGCGAATAGCGAAAATAACTCAATCTCTCGTATAACACCGAGAATCTTACCTCAAGATCATAACTGTTTGTGGTCATCGTTTGACTAACCTGGATAAATACACCGCATCAGGCGGAAACATGTCAACTGCACGCTTCCACCAACACCATCTTAATACCCTTAAGATTATACTCAAAGCCGTGAAAACCTCTGTTTGGGTATGTTACAAATCAACTGTACCCTTAACTCATTGTTATGGAGAAAGTTCTTGACCAATCTAAGGACGTACCTTAGATAAGGTCTAAGATAAGCCGTTTACTGTCACTAACTACAGTAGATTCACAACTCTGGGTTGAACTACATATCCTACTGGGAATTTCCTCTACAACTTAGGCGCTATTGACTAGTGCTGACTGGAAACCATAGTGAATCCAGGACACGTGAGGTTGTATATATATTGGAACAGAACACAAATGAAATTTAGAATCAACTTAGCTTTATTGGCTTGAACTTGTACGTCCACTTGTGCTCGGGAAATCTCGCCTGGGTAGACCAGTGACGGGGTGCGGAGGACCACGCATAAATGGCAACATCGAAGACCTGGCCTGTCTGCCCACCACTGGACCCACTGCAGTGGTTCAGCGTGCTGGCATAGCGGCGGAGCAGACTTTTTGACGTGCACAAGGCATTGATCGGACAATGTAAAGTCAATTCAAGGTGGATGGATGTGTAACTGCTACATGACACGACCCGCCTATGGCAGCCTCAGGCGATGGAAGCCTATGAGTATGGACAATTTCCCGAAAAGAACAACCAAGCAATCGTCCATGGAAAATGAAATAGCAGTCAGATGACGCAAAATTCTGTCGAAAAGGAATACGTGTATAACTGCAAGTGCAACGGGGCCGGACACAGAATCGGCGAAGTAAAATGACAAAACCACAGTGAAACTTAATTCATGAATGGATTCATGAAAAAAAATTTTGTTTCAGTAGAAATGAAATTTTGTTCCAGTAGAAAAGGCCCACGTTGCATGAACAAAGCTGTGACGAAAGTGAATGCAACTTGTACCTGAACCCTGCATATATGGTCCCAGATTTCACAATCCCTGACCTTAGCTTTTGACCCTGCATATGGTCAAAGATTTTACAATCCCTGACCTACTTGGCTGATTCCCTTAAGGAATTCTGCTATGAGCCAGTTCAGTCTTTCTGGCGACAAACCCCATGCTGTCCTGGTGGTGGGACACTTCACCTTGCCCTATGAACCTGACTGAACTAGCCTGCAAATGCCCACCATGCACAGCTGTAAAGCATACTGTCTGTGAGTTGTGTATAATGCATTTGATCAATACTTGATAAAATGACTTATTTTGTCTCTTCCAAACTATTATTACCCCGGGGGAAAATACGTTTTTTAGGGACTTGGCCGACCATTTTCTCTGGGACCTGCATTATTTTGTCTCTACCAAACTATTATTACCCCCGGGGGAAAATACGTCTTTTAGGGACTTGGCCGACCATTTTCTCTGGGACCTGCATTATTTTGTCTCTACCAAACTATTATTACCCCCGGGGGAAAATACGTTTTTTAGGGACTTGGCCGACCATTTTCTCTGGGACCTGCATTATTTTGTCTCTACCAAACTATTATTACCCTGGGGGAAAATACGTTTTTTAGGGACTTGGCCGACCATTTTCTCTGGGACCTGCATTATTTTGTCTCTACCAAACTATTATTTCCTCGGGGGAAAATGTGGTTTTTAGGGACTTGGCCGACCATTTTCTCTGGGACCTGCATTATTTTGTCTGTACCAAACTATTATTACCCCCGGGGGAAAATACGTTTTTTAGGGACTTGGCCGACCATTTCTCTGGGACCAGCATAATTTTTTCTCTACCAAACTATTATTTCCCTGGCTGAATACAGGATACAGTTTCGGCCAGCAGGAAATTTCATTGATGAACTGCGACCACCGCGTTCGTAGTGCATAATTCATAAGTATCAACATAACAATAGCACTCGTCTTGAGGCTCTGCCTCATTAACTTGTCTCCGCATGGGTGATTTTTTGTGCAAAGGGCCACGTGCCCCGCGGTCCTTGGCAACAAGCCTAAATCGCGGTGGCCGCGTGCGGTCAGACTGCGGCGACCTTTTGGATGAGCTCCCTTATGCATACGGATTTAAGCAATTGCTCGAGCTTGATCTTTTGCCTGACAAGCAATTGCTTGTGCTTGAAGCAATTGCTCGCAAGCAATTGCTACTTTTTATGCATACGGCCCATTATGTAACTCGCCTTTGCTCTCCCATGAATGGTGTTCGCGCCGGCGTGGCATCCTTATGGGGCCGTATGCATAAAAAGTAGCAATTGCTTGTACTAGCCTTTTACTTGAATCCGTATGCATAAAAATAAGTCATTGCTTGCAAGCAAAAGCTTTTGCTAGCAAGCACAAGCAATAACTTGCGGACAGCAAGCAATTGCTTAAAGATAAGCAATTGCTATAGAAAACGTATGCATAAAACGAACCTTTTGCTTGCTCTTATGAGCAATTGCTGACGTTTTTTGAAGCTCCTTCATACCAGCTTGAGCTCTTGCTTAATCATGATGTTTGCGTTCATTCATCGTGTTCATGATCGTAAGAGAAACCCCGAAGTTGTACAGGGGTAGAATAAATCGAGAAGAAATAGCTCCAGCAAATAATTCTGTTTTTTTTTTTGTGTTTTGTTTTCGCTCTTGTCTTCATTTGTTTTTCATCCATCCTTTTGCCAAAAATGGTCATGATTTTTGGTCTTTGCCTGCTGTAGAGCTGGTATGAGTGTTAGGCATCTTGTACTGATCACCTCCCCACCCACGTTACATATTACGTATTCCGCCTTTGTACTCCCATGAATGGTTTTTGCACTGGCGTGGCATCCTCATTGTTGAAACCTCAAGCAATTGCCTGCTGAAAGCAAGCAAAAGGTTTAAGCAGAAGATTTAAGCAATTGCTTAAGCTTGATCTTTTGCCTGACAAGCAATTGCTTGTACTTGAAGCAATTGCTACTTTTTTTTGCATACGGCCCATTGCTTGGCCTCTGTGACCTCTACTTCCGGTCAAACAGGATGTACAATGTAGCTCCTCATTCCAAAGTGGTAATAGCTATATAGGATCATGATTCTTTTTATAGGTATATTGTAAAACAGTTCATACATGTATTTGTATATCTATTTATAATATCATAATTATGCGGAAAAGCCCTATGTGCTGTTGGCAACAGCCATAGATGTCTAGTTGGCTTTTCCGCATAGTTGCGGAAAAGCTATACTGTTTGTTAAGATTTTTTTTCTTTCTTCTTTTTTTTCCCACGGCCCATAGACTTTGCACACATTTTATTCTACGGGCCACTTTTGCCATTTAACTTTGTTGCACATATTTCAAAGTTTGTATAGGCATAGTACATACAGCATAGATGTACCCGCGCGAACTACGTCATTATGATGTCATCAGGTATCAAATTACAAGCGATTTGAATTTAATAATCAAAATCTTTCCTTCGCCAAATGTCAATACACGGGTTGACACCATGGCAGCCATCTTAGATTTTCATCGCAACTTCAAAACGAGGCACTTCCACTCATGCGCACTTTCCGAAGTGTAAGCCCGTCCATTGTCGAAGACAGTACTCGGGTTTACACTTTGGCGGTTTTGATCGCGACTTCGAAACGAGGCACTACCACGCATGCGCTTTTTTAGAAGTGTAAACCCGTGTATGTAAGGTATTATCTTTCTTTGTGACACATTGCTTGACCTCTGTGACCTCTACTTCCGGTCATACAGGAAGTAGCTCCTCATTTAAAAGTGGTAAGAGCTATGATCATGATTCTTTCACCAAAGGTCAATGTTAGGCAAGGTCTTTCATATGTTTTACATTGCTTGACCTCTGTGACCTCTATTTCCGGTCAAACAGGAAGTAGGTCCTCATTTAAAAGTGGTAAGAGCTATGATCATGATTCTTTCATCAAATGTCAATGCAAGGCAAGGTCTTTCATTTGTATTACATTGCTTGACCTCTGTGGCCTCTACTTCCGGTCAAACAGGAAGTGGCTCCTCATTTAAAAGGAATAAGAGCTAGGATTATGATTTTTTCACCTAAAGTCAATGTAGGACAAGGTCTTTCATTGTGACGCATTATTTGACCTCTGTGGCCTCTACTTCCGGTCAAACTGGAAGTAGCTTCTGATTTAAAAGTGGTCAGAGCTTGGATTATGATTCTTTTGCTAAAAGTCAATATGTTAGCCAAGGTCTTTCTTTGTGACACAAATGTGACCAATTCACGTGAGTTTGAGTTTAAAGGTGCACACTTCAAAGGTATAAAACATTAGATCATCATAATCAACTGTCTTTGTGTGTATAAGGTTATGAATTTTTTTTCAATAAAAGCGGAAACGGAAAAGCCTTGTGTTCTGTTTTCAACAGACACAATTTCTAGTTTTTATTATTTGTTCTCCCGTATCCAGTAACAATTGTCACTTGGCTATATCTACAAGACTCCTTCGTACCACTTTTTTCACCATTTTTACACCTGAACAATGAGCACGGTGAAAATAATACTGCTGGTGGGCTTGTTTTGTATTTTGTAATACCGTTGTGAAGTGGTTAAAGAACCGCAACAGCATCCCCTGGACCGGAGGTCAGCCTTTTTCATTCATTCGACCAGACACTGACTTCCATAACCAAACATCTCAGCGACAGGCCCCACCCAGCCCAATACCAGACTGGACCCGGACCCAATGGATCGGCCCCTCCCCCCCCCCCCCCCATTGGGATAGCCTTCTACCAATCCAACACTCCCCAATCATTGCAGATTGTCAACCCAGGGAATACTGGCCCCATTGCGCATTGGTACCTCAGAACTAGCCACCATTTACATTATTGGACGAAGAGGTTTGCTCTGACAATGCCCCCACTCCGTCTAAAATCCACCTATATGACTTCTACAGTGAGATACAGTCCAGATTCCTGGCCTTTTGGCAACTACAATTACAAACTGTTACGCACCAAGGTCGCCTGACGGCGCCTGATTGGCACGGCAGAAATAAAACAAAAGGGAGACTAGAACTTGAGTTAATTAGGAATCACTTGACCCCTTGATTATTTCAATACGTTCAAATGAAGATCAGAAAATAGAAGTGAATTAACAAAATACTACAATGTCAAATGGTGAGGCAAACATACAATAAGTTAACTACAATAAGTTTAGGTAAAGTTAACTATACCGGGGATAAGTAGAGGTGGGCGACCGTGAGGTTTGGGCTTGGCGCTCGGTACGGTTGCGCATCAAGCGGACTGCGCGGCTGACGATCGGTCGCCTGCGGTGAGCAATGAGCCGGTCTGGCCCAAGCCGTTTAGGAAGAGCACTGAGTTCTTTAGATTATGGGCTTTAAGGCGAGCCCGAGTTCTTGGGGGAGCATGGGCTAAAGGCAAGCCCGACGTCATGGTGGAGTTTGGGCTATAAAGGCGAGCCCGAGTTCTCGTTCAGAGCCTGGGGACGGCTCATAGTCATCGAAGTAGCGGACCGGGCAGAGCCTGGGGACGGCTCACAGTCATCGAAGAAGCGGACCTATACCGGGCGGTATAGTCGTGGGCTAAAGGCGAGCCCGAGCTGGCATCATCTTGGGGTGGACACACATCTCAGCGGCAAAGGGAAGTGGACGAAGCCTCCGGCTGACCCCGTGGTAGTTGTGTAGCGTGTGTGACGCGTGAGCGAACCGACGCCCAAATTTATACGCTAGCCCAACCCTAAGTACAATACACTGCACATTCTTTACAGTGATTACGGTTAGAAAACTGAAAGGGCACATTTCGTGCCCTGCTTAGTTAAGTATTTCTAACTTCAGGTGGACCGCGGAGGATTAGGATACCGGACTATAACAGTCCTCCCCCCTAAAAAGAAGTTTCGAATTATAATGATGTAAAATGAGAAACTTGTCAAATATTAATTTTTCTAACAGTATATCCAAAATTCGTATACATGTACCATTAAGTTAAACTTAATTTTACAGTCATAATACCAGCTAGTGTCAAAAGACACCATTGGCTGCTGGAAGTTCTCAGCTATCATGTCTGTAAGCCCAGACTGGCCGCCAAAATCTGATGACTCAATGATATGTCCAGCCTCCATGATGTAAAGAGCAATGCATCCTGTGTGGTCCCACTCCCAAGTAGCATCAGTCGCAGATGTATGCAAGGCGGTGTGCTGGAAGTGTTTCCCAACACTCACTTCCTGCTTCCTGGGGACATCCTGCACAATAATTCTACACATGACAGGGCGATCCTGGCCTTGGCTATACTGAAGCCAGGAGAGCCTCAGATGAACTGACTGGCGGGTGGAGTCCCACCCATGGCCAGTCAAGGTACATCTTACCTCATACCTGTATCCCCCACTAATGCTATCCCAGTTCATAACCATCCTACACACATTCATACATCTTGTAGCCAACCCTCCTTCAAGGATATTTTAGTAGCCGTCTGGGGAATTCAGTAGACTGTTCCCCACCTCATTTGGGTTGAGTCTACTATATAACTACCCCAGACGGATGATATCCCATCCTTCCGCACTCTTGGCCATGAGTGGATATGGTGGCTCGAACACTATACATTATGGGAGGTCAGAGGTTCATCAAGTCATTTCAGTGAACAATAGATATGCACAGGGGAATTTGCATATTACAGTAACTGTCTAGGGTAGGTTTGGTCCTATTCTCAACCCAGATAAGGTGGGGAACAATACCACACTTGCCACAGGAAAAAACATGTTTGGCAAACAGATGGGTTACGGTTGAACCAGAAATAAAATATGATCTGAATAAACGTAATTTACATTTGCAGGGAATGGCAGAGGAGGTTTCATTTGGATCTATGAAAGTGAGTCGACGTCCAATGCAAGTGAGTATAACAGTTAACTTATTTTTTTTCAAATTCCAAGTCTTATAATTTTAATATTAATAAACAAACATTAAACATCTGAAAAATTAATATTTAATTTTATCATTGATCATTACGTAATATTTTTTTTCTTTTAATTTATATTAAGAAAATATTTATTTTTTGGCTTTTTCGCGGCTTCGAAAAGCCTTTATTTTTGTTCTGTTTTAGGCTTTTTCGTAATAGGAGAAAAGCCTTTGTTTTTGTTATGTTATTTTTTTTTGCTTTTCAGTGTCAGCGAAAAGCCTTTATTTTTGTTCTGTTTTTTTATTTTCTTCATCTTCCTTCTTCTTGACGTTTGCAAACCCATAGACTTTGCACAGGGGCATTCTCGGTCCCACTTTGATCATGTTTTTGATGACGTCATCATGACATCACAACTTTTTGGAGTTTTGTGGCATATGCCTATAGCCTAACAAACATTTTGCCAAAAGAATTTCGAAAATACGATTTGTCGTTCACGAAATATAAAGAAAAGGTCCAAATTTGAATAATTTGTATAAAATCGCACGATGACGTCATCAACACGTGACTGCAATTTTTTGTCTATAGCACGTCTAGGGCTGTCCATTTACGAATAATTTAGTATTCAAATATCGAAGAAAAAAAATGACCGAATATTCAAATAAAGATCAAAAATAAAAGAGTCTCAAAAAGTTGGCACCGTATGGGACTGAAATTTTCACAGATGACTGTGACTTAATCTTCCTTTATATTTTTCCCATGAATCTGTAATTCTTTGACAAAAACCAAAGTATGATACTACCTTTAACTTCACAGAGTTTGGTCAGTAAACAAAGTGAAAAAATGCATGTCCATTTTGCGTCACGGTGTTACGGTAGTAATTAATCATTCATAACTTATTAATTATTATGAAGTTTCATTAATTCTTTCCTTTTTAAAGTTTCTTGTGACGATAGTAATAGATACACAATGAAAGTTTGTTCTCTAGACTTACATTTAGTTAGCTATTTACATTTGATGAGTGAAAATATATTCCAAAGTGTCACGGTGTTATCGTGGAATTGCCCAGTTGCCAGTGTAAAATTAATGCTGTTTTTGACAAGACAACAACGCACGGGAAAGCAATCTACTTAGACCGTTTTCAGTTATGCATGAATCGGTAATCCGAGCATACGGTTTTGAATGGTGCCCTCTTTTGATTAAAACGAGAATCTGCGGTGGTGTCACGTCAGTATATTATTTTATTGAAATCTGGGAAGACGGAAAGCTAATAATGAGCAAAAGACCGGTGGGGAAGAGTCCGGGACATGTTGTTCATGTCGAATATTCTTCCAACTCCGAGGTCCATTCAGGAATAAATCGTACACCACCACGTACCTAACCGAAGTTGTAATGCATTTAGATTGATAAACACCGCCGCACCTGCTTGTTTTAATCAAAAGAGGGCGCTATTCAAAACCGTCTGCTCGGTTACTGTTATTTGTTAGGCCATGTCAGGGATGCTTTGTTGTCAGACAGCAGTGTTTACCGTTTGCATCTATATGGCACACAGTCACACATAGTTTTATTAACCACTTTGTGGTGAAAAAAAACATGACCAAGTCACGTGACGTGAGATTAAAGGTGCACACTTCAAAAGTATATAACATATTAAGATCTTGGGAGGGTCTACCAGGGTTACCAGGTTTGTGTATCTTGGGCAAGATATAGAACCTGGCTGCTCTACAGTTGAATCAGACTGAACTGAGCCAAGATCTCACAGAGTATTATCGCAGGATCCGGTTGCAAGAATTTTTTCTTGACTCTGCTCCCATGGAAAGAGAACCATTTCGGGTGAAAAGCTCCTGGATACCTCCAAAGAACAGAGTCCCAGCCCTTGAAACATATGTTCAAGTTGTCACTTCCAAAGCCACTAACACTGATCTCTCTCTCAAGAAAACTCAGGTTAACCTCCCCAGTGATGAGTGCCAGGCACTCAGGTCTCTACGCTCCCGCACTGACATTATCATTAAACCAGCAGATAAAGGCTCAGCAGTGGTCATCATGGATAGACAGCAGTACATTGACGAGGTCCTCCGCCATGTTAATAATGACACCATATATTCATGTATTGATTCTGACCCCACAGGTACATTCTCTCAACAGATACAACAGGTTCTGGATGACATGAAATCACGTGACCAGCTGACCAAGAAAGCTCACAAATTTCTCTCTCCTATCAACTGTAGAGCAGCCAGGTTCTATATCTTGCCCAAGATACACAAACCTGGTAACCCTGGTAGACCCATCGTATCAGGCAATGGCTCACCCACAGAGCGCATCTCTCTGTTTGTTGACAGTTTTCTCAAGCCCTTGGTTCCCCGCATCCCCTCGTATATTCATGACACCCCTGACTTCCTCTGCAAACTTGAACAGGTCAAGCACCAGGTCCCCAGTACAGCCATCATTGGGACATTTGATGTCACATCCCTCTATACTAATATCCCTCA
Source organism: Astropecten irregularis (assembly GCA_963971285.1). Taxonomy (NCBI): domain Eukaryota; kingdom Metazoa; phylum Echinodermata; class Asteroidea; order Paxillosida; family Astropectinidae; genus Astropecten; species Astropecten irregularis. The sequence continues at coordinate 9,204,501 of OZ020257.1, forward strand.
AGAGGAAGGCATCGCAGCCTGTGCATCGGCTCTGTCCAGGAGTGGGCATACCACACCTCCCATCCGTGATCTTGAATCTCTCATGAAACTTGTACTAACTAAAAATAACTTCTCCTTCATGGATAAACACTATCTACAGGTACATGGCACAGCAATGGGAACCCGCATGGCCCCCTCCTTTGCATGCATCTTCATGTCAGAACTAGAAGAGCGCATGCTAGCCTCAGCGCCTTGTCGCCCCTGGATCTGGTGGAGGTACATTGATGATGTATCTTTTATCTGGACCAGTGATGAGAATAGCTTAGGTTCTTTCATTAACCACATGAATTCTTTCCACAGGACTATCAAATTCACAGCAGAAGTCTCTCACCATGAGGCCCACTTCCTTGATGTCACCATCCGCAAGGAAGAGGACACACTAACCACTGACCTGTATTCTAAGCCCACAGATACCCACCAGTACCTCCATGCCACCAGCTGCCACCCCAAGCACTGTAAGACTGGTATAGCATATAGTCAGGCCCTCAGACTCAGACGAATCTGTTCTAATGACTCTGATTTCTCCAAACACACACAGGAACTGAAGAAACACCTAGTTGCAAGAGGCCACAGCTCTCGCAGGGTGCGAAGTGCCATTGAGAGAACCCGTGCTCTTCCCAGAGCGGCAGTTCTCCAAGAGAAAGCCCCCAGCGATGATTCTTGTACTAATAACAAAGTTGCTCTTGTGACTACTTTCCATCCCTCTCTTCCCCCATTACGCAGAATCACTAATGATAACCATCACATTCTTCACACTTCAGACCGTCTCCTCAGGGCTATTCCAGAAAAGCCCATCTTGGCCTACAGACGTCCGCGCAACCTCTGCGACTTGATTGTCAGGGCTGAGGTCCCACCCACTAATAATGTCTCTTCCCCAATCCAGCATGGCACATTCAAATGTAACTCTAGATGCGTAGTCTGCCAGCACCATATCCATGAGTCTGATTCTTTCACAGGCAATGGCTCCACCCATAAGACCAAAGGGAATATAACCTGCACTACATCTAATGTCATTTATCTCATTTCTTGCAGGGTATGCAACATACAGTACGTGGGTGAAACCAAAAACACCCTCAAGAAACGTTTCTATGGTCACCGGTCTACAGTCAAAACTCAGAAACTGGACACCCCAGTGGGTTTTCACTTCAATCTCCCTAACCATACAATTTCTGATATGATCTTGCAGGGCATTGAATCACTTGGCCACCGCAGAGACTTGGTCTGGTTCAGCAGGGAGAAAGTTTGGATTAAGAAATTACGCACTATTCAGCCGAATGGACTAAACCTCCAGGAAGGCAATGACTAATATTCTTGTTTGCTTATCTCCTTTTCATTCACCCACATGTACTCTCTCCCCCTCCCCCTTTTTGCATTCCTCTCCTTTCTCTTGCCCATCATGATCTCCAATCCTCTAATTAACTCCTTTGTTAATCCCCCACCCCCAGCACCACTCCTTCTAACCCTTTTGTAGTCTGCTACCTTTGATCTTGCCTATCTGACCCCCACCCTTTGTCTGACCTATTTTACCCACCCTGACTCTCACACCACCCCTTCCCTTTGTCCATATCCTCTGATCCATGTATGCTTCCTTCACTTGCATGTTCATGTTTTTTGTCATTTAGCCTCTGAGAAAGATCCTGCTAGGATCGAAACGCGTCAGGCCCTCCTAACTTTAAGCATTTGATATATTTCAGGTCATTTTGGCTGATGAGCAGTTTGCAGCAGTTTATTACTTATATTAAGATCTTAATCAAATGTCTTCGTGTGTATAATTGGTTTAACGTAAGTTTTCTACATTGAGATACGGTCCCTTTTTAACCATTAATGTCTCAATCAAACAAAATAAGTGATGTGTATTAATTTGAGAAATATTTTATATCATATGCGGAAAAGCCTTATGTGCTGTTTCAAACAGCCATAAACTCTAGTTGGCTTTTCTGTTCTGTTTTTTTTTTTTGGCCTTCCGATTTTAATCGGAAAAGGTATTGTTTTTTGTTCAGATGTTTTTTGGCTTTTCCGCATAGTTGCGGAAAAGCCTTTCTTTTTGTTCAGATTTTTAATTTGTTTTCTTCTTCTTCTTCTTTTTTTCCCCCACGGCCCATAGACTTTGTACACGTTTCGTTCTACGGGCCATACGTTGCACATAGGCATAGGCATAGTCCATACAGCATAGATGTATGCGAACGAAATATGTCATGCTGACGTCATCAGGTGTCAAATTACAAGCGATTTGAATTTAATAATCAAAATCTTTAAAAATCAACAAAAAATCAACCGTTTGAGATATATGCTAAGTTCATTCTTTCACCAAATATCAATGTTAGGCTAGGTCTTTCTTTGTGACACATTGCTTGACCTCTGTGACCTCTACTTCCGGTCAAACAGGAAGTAGCTCCTCATTTAAAAGTGGTAAGAGCTAGGATCATGATTCTTTCACCAAAAGTGAATGTTAGGCAAGGTCTTTCATTGTGACACATTACTTGACCTCTGTGACCTCTACTTCCGGTCAAACAGGAAGTAGCTCCTCATTTAAAAGTGGTAAGAGCTCGGATCATGATTCTTTCACCAAAAGTGAATGTTAGGCAAGGTCTTTCTTTGTGATACATTGCTTGACCTCTCCGACCTCTACTTCCGGTCAAACTGGATGTAGCTTCTCATTTAAAAGTGATAAGAGCTATGATCATAATTCTTTCACCAATAGACAATGTTAGGCAAGGTCTTTCAATACACGGGTTTACACTTCGGAGGCCATCTTGGATTTTATCGCAACTTCAAAACGAGGCACTTCTACGCATGCGCACTTTTCGAAGTGTAAGCCCGTCCATTGTCGAAGACAATACACGTGTTTACACTTCTGCGGTTTTTATCGCGACTTCGAAACGAGGCACTATCACGCATGCGCACTTTTGGAAGTGTAAACCCGTGTATTGTGACACATTGCTTGACCTCTGTGACCTCTACTTCCGGTCAAACAGAGAGTAGCTCCTCATTTGAAAGTGGTAAGAGCTGTGATCATGATTCTATCACCAATAGACAATGTAAGGCAATGTCTTTCATTGTGACATAAAATTATGTCCTCTGTGACCTCTACTTCCAGTCAAACAGGAAGTAGCTCCTCATTTAAAAGTGGTAAGAGTTACGATCAAGATTCTTTCGCCAAAAGTCGATGTTAGGCAAGGTCTTTCTTTGTGACACAAATATGACCAATTCATGTGAGTTTATGATTAAAGGTGCACACCTCAAATGTATAAAACATAATATCATAATCAACTGTCTTTGTGTGTATAAGGTTATGACAATTTTTTCAATAACAGCGGATACGGAAAAGCCTTGTGTTCTGTTTTCAACAGACACAATCTCTAGTTTTTCTTCTTTTTCTTGTCGTTTGAGTTACCATAGGGTTTTGTGTGCGGCACTTTGGTCATTTTGAAACAGCCGAATTCGACCAAACTTGGTTTGAAGGAAGTCCATAATAGGGTAGTTGTCTCCCGAAACTTTTCGTCATCATGACATCATCAGGTGTCATGTGACAAGCAATTCAAATTTAATAATCAAAATCTTTAAAAATCAACACAAAATCAACGGTTTGAGATATTAAGTTGATTCTTTCACCAAAAGTGATTGTTAGGTAGGGTCTTTCTTTGTGACACATTGCTTGACCTCTGTGACCTCTACTTCCGGTCAAACAGGAAGTAGCTCCTCATTTAAAAGTGGTAAGAGCTAGGATCATGATTCTTTCACCAAATGTGAATGTTAGGCAAGGTCTTTCATTGTGACACATTGCTTGACCTCTGTGACCTCTACTTCCGGTCAAACAGGAAGTAGCTCCTCATTTAAAAGTTTGAAGGGCTAGAATCATGACTCTTTCACCAAAACTGAATGTTATGCAAGGCCTTTCTTTGTGTGACACATTGGTTGACCTCTGTGACCTCTACTTCCGGTCAAACAGGAAGTAGCTCCTCATTTAAAAGTGGTAAGAGCTAGGATCATGATTCTTTCACCAAATGTGAATGTTATGCAAGGCCTTTCTTTGTGACACATTGCTTGACCTCTGTGACCTCTACTTCCGGTCAAACAGGAAGTAGCTCCTCATTTAAAAGTGGTAAGAGCTAGGATCATGATTCTTTCACCAAATGTGAATGTTAGGCAAGGTCTTTCATTGTGACACATTGCTTGACCTCTGTGACCTCTACTTCCGGTCAAACAGGAAGTAGCTCCTCATTTAAAAGTTTGAAGGGCTAGAATCATGACCCTTTCACCAAAACTGAATGTTATGCAAGGCCTTTCTTTGTGTGACACATTGGTTGACCTCTGTGACCTCTACTTCCGGTCAAACAGGAAGTAGCTCCTCATTTAAAAGTGGTAAGAGCTAGGATCATGATTCTTTCACCAAATGTGAATGTTATGCAAGGCCTTTCTTTGTGTGACACATTGGTTGACCTCTGTGACCTCTACTTCCGGTCAAACAGGAAGTAGCTCCTCATTTAAAAGTTTGAAGGGCTAGGATCATGTTTCTTTCACCAAAACTGAATGTTATGCAAGGCCTTTCTTTGTGTGACACATTGGTTGACCTCTGTGACCTCTACTTCCGGTCAAACAGGAAGTAGCTCCTCATTCAAATGTGGTAAGAGCTAGGATCATGATTCTTTCACCAAAAGGCAGTGTTAGGGCAGGTCGTTCTTAGTGACAAAATTCTTATTGATAAGCAATTGATATCATATATGCGGAAAAGCCTTATGTGCTGTTTTCAACAGCCATAAACTCTAGTTTCTTCTTTCTCTTCTTCTTGTCACCCAAAATCCTATAGACTTTGTACAGGGGCATTCTAGACCCCACTTTGGTCACTTTTTAACAGCCGATCTTAACCAAACTTTGTCTACACAAAGTCCCTATAAGGAAGCTTTCTCCCGAAACTTTTTGTCATAATGACGTCATCAGGTGTTAAATTACATGTACAAGAAAATTTAATAATAAAAATCTTTAAGAATCAACACAAAATCAACCGTTTGAGATATTAAGTTGATTCTTTCGCCAAATATCAATGTTAGGCAAGGTCTTTCTTTAATGACACTTTGTTTGACCTCTGTTACGTCTACTTCCGTTCAAACATGAAGTAGCTCCTCATTTAAAAGTGGTAAGAGCTAGGATCATGATTCTTTCACTAAAAGTAAATGTTAGGCAGGGTCTTTCATTTGTGACACATTGCTTGACCTCTGTGACTCTACTTCCGGTCAAACAGGAAGTAGCTCGGCATTTAAAAATGGTAAGAGCTACAATCATGATTCTTTTTTCCAAATATCAATGGTAGGAAAGATCTTTCTTTGTGATACATTGCTTGACCTCTGTGACTTTTACTTCCGGTCAAACAGGAAGTAGCTTCTCATTCAAATGCTTAATCAGGATTCTTTCGCCAAATGTCAATGTTAGGGAAGGTCTTTTTTAATAGTGACACAATTCTAATTAACAAGCAATTTATATCATGTGCGGAAAAGCCTTATGTGCTGTTTTCAACAGCCATAATCTCTAGTATTGTATTTGAGTTTGTTCTGTGGCCCATAGAGTTTGTACATGTTTTTTTTTCTCCACCCCACTTTGGTCATTTTTAAACAGTCCATCTTGACCAAACTTGGCCAAACACAAAGTCCCTATAATGCAGATGTGTTCCAAATATTGTTGTCGTTATTATGTCATCACTTGATTTTTTATGAATTTTTGAAAAATGTTCTCATGCAGTTTACGTGAAAATATGGTCATGTACAAAACCTGCGATGCTCGGGTTAATTCTATTCCCCATACACTATCTACGTCTTTCCCTGTGTAAAACATAATGTCAGATTGCTTGACTCAAAACTATGATTACATCTTGCCATACCCCATAGACAATGCACGTAATATGAGCATCAAATCTTCATTGAAATGCTATCGATGTAGGTTGCGGATTATTGTACGTCATTTATGGGTCGTGTTAAGCAAATACATGGGTACAACTTAATACTTGGGAAGAGTTCTATGGAAAAACTGCAATGATCCATAGACTTTGTCTTTTTGTAATTGGCAATTTGATCAGTTTTACACATGAACAAATTAAATGTCTTATCCTTTCCCCTACACTTTTTAGCCGTCTTTATATACGTGGCAATCAGTTTAAGACTGAAGTTCAGTTCGGGAAGCAAATATTTTTCAAGCCATCATGTTCTCGAAATGATTTTGTATTCGCAAATGATTTTGTATTCGCAAATAATTTTGTATTCGCTAATGATTTTGTATTCAAAATTTTTTTGTATTCGCAAATGATTTTGTGTTCGCTAATGATTTTGTATTCGCAAATGATTTTGTATTCGCAAATGATTTTGTATTCGCAAAAAATGTATCCTCAAAAGGATTTGGTGTTCTCCAACGTCATCATGATGTCATCGTATGTCCAATGACAATGTCTTCAAGTAGGGTCTCCATAAAGCCTTCAACCAAATGGGTTAAATCTAAGTTTTCTACATTGAGATACGGTCACTTTTAAACCATAAAACATTATGTCTATAATCAAGCAGTGATGTGTATTAATTTGAGAAATATTTTATATCATATGTGGAAAAGCCATGTGTTCTGTTTTCAACAGAAAGCCGGCCAGCCGCTTGCGGCGCGTTGCATGCCACCGCCGGCTACTAATATTATGAAGGTTTTTTTTAACTGTATGGACACTTTTTAATTGGTCAAAATGTGACTATGTAGAAACAGAGACTGCAAATTAATGCAGAGATTTTTAATCATCCACACACACAGATACAAACAAAACGATCCCTGTGTACATGGTATTTGATATACATGTACATGTAACAACCCTGAAAGTAAAACACCTCTGGGGGTTATCTCAAGAGCAAAGTGTTTATTACCCCTCCACCTGATATTGAAACTCTCCAACAAAGAATCATTGATGTGTTTGATGCTCTAAGCCGTGTGTAAAACTTGGTCCCAAGTCCATTCTGACCCATTGTAGAAAAAGAATGATTACTCAGCCATCCGTGACCGTGTATGAATAAAAAACCATATCATTGGAAAGAGGAGAAATGTGGCTTTAACATGATACTACTCACTTTGCTGTACAGTTAACACAATCTTCACAAATTTGAATTTAAATCCTGTTGCGTTTTTTTTATACACACTGTATATTAAAAAGTTAACAAAGAAAAATTGACCGGCGACCTCCTGAATTCCGTACTGGCACTCAACCAACTGAGCCATCCAGCCCTGCCTTGGTGGTGATCCCAATAGTCAGTTATCTTTGTTCGTTTGGCAGTCAGAAGCCATGAAACCATGCACACACCGCTATACCCCACTTTATTTCATCGATACGCACAGCAATGCTGTGCGTACCTGGGAACGGTACATGGGGGATCACTCAAAGAGGATATGGCTTTTTTAATTAACATAATCATCAAATAACCACAAGGGAAATTGACTGAATTCTGATTACACCAACTGGCTGGATGGGTCAGTTGGTAAGAGCGCCTGTACGGTATTCACGAGGTCGCCGGTTCGAATCCCGCTCTAGCCAATTTTTCTTTGTTCACTTTTCAATGACTTTAAATTCAGTCAGTTTCCCTTGTGGTTATTTGATGATCCTATATATTAAGTTCGATGTAGGCACATGGATTCCTTGATCACTTACATTGTGTTTCTTTTATTGCATTCTACGTGAGCTACATGAATATTCTACACAATCACCCCCATTTTTAAACAAAGTTACATGTAAATATGGTTGGTTGGTTTGTTTGGGTTTTTTTTTCAGTAAATTACTGGTTATCTTTGCAGATTTCTGTTTTTACCATGTACACATTGAAAATTAAGGTCAGCTCATATTTTTCTTCTACCGTAGGTGCTACTAGTTTTCTCAAGAGAAGATGCACAAAGTGATGGATTCTGGTGGGCAGCTGATAAAGGCGGATATAAATGCAATATTGTTCGGAATCCAACAGATGCAGTGGAATGCTTTATGGAGAAACAACATGATGTCATTATCATTGACCACAGATATTTTAAGAACTTTGATGCGTTCCACTTGTGCAGGTAAATGAAGGCAGTTTTGCAACAGTATTTATGCAAACATGCAAACTGAAAACCTTATTGTAAAGACTCAATTATTTTGGAAGCAGTGCGGGCTAAAAAATATGTGTACTCCCCTTTATATAAAATGAGAGCTAAACGAAAAAACCTGGGCCCTTTTCCAAACCTCGGCTCCGGCTCCGGCTCTGGCTCCGTCTCCATGAAGCCGCGTACCAAATGAAGGCTCCGGATCCGGCTTGATATTTGCGGCTTCATTTTGGCCAAAAAATGGAGCCAAACGAAGTCTGCTGGGGAGGTGGCTTCGTGGGGCTTCGTGACGTCACACTTTGAATCACTGAGGACAAAGTCACATGACAGTAATAAAAAGAACTTTGTCACCTTTTCATTGTTTTTCGTCTGTATCTGCCGCACAATTTAAATACTGAAACTAGTGAAATTATGGAAACTATACATACAGTAGGATATTTTGGGGAAAGTTGCATCGAGTTTAGTGTAAATTGATAGGCAAATTTCCATGGCAACGGTTTTCAGATTGTGCAATTTGGCTAATTAATTTGCATCATTATACATATATTACTATTTATAACACATTAAAATTATGAAGGTAGAAAAAATCTCCATGGAACATACTTGTGACTTGTATGCCTTACATAATCTTAACCCATGTTTTCAACACAAAATCAGCTAAATTGAAACAAACGTCACGCAACGGCGCGGCGCTCCTGAGCGCGTGACGCGTCACGCTCGAACCCCAGCGTTTTAGGCCGAAGCATCCCGAAGCCGCTCGAAGTCTGACTGTTCCAAACGTGGAGCCGCGACTTCGAACTGGAGCCGCTTGAAGCCGAAGCCTCGTGGAGCCGGAGCCGGAGCCGGAGCCTGAAGCCGGAGCCGAGGTTTGGAAAAGGGCCTTGGTTTGCCATGCCTCTCATTTTTATATTACAACCAATGATGTCATGACCAGTACTTCTTCAGCTAGCCGGCCGCAGCACACAACGCATAGTGTACATGTACTATACTGTACTAAAATGTAGGCCTACATTATACCTTTTCTATCTCCACAAATAATCCATGGCAATGGATAGCAGTGTTGTATCCGAGTCCACAACCTTCGAGGCCGAGTCAGAGTCATGGGTCTCTGAGGCAGAGGCCAAGGCCGAGTCACACACGAGCATATCATTTCACTCTGTGATAGACTGTTTGCTATTCTAGACGCGGTACTCGAACTTCCCAATGCGGTTTATAACCACAACACTGATGGATATTGAAAAAAAAATTCTTTGGTGTTTGTGTGCCTACAACTCAATTACGAGACATTTTCTTGAATGACACGGCTGCCATGTACACTGTACATACATGTACTAATCACAGTGGGAAAGTTGTATAAGCTGTAGCTAGCTAGCTAGATGAGTACCTGTCATGCATGACGTCACATCCCCAGAAAGGAAAGACAGCGCCCGCCACGACAGTATATGGTCAATGGTTGAATGAGCGCGACTTTTGAATATCTAATTTGCCTTTTTTGTTTTAAATTTCCTTAATATTAGTGGCTGAAATTTGACAAGATTTGGCACCAATTTAGTCTAATAGACTTGATAAATAAAATTAATTCTCTGAATTATGACCCCAATGGACTAAGGCTTTAACATGGATTTCTTTAGTTTTGTGCAACAGGGCCCAGGTTTCAGTGAAAAATATGTCGGATAAGTAGAACTCAGGAAAGCTTCAAGTTCAGTGCCTTTGTTTTGAACACTACGGGTGTTGCATAATAGGGCAGGATCGGTTTTCTGAGCTTGATCTTCAGTCAAGCTGGGGCCAGGGTCTTGAGTTGAGTATTAAGGTTTATGTCACCACATGAGAGTAGAGGTACGTAGAAGGATGAGGTCGAATTCTTATAATATAAAATTTATTTATTTATTATTTTTATAAAATTAATATAAAACCACTGATGCCAAACCTTTGGATAATTGGGATGTCAGGGTTTGGGAACTTAAGAAAGAAGTCATCTGCATTCTTCGGATTGTTTCTATTGTGCGATCCATAATTCAGGGCAATTCCAATGTCGCTATGCACTGAAGTTGTACATTTACTGGAGTCAGATCCAACCAAAATACAATGGCATGAGAAAAGATCCTGAATCCTAAGAAGCAAATTTCTATAAAATCACTGAACTGTATTTGCAATCGTTTTGATTTAATTGTCATTTACGAGGACACTTAATTCAATTTGTTTTGATTATTATAATTTTTTTGCAGATCAATCAGGCAAAAAAAATTAAGTGAATACGTCGTCATCGTAGCGATAACAAGGAAAAGGTTAGTTGATAACATGCATGGCATTACTTTGTTGGTTGTGCAAATCTTAACTGTTAGACTTCATCATCATCAAGGAGTGATCCATTTTCTAAAATCCACAGTGTTGGAGTCGAGTCCACAACCTCCGAGGCCAAGGCCGAGTCCGAGTCATGGGTCTCTGAGACCGAGTTACGAGCATTCGAGACCGAGGCCAAGGCCACAGTGTCCGAGGCCAAGGCCAAGGCCGGTTGTTAAGTGCACACACACAATACATGTAAAAAAAATTTCATCATCCAATTTTCATCTAAATTCATTGCTCCAAACCCCAAACTTTGTTTGTGTTGCATACAGTCTAGGGCAACGATCCGCGTTTAAATTTTTGGAGTCCAGTCTCAAGTTGAGTCAACGCGCATCGCTCATGGCAGGGCGGTGTGTCTGATCCATGGCTATCGTGCAGTGACGGCTAAGTGACCAATACAGGGTGAAATTCCCCAGGTTGTTCTTGTTGATGTTCAGCTTTTTGCAGGATTTTTTACTGAACATTGCAAGAGTTATTTTTATTAATGCCACTTGTCACTCACACTGACATGTAGAGCTGCAGCCCAGAGCATTTTGATCAAACGAACGAGGTACCAATATCTGAACACATGAGCATTTATGGTGTACTTTTTACATAGACATAGATGTCTGCCGGGACCCCCTGCTGCAAAAAAAAATACCCTAGATCAAACATTGGAGGTACCACATGAAACCAATTTCAAATGAAGAGGTACATCACCAGAGCACAGAATGGCACTGAATCTGGCATGGGCCATTCTGTGCTCTGGGTGATGTACCTCTTCATTTGAAATTGGTTTCAAGTGATACCTCCTTTGTTTGATCAAATGTAAATTTTGGGGTCTTTAACCAGTTCACGTCGGATGATGTGATATCTCACAAAAAAAAAAAAAATGTTAACATCCGGAGGATGTGATAAAGTGCCGTAGGTTTTTTTTTAGAAAACAAGCGAAAATTTGCCGGATGACGTGAGAAGGCGCCACACTTCATGCCGCCAGTGGCGGATGACGCCTCGGTTGGAGCTTTCTCAGTTGCGGGAGACGTGAGAAAGCGCGATTATTTCCTGTTGTGGTCACCGGATGATGGTATATAACGCTGCTTTTGACATTTTAGGGTGGCGGCTGATGCTTAGACTCGCTGTGTCTGGCTGTTCCCTTTATGGGGATTTTTCAAGCTTGGATACGGCCAGTTGTGTAGGCCATGTTCGCTGTGGATTACATCGCCGGACTCCCGTGTCCCACGGGCTATTATCTATTGTCTCTGCTCGCTCAACCATGGAGCATTGGGTCAATGGGAATCCTTCCATTTGCCTTTATTTTGGTGTTGGACTGTCAAACAATTCACGGGGATATTTCATACTACTGGATCTTGTCTATAATTGTCGGCATTATTTTAATTTTGGTTTCTCCCGTATCCAGTAGCAATTTTCACTTGGCAAAATGTACCAGACTCCTTCGTACCACTTTTTCACCATCTTTACGCCCAAACAATGATTATATAACAACCTTTTTTGTTACTACTTGGTGCACCATTGTTCACATTCTATGCTTGCCGTCCACCTATATAATTCGGTCGGTAAGCTGGTGCGTGCCTTTGTTCCCTTTCTCTTGTTCGCTGTGGAACACACCGAAATCCACAGCCGTTTCCCTCCCGTTTCCATGGCGAGGTCTTTTGTCTCTGCTCACTCAACCACGGAGCTTTGAGTCAACTGCTACTCCAGGACCTCTCCTCTCCTTTCCACTGGGGCTGCCGACGAAAAGTACTGGGGTGTTATACCCCTTGAAAGCCCCTTTCTTCCGTAACCGCAATCAGAAAGCCTGGCAGAGTTCCCATTATACTTGTAGAGTTTATAATCGGCTTATAGAATTACTGCACTGGGCTCTTCACCATTACCAGTCACGGCTGACGCCCATTTTGTAGGAAAAATCGTCATGCATTCAGCGGTTGACGAGATATCATGCATCGGACGAAACCACAAAAATCGTCCGTGACGACGAAATCCGGAGTAAAAAATCAAAATACCGCCACCAATGATCTTTGGAAGAGTCCACTAAATGGTCCTGGAGGAAAAAAGTGTGAAATTCGGAGAACAATTTTTTTCCCTTAAGCACGGTGAAAATAATACCGCAAAAGGTTTTTCATTTTTTAATACCGTCGTGAAGTGGTTAAGTGGCCCCAGGGGGCACATGCAGCAGGGGGTCCCGGCAGACATCTATATCTATGTATGATACATTACACCATAAATGTTCATGTGTTCAGATATTGGTACCTTGTTCGTTTGATCAAAACGCTCTGGGCTGCCGGTCTAATGGTTATGTCATGAACTATTTTAAACTGTGTGGGTGATACAGGCCTGGGATCTAAGATTTTAACAAAAGTCGTCAGGGAACCAGACTAGTATTTACCAATGGTTTTGCATGTTGACATATATATATACAGGAAACAGGGAACTGCGAAACCTGGAAGAAAATAAGTCATTGGACATTTGAGTCCAAACTGGCGGCCTCGAACCGGCCTTTGCCCATTTTCTGAGGCCAGAAGGTGCCGAGGCCAAGGCCTAGACCGAGTCTTCATACAGCAAGGCCGAGGCCGAGACCAAGTCCATCAAAAACCGTCGAGGCCGGCCTCGATACATCCAACACTGAAAATCCACCCTTTAAGTTTAGAGCTCCTACTGCACTGTTCAATTCAATTCAATTTCGGTTCATTTAGAACACCCAATAAAATGTCCGAAGACTAAAAATATTAGCTTTACAATAAATTATTACAAAATGATAATTTCTAGTTAAAAATTTACAGAACTGTTAGGCCTAGTTAAAATATAAATTAACTTAGACACAAAACAAAGAACAGTAAACATGATACATGTACTAAAAGGGATCAATAAATAGCACAAACATTAAGTTTGAAATTGGGCCCTAAGTAAAATCAAACAAATAGGCCTATATCTTTGTCCTGTATATTCAATAAATTAAAGCCTCATCGGCCTCATCCAGTGGTGTCAACCTTGATGAGTGGCGCTGGAAGGATCCACATCTCCATCCATTGCTGCCTTTCCATCCACTTCACTACAGGCTCTCACAATCACAAGGTAGTAGTCGCAACCCTTTGTCACCAGCACATTTGGTGATACATGTATGTTTTCCTGGACAACTGTCTGATTGTGGGCCCATCCTGTCTGGTGACCAACCTGGCCTTGTCATGGATAATCCAACTCAACTTAGACTTTGGCCTCATCATCAACATTTCTCTTTCGACATGCAGGCCAGCAGAGCATCCCCCAAGTTGGAGTGCAGAAGAGTCAAATGCTTTCTACGTGGTAGAGTGCATTCGACTCTTCAAAGAACATTTGCTTAATGGCAAGCTTAATGGACATAGTACCATACTGCCGTATGCACATGTGTCCACTTTAGCAATGTTACTTTAAAGCAGTCAATCTTAACCAAACTTGGTCCAAACAAGGTCCTTCAGACCTTAGATGTGCCGCGAAGATTTATGTCATCATGACATCAATGGGTGTCAAATAACAAGCAATCCAAATTCAATAATCAAAATCTTTAAAAATCAATAGAAATAAACTGTTTGAGATATGAGGCCATGGTTTGGGATGGTCTTTCTTTGTGACACATTGCTTGACCTCCACTTCTGGTTGAACATGTAGGAGTTACTTATTCAAAAGTGATACAAGCTTGGATCATGATTCTTTTGTCAATTGCCCACACTAGGGACGGTCTTTCTTTGTAACACTACGTGACCTCATTCAGACGGGACCGCTCGATTAGTGATATCGTCGTGCAGTCCAGGATCCCCAACAGTGGTAGTATAAACCCCTCCAGTACAGTCCCCTGTAATAGCCCAAGGTGCAATACCTGCGCTCATGTCCACAAGACATCTCATAAAAGGTTCCCATGGCCATTATAACATCCATGGCCACTACAGCTGCACTAACACCAATCTGATTTACAGCATAACCTGCACACGCTGTGGCATGCTGTACATTGGTGAGACAAACGTTGTCTTGCTGATTTCTTTACGGAGCACCTCTGGAGTGTCCACCTCAAGACACCTGGCTTGACCCAAGGTGGCTGAACATTTCAGCGCACCATCAAGGACATGTGCATCTGCGTTGTTACTATGGCCTCTTCCGACACATAGCACCATTTTCTCGAACAGCGCATCATATTCCAACTCTGCACACTCCACCCTGAATGAACATTGAGTTTTATAATGCTTTTCCATTTCCATGAAGAAGGTGCATCACATCAAAAATCATTTTTATCTGATATTTTTTCCCTGGTGTATGTACATGATGTATATGTGTTTTGTCTTTCAATGAAGATGTAAACTAGTAATTGAAACCTTACATTGTGTAAAACAATGTGATTAATTTATTCTACTTTGAGATACATCCTACAATGGAATGTTGCATGAGCCCATTTGCGATGTTCCGATTATCAAAGTTTGTTGTTTTTATGCACAGCTTAAAGGTTTACTGTATTATCAAGTTAAATACATGAAGTTAAATACATCTGTTTTGTTATAAAAGTCAACCTGTCTATCATTGTTTGTGCTAAAAAATATTGTATATAGAAAATGAAGGTAATTTAGGCGAGCCACCAAAAATGTTTTGACCATCCGCTAGCGTGAGGAACAGGCTTGACCGCGTTCCTTCCAGACTCCATTGTGGTCAAGTATTGTTATGTTAATTGCCGCTCAATCACGCTCAAGAATGGACACGACTCCAAAAAGATCTGATGAAGAAAAGGTCCTTCCTACCAATATACACGTACGTAGACCACAGCGTGTATTAAAAGAAGCAACTGGTAAATGTGGAAAGCGAAGTGTGTATGGGAGTGATTTATTTTGCCAGGAGGATCGGGATTTTTATTATCTGAGGTTTTTTTTTTCAGGGCCGACAATCTTTTACTAGAGGATCGGGTTTTGTTTCTGGGATCAGATTTTTCAGGGGACAATCTTTTATGTGATGATCGGGATTTTGGAGGATTGGATTTTCAAGGGACAATTATTTACGAGAGGATCGTCAGAGTTTTTTTCTGGGATTGGATTTTTAAGGGGAAAAAAAAGGATTTTTTTGAGGATTTGATTTTTCATGGTATAGTTACGAGAGGATCGGGATTTGTTTCTGGGATTATTTTTCAGGGGACAATATTTTTGCGAGGATCGGGATTTGTTCTGGGATTTAATTTCTTAGGGGACAATTTCTTTCGAGGATCGGGACTTTTTTTATGGGATTGGATTTTTCATGGGACATTTTTTTACGACAGGATTGGGATTTTTCCCATTGGGATTTTGATTGTCTTCAGGAGCCATCTTTTTTTTTAGATTATCTGGATTTTTTTCTGGGATTGTATTTTTTCAGGAGCATGTTCGGGGATAATGGTAGGCCTCACAAGAATCTCGGTTTGATGTACATGTACATGTCATTTCTAAAGGTATAAGCCTAGTGTGCATAGGACTGGTAGAGATGTTTCAAAATAGATCGGTCAAGTTTCAGCCAAAATTACTGCCAAAACAATAAAACAGAAATGATATTGTCTACAGCAATGGCCGTTGAGAAATTTGAGAAACGTATCATTATTTTACGAGGAATGTGTGTGCATGAATATGACAAATAGGACGACACAACATTAACAAGGAGTTTTTTAATACTGTATTTATATTTTCAATACATGAAGTAATAATTTATTCTTTTCAATTAGACCGTCGCTGTTGCGTAGGCCTTTATAACTTTGGTTGATCATGCTTTTCCAAATAAATTTGCGCTATCCGTAAATAGATTATTGTCTATACACCATGTACAGACTTGCGATAACAGAACCATAACGGAGGTACGTACGTACGTGTTTATAGTATTCATGTGGGCATATTTTGTCAAATATAAAGACTTTCGTTAAAGCATCTCTATCATTTCAAAGTTGATAAATATTTTTCATTTTGTTCTATGATGGAAGGTCGACCACGTAGCAGTACCGGTATGTGGTGACTGTATCACACTTTATATATCCAAAATACACTGGTCTACTTCACTCATCTCACCTGTAGAGCCACTACTTATGCATATTTCCCTAGACCGTCAGGTATTCACGCTAAGAATTAGATACAACAGCACCCCCTATCAACCTACCCACAGTGCCCCGTGGCATGAATGCCACGTAGGCGTCCTCTTTTCTCTTAGCGTCAGACGCGGAAGTATGTGTATTTCGTTCACTCCGCTTTTTCACGCTAGTGAATCTTTCTGTAATAAAGGTAATACTATTACAACGCTGATCAGATAGAGCCGGGTCCGCAAATCCATTCCCATGGGCGGACCGCGGTGCTCTCGTACACGGACTCCGCCGGGTACAACAACCCGTTACCCGGGCGGCAGTCCCCTGCTAGGCATCCACAGCCACAACCGGCCGGGGACGCTGGCAGTTCGGAAGAAGGCACAAAGAAAATAAAGGGGGGCTCTGGCAAGGTTCCCGTAAAACTAACTTCCTCTGCCAGAGCCAAACCCAAGAAGGGCGGTCGCTAGGGCAAACACGGTTCGACCGTGTGCCCTGCACCCCCTTGCACCTCCGGACCCGGGGCAGTCACAACCGGCTGGCCTCCGAGGCTCCACGGATATGGTGCACCCTGGCCTCCCCGGCACGGTGGCGAACGCCACGCGCTGCCGGGATGGGCTTTTGTCCGGTCTCCCCGACCGGGCAATGCGCGCTCGGCCCGTGGGGCTTGTAGCGCCGTTGGCTGGGCGGGCTGTGGACGGCGCGGGTGGCCCAGCCTGGGCCTCCCCGGGCCGTCTGCCTCGCTCGTCTCGGGCTCGTCGGACTTCATCCACTGCTCTGGGTTCCATTGACCCAGGCTGCAGCGGACTCTTCCTCGGACACCCCGTGGGGCCGTCCGTCGAAGAAGGGCAAGAAAAAGAAGAAGTCGGGCCGAAGATCGCAAATACAATATGTAATCACAAATACAAGAAAGATACAAAAACTGTACAAGATAGATAACAAATATACAAGATAGATTAATAAGGACAAATACAAGATACCGGTAGATGCATTAGCTCAAAAACAGACAGAAATAACAAATACTGTTAGTTATTCATGAGGTACGTTTATGTCAACCTTCTTCCTGGTTCCCAAGAAGGAGGTCGGAGTTTGGCGTTCGACCCTAAACCTGAAACCCCTCAACAAATTCATTCGGCCTTGTCGCTTCCGTATGGATACGCTGAAAATTATTCTTGAATCCATTTGGACGCCAGCGTGGGGAGCAAGCCTAGACCTGAAGGACGCTTACATCCACGTTCCTATCAGGCCTGATCACTGGAAGTTCCTGCGGTTTCAGTACCAGGACATCGTGTACGAGTTCACGGCTCTCCCGTTAGGCCTCTCCACCTCGCCCCAAGTCTTTACAAGAGTCGTGAAGGCGGTCGGGGCCGCGCTGCGGAAACAAGGTGTGATGTTATTCATGTACCTCGACGATTGGCTCATCGTGGGAAAATCTCGCGAGGCCACAGTGGCGGCACTCAACCTTACCTGGAACCTCACAGAGGACCTCTGGTTTATCATCAATGTAGAGAAGTCCCGCCCATGTCCCTCCCAGTCCCCAACCTTCCTGGGAGCGTCACTCGACCTGCGGGCTGGGCTGGCCAGACCTACTTGGGATCGCATGTTGAACCTCCACCAATGCTTTTCTCTTTTTCTCCCGGTTTCGGTGGCCCCAGCGGGCGCTTGGCTCCGACTGCTGGGCCTCATGGCCAGCCTGGTAGATGTGGTGAATTTTTGCAGGTTGCGGATGCGCCCCATCCAGCTACACCTACTCTCCTTCTTCCGGCCAAAACTTCTTCGCTTATAAAGTCTTCCCGTGCCAGTGACACCTTGGCTGTTACCGCACCTTCATTGGTTGCTGGACGTCTCAAACATCATGGCGGGCAGTGCCTTTCGCAGACCCCACCCGTAACTGATCATCACCACAGACGCGTCACTTTCTGGTTGGGGGTAAACTAGCAGGCTAGTCGTTGTAAGTCGCGTTGATCGTCTCTTCGTTCACGCAACTCTCGCGAAACCGCGCGAGATTCATGGCTACGGCGAGAGTTCGGCTCTCGGCGTGGGACCACTCGAATACAACGACTAGACAAACACGATTTCAGTTTGTACACGGCCTATGGGCTCTTTAGCCGAAAACGTACGGACGCGTCTGATTGGCCAATTTTTAATAAACAATGAATATTCAATAGGTCTATGTAGGCCCACGCTACATCGTGCAGCACAGCTGCACATGATTCACTGATTCACGTTGAATAGACAACCACAGGCATCGCACGTCTAGCTAGCCATAATAATTATGACCAGTAATACTTTTAACTCTTGTGCGTCGATTACATGTGCATGTTTGTTTTTATCTTCTTTGTGCATAAATAAAGAAATAAGTTATAAGTCCGTCTTACTAACTGTAGTTTAAGTGTAGACCTACATGTACCACTTACAGAAATCATTTACATGCATTTGCCATGGGCATTATTCATTTTTATGAAGTAATGCACACATTTTAAACTGATAGATAAATTATTACTTTTGTTCCAGTTTACTACAAACAATCAACTTAAAAAGGAATCGAACAAAAACCATAGTTTGAAAATGCAGTCTAATGTAACTAACTACAGTATAGCACTGTTGCCTTATTTGAAATTGTATATCACCCTCAAATAAAATGGACTCATCTTAACGGCCGTCTCTATGGCAACCACGATGCAAAGCACGCCCCTAAGTGAATAAATGAATAATGTCTAAATCGTGTTTGGCTAGTCGTTATTTTCGAGTGGTCCCGCGCCGAGAGCCGAACTCTCGCCGTAGCAATGAGTCTCGCGAGAAAGTAGTGCGGTTTCACGAAAGTAGCATAAAAGAAGAGACGATCAACGCGACTTACAACGACTAGCCTGCTAGTCTAGGTTGGGGGGCCACCCTCCACCCACGCCAAGTGGCGGGCCGGTGGGGCCCCGATCATCGCTCAAACCACATCGCTCAAACCACATCAATGTGCTCGAGATGCTGGCAGTCTCCAACGCCCTCCTTCATTTTCGGTCCTACGTGACAGGTCGTTCTGTCCTGATACGCTGCGACAATACGACCGTGGTGGCCTACATCAACTGCCAGGGAGGCACGCGATCCGCCCAGCTGTGTGCGATCACGTGGACATCTTCCAGTGGTGCATGCATCACAGTGTGATTCTCTCAGCGGTTCACTTCCCAGGGGAGGAGAACTCCGCTGCCGACGCCCTCTCAAGGAAATGGATCCGACCAACAGAGTGGTCCCTACATCCACAGGTTGCTCAGACCCTCTTCCAGCTGATAGATCGTCCTCATGTCGATCTGTTTGCATCACAGGACAACCACCAACTGCCAACCTACTGCACGAGGACCCCGATCCGCAAGCGTGGCAGACAGACGCTCTGGCAATACAGTGGAAGGGGCTGCTGGCTTATGCCTTCCCCCCGTTCTCTCTCATCCTTGGTTTCCGAGGCTGACCAAACTTCTAGTTCATCAGCCAGTAATTCTTCCGCAGAGAGCAGACATTCTGCTCCAGCCGAGCTCGGGTTTTCTTCACCCGGCTCCGCAGGATCTCAACTTGACGTGCTGGGTGCTGTCAAGCAATCCCTCCGCGCAGCTGGCCTTTCTCAGCGAGCTGCAGCTATTGCGGCCTGCAGCCGCAGGGCTTCCACCAGGAAAATCTATGACGGCAGACTACGTCATTTTTCCAAATGGTGCCGAATCTGATCTCTGCATCCCCCCAATACTTCTGTAGGGGAGGTTGCAGATTTTCTGGTATACCTCTTCGAGAGCGACCTCGCTTCCTCTACGATTAAGAACTATCGATCGGCCATAGCGGCTGTCCACAGAGGTTTCCCAGATGGGTCCTCAGTGTCGGACAACCAGGCCCTTCACCAGTTGCTCAGGGGTATGTTTGTTTCACGACCCCCGTCACGCAGGCTTGTCCGTGCGTGGGATCTATTCAGCGTTCTGACGGTGCTCTCTAGCCCCCCGTTTGAACCCTTGGATGGTTCCACCTTGCTGCACCTGTCAATGAAGGTTACTTTTCTGGTGGCTGTGGCTACGTCTAGGCGACGTAGTGAACTTCACTCCCTCTCGATAGAGGCGGGTCACATCCGATGGGAGCCAAGAGGTGTCCGCCTAATCTCGAGGGTCGGGTTTTTGACCAAGAATCAGTCAGAGTCGTTCTCTCCTCCTGATATCTTTGTCCCTGACATCAAATCTTTTTCGTCTGCCCCAGACAACAAGTTTTGGTGCCCTGTCAGGGCCTTTAAGTGGTACATCAACCGGACCAAACCGCTCAGGGCGGCTTGTTCCCAACTTTTATTTCAACGACCCCGCCGTATGGACCGGCTTCTCGCGACATGATCGCTCGCTGGCTAGTTTCCGCTATTAACGTATCCCCGCATGTGCCGCCCGCGGGAGCCACTGGCTCCGCCCGGGCGCATGATATCAGGGCGGCGTCCACCTCATGGGCCTTCTTTAAGGGTATTTCTATAGGTGATATCGTCCAGGCTGCATGCTGGAAGACCCCGAACACCTTCACGGAGGATGTCTTGAAGGATGTTCTCCAGGCAGAGGCCAGGGCAGGGAGAGCGGTGCTGGAGTCGGCTGCCAGTTCTGCACCCCGTGACCCGCTCCCAACAAGGACCTCACAGCAATAGGTGAGTTCCCTCGTTTCCTTGCTCTTGCCCTTCGTATTTACATTTGCATTTGGCAATGTCCTTTACTAACCTTATTCCCTCCCTGCCACGCAGGTCGGCGCGGCGGGCGCTGGTTTTTCATCCAACGCGGGTATCTTGTCGGGCCCGCGATTGGCTTTCATGTTTTTCAGAGGCTGCAGCTTCATAGATGTTTGAAGCTTAGGGCCTTTCTTCGGCTTGCCTGCCCTACCCTCCTTTTGGGTACGCAGGCTTTGCCAGGGCTTGCGCTGGTGTCGGTGCCCCTTCCTGTATACAATAGAGGTTGTGCAGTCACGTGATCAGGACGCCATTTTGGATGGCAACGCTGTACACATGTATAATGCACGTACGTACAGTGTATGTAACCCACATGCGTTAGCGTAGCTTGCAAATCAACCGGACGCAGAAGTGCGTGCATATAATGATGCTGTCTGGTACGTACGCGTATGCGTGCGCGCGTACGCGTGCCGTCCAAAATGGCCAATAAGCTGTCAAGTGACGTCACGTGCACGCTCTCTATAGCATCTCGCATACCCACCGCCTTTTCTGCTGGTGCCAGTCTATGCATAAGTAGTGGCTCTACAGGTAAGACGAGTGAAGTAGACTCCCCCCCCCCCCCCCCCCCCCCACAGAAGTGTGGTAGGGGTCTACGAACGAGTACTTACCTGTAGAGCGTCCCCCCTCCTCCCCACTATTCTCGATGTTTTGGGCATTCCGCACTGAGCTCAACTGATAAAAGAGGACGCCTACGTGGCATTCATGCCGCGGGGCACTGTGGGTAGGTCGATAGAGGGCGCTGTTGTATCTAATTCTTAGCGTGAATACCTGACGGTCTAGGGAAATATGCATAAAGTAGTGGCTCTACAGGTAAGTACTCGTTCGTAGACCCCTACCACACTAATGTGGGGGGGAATTTGTTGTTTCTCTGGCGCTGGAGCCACATTGACAACTTCGGCTTGTCATCTGCAATAATAAAACAACAATGAAATACATTAATATTTACTGGATATATACCTTACGTATGGAACTGATTTAGGCCTATTGAAAATGTTGCATGCTATACTCGTATACCAATACACTTTTTTGAAAATTTCGCAGTCGGGCCTACGTACACTATCAAAATTTTACAATGTACAATACTTGGTCAGTCAGGTATACATGTACAGTCGAACCTCGTTAATACGAGGTTGCCGGGACTTACCGAAAACGCTCGTATTAAGCGGGGCCTCGTATTATGCTGGATCCATATTTTGTCAACTAAAATGCACGTGCACACGGTAGACTACATGTACGCGCTTTATGTACATGTACACACTAATTAATTACCTGTCAAGCCCGATTTAGAAGTACCGTTATGCTTTGTGCTTATTTGATTTGCTTGATAAATTCATTTTGTTAAATTGTCATGGATAAGAGATTTCATTGAAATATGCAAGAATAAAAATAAAAACTAAGTACTGTACGGTAGATGATGAAATATTAACGGCATGAAGACAACGCGAATGACAAACTCGTGCTCGACACACAGCAACGAACGTAAGTATACAGTCCGTATGTTCAGCTGGTTGCCAAATCATGTACGAAGTAATGTACGTGCACCGCAGGGAACCAGCAATACTGTGGTGGACACAAGAGGGCGCTTTTGTAAAGAAAATAATGTGCTTGGGGTGTCCTTGGTCTTTCTTTAGGGGTCATCGTTTCTTTTTGGGTGGGAATTTTGATTGGGTAAATTATTATAATGTCACTTAACTGTTCTTTAAATGTTTGTATGCTGTTTGTTTAATTCAGGCCTGTTTTGTTTTTTGGGGGAGATTTTATCTTTATTTTATTTTCCTGTTTTATTTCCACTTTATTTTTCATGACATGTTTAATTGCTTTTGGGAAGTTGTGGCGGCTCTGGGAGGGGGACAGTTGGTCTTTATTTGATTTTTCTGTTTTATTTCCACCTTTGGTTTTTTTTTGGGGGGAGGGGATTTAATTTTTCTGTTTATTTCCACTTTTTTTTTCATGACATTATTGTATCTCTTTTGGTGGCTCTGAAAAGAGCCGTTTGTTTTATGTTGATCTACGTGCCGGGCCGTTCAGAAGAAGTCCGTAATTTTCTTCTGATCCAATTTCTCCTGCTGCTTCTCGAAAGGTATTGTAGTATTCCCACGGCTTGGTTGTACACATCATCCCGCGTGTCCGACTGCGACTGCAGGTAATCCCGGAATTGTGAGATGACGGTGACCCATTCGCTGACTGACTTTTGGGGAACGGCCGGAGCGCCTCTTTCTTCAGCATCTTCTTCCTCCTCTGTGTGCCCGGCATCGTCTTTTGCTTCTAGAACATCTTGTGCAATCTCCTCCTCGTTAGGCTCATCAGTGCACTCGATCTGAGCATCGGCTTGGGCGTAAGCCTGAAAGGATGCAGGCATCTCAATATGCTGAGCCAATCTGGCCCAGATATTGTCCGGCGGTGCGTTGTTGGACTCAGGATCAGTCTGGTCGGCTGCGGCTGGGTCTTCAGTTCCTGCTTCTTCTTCCTCTTCAGCTTCAGCTTCATGAAGTTTGAAGCCAGCTTTGGCGAAGCATTTTGCAATGCTTTCAGCTCTAACACCCTTCCAAGCTGTATCCACCACGTCAATGGCCTGCTTCACGTCGATGGGCTTGGGAATTACGTCGGAGTCGTAACTCGCGAGAAGGGTTTTCAGTAGCGCCCGGCGGTAGTGCACCATGTTCATTATCACACCTTGATCCAACGGCTGTAGTTGTGATGTTGTGTTGGGAGGCAGGAACTGGAGAGTGATGGCCTTCAGTTGAGGGACTTGTGGATGAGCGGCGCAATTGTCAACGAACAGAAGAACCTTGCGACGCTGTCTCGTGAACATTTGGTCAAGTTGACAAACCCACTCCGTGAATAGCTCCGATACCATCCACGCTTTTCGGTTAATAGTGCGGTACGTGACTGGTAGATACCTAATGTTCTTGAAGCACCGTGGGTTCTGAAACTTTTCGATGACCAGTGGCTTCAGTTTCTCGGAGCCATCCATGTTGGCACATAGCATGAGTGTCAGGCGTTCCTTACTCTGCTTCCCACCATGGCACTGCTCACCCTTGAACGCCATGGTTTTATCCGGAGTCAGCCGATAGAAGAGGCCGGTCTCATCAGCATTGAATATGTTTCTGGGCTCAAAACCAGCCAAGATGCGAGGAAGCGAGTTTTTAATCCAATCGCTGATGGTGACCTGGTCCACGGGTTGCTTTCCCCGCAAACTTGCTTGAACGATCTCTGGCGGTAAGATTTTTCTTAATCTGTACAAAGAAAATCCGCCAATTGATTCCAAAAGAAGACTGGAGTAAACAAAACCTTGTTGTAAATGGGCTGTTAACAATGACTTTCATGCAACTGGGACATCAAAAAAAGCTCGTATTAAAAGGTTTTTCGTATTATCAGTATTAAGCAAATATTTCCCCATAGAAAAGTGCACAACTCGGTCGGGACCGGCGGAATATGCTCGTCTTAACCGAGATCTTGTCTTAAGAGAGCTCGTATTAATGAGGTTCGACTGTATTTAGGAATCCATGATAGAAGATAAAAAGTCAAATCCAGGGCTACAAAATAGACTCACCCGGCGAGATAATTTTGGTGATGTAGCTTTTGGCGATCTATATCGTATAGGCCTTTACCGAAAATGTAGTACGTACAGTGTACTGTATGATAATATTGTGGAAAACAGGTCACAAATAATCTACTTCTGGTAGAAACGAAGATTCATCCATGGTGTTTAGCTATTTAGTATAGATTTACTCTCCTTTTGAACCATGACATAGATGCCTGTTTATTTTGTGTAATTTGTATAACAGTAAAGCATTTGTCCAGTCCAGACTGCACGTGCTCCGTTCTGTGCACTTGCTTGCCACATGTGTCTTGTTCCCGTTATCAATGCCACTGTATCACGCACTGTGGTTGCAACAATAACCCAGGTAGCTGACTAAAAAACAATTGCGTGCTCGTTGACATTGCGTGCTCACAGGGAAGTCCCAAATTGGAAGTCAATAAGACGACCCCCAAAATTGACAGAGCGCATGCCGAGAGGGGTTACTGGTATTGATGTGCTGAACCGGACGTCAGTGCTGTGATCGCGCACATGGTGTATTTTGTTGTTAATAAAATACAGTTGTATCAACCAGATTTCTTGGCAACCGCAGCAAACTTGGCCGACCATTTATATGCCACCTGCATTATTTTTCTCATCAAAACTATTGTTTCCCGGCTGAAAATACGTTTTTCGGGGACTTGATTGACCATTTTCTCCGTGACCTGCATTATTTTTCTCGTCAATAAACTATTATTCCCCAGCTGAAAATAAGTTTTCTGGGACTTGGCCGACCATTTTCTTTGCGACCTGCATTAATTTTCTCGTCGATAAACTTTTATTCCGCTGGCTGAAAATACGTTTTCCGGGGACTTGGCCGACCATTTTCTTTGCGACCTGCATTATTTTTCTCGTCAAACTATGGCCTCGGTCTGGAATGTTCATGACTTGGCCTTGGCCTTGGCCTCGGAGGTTGTGGACTCAATTCCAACACTGGTATTCAGCAATAAATTTAAAGCACTTTCACCCCTTTCCCAATTTTGATTACAGTAAACCTTTAAAACAGACATGCCTGAATTGGCCAATGTGAGTTGGCAAATCAATTTGGTCATTGTTTGTCTGTCTGTCCGAAATATTCCTCTTTGTTTATGGGACTTAAACTTGAGGCTGTCAATAGTGCATTCATGTAGAATATATTGTTTTCCTTTTGTCTACAGCACAATAGACAAAGACGAGGCCTCTATCATACCACTTCTTAATGCTGGTTTCAATCGTCGCATCGTAGAAAATCCAAACACTATAGCCTGCCTGAATGAACTTCTCCAACTTGAGTACGTAGATGTCAGACATCAAATTATGCTCAGGTAATGCCAGATTTTGATATTGACCTTTAATTTCTTTTTTTTATTTCAATTGCAATATATGTGTGGAGGGGGGACGGACCTGGACTGGAGAAGGGGGCTTTGGTTGCTATGGCGATGGGTCCATGATGTTCGGGGTATGGGGGAAAGGCCAGGCACGTCCTAGGGACTCCAGAGAATGAATTCGGACTCCTGTAGCTTTCTTCCTCATGTCTCGCAGGACTTTATTGTCAGGTCATCAACTTACACCTGTGGATGTCAGGGCAGGCGATGAATGTTGTAGTGAACATGTATAATATCATTTCCACTCACAGAATTATCATCAAAATTAAGTCACAAAAAGTAATCCAAAATGTAGTCTGAAAAACTATGAGTAATGCAGTTTAGGGTCTCAAAATAAGTTATAATAATATGCGATTATGCTCTCCATAAGTCATTACATGGCACGAGAATTATAAAAGCACAAGTCAAAAATAGCGATGTATTGAACGTATGGGGCCCCCATGTCTACACACATAACATACGGTACATGTACACGTGCATCTTGCACCACAGTCAACAGTGCATCGGCCTTCACAGTCTCTACACACACGTGCAGCGATTTGCTGAATCTCGTTTTTAACTTCCACTTTTCAGGCCTAAAATACCACAAAACTGTCCATCAAAAATTACAAAAAAGTATACCAAAACGTACCATGATATCCCGCGGTTATAGCGGTTATTCTATAATACATTTAGAATGAAGCCCGTCTTGTGGAACTGAATGGGAACAATCTGGAAGGTAAAATATCGAAGTCGGCAAATTATGTTGGAAGGAAATACATGAGGAAATAAAGTCTATTATATGCACAATCTAACAAATAATCAAATAATCACAATAATCAGTCTTACACCACCCTTACATATGGAACATATGAATTATTAATCTTTTCACAGAATAGTTGATTTCTTGTATGTAGGCCTAACGACTGTAGGGTATTATGTTAAGTATATTATATAGATCAAACATCTTGGACCCATTGCACTCCAATGGTTGCTTGACATGCTGAACAAATGTCTGAGTGAAAACACAATGCCCAAAATATGGAGGAAATCAAGGAAAGTCGCCTTACTCAAACCAGGTAAAGACCAAGCCAGCCCAATGAGTTACAGACCCATCTCTCCACTCTGCCACACATAACCGCATTGCCCCCTTTGTGGATGAGCTCCTCATCCCTGAACAGGCAGGATTCAGGCCAGGAAAGTCCTGTACTGGTCAACTGCTGAATCTGTTGACCTCTCTGCAGCTTACAACACAGTTAACCATATGATCCTCACGATGAAAGTCTTTGAGATGACGAAGGATGTCAAGTTGATGCAGCTGATCCAGAACTTGCTCTCAAACCGGTGGTTCTTTGTGAATCTCAGTGGTTCTCGCAGCAGATGGCGGAGGCAGAAAAATGGTCTCCCGCAAGGAAGCGTCCTCACCCCGCTCCTTTTAAACATCTATACAAATGACCAACCAGTCCATACAAGTATTAGGAGCTTACCTGTATGCTGATGATCTTTGCATCGCCTCATAGAAGCAGTCATTCGAAGAGGTGGAAAAGCACTCAGTGATGCTCTAGCAGGTCTGACTCCTTACTTTGCTGCAAATCAACTCCGGGTGAATCCAGAGAAAACCCAACTAAGCGTCTTCCACCTTAAGAACAGAGATGCAGATTGGCAACTGTGGGTCAGATGGTATGGAAAATGGCTGAAACACACCAACAAGCCATTCTACCTCAGCGTCACCCTAGACTGTTCCCTTACATACAAAGAATATGTTGCCAAGACAAAGGCTGGAACAAGGAACAGCATTCTGAAGAAGCTTGCCAACACAAGATGGGGAACAGATGCCAAAACTATCCGTTACACAGCTCTTGCACTTTGCTTCTCCACTGCTGAGTACGCAGACCCCGTCTGGCAGTGTTGTAGTACTCGTACTCGTACTCTTACTCGAGTACAACTCGAGTCCACCAAAGTACTTGGCCCGTACTCGATTAAAAGTACTCGAAAACAAAATGTACTTGGCCCGTACTCGATCTGATGTACTTGGATTTTGGACGTACTCGACGTTAAGTACTCGGTACTCGATCCCAGTACTCGACAATTTCAAAAAAAAAAAAAATCGAATAAATTCACCTTTTCGTCGATGACATCGCTCAACCTCAAACATATCGTAAGCGCAGTAGCACGATATCAATTTTTGGTCACCCTATGGTCTACCCACATCCAGTCTGTGATGCACAAGCCGGACCTAGTGAATCATTCCCTCCAGGTTCAAGTGAGGAATGGCCTACCTGGTCGTGTCTGAATCGCCTACGGACTGGAACAGGACGATGCAAAGTCCTTATGCAGAAATGGGGCTAGGGATGGAGAAACTACCTGCGACTGTGGGGAGGATCAGACGATGCAACACCTTTTGGTCTGCCCCCTCCTACCAGAGCCAGTGTTGGAGTGGAGTCCTCAGATCCGAGTACAGAGTACTCCGAGTACTTCAGGGTCCGAGTACTGGGCCGAGTCCAAGTACATTGCTGCCGAGTCCAAGTGCTAACTATCGAGGCCGAGTACATGCACAGAACCAATGCACAGTATCGAGGCCGAGTACATGCACAGAACCAATGCACAGTACCAACAAAAATGCAGTTCATGACAGTCATGTTAAATAAATCTCTTCATTACACAATACAATCAGCAGGTTAATTTAAAAGGAACAAAAACAACTGCCCTTTATTCTCTCTGGACTTAACAAAATAGTCCAAATACCTTGTACGAACACTGAACAGTGCTTTTTATCAAACTTACAGGGTATAAAGATGGTGATGGTAACCTTTTCTGCCTAAAATGTTGTATTAAAAAAGGAAAGAAAAAAATAATAAATCACAAGCCAAAAACACTTCGAATCTCAGGGTGCGATCAAAACTCCTATGAACAAATTTGAAAATTATACACAATGACCATTTTTTCACCTTTTTCTAAAAAAAGTGGGCACTCTGGGGCTGGATATTTGCTGTATCGTTCTTGATATTTTTGCCCATGAATCTGCATTTTGACAAATGTAGTATTATATCGCCCGTGGCTGTTTCATTTCGTGCGAGGAAATGTTTCCGGGGTTGTCTGGGGGTAAAAACTACCTCCACTCAATCAATCAATCATTTAATTAAATCAATCAAGTAATCACATCACATCCATAATTTGTTGATTTCCAGTCAGTTCAATTATTCATTATGGTTGAATAGTATTGGCACGCTCCATTAGGGTGTGTTTCCCCTTGCAACTCAGTAAGCTGCCATCCTCTTCTGTCTGTGCCCAAAACTCAAAAGCCCAGAACTTTCTCGACATCTACCCGATAAGCATTTTTTTCCCACCACAAGGCCTCATAGCACGAGTGTGTATTGCCCTTCCTTATCTGTGAGCTAGGTCACCTTCCAAGAAATGTTATCTTGAGCATATCCGCTCCAGTCATAACTGGCAAACCCCTTTTCCGGCCAAAACCACAAATGGATTGAGCACCCCAATTCTATCCCATATGATTAAAGCAGTACAAAAAGCCATTTCCCTACATCCTCCCCTACTTAAACAATCGGCACCGAAGATCGTAAGGCTTCCGCTTTAAGAATCAACAAAACTTATTAATATCATATACATTAATCCGTATGAAAATTATAATGACTACTACAAAACATGAAAACAATCTTGTTATGCGTACTCTATACATGTATAGATGAGGGCGCTGCACGGTAGCGACCGGTCTACATCTGTAACTGTCTCCGTCTCTCATAGTCTTTTTGTGTCAATTTTTCTACATTTTGTCTCTCATTGTGATTACCAACATGGATCTATGTCTTGTCAACCTCCTTCGGATATGTTCCGTTCTGTTCTGCATCTGTCTTCATTCTGGAATCCAATGTTATGACGAACTCCCCAAACCGACTCCTATACAATATGACAGCCGGTACCTACTACACCTAGCAGACACGCCAGCGTCACGATCCAAGCCCCCGACTCTGCCGAGCTGGGTCCCTACCAGAAGAGACGTGCTCTGTCCGGCAGAGAGGAAGGCGAGGAGGGGTACGCCAAAGGGTGCGAAGAAGGGGCCACCGTCCCCCGCTTCCAACTATCACGCTTGCTAATGTCCGGTCAATCGCAAATAAAATGGATGAACTACGTGCAAATCTCAGGTTTGATCATGAATACCGTAACTCTGGCATACTTTGCCTGACGGAAACCTGGCTAAACCCTAACATTCACTCTAATATAACGGAAATTGACGGGTACAACCTGGTAAGACAGGATCGTCAATTCGACAAGACGAATAAGAAAAGGGGTGGAGGACTATGCATCTACATCAACAACAAATGGTGTAACAACTTCAAGGTGCGGAGCTCAATATGCAGTGAGAATATAGAACTGTTATGCGTATCATTTCGCCCATATTACCTTCCGCAAGAATTCCCCCAAGTACATGTATTCCTAGTCTACATTCCACCCGACGCAAACAAAGATCTTGCATCACGAGTGATACAAGAACAGGTACATGAAATGGAATTCCAGGCCCCAGATTCACCAAAAATCATTCTGGGTGACTTTAACCGTTGTTGCCTTGAGGAAGCGATGCCCCATTATCACCAATCTATTGATAGTGCCACCCGAGGGGGAAACATTTTGGATAAATGCTATTGTTCGTTACGGCATGCCTATAAACCTCTCATTCGACCACCAATGGGTTTATCGGACCACAATGTGGTACACCTACTACCTAAGTACAAACAACAATTGAAATCAACAAAACCTGTCAAAAGATCAATCCGTGCCTGGAACAATACTGCCATTGAATCACTTCAAACTGCTTTTGAAATAACTGACTGGGAGATCTTCTATAGCTCATGCGACAACATTGATGAGTTAACCGAAACAGTTAATGGTTACGTCACCTTCAGCGAACAGTGTCACATCCCATCAAAAATGATCAAGGTCTATCCGAACAACAAGCCATGGATTACCTTGGAACTGAAGGGGATCATGCGCCAAAAGAAACACAACTTTCAAGTTAATGGGACTAACGATAGAGAAATTAACAAAAAACTCAAACAGGAACTCAAAAAGGCGAAGGGGAAATACAAGGAAAATTTAGAAATTGCTTCGATAGTAGAGACAGCAGGGGAGCATGGAAATGCTTGGAAAAAATGACAGATTACAAACCAAGGAAAAGGAACCCGTTTGACAATGAATTGAACGCAAAACAACGAGCGGATGAACTGAACACCTTCTTTGGCAGATTCAACGAGTCTGACTTCCGCGAGCTAGTCCGGGAGCGGCTGGGTCAACTCCGCGCCATTGAAGATGAACCCTTGGCAATTACCGAAGCTGAGGTGTGCAAATGGTTCAAAGCAGTGAATCCGCGGAAGGCTAGCGGTCCGGACAACATAAAAGGATACGCTCTACGTCTCTGTGCGCACCAGCTAGCTGTCCCATATTGCTTTCTATTCCAGCGGTCTATGAATGAACACCGGGTCCCACGAATCTGGAAGGACTCTATCATAACCCCCGTTCCAAAGAACAATCGACCGGTCACAAACAACGACTTCCGCCCAATAGCGCTCACTTCTTTTATAATGAAATGCTTTGAGCGAATCGTGATGCAGAGCTTCCGTGACCTGATCCGTGATCAACTAGACGTCTCCCAGTTCGCATACCAGCCTAAGCGATCGGCACAGGACGCAGTGTTGGCTCTCACCCACTACATTCATCAACACACAGACGCTGCGAGGTGCTACGCAAGAACTCTCTTTGTGGACTTCTCGTCAGCTTACACAATACAGCTACATGTTCTCATAGACAAACTTCGTCAACTTGACGTCAAGCCGTCACTCATCTTGTGGATCTGTGACTTTCTGTACGGGAGGAACCAGAGGGTCAAAATAAATGACGTTATATCAGATGGTCTAATTACGCACACAGGTAGTCCCCAAGGATGTGTCTTGTCCCCTAGCCTGTTCATTCTTTACACAAATGATTGTGTGTCAGACGCAGAATCCACTCATATTTTGAAATATGCAGATGACACTGCCATTGTTGGTCTCATCAAAGATGACAAGAATGAATATAGGAACACAGTCAACTCCTTTGTGACGTACTGTAAAGATAATTACCTAAATCTTAATGTTAATAAAACTAAGGAAATGGTGTTTGATTTTGGAGCTAAGAAAAACACGAATCCTCTTGATCAACCTCTTAAGATTGAAGGCTCAGATATAGACATTGTTAATAATTACAAATATCTTGGTACCGTGATATATAGTCAGTTACTATGGGGGGATCATGTGACAGGTTTTGCAAATAAATGTAATCAACGGCTCTACTTTCTCCGGAAACTGAACTGCTTCCATGTCAATAAAACGATCATGAAGCTGTTTTACTCATCCGTCATTGAAAGCATCATGATGTATGACAGCGTAATCTGGTTTAATAGCGCTAGGCAAAAAGACAAAGCAAAGATGGGTTTGATAACAAAGCAGGCGGGAAAAATCATACAGGAAATCATAGATCTAGACAGAATATGTGAAAGAAAAGTAATCCAAAAAGCATCTGATCTGTCATCTGATCCCTTCCATCCACTGAATGAATACTACACAAAACTAAGAAGTGGACGTCGCTGGAAATCCATCAAAGCTAGAACAAATAGGTATCACAAGTCATTCATCCCCTACTCTGTTTGTCTCCTTAGTCTACTGCATTCAACCTACCCCAGACGGTTACTACGATATGCAAATTCCCCTGCGCCTATTTGCTACTTCGCTGAAAAGACTTGATCAACCGTGGTGCACCCTGACCTCCCACAATGCGTACCGCCATAGCCGCCATGATCGTCCGTCTTTTCTCAGCGCCGCTACGAAACGGACGTGCCCCTTGGGGCTCTCTCGATTTTCGAGTTCCGTTTCCCCGCTACACCTTAGATAAGCTGTTATGACTGATCACTTTTCGTTTAGTTGATATAACCTTTATCTTGATCATCCGTTACCAATATATTTTGTAACAGAATCCCTTTCTGTGCATTTCTTTGGTATTTTTCTCTCTCTTTTCTGTGCATCCTACAGGTACTTAATCTCCCAAGTAGATGCCGGGCGTACACAGCCGGCTCTGTGTACGTTACGATGAAAGGCCTAACGCAAGTTAGGGGGATGGATGAGTGTATGGGCGATGACCCCTCATTCCCCGCTTGCGGTACCGCAAAAACGGAATGGCTGAGTGGGTGCTGTCCCCTCATTCCGGGCTTGCTGGTACTACTACCAGTCCGAGGGAAGTTACCAGTCCGAGGGAAGTCCGGGCGGTTAGATACTAGGCATGCCTTGACGGCTACGTGTCTATCCGACCCGAAGAGGCCTACGGCCGGGGGTAGCTCGATACCACGGTCGCTACCAGAGCGTAGGGAGATCGCTCGCTACCAGAGGCGAAGAAGGATACCGCCTGAACGGACTGATCGGCCCCGGCGTAACATGCTCCTTTCACAGGCTCCGTGTTATGTGCCGTTGATCGGAGGTCCGAGCCGGCTGAGAATACCGGGCCTACCGTGCCGAGGAACAAGCCTCAGACGTCAGTGGGTAGGAGCAATGTTTAATGCTGGGGTGTGATTTGACTGTTTTTCTGTGACAAAATTTCCTGTAATTTTATTGCTTTCAGTCCAATTTCGTGTGTGTTTAGCTCTATTTTACACTATTCTTCCATGTTAATCACACCCCTGTTTATGGCGATCCATGTATATAAATGCTGTATTTACATCGCCGTCACCCCCACTGCCGCTCCGTTCCTACGAACTCCATTGCGGACGTCGGAGAGACGTGCTGTGGCTGAGGCATCCATTGAGCGCCGTTAATACCTGGCCCCACCCATTGTCTGGCCCTACCCGGGCGGGAAACCATTCCAGCCCTACGGAACACGATTGCGGACGTCAGAGGGACGCCCTTTCACTTCTGCTTGGCCCTGGGCCATTGAGAGCGGAACGCTGCAGGTGTTCATACACAGCGAGACCACTCAACAGCCCTTTCATCGCCGAACAATGCTTGGCTGTGTGGTTAGGGTGAATACAAACACGCGTGGCACAATGTGCTGCGGAGTGTACTTGTACCTACTGTGCATCGGCTTACACAACGTTTGATGTTTTGCCGACCAACAGAATACGGGGATCAGTGTCCCATCCCCCGCTATTGTCAGCAGCGGGCGGGCTCACGCCGCCCTCCGTCACCAGAATTACCACCATGCAAGACTAGGATTGGCTTCACACGCACATCTATTGCTATTCTGTGGCTCCATACCATCGACGGTGGCGACCCACCTATACACCGGCGACCAGTGTTCACCACCAGGAACAACACGCCCACCGGGGCCCACAACGGACCACAATCCGGCCCCGGCCCCCGATGGGGCAGGGTCTATACACGATCTATAGCCCACCAGTTAGCCCCAGCAGTCGCCAACAATTTAACGGGACCCGGTTATTCTCTCCCTGCAATTACCACAACGCAGCGAGGAGACCTCGGGCTTCAGCCGACAACGCAAAGGAGGGCCATATCCACTGCCGTCCAGACCACAATGGATATGGAGAGCGGCTTCAGTCCTCAAACAGCTCGGCTACACCGCCTACACGGCCGCGGTAGCCCACTCAACGCTACTTGGAGTTGCGCTGCTTCTGCGGCTGAACCAGCTCTAGCCAAGCCGTCCCGCGGCCGACCTGTCCGATGCCTGACGATCCTGGGATCTACATGTATATCTATATGTGTATACACTACACAATCATTGTACACCTCTCCCTAAACTACTGCCTAGTTCCGCGGGAGCGGATACGATGCTACCGGACCCGGCCGGCTCCCGTCCAGTCTGCAGTTGACGCATCTGAAGTTGAGCTGACCCACGGACGACTTCTTTGGACACAGAGACAGATAATATTCTCTTTCCCGCGGAGCGGAAGACTTTGAGAATTCCCGTTTACAGCTCGATGCTCCCGGGTCGGCACTCCTCTGCCTGCGGCCTTCATGTATAATTTGTATACATCTACTTGTCCACGTCGAGTTGTCCCACGGTCGACATGTCCGGTTCCCCCTGTCACGGGGACCGATATGCATCCATCCCACGGCTCGGTCCTATGGAGCGGACGGCTGCGGGAGTCCCCACTTACAGCCTTTCCGCCCGATGTCTGCACGCCAGCACGGCCCGTGAATTCTTCAGGGCCCAGCCCGCTGCCGTCCGCGGCCGACTTGTCCCAAGTTCGAGCTGTGCCGCGGTCGATCTGCTCTCTCCCACTGCACGTGCGATCTTCGTTGTTTAGCGTGCAAGGATCGGCAACGCTTCAATGACCACGCTCGTTCATCACACACGGATTGCGTCAGGCGGTACATTATATGTATACAGTACAGTATACTGTACGTCCGTATATGCATATGATACCGGCTTTGTATCATTACAATTACCCTCCAGTATTGTCCGCCTCTACCAGCACAACACTACCGAGCACAACGCTCCACTGCCGGCAGGATCGGTGATTAGTACGCCCCGTCTAGTACACTGCCACGGCCCCATGGCGCCGCCCGGCGTCCGCGGTAGCCATGGGTGCAGTAATGGGAATTAATAATGACTCTACTTCAGTGATTCCATTGTGAGACCGCTCCGATGCTCATACGACCTTCCACTCGGTATTTTCCTGAGGTCAAAGGTTACTACATGTGATACCATGACTCATCACAGGTACCAGAATGTGAACAGTTGCGGTGGACACACCATCCTGATTATCCTACATGTAGATGTAGGGACTCGACATACAGCATGCCCACGCAGCCAAGGAGCTGGCATGCGTCTACACAGCTTATCACCATCGACAGTATCATAAGCTCCCGGCACATCGCAGGATAGTCACCAATGGTGACGATGCCGCAGTGCCATGAACTTCCCAAGCGGACCTGCGGAACCAATCGGTTTTCGATGCTACCGAGACCTCCAGCCTCCACCCGCCTTGCCTTTATCATCCCACTGGTGGCTGCTGGCCCACGGATACACAAGGTTTACACTTTCTCCGACCTTACCGAAAGCGACAAAGGAGCTGTGGTTACAGCCTCTTGACTACAGGTCAGCATCTTCAATTAATCAAGGCAGTGATCAACCTGATGGCTGACCCATCGAAGGATGGCCCAAACCGGCCTTCACCACTCCTGCATCTTACTACCACACCTAACAGGTGACGGAAGTAGACCTGCATCAGTCCAGCTCTCCTCAGTTATCGCACAACTCAAACAGGAATTTGGGCACCCCACATCTGGACTCCGCCTACCACCCGACGAGTAGGATGTTGTCTCTGCACAGCAGTGCAGAAACCTTGAGGCCATCTCCCCAGGGGATGCCACTCCACAACGGCAGTCCCCCTGGATTAAGACAGGACCTCACGGGGGATAAGAGCGATCGAACTACGTCAGTTCACATCACCCTGCCATATGCATCCCGCATCTCCTGGCTTCTCAGCCCTATAGCCTCGACTCCATTGGCATCGCAGTCGAAGTAACGCAGCACATCAACCAGTACCTCCCCTGGTCGATGAAGGAAGTTTACCTAACGACACCCTCTCCTTGACATCAAGAGCCGAGGCGGTATCACGACGGGTCCCTCCTAGGGTGGAACACACCCCTCTCCCCGCACCAGGCATCTGGGAACCGGGACCACATCTCCCGTCTCTATCTCACTTACGGACACGTCAAGGTGAAGACGAACACCGGTCTGCTCCAATGACTCAACAGCTGTAGCGCACATCGACCACCATTGAGCCACGTGCTCCCCACAGATGTTTGTCTTGACCTGGCGGATCCCTACGGTGGACCAAGGACAACGGCGCCCACCTACAAGCCATCTACATTGCCGGCCAACGAGACTGCGGATGCTCTCTCTTGAGGGTGGATGAATCCAGAATGGACTTTCCACTCAGACATCACTAGGACGCTCTCTCTCTACGACTAGAGATGCCACGTTGACCTGTCTGCGTCAACCGACAACGTCCAACTACCGACGTTCTACACCGGGCACCCTCACCTTCGTTCATGGGCAACGGATGCCCGACAGATCAGCGGTGCGGCCCTCCTGGCCATCCCTTTGATCTCCCTTTGATCTCCCTGATACCGCGCATGTTCTCCACAACTGGAACAGAAACGATGCTGCATTCTCCTATCGCCCTCACACTGGCCACGCCAGAACAAGTGTGATTCAGGTTCTTCAGACTGGCCAGACTTCTTGTGCTAACACTGATCATGCTCTCAGACCGGCCAGGCCGGCCGTTGCGCCACTGATCATGCTCCCAGACTGAACTTCCCTCCATCAACCTCGGTCAGTCAGGGATCCTGCTCCCAGCATCCGGAGGTCTCCACCTAATGTGCTGGATGCTGTCCAACGAACCCTTTCTTCGGCTGGTCTTCTGACGACACTGCCGCCACGGCTGCACCGGGACGACACCTGTAAACCGAAGATACACGATAGCGTTAACGCCTCTGCGCTTCGTGCTACATCGACCATGCACCTGTTACAGTGGTAGTGACCTTTCCTTACGCACTTGTTCCACACTGGACTGCAAGCCTCGACACCCTGCAACCACAGTTCTCCACTGGCTGCCATACCTGAGGACCTTGAGGATGGCTCACCCATATCAAACAACGAGGCCCCTCACCTCCTCACGCAGGACTTAGAGCGGCCTCCCAGCAGACAGCCAATCCCATCCTGGAACCTGGACATCCAACCTGGAACTCCATGCAGGCCTCTACTCGAACCTCCGTGCTAGGCCCCTCTGATGCCCACTACTATCAGCTCGCCTCCCTCCTGACAGTGGTTACGGCTATGAGGACCTGTGACATCAAGGCCCTACCCATAGCTAGGGACCACATCCGCTGGGAGCCACATGGCTTTCGACCATCGGCTTTCCACCAAGAACCAGTCCCCCTCCTTCGAGCCACCGGACACTTCCCTACCATCTCTGGCTTCTCACACCGGGGACATATTCGACAATCATGGTGCTCTATCAGGACCCTGAAGCCGTATTTGCCCCGAACAAGGGGCCTAAGAGGGAGTTCCTCTCAGCCGTTCACCTCTACCACCAAGCCTTGCCATCCATCGTCTTGGTACACCATTGCCAACTGGGTCGTCATCCAGTCGTCAACCATCAAGCTGCAGGCCCAGACTAGCCATCCAGGCTGGATCAGCTAACCCAACAATACATCAAGGCCCATGATGCTTGAGCGGTCTCTGCATCCTGGTCCTACTTCAGGGGAGTTTCATGCTGGAAGTGCCCCTCCGTTTTCACCTCCTACATGAGGGACGTCTTGCAGAGCAACTCAACTCACGGCAGGACGGTCCTGGCCCCAACAACTCGGAGCCCAGGAGACCCTCCAATCATCTGGCACCTGGGTGAAACCCGCACGGACCTCCACCCAGGGTACAGCTCTTTAGGGGTAATGTACATGTAAAATCGTACATGTGTTACTTTACCTCCTCTACGCTAACCTGGCTCATATCCACCTTCCACCTGACACTCCTCGTAGCCAACCCGCCACCGGGATCCGGTGCCACTCTGCATATCGTAGTAACCGTCTGGGGTAGGTTGAATGCAGTAGACTCTCCCCCACCTGTTGTGGTTTGAGTCTACTAGTTCATACCTACCCCAGACGGTTACGTCCCGCCCGTCCTCCCCACTCTTGGCTTCGAGGTGTTTAACTTCGAAAAGAAGGACGATCATGGCGGCTATGGCGGTACGCATTGTAGGAGGTCAGGGTGCACCACGGTTGATCAAGTCTTTTCAGCGAAGTAGCAAATAGGCGCAGGGGAATTTGCATATCGTAGTAACCGTCTGGGGTAGGTATGAACTAGTAGACTCAAACCACAACAGGTGGGGGAGAATTCAGTTTAAAGTTATGCCGTTTTGTTTACTTGTAATTGGATTTATTCTGTCCGCCTAACATGTGCTTAGTACGGTCCCGCGATAGTCTGTTTTGGTAAAATTGATGTTCTATATGTAGTCTAGACAATTTCAGTTCAAAGTTTAATATGTCCTTTTGTGTATCTAAATCCCAGTATTCAGTGTATATTAAGGTCTTGCTAAATATCGTTGATGGGTCTTTGATGTTATATTAGAGTATATGTCATTTCGTGTATCTAAAATTTAAATAATTTTGTTCGCCTTCAGATTTCTGTGCTTTTCAAGGTCTCGTTAAGTGTGTCTTTGATGTTACTGTGTGTTGGATTTATGTAGACAAGAAGATTTTCCTACGGGACAATAAATGAAATGAATGAGTGAATAACACATGTTCATGTGGAAAGGTACACAACAAAACTCAACACCAGTATCTATAATCAAAATACTTCACAATCTGTTTCAAGGTTCTTTCATACTGGATGGTACCCAGGTCAGTTAGATGTACTCCATCCAAACTATATCTGTTATGTTTTAGACCACGGTGTTCCCACACCCACCAGAAGTCTTCATGGAAGGTCCCTTCCGTCAACATAATATTAAACTCTTCTGCCCTCTGATTGAATTCACTCAATGAAACCTGCCCCTCCCTTAGATTACCAGCTCTAGGTAACACAGGCAAAGAAACTATCACTTCAGAATGAATACCCCAATCAGATAAACCAGTAATCCAGTTACTATAAATCGAATACAACTTTGTTGGACTCATATCCCTGGTACACAAATGTGTGTGGTTTCATGGCTTCTGACTGCCAAACGAACAGGGATGGTTGACTATTGGGGTCACCACCAACGAAGGGCTGGATGGCTCAGTTGGTGGAGCGCCTGTACGGTATTCGGGGGGTCGCCGGTTCGAGTCCCGCTCCAGTAAATTTGTCTTTGTTCACTTTTCAATGACTTTAAACTCAGTCAGTTTCCCTTATTTCACGAATATATTAATCAAAAAGCCGTATCCTCTTTGAGTGATCCCCCATGTACCGTTCCCAGGTTGCAGCATTGTTGCGTGTATCATTGAAACGATCC
Source organism: Astropecten irregularis (assembly GCA_963971285.1). Taxonomy (NCBI): domain Eukaryota; kingdom Metazoa; phylum Echinodermata; class Asteroidea; order Paxillosida; family Astropectinidae; genus Astropecten; species Astropecten irregularis. The sequence goes on from OZ020257.1 coordinate 9,244,644, forward strand.
CTGGGGTGTGGCGGTGTGTGCGTGGTTCCATGGCTTCTGACTGCCAAACGAAGAACAAAGATAGTTGACTATTGGGGTCACCACCAGTTGGTAGAGCGCCTGTACAGTATTCAGGAGGTCGCCGGTTTGAATCCCGCTCCAGTCAATTTTTCTTTGTTCACTTTTTGTTCATTAATTTATTTATTTCCTTATTGTTTTGTTCTTTGTGAAGCGCTGTGATACAATGTACATGTACTTTGTGAGAGCGCTCTATGAATGCCTGTTATTATTATTATTATTAAATCATTGGTTCCCATGTCTAGAATAAGTACTGAGGGCTTAGTCTAATGCACTGTGGTGTTTATCCGGCAGTAACTCCTGTAAAGAAGCTAGATACCCCAACGACTTGGGCAATCAAAATGGATTAGTATGTTTACCACGGGTACTTCTTTTTGACCTTCTGACAAGCCTGTCATGGCCACCAGAGTCATCAACACCTGTGATAGGCTCCCCAACTTTTTGTCTGTCAATCGGTTGAGTAGCTACACTCGGAACCTGCTCATCAGCACTGCCATTACCCTGCATGAAACCCCAATCTGAGTCACAGCACATGCGTACCTATGCCAATTGGTTCAGCATTTGCCTTCGCATCATAAGCAGCCTTGTTACAAGCACAAGTTTTAGCAACTCTATCACCAACTAATTCCTTGGCCGTGTCTATCAACTGTGACTGTTCCCTTACAAAGTCCCATTCCCAATCACCTGTTTTCCCCAGCATCTGATCCAACGGTATGAGCGGTCTCACCCAAACATTAGAGTGAAAGGAGCTACCCCAGTCACACAATGAGGTGTGGCATTGTAAACGAACACCAAATGTGCCAGCAAATCTGGCCATTTGCGTCTATCTTCTTCCCTGAGAGATCTAATTAACTCAAACAGTGTTCTGTTGAATCTCTCTGCCTGTGCATTTCCCTCTGGGTGATAAGGAGTTGTTCTGGATTTAGTTATACCGTGCAAAGCACAGAGTTCCCTTATAACCCTTGAATCATACTTTGCAGACAGACATCAGAAGATTCAAATTGATGATGCTGTCTCTGACACTTTCTCGGTACCCTTTGGTGTCCCTCAAGGTTCATGACTGGGCCCTCTGTTATTTACCCTCTATACAGGCAATTTTATTATAAATGTTCAACAGAAATTTCCATGAATAACTTGTCACTGCTACGCAGATGACACACAGTTATACATGTCATTCCGACCTGATATATATGTTCAAAACCAAAACATCTTAAATTTAGAGGCTTGTGTTGACTATATTCGCATATGGATGTTACAGAATAATCTGAAATTAAATGACAGTAAAACTGAATTGTTGATTATTGGTACAACGAAACAGGTATCTAAACTTAACTTTGATAACCTTTCTGTTGGAGATTGTTTAATTAGACCATCCACCAATGCTAGAAATCTAGGAGTTCTTTTTGACACACATTTGACTATGGATGCACAAATTATAAATATATGCAAATCATCTTACTATTTGATCTATAATCTTAGACCTATCCGGAAATATTTTGACGAGGACAGTATGAAATCTATTGTTCATGCTTGTATTATGTGTAAATTAGATTATTGTAATGGTTTATTGTATGGACTTCCCGACTCTCAAATAGGACGACTACAGCGGGTCCGGAATACTTGTGCTAGGCTAATTAGTGGTCATTCTAAATTCTCCCGAATTACTCCTCTCTTGAGAGATCTTCATTGGTTGCCAGTACGACAAAGAATTTCATTTAAGATATTGCTTATTGTTTATAAAGCATTGATGGGTCTAGCTCCAAGCTATATTAATGAATTGTTAAATTTTAAATCATGTACACATTTTCATAACTTGCGTAGCTCACGAGATACATTATTGTTACAAGTACCATCATATAAAACAAAAGTAACTCTGGGCGATCGCTCATTTGTATGCGCAGCCCCTTAAATATGGAATAATTTACCATTAGTGATTCGTAAATCACCATCTGTATCTGTATTTAAATCTAAACTGAAGGCACAAAGCATATCAGGAGCTCTTGCAGCGCAGAAGAATATATTTATATAGTTTCTGCGCTATATAAGTTTATATTTATTATATTATTATTTATTATAACCTCACCCTCAAAATTCCTCCCTTGATCACTGTGAATCCTACTAGGGATGCCAAATTGGGTGAACCAATGCTGAATAAGGGCTTTCGCCACAGTAACAGCAAGCTGGTCTCTGCAGGGCACAGCTTGTACGAACTTCGTATTTACATCTGTGATCACCAGAACATCTTCAAACCCACCCTTACTCCTATCAACCTTTACGAAATCAATCGCAACTACCTCCAAGGGTCTGAATGCAAGCAAGTGACGCATGGGCATCCTGGGTTTAGGTTGTGCAGTCTTAGCCATCAAACACTGCCTACACCGGCCAATGTACTGGCGTACCCTGGTGGCCATGGTCCAGAACACTCTCCTCCTATAAGTGCACAAGTCCTGGTCACGCCCTGATGCCCCCATCCATCATGACAGTCCCTCATGATCCGAGGAATAAGACATTCTGGCATCAAAATCTGGAACAATTCTCCATGCAATGGATCATTGACCCAGCGGCAGAGTACTCCATTCTTTTCCGCAAACCTTGGCCACTGCCATACCCATGCGTTCAACTCCGCAGAATCAACAGCATGAGTCACTGGTTCCCCAGGCTGCCAACCAGCCTCCCAACGTTTCCAGATAATCCCTAATATTGGATCCTCCCTTTGCAAGGACGAAATCTGGTCTGAAGACCATGACGGAAACACACTAAGCGGGCTTGCACCCACAGAGTGCTCTCACGAAATGGATCCACTAGCTTCTAAAGTGCTCCTCAAACAATCTGCACGGATAAGAATTGCACTGGAATGTATTCTAGACTGCAACACCTGTTCTACTTCACTAAATAAACAGTGACAATGACTTGGATATCTACTTAGGGCATCAGCACATTTGTTAGAAGCGCCTGACCTAAACCTAACATCAAAATTAAATGTAGCAGAATGAGCCACCCATCTAATTTCGCATGCCCCCATCTTAGTTGTTTCCAGGTGCCTAAGAGGATTATTATCTGTGAACACTGTAAATGGTAACCCAACCAGATACTCACGGAACTTGTCAACAACTGCCCACTTGAATGCAAGAAGCTCCAACTTGAATGAACTATAATCTGGATAATTGCGCTCTGCACTCCTAAGCCCCCTACTAGCATAGGCCACAGGGTGTCGCTTCCCCTGCTCGTCTTCTTGGGCAAGACATGCTCCTAGCCCCTTGAGTGAAGCGTCAACCTCTAGAACAAATGGCTTAGTGAAATCTGGATAACTCAAAACAGGAGCCTCAGTGAGTGCCCGCTTCAACTTATCAAATGCATCTCCTGCCTCCACTGTCCATTCAAATCGTTTCTGGCCTGATCGAGGTCTACCCTTTTCCAAGGAGGGCAACAACTTCTGCAGCGGTGCTGCAATCTTAGAGAACCCACTAATAAAGTGTCTATAATACCCCGCTAATCCAAGGAAAGATCTCAATTCCTCTGCCAGAGTTGGTATTAGCCAATCTCTAATCTTCTGGATCTTGTCGGCATCAACAGATACACCATCGGAACTCACAGTATGACCCAGATAGGACACTTCTGTCTGGAAAAACATACACTTTTGCCACTTCACTTTCAATCCAAAGTCAGTAAGCCTTGTGAACGCCTTATCTAGTCTACTAATGTGTTCGTCTAAATCACCTGCGAATACTAGGATGTCATCCAAGTATATAAGAAGTTCTGCGAGTTTCATGTCACCCAGACACATTTCCATCGTGCGCTGAAAGGTGCCTGGCGCATTGGCCAGCCCAAAGGGCATTCGGGTATACTCAAACAACCCGAACGGTACACGAAAAGCAGTTTTCGGTACAGACTCTTCATCCATCACAACCTGATGGTATCCATGCGCCAAATAAAGAGACGAAAAATAGTGCGCACCACGCATAGCCTCCAATGATTCATCAATACGCGGCAGGGTAAAAGCATCACATACTGTTTTTGCATTCAGTTTTCTATAGTCGACACATATTCGCAGCGTTCCATCACGCTTCTTGACAAGGACTTTAGGGCTAGCATAAGGATTCTCGCTCTTTCTCACAATACCCTGTTCCAAAAATGTCTGGATCAAATCTCTAACCTCCCCAACATGCTGACGGGATATCCGACGGTAAGGCTGACTTACTGGTGTATTATCTGTAGTTATGATCTTATTTGGGACTTTATCGCAAGTTCCCAAGTCAAGTGACCCTTTCGAGAAAGCATGATCATGCTTCTGAATCAATCTAACAACCCGATCCAGTTCGCCAACACCCAAATCACATGAATCAAGATCCACTCCAGGTGGCAGCTCATATGAACTCCCATCTGCCAACACATGTGCTACAGGTCTCTGCGGTACATCTATACCAGTAACTAACTCTGGTCCCGGCTCCACATAGCCATTCTCAGGTGGACCCTCACCATCAGCCGACTGGGCTAGTATCCTATTCACAGAAACTTTGATACCACCATCCTGGACATCACAATCCACCTGTGCTGATGGAAAAACCTCACAAAGGGAGGCTTAACTTGCGTATGAGGAGCAATGGAAACTGACTGTAACCCCAAATTCGCTACCAGAACCATAACTTGGTTCCCTTTCACAACTCCACAGGAATCATAGACCCTCACACTACTGCCTAACCCCGATTCCCCGTGATTTCCCTGCAAGGCCACTGTCCTTCCATCCCATGCCCTTTGAGGTGCTCGCACATTTCATGCAACAAATCGTGCTTCCCTTGGGGGATTACACGTGACACAGCACCCAGTCCGAACCACCACTGGTCGCGTTTGCCTAGACGAAGCAACACATGGCTGCCTTTCGGTCAAATTATACCAATGTTAGGCTACATACCTTTACAATGAGGAAATGTGCCTCAACCACTTGGTTGAAAACCCGTAAGGGAATCTGGACATAACCCTCTATTGGTACTTCGCATTGCCCTACACCGAACACATGCAAATGGGTACCCACTGGTTTCACCCCATTCAAAGCGACGCGTTCTAGCTGCGACGCGTTGCATTTATGCAGTGAGTCCATAGAGAAAGGATGCGTCTTAAGTCTGCGACGCATCGTAAGTTTTATGAAATTGGCCCATGGTCATGTTTTTGTCACAAAGAAAGACCTTGCCTAACATTGACTTTTGGCGAAAGAATTATGATCCTAGCTCTCGCCACTTTCGAATGAGGAGCCACTTCCTGTTTGACCGGAAGTAGAGGTCACAGAGGTCAAGCAATGTGTCACAAAGAAAGACCTTGCCTCATGCCTAACATTGACTTTTGGGGAAAGAATCATGATCCTGCCTCTTACGACTTTTAAATGGGGAGCTACTTCCTGTTTGACCGGAAGTAAAGGTCACAGAGGTCAAGCAATGTGTCACAAAAAAAAGACCCTCCCTAACATCGATATTTGATGAAAGAATTATGATCCTAATTCTTACCACTTTTAAATGAGGAGCTACTTCCTGTTTGACCAGAAGTAGAGGTCACAGAGGTCAAGAAATGTGTCACTAAGAAAGACCTTACCTAATATTTACTTTCGGTGAAAGAATCAACTTAATATCACGAACCATTGAATTTTTGTTGACTTGTAAAGATTTTGATTATTAATTTTAATTTCTTGTAATTTGACACCTGATGACATCATGATGACAAAAAAAGTTTCGTGGAGACAACTACGCTATAGGGACTTTGTCTGGACCAAGTTTGGTTAAGATCGAGAGAACAAAGTGGCGTCAACAATGTCCCTGTGCAAAGTCTATGGGAATTTGGTGACAAGAAGAGGAAGAAGAAACTAGAAATTGATGGCTGCTGGAAACAGCACATACGGCTTTTCTGCCTATGATATAAAATATTTCTCTCATTAAAACACATCACTTATATGGTTTGATTAAGATAAACGTGGTTTAAAAGTGACCATATTTTGATTGCAGAGCAAATGACAGCATGAGGAGATTCCCCCTCTAAAAACTCCGGCCTTTACCAAACCAGGATTTGGTTGTTTACCTTAGATTCTGCCTACAGTAACATTGTATCTAATTAATCTCCTGAGGCAGCTATCCCAACACAAGAGCCCAATGTCTCTGGACCAGACAGCCTTGTAACTAACTACCGGATCTATTTTTAGCTCACAAGGTGGTTGTCCATGCAGTTCTATACACACACAAAAAATCTAGATTTTTGTTGTTTGTGGACCAATTTTAATGATCAAAACTAGACATTGTGTTTGTGGGAACAACCACTAGGTGTTCGGGGTCTCATTTTGTATAGTGGAACTGTTATGTGAACAAGTTGGAACGTATATAAATTTGATCAATCGTCCCTCATATAATGGCATATTGAAATACACTTAAACTGTGTGACTGATCAAATACTGGTCATGATGATTGCTGTATTCGTACACTGACTGATAAAGTATGGAAAATGGCGTCACCTTTAAATATATATATTATATAACAATGTCTGGACTACAACTCCCGGTTAGTTCATCACAAGTATTAAACTGAACATTTACATACATCATTTAATGCATACGATGTAAATATTTTGCAATAATCACTGATGTACACATGTACGTCATGTGATTACTGAGTAAACAGTATTTGAATAATTTAATGTTACACGTCATTTTCCCTTTAAAAGAGCATAACTTCTGGTTGAATTACGTCACATATTTCAAACTTCGCAAACATTTCAACAAAGTGCATTAGTGCTTCAGACTCACCAAATTTGGCGTAAATCCATTGTTTACTTTCGGATTACGTAATCACTGTATATCTTTAATCAACCATAGAGGACGCTATGAAGCCTGTATGACATCATCGTTTATGTTTTCTAAAAGCCCAAGAACTACTCTATCTTTTACCCCCGCTGTTTATGTGCCCAAACCTTTCCTTTTTGAGTTATTTTGAGTCTTCAACTTCTGGTAACACCGGAAGTGAAGGTCATTTATACACAACACTGAATATATTATAAATTGTTGAGATTCACGTGGTGAGTAACATTTGTCAATATCAAAATCGTAGGTCATGTGGTTCTCAAGTTATAGTGCGCCAAAGTTTTTCCTAAAAATGCGTGTAATTTGATACCCGATGACGTAATCATGATGTCAATCTTCTAAATACAACTTGGCATCGTGACCGAACTTCCCAGCCAAGTTTCAAGTCGATATCTTGTAACTGTCACCAAGAAGTCTTGCTGACAAGTTCGGGAAGAAGGAAAATAACAAAGAACTAGACACACCTACAAAATTTGGCAGAAATCTATTGTTTACTTTAGGATAAAGTAATCACTGTATATCTTTAATCAACTGTAGAAGACGCTATATAGCCCGCATGACGTCATCGTTTATATTTTTGAAAGCCCAAGACCCTCTCTATCTTTAATCCCTTGGTGTTATGTGCCCAAATCCTTCAGTTTTTGAGTTATTTTGAGTCAAACTTCAACTTTACGTGTTGAGTAACATATGTCAATATCAAAATCGTAGGTCATGTGGTTCTCAAGTTTAATATAGAGCATCAAAGTTTTTCCTAAAAACGCGCGTAATTTGATAAGTCTTGCTGACAAGTTTGGGAAGAAAAAAAAGCAAGAAAAAAAAAAGCAAGAAAAAAAAACTCGAACAATAACAATAGATGTTCGGCTTGAACCCGAACATCTAAAAAAAAAGAAAATATGGTTTAACAACTAGACAAAAGCAAATATGGCACTACATATAACATTTATTGGTCTCTTAACACCAATGAGAAAGGGTTTGGAAGGCCCACTTGTCAGTCAGTCAAGTGGTACTAATAATTTCTAGCTTGTGGTTGGGCTGGTTTGGTCCCAGGAGATTACTCCTTGTTACAAGGCCAGCTCTCCAGATCCTGGTATAGTTTTTGCAAAATATTCAGAGTATAAATCTTATATTCGGTTTATAGCTTTAAAATGTTATGGCTGACATGGAGCAATGTACGTCTGTGGTGGCAGTGATTGTTGGCAGGCATAGTTTAATTTGAGGCACAGTTTCTGGGGTGTCTATATACAATTTCTAGCTTATCGCAGGGCATGTCCAAGCTCACTGATTACATAGAACCAAACATATGCCACAGAACTTCCATACCTTTATTCTGCTATTTAATGCTTTTTGGGATGACGTTGATTTTTCAGCCTTTTTAAAGAAAAAATGGTTTTTCCACTGTACCTTCCGGTCTGATGATGTCACGATTGACCCAGTTCCCAAGCGATTTTTTGAGTTTTTCACCAACTAATTTGCATAATTAAAATTGCCTTCAAATTACCATTATTTTCTTCAATATCTCTATACCAGTTTCGTAAACTTGATGAACTAAGACTATTTATCCATGTTTTGAGGATTGGATGATATGACTAAACAGCATTTAATACAATGAAGGCATATACTTGGTAATTATTGACAATCATTAATGAAATTATGCAAATGAGTGACCGCCATTACAGAAAAATATGATTTCTGCGATATCTTTGTACGTAGATTTTTAAAAGTGTGAAATGAAGGTTTTACACCTGTAATTTGAGGGTCAAAGAATGTGATTAGTGATAAGCCAATTGCCCAAAATGTGTTATTCTGTTGTCGGTTAATAATTCTTTGGGCGAACGATGTATCACATTTCAACGGCTCTGTCTTCAATTTAAAGGTAGTATCATGCTTTGGTTTTTGTCAAAGAAAAATAAAATTATGGGCAAAAATACCAAGACAGATCCAGTAACAGTCATCTGTGAAAATTTCAGTCCCATACGTTGCTCACTTTTTGAGAAAACAGTGAAAAACAGCCACAGTATTAATTCTTAAGTCTTTTATTTTTGATCTTTTAAAAGATTTTTATGTGTATTATGAAGTCTGGTGCATCAAACATTTCAAGTGATTACATCAGATTTAGAGACTGAGTTCAGTTATCAGTTTATCACTTTATTGGTTGCATGTACATTGTACACCTTGCCGTGCATTGTAACCCAGACTAGCTGCATTTGTACCGTTGTGTTTTGGAATGCTTCTATCATGCACCAAAAATCATTTTCGGGCAACTTTCATGAATTGTACTCAATGACATCAATGCAGGCTGTAGTCCTGAATCACCACGTTTCCATCCCATGATGGTGGGTGCAGGAGGTTCAAGTACTTGGCAGTAAGCATTTCTCCAAACCAATGCTTGATTGTGCACTCACATCAAATGGAAGCAGAGAGCATCAATAGTCGGTGGCATCGCTTCTGGTTTACCAGTCTTTGAGAGCAGTATATGCCTTGCTGCATCAACAGAGTCTGTTTTGTGTACACTCATATATTCTACAGACAAACATTTCTGCTGACTTTTTGGAGTGATTTGCAATTTAAGAAGTGGTGTCACACCCAATTAATGCATGAAATGGTAACAGAGCTTCTGCTGAATCTCTTGGAAGGCGGTGGAAAACTGCATCAATGGGAATGTATCAACATTTCTTGTTGATTCTAGACATCATGGAGAGATGTTCACATTGCATAGGTTGGAGGTAGGAAACCAAAAGTAGGAGAACATCTATATCCCTTGATGACACAACAACCGTTTTGAAACAGTTGTGCATAGCATGTAACTCCAACCTAGTGTCAGGTTCTTCATGTGTGGCTCTCAATTGAGTCAGATCTGTTGTTGTCTTTGATGACCTAACCTCAAGTTCATCTCTGGAAACCCCCAGCAACCGCTACCTCCACGACCGAGAGAAAGTTTGTCCAGTTGACAGGGATAGGCACATCATGACCCTCAACAATTCGTCTGATTGGTCGAGCTGCCTTTGTACGTCGTGTTCTGGTTGCTCCTTTGATTGTCTCCTTTCTGTATCCATCAAACACAATATCAACCCGTTGATTGTTCAATAGGTCCTTCTGTTGTCAGGCTTTCCTAGAGCAGCCACCAGTGCTTGTCCATCCATGATGAGGCAAGACGACGATGGATAAAGCTCAATAGGTCCTTCTGTTGTCAGGCTTTCCTAGAGCAGCCACCAGTGCTTGTCCGTCCATGATGAGGCAAGACGACGATGAATGAAGCTCAATAGGTCCTTCTGTTGTCAGGCTTTCCTAGAGCAGCCACCAGTGCTTGTCCATCCATGAAGAGGCAAGACGACGATGGATGAAGCTCAATAGGTCTTTCTGTTGTCAGGCTTTCCTAGAGCAGCCACCAGTGCTTGTCCATCCATGAAGAGGCAAGACGACGATGGATGAAGCTCAATAGGTCCTTCTGTTGTCAGGCTTTCCTAGAGCAGCCACCAGTGCTTGTCCATCCATGAAGAGGCAAGACGACGATGGATGAAGCTCAATAGGTCCTTCTGTTGTCAGGCTTTCCTAGAGCAGCCACCAGTGCTTGTCCGTCCATGATGAGGCAAGACGACGATGGATGAAGCTTGATAGGTCCTTCTGTTGTCAGGCTTTTTCTAGAGCAGCCACCAGTGCTTGTCCGTCCATGATGAGGCAAGACGACGATGGATGAAGCTTGATAGGTCCTTCTGTTGTCAGGCTTTCCTAGAGCAGCCACCAGTGCTTGTCCGTCCATGATGAGGCAAGACGACGATGGATGAAGCTCAATAGGTCCTTCTGTTGTCAGGCTTTCCTAGAGCAGCCACCAGTGCTTGTCCGTCCATGATGAGGCAAGACGACGATGAATGAAGCTCAATAGGTCCTTCTGTTGTCAGGCTTTCCTAGAGCAGCCACCAGTGCTTGTCCGTCCATGATGAGGCAAGACGACGATGAATGAAGCTCAATAGGTCCTTCTGTTGTCAGGCTTTCCTAGAGCAGCCACCAGTGCTTGTCCATCCATGATGAGGCAAGATGACGATGGATGAAGCTCAATAGGTCCTTCTGTTGTCAGGCTTTCCTAGAGCAGCCACCAGTGCTTGTCCGTCCATGATGAGGCAAGACGACGATGAATGAAGCTCAATAGGTCCTTCTGTTGTCAGGCTTTCCTAGAGCAGCCACCAGTGCTTGTCCGTCCATGATGAGGCAAGACGACGATGAATGAAGCTCAATAGGTCCTTCTGTTGTCAGGCTTTCCTAGAGCAGCCACCAGTGCTTGTCTGTCCATGATGAGGCAAGACGACGATGAATGAAGCTCAATAGGTCTTTCTGTTGTCAGGCTTTCCTAGAGCAGCCACCAGTGCTTGTCTGTCCATGATGAGGCAAGACAACGATGAATGAAGCTCAATAGGTCCTTCTGTTTTCAGGCTTTCCTAGAGCAGCCACCAGTGCTTGTCCATCCATGATGAGGCAAGATGACGATGAATGAAGCTCAATAGGTCCTTCTGTTGTCAGGCTTTCCTAGAGCAGCCACCAGTGCTTGTCCGTCCATGATGAGGCAAGACGACGATGAATGAAGCTCAATAGCTTCGGGACAGACTATGTCGCCAGTTGACTTATCCATTACAGCTTTTAAATTGAATTTAATTGAATTGAATTGAATTGACGCTTGGTTTCCAGTACGGAGTGCACCGTTCATTTCGGCAAGTGACACAGGAACAGGAGCGCGTGTTTCAGGACAACTGGTAAGTCAACTAGATGACCTGCGTCATAGGCGTCAGAGGATGTTTCTATCTGCCTTAAGAACAATTCTCTTATTTTGGACTTTAGTGTCTTTGGCCGCTTCATACAGAGATGCAAACGTTTTTGCTTTACTCTTGTAAGTATAAGACGGGGACAGCTAGCTTATAATTGTCCCCATGTTCAGGTACAACAATCCTCTCTTCAGTGACTGTTTTTACCTTTTTCTTGTCCGAGTTGTGCACACAGCAATGAGTTAGGCTATGAGAGCTTACAAGGTAAGCTTTTCCTGATAGGACAAACTGTACAGTACCCTCAACAAGCATTCCACTCTCCTGCCAGACTTCAGCTAAATCTGATCCAGCCATGTGATCTCATATAGCTTTCAGAAAGTTCATGGAAATATGAAAGGCCACCAATGCGAGGGATTAATTTATCATGATATTTTTCCTTTGACCACTTCAGTTCCATGAGTTTGCAGGAAAGTGCTTGGTCAACTGTAAGGACTGTGCGCTCCTTGCCAAAATGTGAAGATATTGCCATGCACCTCTTCACAACTGTATTGAGTGTATCCAACTCATGAGCTGGGGCTAATATTATAGGCAAATATCCTACTGCTGTTTGCTCTAATTCCTCTGATGAGATTAACTGATTGAATACTTTCCAAAGAAGGTTTTGTGTCGCGCTCCTGACACCATGTCTGCTTCTTTTGCTTGTTGGACATTTTCTCCTTCAGCTTTCGAGAACCAGGTTTTGTCAACAGGAGCTGTGAATACCGGCTCGCTTGAGGCAGGGGTGATATTGATTGGATACAACTTCTGCAGGACATCAGGCACACTCAGCGTACGTCTAACAGTTGGATGTAACATCTAAAGTTCAGCATCTGCTTTTTGTCCCCGTTGCCATGTTTCCATTTGGGTGGCATGGAAAGTATTTTTTTGCCATCAAGTGTCTCACCAAGAATGTCAATGTTGTCTGCGGTCAAGTTGATTAAGTTGTTGGATACAGTGTTTAATTAATGGAATAATGGCTCCCATTGCTTGATCTATAGACTTGAGGGTGCTCTCAGCTAAGGAACTACCTACCGGTACTTGCAACACCTGTTCATTATAGTTCAAACAGTGTCCAGCCTTGTTGCAAACCTTGAGACCGTGTGGCTTGATGATGTGTACTGGCAAGACCAAGATGTTTGGGAGTCCATTTTTGCTGCCGCTGACACAGAAAACTACATCCTGTGCTATGCTTAGAACTCTGCTCTGGGCAAAATATTCACTGTTTTCAGAACTTTCATCCACTAGGGTCTCTTTACCACCCAAGATTAGCCTCAGCAATATATATATACATGTATAAACTATCTGGGATGCATTGAATGGCATATTTTAAGAATGGGTAAATTTTCCAATGTTATGTATTTGGCCAGTGCCCAAATAATTACTTTTAAATTATTTTATACATGTATTTCTTAATAACATTTTCCTATTGACGAAACATTGGAAAAGAAACTTGTTTAGACATCTACATGCTATTGTATAAGTGAGATGTTTTTAAAATTTGAATTTTTTAATGGTGGCATCTCATTTGCATATTTATTAATAAGCATACCACTAATTACATTAAATATGACCTAATAACTCAAAGTATGGCTTGCTCATATTCTCTGACCCTAAAAACATGTGTATGGATACTTCTTATTTCATATTTGCATAAATAACTACAGCTATATTAATGAAAAATGGGTAATTTGGCAGTCATATTAATTATGCAAATTAGATTGGGAACCAGGTTAATTGGATTAAGCGTACCTGAATTATGTAAGAAAGTCCGGTTCCCAACTTTTACCCCAAAATGCTCCTTGATTGTTTAACGGGGCCTTTTTCTGGAAATCCCACTAGTCTAAAACTTCACCACAGACATCAACTGAAAATGCATTTTTGATATTTTTCAACTTGCCGCTTGAGGGCGCTGGAATGTTTGATGACATCATTGGTCAAAATTTTAAGCATCACATAACTGCCAGAGACTGACATCGTTGGAACCAAGTTAATATCTTGCTCCAATTTCAAATTACAGGACACTCCCAGTCATTTTCCACCAGAAATAAGGGTCACGTGACTTCACGCACACACGAAAAAATGAAGACTTAAGTTGCTTGACACATTTTCAAAAACAGTAAGGCAAGGGAAAATATGGTTGAATTGATATCGATTTTTGAATATTTAAACCTATCCAAATTTGATTGCTTGTAATATGACACCTGATGACATCATGATTATGTCACTCTACATGGCAATAATCTGTCATAGGATCTATGACTCTGCAAAGTTTTATCAAAATCAGAGGTTGTTTAATGACCAAAAAGCTGTACATTAAATCAAATTTTTTTTCTTTAAAAATGTGCACAAAGTCAATGGGACAAATTAAATATTCAAAAATCTATAAAAGATCACATGATAACGTCATCATAAATGTTCGGCACACATCTACTCTATGAGGACTTTTTTTGACCAATTTTGGTTAAGATAAACTGTTGTCATGATGACGTCATTGCTATTTTTTAATATAACCTGTCCCGTATTGCATACATACCAAGTTTCATCCCAATATTGGACCTAGGGTTTGCTCTAAATGGGCATGTGAAGTTTGCCCCTTTGAGGCACTGTCGCGTGACCTACGATGGCGTCATGATGGATTATTTTTACAGGAGTTTCAGCAGTTATTGGCCACTATAGCTTCATTGGTTCCAAACCCTATAGGGGGCGCTTTGACCAATGAGCCACAAACAAGCACAGCTGGTCCTTCGTATATTCATTCGCAGACGGGCGGACATAATGTCAATTTATCCTTTGAATAATATTTCTATTAAAATGCCCCCATTTAGGCCAAAAATCTCCCCTTTTGAGGGGGGCTAGGACGTGACTTCAATCTCTTCCCCTTTTGAGAGCAGACCTGTGTAATGGCAAGTTCCAAGAAGCGATGGAGGCAAAGCGTTTGGAAGCTACAGATAGACTTAATCGTCGCACTGCATCCACCAAGGGGAATAGACAACCTCTGAGAACCTTGGGCCAACATTTTACATGCAAGCCTCTGAGACCCTTTCATCGGCAGGGCCGAACCTTTACATTTGGCCGCAGCTCAAACAGACAGCTGAGAGAGAATTCTAACCCATCCTGCAATTCCACCCTTAGTTCATGAATTCCAGTGCCTCGCCTTTGGCCTCTGAACAGCACCAAGTGTATTTACCAGAAAAGCAGTTGCCTCTATCCTGCAGAGGCAAAACATTTGGATGGTATCAGAGCTGGTTCAAATCCCACTCCAGTAAATTTTTCTTTGTCAATGACTTAAAATTAATCGTCAGTTTCCTTTGTGGTTATTTGATGGTTATAATAGTTAAAAACCCGCATCCTCATTGAGTGATCCCTCATGTACTGTTTCTCAGTTTGCAGTATCGCTAATGCTCCACGTATCTGAAATGATCCTTGGGACAAAGCGGTATGTGAGTGGTTTAATGGCTTCTGACTGCCAAATGAACAAAGATAATTGACAATAGCGTTCCGCACTAATGACGTCACATGCACGCACACCCATACCCCCACTCACCACATGTTTGGGTGGTCACGTTGCAATGTTTGTCTGAGGTTCGGTGCTATTTTTAGCGCAAGTGCGCAGCGCTATTAGGGACACCACCAACATAGGGCTGGATAGCTCAGTTGGTAAGAGCTCCGGTTCGAATCCCGCACCTGTCAATTTTTCTTTGTTCACTTTTCAAATGTAGACTTGTATTAATTACATAGTATTCTTAGCAATAGTTAACTTGAAATAATATAATTCTTGATACTGAGATCCAATCATTGCTTAAATTTAAAAACTTTATCTTCAGCAAATTTTACCTGTAGTAATATATAGACACGTGGAAGACAATTAAACTTTCAAACTGAACTTCAGAAATAAATGAGTAACAAATCATGAGACCAAATCAGCAATGGCTGTCAAAACGTGCGGGATTCCCAGTGTATATCATATGTCTGCCAAATTAATTTCTCAGAGGTACAGGCTTAACTTATTTTTTTCCTCTCTTCTCAGGGCAGGCAACGCATTATTTGGAGCACTTGAGTCTTGTACAGATGCAGTAAAGATCACCAGTGAGAATCATGTTGTCCAGTATGCCAACTCTGCCTATGAGCAGTTGACTGAATACACTAGTGAGGACATACTTGGTAAGGAAATGGATGACTTACTGTGTGGAGATGAGAATAAGACAGAACTTACGGATTCCATCAACTCTCAACTGAAAAAAGCCAAGGTAAATATTAACTTAAAAATGCACTGTAAGCCCCTTGTTTGCACTGCAAAATGAGAAATATTGAATCTTGAATTGTTTTTCGCTTCAATTATTGTAACTTTCACATCCTTTATAAAGAAAATTAGGGTAGCACTTAAGTGAGAAGACCATGCAAAATCTTGAAAAATCGACAAGGTGAGGGGTCAACGAATTAAGTTCAAATCTTGGCCATTGGATCCCCACCTGGTACCATATCACATGATAGAGTAGCTCGATCTATAATCCCACAGTGACCGAGTACGGGGCATTTGTAATTTTCGGCTGAAAGTGTACTTTTTTACTAATTTTGGAGGGTCAATTGAAGATGTTTTGGGGGTATAGTTACAACCGCGTTTCTGCCCTTAAACGTCATCGTTTATTGTCGAGTTATACATCAAAAGAAAGAACGTGATCTCCTCTACATGATGAAATAAAAATAAATGCTGTATTGCAGATATATAGGCGTTAGAGAAATAGGTATCAGCTTTACTATTGAAAAAAAGTAATGTACAAAGTAAGCTGTATCTCAATTAGTGCAGGGCTGACGGTCACCAAATTTGGACAAAATGGAATTGAAATACTATTGTACAAGGGCAAAAAATAAAAAATTTGTCAGCTCTTTTCGATTTTTTTTTGTTGGCGGTCAAATATATGCAAAATTCTTCAATCTGAGATTAACCTACAATGAACAGTTTTAGTGTTATATTGCATTTCATCATTTCACATTTTGGATTAGATTCTGTTTTGACCTTGCAAAATATTTATTTTAAAGTCTTTATGTAATGGGAAGGGTGGATCAACCCTTTGGTGCACACCTATAACTGATGTTGGAGCAAATTTAGGATCAGGCAGCACAGGTGCCGCGCCCACATTGTCAAAGTTATTATCCATTTTCTACCTGTCACCGATAGAGGGCGCTATAAGAAATTGGGGTAGTGTTCAAACTTCAATATGGCGGTCGGCGCGGCATGGATATCATGCCGTCTGTGCAGCTGCAGTGCAATTTTAAGGATTTTGAGCATTGTAAAGCCATCAAGTGCGGTGTTTATCGGTATTATCCGCGTAGAAACTTCTACCCAGCCTCAAAGTCTGTCAAAGAGAAATTATATTTCACCCTGGTGAGGCCCCTCCTTGAATATGGGAGTACTGCTTGGAACCCATATGTCACCAAAAACATCTCTTCACTTGAAAGAGTCCAGAGGCGAGCTGTACGTTTCGTCTGCAAGGATTTTTCAAGAAGAAGCAGCGTAACTCAGATGTTGGCTACCTTGGGCTGGACATCACTTGAAGAAAGGAGGGAATTAAACCAACTAGTATTTCTGTACAAGGTCATCAACAACATAGTAAACATTCAACCAGATGCACTGCAACCGAAAAGCAACAGACAAAGGAGGGGGAACAACTGCCAATTTAATGAAATCACTGCAAGAACCAATGTCCACATGCAATCCTTCTTACCAAGAACAGTCAGAAAATGGAACAAATTACCCCAAGATGTCATCAATGCCCCAAACCACATTCAATTTAAATCATTGATTTAGTTAATTATGCCACTCTCCAAGCCTCTTAGTTATACTTCCCCGAGGAATTCTAAAGAGGATAACCACCAAGTACCAAGTAAGTACAAGTAATGTATGTTCAGTGATCCTTCGTCACTGTACGAAAGATATACTTAGGCGTCTACTGCATTCAACCTACCCCAGACGGTTACTACTATATGCAAATTCCCCTGCGCCAATTTGCTGCTTCGCTGAAAAGACTTGATCAACCGTGGTGCACCCTGACCTCCCACAATGCATACCGACATAGCCGCCATGATCGTCCTTCTTTTCTCAGCGCCGCTATGAAACGGACGTGCCCTTCGTGGGCTCTTTCAATTTTCGAGTTTTCATTTCCCGCTGCTCTTCCAAACTGTATAGACTTGATATTTTTCCTTTTTACTTATCTGATTGACCGTTACCAATAAACAGTGTTCTCTTGTGCGTTTGTTTTTGGTATTTTTCTCTCTCTTTTTCTTTGTGCATCCTACAGGTACCGCGGTCCTACGTCGTCGCGGTCTATACACCTCTACGTGATGCCGGGGTAACGCACAGCCGGCTCTGTGCTTACGACCCGATGAAAGGCCTATATGCGGGGGAATGGATGAGAGTTTAACCTCATTCCCTCCGCGGTACAGCAAGTCGGAATGGCCGAGTTTGGGTTCGTCCCCTCATTCCGGGCTACTGCTGCTACCACTGCCAGTCCGAAGGAATTCCTGGCGGTTAGATACTAGGCATGCCTTGAAGGCTACGTGTCTAATCGTCCCGAAGAGGCCTACGGCCGGGGGTAGCTCGATACCACGGTCGCTACCAGAGCGGAGGGAGAACGCTCGCTACCGGAGGCGACGAAGGATGCCATTTAGGAAACATTGTTACGACCCGCTGAACAGAGGCTCGCCCCGGTTACGTTTCCGGTCTCCCGAGCTGATATACTAGCTGTCTACGGGTAAGAACCGTGATGACGCACTTTCGCTCCCCATGTCTGCCGGGCTCGATTGCGGACGTCTGCCCTGTCTGCGTGCAGCCTCCAGTGGTCCTAGCTATTATTTTGCACACTCCACGCCTATGTCCGATGTACAAAGCCTCAGACATCAGTGTATATGAGCAGTGCTACAATCGTACCACCGCTACGCCCGAGCGAACACCATTGCGGACCTCAGAGAGATGTGTAGAGGCTCGAGCAGCCAATGAGCACCGTGACCCCACGTCCATTGTCTGGCTCTACCCAGACAGAAAGCCATGGAGAGTTCCATACAAGGCTGAACTGCCAGACAGCTACTCCAGCCCGCACCATGCCACCGACTTCAACCCGCTACCATTAGCGGCCTCCAGTCGCCTATACAGGGCACAGTATGAAGGCTCACCTCGCCAAAGATCATGTGCTATTGCTGTGGGGTGAGAGAAGCGATATGCCTACCACCCCTCAGTCTGACGAGCACGATTGCGGACGTCAAAGGGACGTTCCTTTACTGCGTGGCCCAGCCGCATAGAGCTGAAAGCTTCAGGGGGTCACACACAACAAAGACCCCTCAACAGGTCTCGTCAGCCCAGCTTACTATCACAGCCCGTTAGTACGGGGAATGCGTATCCATCCCCTACTACATGTATTATTGTCAGCCACCTCTGATGCGAAGGGATCGAAGGACACGGGGCATCACGCACGGCTTTGTTAGCCGCGCTACCAGGCCCCCCTTCATTTGATACATGGATTGTCACACGCACATCCTTGCTATTGTTGGGCTCTCCCCAAGCGGAAAGATGTGGAGAGATCTACGTACACAGCTGCACGGCCCATCGTCCATACAAGCCAGGTCAACACCGTCGGCTTTGTCCCGTGATGCATCGGCGGTCACAATCAGTTGGACCCACTACAGTATTACACCGACGTCCAGTGACGATTGCCGCCTGGATGCGCCCACTTATCTGGCCCTCTCCGCCCAGTCCAAGCTCCATGGCGCAGTGTCACTTTTATTATAATAATAATGGACTCTTTTAATGCGCCGGTATCCGCCAAGCATGACGCTCATGGCGCATATCTATTATTATCCTTGGTCATCGGGCCACAATTTACAGCATACGTGTAATTCTTAGCTCGAGATGGACTTTATACGAGCCTTTTCCGACCATCACTCAACGAAAGCGGAGAGGCACCAACTCAGCCGTGATAGCCCTTTACGCAGCCAAGCCCAGCCGACTGTCACCCTCAGAGTCGGACTGTACCCGCGGTCAGACTGTCTCAAGTCAAGTCGTTCCACTTCCACGGCCGACTTGTCCTGTCCTATCCATACTGGAATCTGCTATACGCTGTACACGCACTTCGTACTGTACATGGATCCCTTCCTACTGTCCGGCTCTACTGGAGCGGAAACGATGCCGCCGGCTCGGCCCCAACTGCAGTCGACGCACATTGGGCCGAGTTGGCCCGCGGACGACTTAAGGCTAAACTCTATGCTTCCACGGATGCATTGATGGATAATACTTTCTTCCTCACGGAGCGGAAAGCTGCCAGGATTCCCATTTGCAGTTTTTTACCGCCCAATTGCCATGCCGGGCTCGGCCGCTTGCAGTCGACCTGCCTCATGGCGAGTTGTTCCCAGTCGAGCTGTCCAGTGCCCATGGGCCGATAACGCGTCCTACCTTAGCTCGACGCTACGGAGCGGTAACATGTACCCGAGACACGTACACTGAATCATCGTTCACTATCGCTACCGGAACGGAAAACTGCGAGAGTCCACACGCACTGCACGTAACTGCTCAACGACCACGCATCACAGCACTTCCGGGCGCATTGTGCAACCGTCAACATTTACGGCTTGCACACTACTACAATGACTACAGCCAAGACCGTTCCGTGGCTCCACATCGGTGACCTCGGCGACCCTGGCAGTCATAAGTGTACTACATGTATCCTGTTTGGACACTGGATAATGAATAGAGTGATAAAGGTGATTAAAATGCGAGCATGCATTGACTCGAAATTCGGCTAGCTCACTCGCCACGCATGTTGTCCTGAGGTCAAAGGTCATACATGTGATAATACATGTACATGTTTTATACATGTGATAATACTTGTACATGTACTGCTCACCACATAGAGGCCCAAAATATATTGGGTACTGGGAGGTGACTAGTCAACCTGATCTTGTTCTACCTCCATGACCTGGCGGTGTTACATAGTCTGAGATGAACCATCACTACTTATCACGCTTGCAACCTCTTCGGATCAGCTCACCTTCTCTCATTCTTATGCTTTGAAAAGTGATAAACACTGTACAAAGTATGGTATAGATTGGAATTTTCCTCCTTCCTTTCTGTCAAATTCTAGTTACATGTCGGCACTTATACAGTGCCGAGTCACTACATGCCAAGGCAGGAAAGAACCCGGCATGCGTCAACCCAGCCTACCTCCACCGTCAACTCCACAAGCTCACCGCTCGTTGCGGAATAGCTCCCGTTGACGATTGGCAACAACATTGCAGAACTCCGAAGCAGCCCTCTCGGACCTGCGGGACTTTTTTTCGACGTCCTTGAGGCCTTAAAATCCCCATCGGCGGAAAATACAAGGCAATTTTCTTCTCCATCGACTCTACTCAGGACATTGAAGAATTACCATGAATAGCTGTGGCCACAGTCCCTTCCACGAAGGTCAACATTTCCAGCTAATCATAACCACCAGGATGCTCAACACGCTGGCCCTATACCCAATGGGTATGGACCCCGTCGACACGTACCCCGCACCAAACAACCTCTGCGAGCAGGACCGAAGTCGACTCGGGCCAGCCCAACGGTCCCCAGTTCCTTTCTGCAGATCGCAAACTTGGGGAACACACAGGGAATTCTGACGCCTTACGTCTGGCTGTCATTCCACATCATCGGATGAGTAGGTCATCTCTGCCAATGACCTTACACCTGCTGCCACACACAACACGACACAGTCCAGAGTTTTCGACTCCCGGTTCCTACAAACCCCTGGAAGATGTCAAAAACACCCCGCTCAGGATACCCTTAGCATCCTGAGCCTCGTGGCCCACAGGTCTTTATAGAGAATGGCAGTGACCTGATCCAACCAGGTCACATTCTCCTGGTATACGTAAACTCGCCCACAACGCCTGGCTTCTCGGCCCAGATCTGGCTTCTCGGCCCAGATCTCGGCGAAGGACCGAACTACGTGTTCAAACGGTCCACTCGGAGCAACCATTGGACATCACCCACATGACGAACGCTGGACGTCAGTCACATACCCAGCATAGGCGTGAAGTCCCGACTCCAAGAACTCCAACCCCACTACAAGGATCAACTTGGAATAGTTCCTGGTGAGGTTTGAACCCGTATCGTCCGGACTGGCGCAACGAGTAGGCCGCCACTCCGTACCAGCATCGGAACCACAACCACTGTGAGATTCTTAGTAGCCCTGCAACACATATGCCAGCACTCTCAGTTATACCGAGAGCAAGCAAGAACATCTACACACCTACTCCTGACCTGTCACCCAGAGCGGATGGGTTGTGCCCCTCTGATCTGCGTCCCCGCCCTGGATCATCCAGGGGACGCCGGCAAGGACAACACCTCACTCCACCTTCCACTTCTCGACCGCCAATAACGACCCCACAGGTGGCCGCTGCGACCGAGACACTTGTCTGCCCTCCTACATAGCATGTATCATGTACAAGCCATCTTAGGCGCCCCATGTCGCCTCTAAGGACAGAACTGGCAGCGACTTACACCAAGCACCGGACACACGCCTCCAATAGTCGTGCGTACGGGCAGGAAACTTCTCACCACCGTCGAGAGGCAAACTAAGGGGCTCGGCCCGGACCAGTTGCGCAATGACCAGTCAATACTACCCGGGCCCGACACCCTCCACTACACTTGGCTTGGGGCCTACGGCCCCAAAAACCAACACCCAACACGCTGGACATCATACAAGGACCCTCACAGCGGAGCCTCACAACGACGCCTCTGTCATGGCTACCCGGTGACTGTTTATACCTTCCCCGATGTGGTGCTACGAAGATGCTCCCTCTCCTTCTCCTACTAATACACCACTAATGGCTATGGCGGACCTCTGCCTACGCACCAGCTCCACACCAGGCTCCAAGTTTCTTCTACCCGCAGCTACAGGTCTGCTTGGACTACATGCAATGTTTTCAAGGATGGCCCTCCCCTCTCAACCCATGTGGCTAATGCACACACCTCCTATGGGCCACGTCCTACCGAATGGCCCCTAGCACACTACCGTGCATCTACTAACCTTCCTCCTGTCAGTGGTTACGCCTACGAGGACCAGTGAGATCAGGGCCCTATCGATAGCTGAATGCCACATACGCCGGATGCCACACAGCACTCGACTCCATCCAACCATAGGCTTCCTCACCAAAAACTGATGCCCTGTCTTCGAGCCACCAGACACCTCTGTATCATCTCGGACATCGCGCTCCGGTGACCCGTCAGGCAAGCTAGGGTGCCACGTCAGGGGTCTGAGGTGGTACCTAGCCCAATCTAAGGACTTGAGTAGGAACCCCTCTCAGCCCTTCGCCACTACCACGAAGCCCAGCGTCTAAAGTCACGTTTATCCGCTGGATCGCCTCGACTGTCAAGTTTGCATGCCCAGTCTGCCCATCTAAACAGGGCCAGCAAACCCACTGATACATCAAGACCCAAGATGTGAGTACAGTACTTGCATCCTGGTCCTATTTCTGAGTTCTGTCATCAGACTTGGACGAGGCAGCATGATGGAAATGCCCCTCCATTTTCTCCTCTTGCTACCTGAGGGACGTCCTGCGGAGCGACTTAACTCATGTACGGCAGGAAAATCTTGGCTTCACCGACCTGGAAACCAGGATTCCTTCAGGCCTGCTGACAGATGGGCAAGACCTCCACAGAAGCTCTGCCCATGGCGAACTCACGATGGGCATTGTGCCCATTATGCTAACCTGATTCATATCCACCAAACTTCCCTGGCTCTCCATGTAGCCAGCCCACCACCGTAACTCGGTGCCACACTGCATATAGTAGTAACCGTCTGGGGTAGGTTGAATGCAGTAGACTCCCCCCCCCCCCCACCTGTTGTGGGTTGAGTCTAATACCTACCCCAGACGGTTGCGTCCCGCCCGTCCTCCCCACTTCTGGCTTCGAGCCTCCTGGCTTCGAAAAGAAGGACGATCATGGCGGCTATGTCGGTATGCATTGTGGGAGGTCAGGGTGCACCACGGTTGATCAAGTAGGTATGAACTAGTAGACTCAACCCACAACAGGTGGGGGGGAATTTGCAGAAAAGTGGAAAGTGCCCGCCCTGAATGTTGCTGTAGTAGTGTAGAGTGGAAAGTTATTCTCCTGCGATGTGGATTGATAATGGTCTATTGAAAGCATATAAATAAAACTTTTGTCAGCAGTTTTTGGTATAAATTTACAGGAGCATGTTTTTAGCACTATTTAAGAGGAATTTAGCAGGTTTTGAGGAAAAAAAAAAATGGGTGAAAGCTTCAAGTTTGAAACACATTGCACATGGAAATAACCTCTATCACCCAGCATACATGTTTGCATGTTGGTTCAGATTATTTTGTTGCAGGGGCAAAGATAGCGGGGGATGGGTTGTTGGAAGGGGGAGGGGGTTACACCACCAATATAAAGATATATATATTTGTGCACAGTGCATTATACAATGAAAATACGACCCAGGTAAAGGATCATATATCCCCCGTCTGAGGACATGTCTATGCCACTGTTTTGTTGGTCACCGACTCTCTGATGACATGAACAAAAATTATTTAAAAATATCCAGCAAAGGAACAGCATGAAAGGAACAGAAAATTGCCCAATTTGCATTTTTCAGTGTACTCTGCAGATATCTCAATGATTGCGATTCATCTCAAATTTGTTACTGCGTCCCTCAAGCTTTTTAGTCTTTAGGGTGGGTATTTAGGTTCCTTTAGATTCTATCAGCGTAAATTTATTTGGGGCAGTTGCAGCTGGTAGGTCATTATTCTGTTGGATTTCTTTCAAGCCCCCCCCCCCCCCACCTTGCAAAGCAATATAGTCCTTTATTTTCAGAAAACAAAATGACACACAAGGCACTTTCATAATTTAGAGGTGACAAAATTGATTCCTTAGAAACTGTCTTCATTTATTGTTAAAAAATGAATATTACACAATCATCTTAAAACCATATGAATGTAGGTATATTGTTGCATACACAAATAACGAGGAAAACCTTTCTGTTGTATGTGTCACAACAATAGAGGGTTTGCAGAAATATTGTCAACATCATCAGTTCTCGAAAAGACGAGGTAACAGGGGAGACCGGTGGCCGAACTCTCCCCAAAAGGGAAAAATTCATTTTAAAAAGGACAAATAAATAAATCCCCCATGTACCGTTCCCAGGTTGCAGCATTTCTGCATGTATCATTGAAACAATCCTTGGGGTATGGCGGTGTGTGCGTGGTTTCATGGCTTCTGACTGCCAAACGAACAAAGATAATTGACTATTGGGGTCACCACCGACATAGGGCTGGATGGCTCAGTTGGTAGAGCGCCTGTATGTTATTCAGGACTGGTCGGCAGTTCGAATCCCGCTCCGCCAGTCAATTTTTCTTTGTTCACTTTTCAATGACTTTAAATTCAGTCAGTTTCCCTTGTGGTTATTTGGTGATTGAAAAACAAATGAGTTAAAATCAGGGATTATCAATCTCAATGATTATGTAAAGCATGTAAATCAAAACCTTTCTTTCCACCAATCCTACATGTACAGTATTATCCTTTACAGCTCAATGTAATGACTAATGAGTGATTCAAATTTCAGAATTGTCGAATCCCACCTGAGCCAGGACATGATTTTTTGACGTGCACTCACAAGCACTGAATATACAGTGCTCATCCACGCCGGTGAAGGGCAAGCCTAATTTGCATATTATTGTTCTTGTTTCTCCCATGAGGTTCATGTTGTTCTGGAATTTTTTTTTTTCCGAAACAGAAATCTTCACAGATTTATAAAAGATGGTGCTGGTAGAAACATACGGTTACAATTTCTCTGCCCGAAATGCTGTATTTATCCAGAAAAGAGTACAACCAGTGGCCACATTTTGGGGGGGATTTTTTAAAAGATCAAAAATAACAGAGAAAAGACATAAGAAATACTGTGGTTTTCTAAAAAAGTGGACATCGTATGGGACTGAAATTTTCACAGATGACTGTCATGGCATCTTCCTTGATATTTTTGTCCATGAATCTGTATTTCTTTATCAAAAAGTACAGTATATATGATATTATCTTAAACAATGTGACATGTAGGCCTATGCAAACTGTTTGAAATGACAAGAATCTTTGCCAGTTAAGGGAAAATAATTGCATTTTTTGCACAGTTTGCCCCACAGATCATTACTGGCTGAAATATTAATCA
This sequence comes from Astropecten irregularis, assembly GCA_963971285.1. NCBI lineage: Eukaryota > Metazoa > Echinodermata > Asteroidea > Paxillosida > Astropectinidae > Astropecten > Astropecten irregularis. The sequence goes on from OZ020257.1 coordinate 9,270,521, forward strand.
CTCATTCCATTCAGCTGTAAATGATAATACTGTACATGTAGAATTGGTGGAAAGAAAGGTTTTGCTTTACATGCTTTAGATAATCAGTGAGATTGATAATCCCTGTTTTGAATTCATTTTTTCATTTTTTTTAATGGTTTGTTCCCATTTTTTTTAATGATTTGTTCCCTTTTTTGAGAGTTCGGCCACTGGTCTCCCCTGTTACCTCGTCTTTTCAAGAACTGATGATTTGGACATTATTTCTGCAAACCTTCTTTTGTTGTGAAACATGCAACATGAAGAATTTCTCTTTATTTTTGTACGCAACAGTATACCTACATATGGCTTTAAGATGATTGTGTAATATTCATTTTTTAACAATAAGTGAAGAGAGTTTCAAAGGAATCAATTTTGTTACCTCTGAATTATCAAAGTGCCTTGTGTGTCATTTTGTTGCTGGGTGATAGAGGTTATTTCCATGTGCAATGTGTTTCAAACATGCTCCTGTAAATTTATACCGAAAACTGCTGATGAACATTTTATTGATGCATTTAATAGACCACTATAAGGACCTTCTTTCATCAAAGTTTCACTGTTCAAAGACCTGCACTAATGACGCTACAGCCACTCAAAGATAGCGATATCTATGACGCAAATTTTGGGGTACCCCTAAGAAAAAGATGTGCAATCGCATCTGAAAAACATTATTTTTTCTTTATTTTGGTATCCATGTTTAGGGTAGGATACAACCTTGAAACCCTGAAAATATCAATACTCTACTACTTTCCATTGTGATATAGCAAGTGTTTGAAAATTTGTACCCCTAAAATCATGAAAATCATGCATTTTTGACCAAAAAAGTACCATTTGGCCATTTATTTCCGATAGGAAGGTCCGATTGGGCTAAAACTTTATACAACGTCAAGGCTCGACATAACCCCCCTACCCACCAAATTTTAGCAAAATCCGTTGACCCCCACCTTATCACTTTCTGCATGGTCCTCTCGTGGACACGCTCTTAAGAGTAAGGGACTGTAAATATCAAAGAAATCTTGAAAATGTTGGCCATGGCCAAAAAATGGATTTTCTTTAAACTCTTATATTTGATTGACCTTAGCCCCAAACAAACAAATATGGATATATTTTTGGAAAAATTACTTCGTTGCCATAGCAACAGCCAAATTACCATTTAAAGCATTTTTCGTCATTTTTCCAACTTTTTATAGGTGGAATTTAGCAATTTTCAAGGTCGGGTTACAACTACACAGTATACACCAAATTAATTATGTTAAAGGATGTGGATAGGTTGGTCCTTAAAGCTTACATTTAATGTGTAAAAATTATAACTATGTATGTGATTGGGTTATACCATTTATTTGAAATAGGGGTGTTTTTTTCACTTTTTCAAAGTGTGAAAAAATACCCTTTTGTAACAGCTCATAACCCATATGGTAGTGCTCTAATTTTCACAAATACCACATAATTGTTGAAATGAGACATTGGTCTTCTAGAAAATTAAAAAATTAGCTGGGGGAAAATTATTCCTATTTCGCAATATCGCTGTATATTCGACCATTTTTTCACAATTTGCCTTAAGGCCGTCCTTGAGTTATATACTGAGAAAATAGATATTAATTCTGTAAATTATTTTTTTAATACATTTGAATGGAATTTATACCAAACTGGATCATCTATAATGGTCAGAGTTAAAATTGAACCCTGGAGTTTGTACTTGTAGGGCTTTAACACTTTTTTTTGGGGGGGGGGGCAAAGCAGTATGTATATACACATTACATGTATTTGTACCGTCATTTTAAATCTTGTGTTTCTTTGCCAGGATACTTGCTGAATTTGTATTGTTTTATTGTTACTTACGTTCCTAAGGGTCAATGTGTTAAAGAAACAGTTAAAAAAATTACTGTTGCCATGGAAACAGTTGATCATAGTAACCATGTATTATACGTGTATTATGCGTATTCTTTGTGACTTCTTGAATTTTCCTTTTACAAATATGTTGTGAAAGGTAGTTTATTCAACGTGATGTTGAGGATGGAAATAACAATTTGTCCTCAGAAATTCTTCTTTTTTTTCAAAATTGTAATGCAGTACACATAAAGTTAACAATAAAACTGATTCTGACTTCAGGTGATCTTATCGTTCAAAGAGAACACTCCGCTGGTGAGTAGTTACCTATAAATCAAGTGGACAATAAGAAGGAATAGAATGCCTCCGGGTAATTCAAACCACGTATATGGTCTGTTTCTATTTTCTCCCTCTCCCCTTTTATTAGGCAAACTTCACCTCAAAGCCAATTCATCAATCTCATTTGATAATAATGGCATTAGCCTATTCAAATACATAACAAACAATGCCTTGCCCATTGACAGTGAGTATGGGCTTAATACACAATGATCATTACATCACATAAATTATCATTTTGCTTACTGGTCTCTCGGGTGGAGGAGAAGCGCACCAATATTATGCCTCCATTATTTTTCCCATCAATTTTAAATCCTACTTTTCTCTGCCATGAAACTTCCTGACTTTATTAAGTTCCCAAGGATCTTTGTGTCATAGGAGTAGCTTTGATAATTTTTTTTCATTTATCATTTATTAATGTTTACCTTTCTCCTTCTATATTTTGTTGAAGTCTGAAAAAATGTATGGAAATTCATTTTAAATGTTGCTCTTTACATTTATTTATGTATTTTTCTTCATTTGAAATTAATTTATGCCAAACTCAACTCGATCAGAACCACTGGAGTGTAACCAAAACTTGATGATTGCTTAGCGTCGAACTTCTGCTGTGTCTAATTCAAATATTGCGGGCCCAAGATTTAAATTAGACACGGCAGAAATTCGACGTTTGAAGCAACATGCCGGCTTTCTGTCCAAAGCACGACACATCTTGCCGCTTTTATAACAGCAGAAAAGCGGCACGGCTTCAAACGTTAATTTTCTTCCATGTCTGATTCAATTGAAACGTCCCAAGTCAGTACCGTTTTATTTTGCTTAGTTGTTGCCCTTTCTTGCAAAAATTTACATCGTCAATACACAAAGATGATGCTTGAATTAAAGTGAATCTATAGGGCCTAACAATTCCATCGTGATATTCGGCAGTCATATACACCTCATTCCCCTCCGAGCTGCTTCTCTGATATTTGTTTATATCTTGCCAAAATAAGTTCCACTTCAATTTGGTTGCCTGCATTTTTATAGTATGCGGCATGGGAAGTGACAAAACTCATAGAGGAGCTCCTACTGTGTAACACTTTTGTTTTATTCTTAGAGTGCCACTATATTTACCAACGATCATTTATAGCAGTCTGATATTTTTTTAGTATCATATGTTACATAAACCAGATAAAAACCTGCAAGTAACATACCGGAAAATATGAGATGTACTAATGGTCAATGTGTATGGTGCCCACCAGTGTTTCCCCTGCCTATTAAATTGTGAGGCGGCCCGCCTCACGGTTTTTGGGGACCGCCTCGCACATTTTTTGCCAACACTGCCGCCTCACGCTCACAGAAACAAAAATAATATTTTTTTATTACACAATAAGCTGAAAATCACAGAAATGTTTAATGATCTTTATAAAAACACCAACATTTACGCTTAAAAGCGGAAGATGAAAGCGCTTTTCCGGCATTCCGAAGCTGCTCTAAAAAACGAAACGTAACACTTGCACAGCGCGTGTACATGTAGGGCCGAGCGGCACACACAACGCGTACGGCCGGGCGACACAGCTCACACAACGGCCGACATAATCTCCACCGCACGGTGCACAGTGCCTATACAGCGAACACGCGGTCTTGTAACCATTCTCACGAAATAGACTGATATGCCTTCACTAGGTTCGCGCGCGGCTCCCTGCCTATATAATGTATGCACTGTCATGAGGCTGTAACCAGCGTTCCGTTCGTTACACACGTGCATGGTGCATTTGAGATCAGCGGTGTTTGGTGAACTTTATCGAACGTTTTTGAACAAATAAATGGAGGAATTCTTTTCGACATTGATTTTTAGTAATTTTTACCTCAAATTCGCTAGGAAATGGAAATCTTCCACGATCCACGCACGGTGCATGGCTGCTCATTTTGCTTGCGCCAAAAACTCGCCACCGAGAGAATCCTTAGGATGGTGATTGGTGAATTAAATCACGCTGAGTAAACGCATCTCCATAGTTAACGTAAGCAAGTTTTGTTAGCTACTGTTTTCGTACATGTTTTTTCGAAAAGTTGTGGGTGAATTACAAAAATGCACAAAGAATGTACAAGCATAACGGATCAGAAAACAAATAGTTTATGATCTAGGAGTAGAGGTACAATGTAGGTGCCGCAATGTTTCACCAAAAAGGCACTTGACTTATGATACTGTTTTCAAAACCCATAGCGTTACGGCACCCCGAAAAGTAACAGCTAGTGCTAGGCTCACCGTGATGGACCCTTATCGTTCTCGCATAGCCTACATTTTTCAAACATGTTTGGCCGACCAGACTTAAAGGTTACGAGGTGTGTCAATTCATTATTTGGTGTTTAAAATTCAATTTGTGATCAAGACTAAATTGTAGGCCCCTAAAAACAACCTAAACACTGCTTAAGGTAAATAATAATATTCCATATGTGGACTTGTTTTTGTTTTCATTTATTTATATCATTCTTATACAATTTTTTTTTTTTTTAAATTAACAATTTTTTTAAAACAAGAATATAGGATCAGTGTTAAAAACCAATTCAAAACAAAGCAAACATTACATGATGTAGGTATATAAACTGAGTTCTTAAGAAGTGGGCCCCGGACACCACGCGGTTAGGGCTTCGCGCGTCGTCGCGCCGGGTCCATACCCAGCAAGATTTCATTTACCACCTCACGGCTACCAGCAACCCAGGGGAAACACTGGTGCCCACACTCACTGTCATTATTAAATGAGTTTGATGAACTCCCTTTAAGGGAGATAAATACCTTGTTCTTGAACCACAATATTGTGTGTGTGGTCTTAGCTTTGAGGTGAAGTTAGCCCAATAAAGTGGGAGGGGAGAAAATAGAAACAGACCATATACTTGGTTTGAATGAGGCATTCTACTCCTTACAAACCACATGTTAGCAGTCTAAGAATTTGGACTGACCACTTGATCTGTAGGTAACTACTCACCAGCGGAGTGCATGTTCGTTGCACAATAAGATCACCTGAAGTCAGAATTAGTTTTATTGTTAACTTGAAGTGTACGGCATATGATTTTGAAAAAGAAGGTTGCATTTCTGTGGATCAACCCAATTTCCATCCACAACATCACACTACCTTTCACAACATATTAACACAACATAAGTCACAACGAATAAACGTAAAACGTGTATAATTGGTTACTATAATCAACCGTTTCCATGGCAACAGTATTTTTAAAAACTGCTGCTGTAACATGTTTACCCTTGGGAACTTAAATAATGATAAAACAATACGAATTCAGCAAGTATCCTGGCAAAGAAACACAGGATTTAAAATGACGGTTCAAATACATGTAATGTGTATTTGCCCCCCCCCCACAGTAGTCCCTTACTCTTAAAGACTGACTAGGAGAAAAACTACATAAGCTTTCGTAGTAACAACTACTTCATCAGATGTAATGAAGTGGAGCATCATCAACATGCTTCATTGCTTTAGGTCTGCTTATATACTCATGTTGATGATGCGCTGCCTGCTCTATCCAAAAACACAAACATAATTTGCTCCTTTTTTTACAATCATAACCAGGGGAAAAAAAAGAAAAGAAAAATAATAAAGCTCACATAGAACAATTCTATAAAAAAATAATAAACCTATCTAGGTATAACAGATAATTTATGAGAAACAAGTCACGTAATATGATTAAGCAAATAAATGAGCCCCAATGTGTCTCTGAAAGGTCCCAAGGCAGTGCATGTTTCGGACATGATCCGGAAGTTTGTTCCAGCAAGACGATGCCGCATAATTAATGGCGCGATTTCCAAAGGCTGTTCGAGTTTTGGGAACATATAGCACTGTCGAAGAGGATGAACGTAAATTATATGTTGATTGCTTCACTGACACCAAGTCCTGGAGATACTTGGGGGCCATGTCATGCATTGCCTTGAAAACTAGAGTAAGAATCTTGTACTCAATCCTCTTCTGGACCGGAAGCCAATGGTATTGTCTGAGAATAGGTGTAATGTGTTCACTCTTCAACACACGTGCTAGAACGCGGACGGCATTGTTCTGTACCCTTTGTAGACGAGAAATGGAAGAGCTTGGAAGACCGGACATCACAGCATTACAGTAGTCAATGCATGAAGAAACAAGAGCGTGAATGAGCTTGACTGCATCAGATTCAGACCTAGGTATCTACTAATTTTTGCTATGTTTCTTAGATGATAGTTTGTACTCCTATAAGTACCTGGATATGTCATGCATATTCATTCTATAGTCTATACAGATTACTCTAAGGTCAAGAACTGATTCTGAGAGGGATATATTGTGACCATTTACGGTTGTGTGATCCATCTCGAACGTAGAGTGTTGGTGTCTAGACCCAAAAAGAATCACATTCGTTTTGTCATAATAAAGTTTGGGGAGATTACAGTTCATCCATTCCTGCATTGCTACCAAGCAATACTGCATCTGTTGACAACAGGTTAGATCTGTTGTTCCAGGTTTGAAAGCGACATAGAGCTGGGTGTCACCTGCGTAGAGATGATAGCTCAGGCCAACACACCTTGCTATATTGCCAATGGCTGAGGTGTATATGGTAAAGAGGATTGGTCCCAGAACAGAGCCCTGTGGGACGCCACATTCGATGTAAAGCTGTTCTGATTTGGAATTTGACAGAGCAACTACAGTACTTAAGACCTCAGCATCAGGTAAGAACATTTCCAGAAACTCCAAAACTGTGCATCATTCTCATTAGCAGCAGCTCGTGGTCCACAATATCAAATGCAGCAGATTGATCTAGGAGCACAAGAAGAACCATCTGTTTCTTATCGAGGGCTGTCAGGACATCTTTCTTCACTTTTTCCACACTGTGCCCACATTGGTATGCAGACTGAAGGATCTCAAACATATCATTGTTCTGAAGATGCTTGCACAGGGAATCTGCAACAACTTTCTCCAACACTTAAGAGATAAAAGGCAGTTGGAAAATAGGCCTGTAGTTGTTCAGTGACTCGGGATCAAGGGTAGTCTTCTTTAGCAGGGGTGTAATGTGGGCAAGCTTGAAAATGTTTGGGACAATACAAATTCCATTACAGAAAACACCTCACCTCTGTTTACCTACATTTGCATATCAGCGCGCATGCGCACAAAACCTCGCTGAAAAAGTCACCCAAGCCACCCCCTCCGCGCATGTCCCCTACAAGAGCCCCTGTTGCAATGAGACTCGACCTAGTTTTTTCAGCGACGCGTACAGTGCACATCGTATAATAAAAACAGAACAAAGCTCGCTACACACGTTTGTGTACGTCCACATGTACTATACACGCCGTATCGTTCGAGGATTCAATATGGCGGACAACGCCTGAATTCAACGGACATTCACAAGCTCAAGCCACGTTTCGGGGAAAATACCCTGTTCTACCCAAATTAGCCTGATCGGCATTTCAAGCAGGACATTCCCGTCTAGTCTACCGAATCTCTATCACCGGTTTCGACGGATGGAAATTCACCGGGCACGTACGAGCCCTCGACCAAGCTCGACCAGGGCCTACACCCCGGAAAATCCCGCAAGGAGAGGTCAACGTTACGTCACGGAATGCGGGATGGATGGATAGCGGGGCCCGGCAATCGTTGCTTTACAGCACCCGAGCGCACGGTGTCCCCCCGCACATGGAAGGATAGCGGGGCCCGACAATCGATGCTTTACAGTCATTCGAGCGCGGTCTCCCCCGCCTGGTCACAGAGGCAGGGGCACCACCACCACCACAACCGCCACCACCGTCACCTATCTTCGAGCTTCATCATCTTTCTTCTACTCGTCTCGGCCATGTTTTTTAGCAAGAGTCCTACGTTCGTCAAGCATTATCGGTATTTCCCACGCCGCCCGGACGCCCATCATGTCCTCCCCGGCCGGCCTTCGATATGCTGCACGTGACTTTTGTTAATACATCGGGAGATTTATCAACATTTGCGGAGTCTCCTTCATCGCCCCCGAGATCGAGGTCCTTTTCTCGACGCTGTCCGGACGTCCACCGTGTCCTTCCTGGCCGGTCTACCGCACGTGGTTTTGGATCCATCGGGAGAATTATCAATATTTTGTGGGCCTACAATATTTTGTGGGCCTACATCGTCCACTCCGACTCACGGGTCCTTTTCTCCACGCCGTCCGGGCGTTCAACATGATCTCCCCGACATTCGACGCACTGGCCTACGGCACGTGTTTTTCCTTCCATCAGGGGAATTATCAATATTTTGTGGGCCTACTTCGTCGACTCCGACTCACGGGTCCTTTTCTCCACGCCATCCGGGCTTTCAACATGATCTCCCCGACGTCCGACGTACTGGCCTACCACACGTGGTTTTTCATTGCAACGGGAGAATTATCAACACTTTGGAATTTTCAACATTTTGTGGGCCTACATCGTCGGCTCCGACGTCACGGGTACCTTTCTCCACGCCGTCCAGACGTCCAACACGACTCCCCCGGCTGGCCTACCGCACGTGGTTTTTCGTTTCGACGGGAGAATTATCGTTTCGCGGCCCTACATTGTTGGCCCGACATCGCGGGTCCTTGTATCCACGCCGTCCAGACGTCCTCGTGTCTGCTCCCCGGTCCGGCTCCCGCAAGTGTTCTTCGATTCATCAGGAGATTTATCAACATTTTTATCAATATTTCTCGGGGCCTACATCATCGCCCCCGTGGTTGTCGGCGCGATTTCTTGCGCTCGTTTCATGGTCTCGGATCGACCCCGGAAGTAAACTCGATCTTCTCGCTGGCGGTCATGGTCCCCGCCGTTGCATAGAGGCCTGTGCCGCCCAACTTTCAGACCCCTTTCGGATGTGTCTTCCTCCATTTTCCGGCGGTCCTACTTATCTTTACGGAAGTGGGTAAGCTTCTCCAGATTTTTCCCTTTATTATTGGATCCTTTTGATCTTTTCAGGGCCTCCCCTTACTCACTAAGGAGATGAATTTATGTCACTTGGTGCTAGCGCCAACCCATGTCTTAGCCTCTTTTTGCTTAGCCTCGCGGTTACCGAAATCCCTTTGGGGTTTTTCTTTGGCAGGCTCTCCTTGAGACTTGTTTAAATCCTTTGTGGGTTGGGTAGCTCTGGTTGGAGTCTTACATTAGTCGGGCTGTCTTTAGGAGATAGCTCCCCCCTATTTACAGTGCATGGTTTATTACCAGCTTGGTCTCCTGATTCTTGTGATAGCTTCTGAAACCATGTCAACTCTCTCTTTTCTCCTATCACCTTGGTTGCTGGGTGTTGTTTCCCCTTAGCAGGCCGTAGTCAACCTTTTTCCAGCTGGCGGCAGGGACAGGGTCCCAGACCCTTTGGTTGCCTAGTATCTACGTTCTTTTGCATTCTTCACTAAACCTCCTTAGTGAATCAATTGCATTTGTTACTGACCTGGCTGATTTTCTGAGGTTCTTCTCTACCCCGTTGCCTCCCCCAAGGCCGTACACTTCCTTTGACGTGAGATCCTACACCCTAGCCTCTTGTCTCTAATCCAATGCTTGGGTCTCGACCTTAGGATCGAGATCCTATTCTCCCTTTGCCGTCTGACTCTCTCGCTCCTCGTTTTTGAAATCCTTCCTTCACAATGGTGGTAGTCAGGTTTCATATTAGGTTTTGCCTCCCGCCTACTGGAGGCTGTGCTGGGATTTGCTTCCTACTCTCATTTCATGTTGTCCTCTTGTCTTGGACAGACACCTCTCCCCATCCGTAGGCTCCAAGTCTGCCTCCTGGCTCTTCTTTTGGAGGGAATGACTGTGAGTTCAGTGAGAATTATGGCAGTAAGCCTCTGCCTATCGGTGTCCATCTCATCGACCGAGGAGGGATTCGGCCTACTTCTGTTCTTCATCACCTACGGGGTTCAGCACCTGGGAACCGCGTACTACCAAGTTCGCATTTCAACTCCCACCAGCCGGTAGTTGGTCGCCTTTATTAAGACGGCTAAATTCTACAGCTCTAGGAGAGAAGTTTCCTTCTTCCCTCCCTCAGCATTCTCTATTGCGACTAAGAAGTCCTTAAGAGTGCGACCAGTCACCTACCAAAGCACTTAGATATGGAGGCCTTGCCAGTTGTCTTCCAATTTCTGACCACAGGCAGATCGACGACTTCGTTCGATCTGAGGGACGCTTACCGATATCGCGATTCGCATGTTCCTACCCACAAGCATCATCAACTTCCATCTGCCAGGGGACTTCGTACCAGCTTCGCTACCTGCTCTCATGGCCCTCTTGGGCCTTTTCAGCGATCACCAAGGTGACCGTAGCTTTCTTACGCCAAGTACCTGGACGACTGTCTCCTTTCAGTCCCAACTCTACTGGACTCTGTCTAGGCCCCCACGATCAGTCCTGCTGATGCCTATGGAGGGCTTTGTCACCAACACAGGGAAGTCCCCACTAGCTACTTCCTGATAACGTTCTCGCCTTGGAGAGGTCCTCTACTTGGCCTCTGGCAGGCTCCTCTGCAGAGTTGCTATTCAGCCACAAGCCTTTGCCACGCAGTGACTCATCCCCAGGACAATCCCAACTCTACGCACAGCTCACCCGCAGCATCATCTGTGACGTTGGTCGGATGCCTCGAGGAACAGCCTATCGTCGGCACTTGGTCAGCAGAGCAAAGAGCTGTCACTGAAGTCATTCCGTTCCAGAGTCCCTTTACTCCTCTACTGGTTCTAGTCCGATCCCTACCGTTGACCCCAATGTGTGACAACAGATACATTTATAAGGGCATTTTTATTTTCAACAATTTAATACTGTTCAAGTTCGGGCATACATCTCCTCTGCGGAATAGTACACCTGCTGCCAGAAAGGTCTCCACTGTCTGTCCCTGTGCCATTGCCCTAGGGACCTTCTCCATCGGTGCTTTCCTGGACACCTTCACCATACTTACTCACATGTGCGTATTAGGATACACTCTGCTCCGAATGAATGGGTATGCCTTCACAACGAAGCTGGTAGGAAGAGGTTGTAACGTTCGTCGAGTCCTAACTCTATGGCTCAGGTCTCAGTTCCTGCATCAGGATCCAGCATTCCTCCTCTTCAGCTGTGGGCTGGGATGCTGTCCACATTCCTTTCAGAGCAGCTGGCCTTCTGTCTGAAGCTACAGCCCTTGAGGCCCTAAGTAGACTGTGATCTACCAGATGAACTTACGATAATGGAATTCTCCACTTTACCTAGCAGTGTAAGGAGAGAACTATTGATCGACATTTGGCACCTATAGCTGCCACATGAGATGGTCTCCATAACCTGGGACCAACTACCAGGGCCCTTTGGGCAGGTTCCATGGTGAATTAACCATGTCTTCAAGCTATCCTTGTTATCACATCTGCTATGGGGCACTGCTTCCAGGCAGCTAAGCTGGTACTTTTCGGTGCTACCTCCTACAGCTTCATGAAGAAGACTGCTTACATGCCTTTGCTTAGAGCATGGCCACGCTCGCTGGGATCATAGAATTCCTACAAAAAATCTGTCAGCCTATTTCTCCCCTCCAGTTATTTTCTGCCAAGCTCAGCAGCATTTTCATCAGTGGAAGAGGATTACGGTGGTGCCCCGTACGAGCTCTCAGTACTCATCGCTCGTATCCAGCTATTACAAGGCTACATCAGCTGCGGCTCATCACAACCATCCAGCCACATCGTCCAGCCTCTGTGACCACAATCGCTCAATGGATAACGGAGGCAACCCCCCATGTAAGCCCTCAGAGCGATAGCCAAGGATCAAGATCCAAAGCCATGGATGGGTATCGGAGGCAAACCCCCATGTAAGTCCTCAGAATGATACTCGAGGATGGAAATCCAGAGTCCACGAGACACACAACATGTCTGCAGCTTGGACCCACCTGCTTGGAGTCTCTGTTACAGAGATAATAAAGGCAGCATGCTGGAAGAACCTATCTACCTTCACATCTTACTGCCTAAAAGATGTAGCCTGTGGGCAGGACAGTCCCCCAGGAAGTCAGCCGATCAGCAGCCCAATAGACCCGGAGAGCTCCTTACAACCAGATAGGCAGCACCTGGGTATTGTATGTCTAAACAGCCTTTTTACATTCTGGAGGCCCAGTTTAGACCTTTCGTCACCGCTGCATGTCCCTTCCCACCCTAATTAATATCTTACGGTGCTACTCTGCAAATGTATGTAAACAGAGGTGAGGTGTTTTCTGTAATGGAATTCCCCAAATCCGTAGGGATTTTCCATTCTAATAAGAAAACACTCACCTCTGTTTACCACCCTCCCAGCTAAAAACAACAGCCAAAAAAAAAAAAAAAACTAGGACGAGTCTCAGTGCAACAGGGGCTCTTGTAGGGGACATGCAGTGGGCGCGGAGGGGGTGGCTTGGGCGACTTTTTCAGCGAGGTTTTGTGCGCATGCGCGCTGATATGCAAATGTAGGTAAACAGAGGTGAGTGTTTTCTTATTAGAATGGAAAATCCCTATGGATTTGGGGAAATTTCATGGAGGAGTTAATAATCTTGACGATAATTGTAGCAAATCTCTCTTTCAACATCCACGAGGGGACAGAGTCAAGGGAGCAGGACTTGAAGGGTGAAATCTTGATGATTTTAGAAATTTCAACTGAAGATACCAGCTGAAAAGCAAGCCATGCAGATGTTGTAGGAAGAGAATTGTCATGACCTTTACCAGTTGTGGGGAGGTTTGAAAGCGTTTTTTTTTTAATGATAGATATCTTCTCGTGAAAGATTTTGCTAAATCCATTTGCGAGATTTACTTCACTGTCATTAGTGGTAGGTAACAGGTTTGATTTGGACCTACCAAGGAGTTCATTTACCAAATGAAACAGGAGCTTTTGATCACCATCACAGTTTTCAATCTTCTTCTTGATATGGTCTTACTTAGCTTTGGATGTCAAAGCAGTTAATATATTTCGTTGTGTCTTGAAATCCCTGCGATTTACTTCCAGTCCTGATTCACTCCGTCGTCTCTCCGCTCTCCTAGCTTGCTGTTTCTGTTGTCGCAAGTCATTCGTGTACCATGGCATTAGCTTGCGATCAGATATACGCACAGTTTTCATTGGGGCATGCTTGTCCCAAAGAACATTTGACTGCGGCGTCATAGCAGTCAGCTAGGTGATAAGCATCGTTTCCATCCTGAAACTGATGCTGCCTTTAATAGAGAAGTTTCCACATCATCAAGGAAAGAAGGAATGTCAACTGACCGCAGTTTACGGAACTGCTTGACACGTTTATTGCGAGAAGGCTTTGTTAGTCTACAGCAGAATTGGACAGCTGCATGATCAGAGATAAAGGATCCGATCGAGATATCATCAGGATCCATGAGCTCACAATTTGACTTGACATACTTGACATACTTGAGGTCAAGTATGTGACCTGCCATATAGATAGATAAGATAGATCTCCCCACACGAGATTGAGTTTATTGCGCAAATGTATCGCGCTGACCGTATCCATTGATGGCAAAAACTCCTCAGTAATCCTACCAGCTCGCTTGATAGTGTCATCAATTACTGTTTTCAATTTCTTGTCAGCATTTCCAGCCCAACATAACAAACAATAAGCCCATACACTACGAATAACTGAGTCATAGAATGTCATCTTGATTTCCTTTCTGACATCAAATGTATTAAGTTTCCTTAGACAGTACATTCTAGAGTTAAGTCTTTTCCCTACATGTCTCACGTGGTTGATCCAGTCTAACCTATCATCAAATTCCATTACAGTAAACACCTCACCTCTGTTTACCTACATTTTACATATCAACGCGCATGCCTACAAAACCCTTCTTCATCGCCCCCGACGTCCACCGTGACCTACCTGGCACGCCGGCCTACCGCACATGGTTTTCTTTTCAACGAGAGATTATCAACATTTTGGAATTATCAACATTTTGTGGGCCTACATCGTCGACTCCGACGTCACTGGTACCTTTCTCTTCACCGTCCAGACGTCCAACACAACTTTCCCGACTGGCCTACCGCACATGGTTTTTCATTTGGACGGGAGAATTATTGTTTCGCGGCCCTACTAGGCCATGAGACAGGGTCCCAAAAAGTCCCTAAATATACAATTTCGTGGTGACCATCTGGTAACTAAGAATTTCTTTCGTAGTTCAGTGGAAAATACCTTTGCCCAATAAAAAACACTTGTTACCAAGTTCAAACCTTGCCAGTTTGGCTAAAAAATGAATTTTGTTTAAAAAAAACCTCTGTTATATTACCGCATATAACTTTGCCAATTTAAATTACAATGGGAGACTTTTGAGAATCGGTCTTAAAGTCAACAGCGCACGCGCACGCAATTGTGAACATGCGCCCTCGCTGTTGACTTGAAGACCGATTCTCAAAAGTCTCCCATTTGACGGATCCGAGAATCACTCTGGCTTGCCTGAAAACAGCAAATTGTAACTGAAGCATCAATTCAAAAGAGAACGGAAGGTGTGGGGGTGTTGGTGGGTGTGTGTGAGGGGGGAACTCCGCCCCTTAATGAAAAAAAAGGGTTTAGGAACACATTTTGCATTAATTACGGGTAAAATATACCCTTGCTCACCCTCAAGCACACTCAAATTGAGAAAGAACAATGCACTGGGAAAAACCACCTGAAAAATATATCTCGAAAAAACAAATCTGTAAATATATAGGCCCTATCTCGAAAAAACAAATTTTGAAATATACTTAACTTTTTCAGATGATATATACTTGATGGCACTACAGGGCTTTCGTAACAACATGTATAACACATGTCTTGCATGCCGCCATTTGGTCTTATCCTCAATCCCATAACAAATGACCTTAAGTGTAGCATGCATACAGAGATAATGCAACCTTGTTCTCAAAACAATACGGAAGCCATTAAATCACCTCAGAAATAAATTATGCTTTTTAAACTAAACATTCTTTTTAACTGGCAATTATTAGACATGGGTAACAAGTTAATTTCATTTTAATACATATAAAGAACACTTTAAAGTGAATTGCACTTAGTTACCAGGTGGTCACCACGAAAATGCAAAATAATGATGAGTGTCTCACGGCCTATACATCGTCGGCCCGACATCACAGGTCCTTGTATCCACGCCGTCCAGACATCCTTGTGCCTGCTCCCCGGCCGGGCTACCGCAAGTGTTTTTCGATTCATCAGGAGATTTATCAACATTTCTCGGGGCCTACATCATCGCCCCCGTGGTTGTCGGCGCGATTCTTGGGCTCGTTCATGGTCCCGCTCTCACTCGTTGGATCAACCCCGGAAGCAAACTCGATCTTCTCGCTGGCGGTCACGGTCCCTGCCGGGCCTGTGCCGTCCAACTTTCAGACCCCTTTCAGATGTGTCTTCCTCCCTTTTCCAGCGTTCCTACTTACGGAAGTGGGTAAGCTTCTCCAGATTCTTCCCTTTCTTTCCTTGGGCCATGGCCATTTCAGCGGCCACTTTTTGCAACTTGGCCGAGGCTCTTGAGTCTATCCCTTTATATTATTTGATCTTTATTCAGGGCCACCCCTTACTCACAGAGATGAATGTATGTCACTTTGTGCTAGCGCCAACCCATTTCTTGTGTACTTAGCCTCTATTTGCATAGCCTCACAGGTACCGAAATCCTTTTGGGTTTTTCCTTGGCAGGCACTCCTTGAGACTTGTTTATTCCTTTGTGGGTTTGGGTGGCTCTGGTTGGAGTTGGTTTACATATGATGCTGTCGGGCTATCTTCAGGAGAAAGCTCCTTCCTGTTAACAGTGCCTAGTTCATTATCGGCTTGGACTCCTGATACTTGTGATAGCTTCTGAAACCCTGTCCACTCTCTCTCTCTTATTACATTGGTTGCTGGGCTGTGATTTCCCCTTAGCAGGCTGTAGTCAACCTTTTTCCAGCTGGCGGCAGGGACAGGGTCCCAGACCCTACGGTTGCCTAGTATCTACGTTCTTTTGCTTTCTTCACTAAACCTCCTTAGTGAATCCAAGTGCATTTGTTACTGACCTGGCTGATTTTTTGAGGATCTTCTCTACCCCGTTGTCTCCCCCAAGGCCGTAAACTTCCTTGACGTGAGATCCTACACCCTTGCTTCTTGTTCCTAATCCAGGGTCTGGGTCTAGACCTTAGGATCGAGATCCTTTTCTTCCTTTGCTGTCTGACTCTCTCGCTCCTCGTTTCGCAGATCCTTCCTCCACAATGGTGGTAGTCAGGTTTCATATTAGGTTTCGCTCCTCTCAATGATTGCCTCCCGCCTACTGGAGGTTGTACTGGGATTTGCTACCTACTCACATTTCATGTCGTCCTCTAGTCTTGGACAGACACCTCTCCCCATCCATAGGCTCCAAGTCCGCCTCCTGGCTCTTCTTTTGGAAGGAATGACTATGAGTTCAGTGAGAATTATGGGAGTTAGCCTCCGCCTATCAGCGTCCATCTCATCGACCGAAGAGGGATGCAGCCTACTTTTCTTCATCACCTACGCACAGTGGTTTAAAACCCTATATGACCCAGACATCAGACTACTTCAGTACAAATAATGCTCAAAACAAGTTATAACATCCAGAAAATCACCGAGTTTGTTGTAATACCTCTCCAGGACGAGAGAAACATATTTTAACGTCAACAAAAGTACAAATTTCCTATATTTTTGTCCCAAATACCTCCTTGTCAAAAGAGGGCGCAATTTACTTTAAAAAATGTAGTGCGCCCTCTTGTGTCTTTGAATTATATTATGTGAACACGCGCATCGGTTTTACTAACTTCGATGCGACCGCTGACGACAACGACTTTAGAAAACAGCAATAATACAATGAAGCATTATTTAGTTCCAGAATTTGTGGGTCTACTTCACTCGTCTTACCTGATTATTTATTTAGGTTTTGCTTTATAGAACAGTAAGCCCTGTCCGTTTATTTTCATTGTTTGAGTTTTTCTTTTGGTAATTTTTTACTAGTAAATTTAAAAAGTATTCTAATCAAGATTGAAAAAAATTGATCTCTGACTGTCCTGATTCTTCTTGGAATTTTGTCTTCTGTAATTTTACCCTGTAGATTAAAGTCCCTTATGATTTCTCCAGCGACAGCAATTTGACTGGGCCTTGAGCGGCCCACGAATCTTCCCTTTATTATTTATTCACAATTTCCCGATTTGATGGTGTCTGCTGATTTCGCTCCATGTCTGAAAATTGCCTGAAACAAATTAAACAAATTCAAATACTCAAACTAAAAAAATTTATTGGTTTATTGAAAACGGTATTGATATAATTCCACCCAACCTAAAAGTTGTTCTCACAATGATCAAGAAGATTATACGACAGGATTGTGCCTTAAGAAATATACTACATGCTTCCCACCACAATGATCCGCAAGTCTTTAGTACCTAGTCAAAACAAAAACATGTCTCGTCCGTGAGTTGCAAAACCCACTACAGGGATCTTTATGGCCACCCCCGTAAACACAAATTTCCCCATGTCAGATCAGACCATTACGTGTTTAGGTGTATTTCTATTAAAATATTTCTAAACCTTGATTCATATTGCCAACAAATTCTACAAAATGTAAGTATGCACTAAATAAAAAGGAATTATCCCTTTCCTTAATGTACTGACGCGGTTACTATCATATTCCGAACGAGATTCGTCTCACGTGTCGCTGCAAGTGCATCGCGTAAAATAACTAAATAATTGTAGTCAACAGAGGGCGCTATTTATTTCATTAAAACCATAGATTTCTTGAAAACACCGTCATCAAAATTTTTCTTTTCTGAAACACATAGACATCGTGCCTAAATTGTGAATGATTTATTATGTTGCTAGATGATTCCTCTGTCAAATTGAATATAATTTAAGACTTTTCATCCTGGCCTATAATGGCCGATTTAAAAAATGTGGAAGCTTTGATATTTGAATATTAGCATTTTGGATTCATTTTGACGCACAAACTCAATGTGCCATTGCATAACTCAATGAATTTTTTTTAATATAATTCGAAGAAGAACATTACAGGCAACATTTTGATCAAAATATTTTTAACATATCTTGTAAAAATTTTCCGAACCAGCTGTTTTATTTCCTGATATGGTTTGCTTATTTTTTTTAATATCATCTCATAATTGTTTACATTTATAAACAAGAAACAAAAAGAAAAACCATCTCAACATGTAATTTTATTTTAAAAACTGGATATTTACAGTTCACTGAAATGTATTTTTCATTCATCTTAAAAAAAAAATCGGACCTGATGTCTGGGTCTTAAACCACTGTGCTACGGGGTTCAGCACCTGGGACCGCGTACTACCAAGTTCGCATTTCAACTCCCACCAGCCAGTAGTTGGTCGCCTATATAAGACGGCTAGATTCTACAGCTCTAGGAGAGATGTTTCCTTCTCCCCTCCCTCAGCATTCTTCCTTGAAACTAAGAAGCCCTGTAGAGGTATTCCCACTAGTCAGTAGGAGGTCACCTATGTGACACCGGAATTCTCCAGCTCTAGAGGGGGAGTTTCCCTTCTCCCTTCTCCTTGGCTTTCTTCCTTTCTACTAAGAAGTCCTAAAGAGTGCGGCCAGTCACCTACCGAAGCACTTCGAAATGAAGGCCTTGCCAGTTGTCTTCCAAATTCTGACCACAGGCAGATCGACAACTTCGATTGACCTGAGGCACGTTTACCTGTATCGTGATTCGCATGTTCCTACCCACACGCATCATCAACTTCCATCTGCCTAGGGACTTTGTACCAGCTTCGCTACCTGCTCTCATGGCCCACTTGGGCCTTTTCAGCGATCACCAAGGTGACCGCAGCTTTCTTACGCCAAGTCCGATCTAGTCCGATCCCTACCGTTGCCTGCAATGTGTGACAACAGATACATGTATAAGGACATTTTTATTTTAAACAATTTAATACTGTTCTAGTTCGGACATACATCTCCTCTGTGGCATAGTACACCTGCTGCCAGGAGGGAGTCCAATCTCTGTCCCTGTGCTGTTGCCCAAGGGACCTTCTCCATCGGTGCTTTCCTTGACATCTTCACCATACTTATTCACATGTGCGTATAAGAATACACTCTGCTCCGAATGAATGGGTATACTACGCCTTTACAACGAAGCCGGTAGGAAGAGGTTGTGACGTTCGTCGAGACCTAACTCTATGGCTCAGGTCTCAGTTCTTGCATCAGGATCTAGCATTCCTCCTTTTCAGCTGTGGGCTGGGATGCTGTTGTAACCTGGAAAAATGACACATGGGGAACTCGCACTAAAAATAACTGATTAAACCCGGGAACGATGAAGAAGAGACGCTGGATATTCCAAACACAGACAGAGAAATTCAAATTTATCCTTAAAACAAAAAAAAATATTTATTCCAAATTCCTTCAATACAAAAAAAAAAAATTTACCAGAAAATTTAAGACCAAAATTCAATGCGTGGGACTACCGAAAACAAACCAGAACTGAATAATGAATCAAATATTAAAGACCAACCTTTCTTAAACTATAGACCTTTGACTTTAAACTCCTGGAGATGATTAACCAGCCAAAATACGACCAAACCAAAACAAACCAAATCACAGTAATTAAGACACAATGAAACACAGTAACTAAAACACAGTAACTAAAACACAGTACTTGGGAATATAATAAAGTCACTACAATCTGAAATAAGCACCTGTAGAGAAGAAATACAAAAACAAAGAAATCATGAGTACATATAAACTACATGGAAATTAAGGAACAGAGAAAACAATGAAATACAGTGCTTAACAATATCATATGGTGAATCCTTCTTAAACCACACAGTCTTTACCATAAGAGTCCAGTCACTATACAGTGTAACCCAGAACAATCAACTTGAAAGTGAATATCTAATGAGCCCATTCTCTTAGATTACAATTCATAGACTAAACCAAGTCACTTCACAGTTTATAAGCCTACACACAGACCTTTAACACATTAATGCATAAGTTCACAAAATAAATGATGTGGAGCAAAGAAAGACTAGTCTAAGTCTAAACTCTATCTATCCTGGAATACAGAACCAACTCCCTCATATTAATTCCGCATGACTTAACACTAGACTCGCACCAGGTCTAAAACAATAACAATCAAGATAACACTGTAGCAAACAAGTGGTCAATGCAAGTTAACACACATTACCTGCATATCAAGATAACTATATAAACCAAGACTGAGTCAAGTCTAATAACTCCAAAGAAACAGCTGGCAACCAACTTAACCAGAAGAAATGTCCTCATGACCCTTGGCAAAATTACTCTGGCCTACCAGTAACACAATGATGGGAAAAACCACTAAACCATCCAAAACTTAAAACAAAGCTTAAAACATACTGGACAATGCAAGAATTCTCAGCCAAAAGAATGAATATAAAATGATAATCACTCAATCTTTAAAACAGAATACAGTCATAAAGAAAATAAAGACACTAGACTAAAAAGTTAATAGTACCCTTAAAACAAAGAAATCTTCAATGAACTGTCCAAATGCACATCGAGCCAACAAGTTGTCAAAATAAACCTCAAAACATAGTCCAAAATACTAAGACTAAAGCAAAGTGACTGGATGCTAAAAAGAAGACATAATTAGACCACAAAATAATTATAAATTCAGCCATGAAGTTAGAACTGTAGACCAACTTAAAACAAAGCAAAATCAAACAATCCACCTGTAACTTAACTACAGTTAAGTGTCTAAACTCATAATTCACTTCCTATCCCTTTCTGCTAATAATTAATCTTCTTTCTTAAATCAAAAACAATGTGATTTTCTCACTTACCAAATCCACAGTGCAGACCAACTTATGGAGCAATGTAAATATGTGTGTGTCCACTCTGCTACCAGTCTGCTGTCTAGTGAGAGCTATCTTGGAGTTCAACCTCTGGGCTTGACCACTCAGTAGGGGGCCTATGCTAATTAGGGGAACTCTCCTTAAGCATGAATCGGGTCCATTGGTTAAAACTTGAAACAATTAAACTGGGGAAGCCACTCCTATACTTAAACAGGGATTCACATATATGCACATGTAATACTTGTTAAACTTTCCCTCCTACACTGTCTACATTTCTCTCAGAGCAGCGGGCCTTCTGTCTGAAGCTACAGCCAGATGAACTTACAATAATGGAATTCTCCACTTTTCCTAGCAGTGTAAGGAGAGAACTATTGATTGACATTTGGCACCTATAGCTGCCACATGAGATGGTCTCCATATCCAGGGGTTATAGACCAACCACCAGGGCCCTTTTGGCAGGTTCCATGGTGAACTAACCATGTCTTCTAGCAATCCTTATTATCATATCTGCTATGGGGCATAGCTTCCAGCCAGCTAAGCTGGTACTTTTCGGGGCTACCTCCTACAGCTTCATGGAGAAGATCGCTTCCCTGCCTTTGCTTAGAGCATGGCCACGCTCGCTGGGATCATAGAATTCCTACAAAGAATCTGTCAGCCTATTTCTCCCTTCCAGTTATTTTCTGCCAAGCTCAGCAGCATTTTCATCAGTGGAAGAAGATTACGGTGGTGCCCCGTACGAGCTCTCAGCACTTATCGCTCATATCCAGCTATTACAAGGCTACATCAGCTGCGGCTCATCACAACCATCCAGCCACATCGTCCAGCCTCTGTGACCACGATCGCTCGATGGATATCGGAGGCAACCCCCTATGTAAGCCCTCAGAGTGATAGCCAAGGATCAAGATCCAAAGCCATGGATTGGTATCGGAGGCAACCCCCCATGTAAGTCCTCAGAATGATACTCGAAGATGGAAATCCAGAGTCCACGAGACACCCAACATGTCTGCAGCTTGGACTCACCTGCTTGGAGTCTCTGTTACAGAGATAGTAAAGGCAGCATGCTAGAAGAACCTATCCACCTCCACATCTTACTGTCTAAAAGATGTAGCCTGTGGGCAGGACAGTCCTCCAGGAAGTCAGCCGATCAGCAGCCCAAAAGATCCAGAAAGCTCCTTACAACCAGATAGGCAGCACCTGGGTATTGTATGTCTAAACAGCCTTTTCACATTCTGGAGGCCCAGTTTAGACCTTTCGTCACCGCTGCATGTCCCTTCCCACCCTAATTAATATCTTACGGTGCTACTCTGCAAATGTCAGTTAACAGAGGTGAGGTGTTTTCTGTAATGGAATTCCCAAAATCTGAAGGGAATTTCCATTCTAATAAGAAAACACTCATCTCTGTTTACCACCCTCCCAGCTATGTTTGTGGAGCGTCCTCCCTCTAAGTCCCTTTGTCCAAGCTGGGACCTCGGTTCCGTTCTTGCGATGTTATCCCTAGCTCCTTTTGAACCAGCTGGGTCTTCCTCTTTTCACAATCTTACGGTCAAAACGGCCTTCTTACTTGCGGCCTCCACAGCCCGCCGTAGAAGTGTACTTCATGCTCTCTCCATAGAAAAGGGCCATCTTCGATGGGAACCAGGAGGAATTCGCCTCATTCCAGAAGCTAAATTCCTGACCAAGAATCAATCCCCCAGCTTTTCGCCTCCAGACATCTTTGTCCCTAGCCTGACAAGTTTCTCTAGCGTGCAGGAGGATAAGTCGTGGTGCCTGGTTAGGATTCTTAAGTTCTACATTGCCCGCACCAAAGACCTGCGAGGTACTACCCAAGCAACTGTTCATCACAACAGTTCGTCCATTTCATCCAGCCTCGGCATCTTCTATCGCAGGATGGATTGTGGAAGCTATTCAGTCTCTCCCATCTCATTCTTGCCAGAAACATCCTAGTGGGTCACAGCCGGATGCAGCAGCTCGTTCATCCTCCAGTGAGTCTCCTATGCTGCCCAACTCTTCCAAGGCCGATTCGTCGCACCATCAAAGTCGCCAAGCTCAACTTTCTTCCTGTGACCAACTTGAGCCAAGAACCCAGCTTGAGGCAGGTGAGGCTCACCATAAGCGGCCTCAGACGTTAGATACATCTCGTGCCCAAATCCAAGCCCACCAGACACGGAGTACGACTATGTCATGGGCTTTCTTCCAAGGAATTGCTGTTTCAGACATCATGCAGACGACGTGAAAACCCATCAACCTTTTCCTCATGCTACCTGAGGGATGTTCTCCAAGCTGAGGGGCAGGTAGGCAGACAAGTTCTTCGGACAACTGCCTGTGCTGCAGCCAGGAGACCCACCGGAGCAGCTACTACATCGTCTTAGAATTCTAGACGTTCTGCTCTGTGGTATGTTCTGACTAGATTTGATTCTCATGATTATCTCATCTTAGACAGGCCTAGTCATTACCGTTCTCCTGATTCACACACACACACACACACCCACACCCCCACACTCATACATGTAGACACAGCACATTGAGGACATACTTCGCAGTCTATCCGTGGACACCTGACTGTACGCCAAGACCAAATAAACTTCGTAAAAAAACTATTCAGCCTATGACTGACTCTGGGGTCAGATCTTTTGGTAGTTGGCTGCAGAGTCAGTCTTGGGAAGAAGTAATTGGTCTTGTCGAATGTCAGGTAAAAACTGATAGGTTTGATGAAATGGTTCATCAAGCTATAGATGATAATTTTCCCTTGAAAATCGTGAGGGAATATGATAGCGATAAACCCTGGTTCAATGATCGTCTACGTGAAGTAATTTTAGATAGACAGAAAGCTTTTAATAAAGGTGACCGGGTGACCTTTAATCGTCTTAGAAATAAGGTTATCTGGCAAATAAAATCTGCCAAGCAGCTGTACTATACAGAGAGAGTGCGTAAATTACAAAGAACTGATCCATGAGGAAAGGTGACATAACTGTGCATATTGATAATATTGATCCTAATAACTTGGAATTGATTGCTAATAAGATAAGATGTTGGCAGGGTTGGAGGGAGGATCTTCTCGGACTTCTATGATAAAGTCAAATTGGGATGGGCACATCCATGGGTTTGTCTGGTGACAGTCAGGGCGGGGTGGGGGGGGGGGGGGGTGAGGCCAAGTCAAAATCGGATTAAAGGGGTTGAAACTAGGGGGGGGGGGGGCCTTACCTCCTGTAACATGCAGCTCATCCAAAGATTTGCCCTCCTGAGAAAGCAAGTTGCCCCTCTCCAAACTCAGGAACAAGCGAGAAAGTTTGGTGACCCGTTGTACAGTATCGGGCAACTGGTAATACTCGCAATGTACGCTCAAATCATGGCCCATGAAGTCGGCAAGAGTTTCCAGCTGGTGGTCCTTTAATGCAAGAATTTGAGCTGCAGTGGCTACATGCTTGCAGAGTTTGGTGGAACGGATGCTACAGGCATTGTCAAGGCCAGCCTTATCTGCATATGTCCTTAGACAGTCACTTCCTCGTATATGACATGTCCCTCTGTAACAACATCGGGCGAACAAGAAGATGTTGTCGGGGGCAACTCCAGCTTCGTTTCGGTTGGTGACCAGAGCATTCAACCACACGACAGCCTCATTGTTGACAAGAACAGGAACAGTTCTGCCCCTCTTGCCAACTATTTCAACCACATGGAACATCTTGCACAGATGGCGTTCCAAATCACTCAACAGGCATTCCCCGTCCACACCGAGACGGGCTTTGCTGTGCTGTTGGAAATCAGCTAGGGTCATCTTTGATACCTCCCCCTGCCTTCTTCGGTTGAACATGATGAGGTGACATAGGGTGACTTCATTCAATTTCTGCCAATCCGGTCGGACTTGTTTGCCCTGAGCACCCTGGAGGAGTTCAAGTGCCTGGTTGCCAGCGTCATGAAGGAAAGACGACATCTTCACCACATCGGCATTGGTCGGTAGAGTTACACTTTTATTCCGCTTTCCTTCGTACAATGTTCTGTGCGCGTGCTCAGACACACGGTGTCGCCAGTTCAACTTGCACAATTGCAAAAACTCTCCAGCACAGACGGCTTTGTGTTTTTGGCAAGACTCTAGAGCTAGACCTTTCAGTATGAGTGCACACTTCTTGACCGAATAACTAATCTTGAGTGCCAGTGACGGAACATCATATAACTGTTTCTCTTCACTGAAGCCGGCAATGCGGTGAACAGCCTCCACAATATCCGTAAAGTGCTGGGGATGCACAAACGACTCCAGGGATGCATTGGGCTGGTGGGTGTTCTTTCGGAGTTGGAGGACGAGACGACCCAATTCACGGATCCTGTTGCGGATGTAGCAGTGCTGATCGATGTCATGCCCGAGTTTCATATATTCCCGCTTGGCTAATTCTACAATCAACGTGTCATTTTTCACTACCAGAGCGACCTCATCTCTCTTCATTGGACTGAGAACCCGATTCAACTGGAAAAATACCCCGACAGGAGCAGGTTTTAACAAATCACTCTTGTGAGCAACCCGTCCACCGACACCAGCCCTCCTGCCAGCACCATCAGTCTGTGAAGGGGCTGCAGGCTTCAAGGGGCAGGCATGTCGCCACAGATCAGTCCGCACATAATAGCCATAACAATGTATGCATGGTCCATAGGCCTGGGGAGATGCCACATGCTTTGGCCTATACCCTACGATCAGAACACCTTGACCTTCACGAAGAACCTGACTGTTGTGTCTGTGATTACCAAGATTGCGGAGTTGTAACAAAAGACGTTTACGGGCACTAGCGTTGGTCTCCGATGCAAGCTCGACAACTTCCCTCTCTTCTTTGTGGCATGACTGGAGATGACGGGGAAGCTTGGCTTGGGGTACATCGCAGTAATAGCAGAAGTGTTTCTTGTCCCATTTCCTGCATCCGTGCTCATTACTGATCTGCAGTACTGTAATGCCATGGTTCCCGCTGGCATCAGGGGCATTAACGACTGGGACATCACTGGGTGGGCCAGATGGACTCGGATCCGAGCTGGTGGACGGCTGAGACATGTTTAATTCTTGTCAAACATCGGCAGACAGGTCACCTGCAAACCAAGAAAACAGTAAACTCAATTAATTACACTGCCTGTCTTCAAGTTGGTCATGAACTTCTCATTTAATCATAATTGGAGGTGGAGGTTGGAGTAGATTTGGGGGGGGGGGGGGGCAAGAAGTCCATTTTCATGTGGCCAAGCTAGGGGGAAGGGGACAGTTTTCAGAGTTTACAGTGATTCCGGAAATTATCAGGGTAGTCAATGACACAAAAAATAGCAGTCAACATTCACGCAACGGAGATTGAAACACATTTAAGTGCCGACTCACTCAAAAAACGGGGTGTGAAGGCGACTTGTATCCTTAGTGGAAAAAAGACCCCCAAAATTCCTAGGGCAATCGCATCGAGTAAGTCTACCTTAGTTGTGAACATTAATGAGTGAATGGTCCCAGGTAGTTCTCACCTTAGTTTGGTAAAGACTAATAATAAGGCTAGTACTACTATGTACTCGTACATGAGTAGTAGTACTACTACTTTGTAGGCCTACTACTAGCCTTAAGTTAATGACTACTACTAGCCTTAAGTTAATGACTACAATTATACAGTAGTCTATTTTGACCCCACTAATTATTAGTACACAATTTACTGTTACCCACGATGGACTTGCGTTGGAACCATGTAGGCCTACATGTACTAGGGCCTATGTAGGACTAATGTGGGAGCAAGTCATCATTTCTAGGCCACTTTTATTACTACTAATCTCTGGCATATTTGGGGAAACATACGGATCACCAATGAGAACTCACTGCACAGCTTGGAATGCACATAGGCCTAAATCCCGGCCATGTAGGCCTAACAAGTAACAGTAACACAGAAGCCTAACAGTTAATTAATAGGCTAGTAATAGGCCTAATAATGTTTAGAAATGAATCGGGGTACTCACCATATCGTGAACTGGGATGGGGAGAACCTCCTTTATCAACCGTGACTGCAACTCGACTACTTTCGGTGAAGTGACGCTACCGAGCTTTATTTGGGATGCGTGTCCAGGCAGGCCCTAGGCCTAGCAACGTTTACATCGGTCATGTCGTATCTGCCGCTTCGGCGCGGCAATTACCGATGCGTGATGTGGGCGACAGAGGGCGCTATTCCATCCAAGGACGTGCCCGCCAGGCCAGAAACGATAGTGTGTGACGCAACACGCAACGTGTCCAAGACGTACACCGAGGACAGCTCCCAAATGCTGTGAAAATTCACTGGCTCATAGAAAGGCTTCCTCGGACCCCATTTTTGGCCCTAACGCAAATCGAGGACGTCCTCGATTTGCAAGCCGTCCTCGATTCGTGGCTGTGTACATACACGAAAGTCCTCCCTTGGCACCATTGACAAGTCCACTGCTTTCTCCCTCCCCTTCTCCTTCCCTTGCTACTCTGCACTTTGTAGGTATCGAAGGTGACGTATTTTCTGTAATAGAATCTCCCCAAATCCATGGGGATTTTCTATTCTATTAAGAAAATACTCACCTTCAATACCGCCATCCATATTGTCTGGTTCCTCTAAATTAAAAAGGGGCGAGATACGCTTGAAACCCTGGGACATGCAGTGTGTGTGTGTGTGGGGTGACGTCATGTTCTTTGTTATTTCAGCGGTTATGCTTGGGCATGCGCGTTTGGAAATGCACTTTGTAGGTATCGAAGTAGAGTATTTTCTTTATAACAGTCATTGAAAAGTGAACAAAGAAAAATTTACTGGAGCAGTATTCGAACCGGCGACCTCCTGAATACCGTACAGGCGCTCTACCAATTGAGCCATCCAGCCCTACGTTGGTGGTGACCCCAATAGTCAACTGTCTTTGTTCGTTTGGCAGTCAGAAGCCATGAAACCACGCACACACCACCATACCCCAGGGATCGTTTCAATGATACACGCAACAATGTTGATCCCCATGGATTTGGTGAGAATCTACAGGTCAACACAAACGTGATGAAAACAGTTAAAAATTGTCCAGCAAGTTTCAGGATGCATAGCAATAAGACCAACAGTAATTTCAGCAACTTCAGCAAAAACAAGTAGAAAACATGGTCTGAGAGAGCAGAAAGCAAAAGGTGTCAGCCTGTTAGGCGCCACCTTTTGAACTGAAAGCATGAAAGCAGAAAGTATTTTTTGGTCCTGTATCACCATATTTGTTCTATCAAAATTTAAAATACCGTACTCTGATCTGAAGTTCTGAAGTTCTGATCATCCATGACGGATGAAGTGAGATTGAGTCTTTGAGAAGATAGTCAGAATGGGACCTCATCATGGCAAAAGCTAGCCAAGAAATTATTTTGCTTGGCAGAAAAGAGGTAAAACTTCTCAAATTGGGGAATTACCCTGGATGCAAAAATCATGGGAAAGTTATTGAATCAGTAAAAGCGCTCCGCTATGTGTTAGCAGTATTAGGCTTGTTATTTAGAATTTCAAGGAGCACATTTCACACACACATGACACAGAGAAATAGCATCAGATGGATAGGTTTGTGCTATGTTATAAGTAGCTGTTTGCAGGTCCTTCCTCCACTATGTATTTGATCCCATATGACGTTTGTGTCAATCTATCATTCGAATGTTACTGTGTGGATATTTCCATTACCTGTCCCAACAGCAGGTTTTATGACTTTGTTTAATGACAGCTTGTGTAAAGTCTGATTTATGGTTCTGGGCCCACTGTGCTGCTAATATTTGCCATTTGGTAAGTGTCTCGTTATCAATGCTCTGGGTATTATGATATTCTTGACAAGGAGAAAAAGACTCCCAGCAGTTTCTTAGAAAGCCTTTGTCATTCTCGATCAAGGGGCCATCCATAAAGTATGTTAGAAATGTCGACACCCCTCCTCCTGTACCATGGTGTACGCAGTGGTCGGTCCCCCCCCCACCCCCCCCCCCCCCCCCCCCGCCCCCTCCCCCGGTACCTTGGTTTAGCATCATTAAAATGCCACAGTAATCGGGGCCTGGGCCGGAGCCGGTACCATTATTGGGACATCACTTCAAAATTCTGAAATGAATGACTAAAAGTGATAACAGGTTTTTATACAAGTACAGACGTATACTATTTTTTACTTTGTTGAATAAGAAAAACAAGGGAAGAACAAAACAATTCCGGTTCTTTTTTCGCTCTTTCTTTTTTCCCAATTTAATTATACAAATTTTTCATTTGTGTACAGTACGCATTGGCCTGAACCAGAGCCCCCCCCCCCCCCGGGTACACATGGCGTACACATCAGTACCAACCCCCCTTCCCCCCTTCATGCATATGTACTTTATGGATGGCCCCAAGGGCAGTATATAAATCATAATACATGGACATGAACATAAATGGCTGATTTAACCCCCCCCCCCAAGTTTATTGGTACTTTTTATAAGATTAAGCCTTATGGTTATTTTTTTTTCTGTTTCTACAGCCTTGGAAAGGAATGCTATTTTACAAGAGGAGGAACGGGGAGAGTTTGCGCAAATGTGTACATATCAGCCCAGTTATAGGACATGCAGGGTAAGTGTACATGTATTTAAATTAAGCATTGCATGAGCTTTGCTGTCCAAAAATGTTCTCAATAGCGGCAGCAAGTGGTGGTCAATTGAAGGCATTCCTTCTTTGTTCGGTAGATATAGAGTTTGATCTCTGAGTTTGAAGTCATGATCTTTATGGGCATGCCAAAACAGGTTCATTTGATCATTTATCTTCATTCCACAATTGTGAACCCCTGTGATATATTTTCCAGCTTACTCAACAGAGACAATGTTTGCAAATTATTTTCACAAACAAAGTGGCAAAAACAATACCTTGTGATGGAAATTGTTTGAAATATTGCACTCTTAATATGTATTGAAGGTATTGAAACATTTGTATTTATAGTTTTTATATCAAAATATTTCAGCCCCAGTGCCAGCTTGTAGTATGGTATAATGGTTCTTCAGTGTTATTGTCATAGTTCAAGTCTGTCTTTTGGGATAAGGTTTATACAGTTAAAATGTAAATTTATCCTATTTTTAACCACTACACAGCTTCTGTGGTATTTCTTTGTTTGGGAACACCTTGAGTACCGGTAGTTTCTTTTCTTGAATTCATTGTTGTCACAATGAAATTTTCTATGTGTTTTAAAATATTTTGTCTTTACTGTGTTCATCTATGTTGTACATGTATACTCAAGAATTATCAAAAAGATCATAAATATATTTCTTGTTTTGTTCATTATACATATCGTTAAAAGTTTTTTTTTATGATCCCAAATTTCAATAAATCATAAAGAATCAGGGGATTTTTTATGAGGTCATTGCCAGTTTTTGATATAACATTCCCCAACTATAAATAGACAAACACCAAGTTTCAAGATAATCCAACCTGGGATTTGTCTGCTTTTGGTGTGTCAAATTTATATAGACTACTTCACAATGTTATATAAATACAATTCTAGATAATATGCAAATTAGGCCCGCCCTTCACCGACGTAGACGACGTAGACGACGTAGACGACCACGTCGAATCCCATCTGAGCCAGCATGTGATTTTTTTCTCACATGCTCTCACAAGCACTGAGTATGCAGTGGTCGTCTACGTCGGTGAAGGGCGGGCCTAATTTGCATATTATCTAATTTTTCCCGACCAAAAATCCTCAATATTTATGATTTACTGCGGTACCCGCAGCGATATTGGATTCGATTCACCCTGCAGACCCCAGCTAGCTCGGTGGCCTAGCAGGTAAAGCATCTGCACGAGTAAGCAGGAGGTCGTGGGTTCGAATCCCACCTGAGCCAGCAATGTGATTATTATTATTTTTTTCTCACATGCTCTCACAAGCACTGAGTATGCAGTGGTCGTCTACGTCGGTGAAGGGCGGGCCTAATTTGCATATTATCTATTTTTTTCCCGACCAAAAAATCATCAATATTTATGAATACAATTCTACTTCATTTGAGGGAATGTAGAGGTCTCAGAGGTCAAGCAATATGTTGCAAAGAAAGACCATTCCTAACATGGACAATTGACATTGAAACATGATCCTAGCTCTCACCACTTTTAAATGAAGACCTATACTTCTAGTTTGACTGTGTTTTAGTGTATTCTGTATAGCGCCACCTAGAGTCATATAGTTCATCTGACCTCTGGGTACTTTTCCATTGTTAGGCCTACTTGTTACTCTTTATGTACTCATGATCTTGCTGGAAGTATTATTAAACTGTTCATATCAGAAACTAGTCTCCATCCGCATTATCACGAAATATGGTGGCAGCAGACCTCGAACCTTGATCTGCCGATCCTGAACTTTTGCTACGGACCAATTTTACTACCCATCTAACTGTGGAACTGTGTGAAATTTGACGCCGTGTAACGTTACTTCACAATGGCAGACGCGGATTCCTCCGATCCCGTACCGGCGGCAGCGCCTACACCCGCTCCTAAACCCAGAGCTACAGGTTTTCGCCCTCCCCAAGCTCTCTTCATCAATCAGAACGCTTCATACAACTGGAGACTTTTCAAGCAAAAGTGGCATCTCTATACCATTTTGACAGAACTGAACAAGCAGCCTAACCAGTACCAGGTTGCCCTACTGCTACATTCCCTTGGTGATGATGCACTGCGTGTGTACAACGGCTTCAAGTTTGACACACCCGAGGACAACCAAACAGTTCAAGAGATCATTGAACACTTTGACAACTATGCCATTGGAGAAGTGAACGAAACCAGCAAGATGGTGAAACTTTTGAAATGTACCTGGCTGCACTACGCAACCTACTCAAGACGTGCAACTTCTGCCAGACATGCAAAGACGGGATCCTGTGTGACAGGATAGTGCTGGGCATCAAAGAAACTACGGTCCAGACCGCTCTCCTACGTGAGCGCCAGCTTACTCTGAGTACATGTAAGTGCATTGATCTTTGCAAAGCTGCTGAAAATGCCACACAGCACCACCAAGCCATGACAGCCGACCCTGTGCATAAACTGTCTGCTCGAACTCCTAAACCTATGACAAGAGGCAAGAAAAAAGGCACTCCAGCCACACGCCCTCCCAGCAACAGCCCTCAAGGCAAGCCATGCCATTTCTGCCCCTACACACACCCGCTACGCAAAGAACAGTGCCCTGCTTACGGGAAAACCTGCAAGAAATGTGGGCAGAAGAATCACCTCAGGCACCAAAGTGAACTTTGTGGCAGACTACGGCGAAGATGACACTGAATCTGAACCTGAGGCCTGGGTCAACATTGTCCACAACCCAGCCAACCACGATATCAGGTTCGTGATGATTGTTAACAGCAAGAAGGTGACCTTCCAACTTGACACTGGCTCCTCTGTCAACCTTCTCGCTCGCTATGCCACCAAGTTCAAGTCATCACCCACTATCCTGAAGATGTGGAAACACTCTGAGATCCAGTCTTTGGCCACTTGTGATCTACCTATCACCAATCCTCTGACCCATGAGACTGTCATGACCCATTTTGTCGTCTGCCCAGACTCGTTCTCAGCTCTACTCGGTCTCAAGACTTGCCAGGAACTGCATCTCATCACTGTGAACGAGAACTTTGAACGCGTTGCCGCAATCACTATTGACAACATAGTGAGTAGGCACCCTGCTGTGTTTGACGGATCCTTGGGAACTCTCCCGGGGATACATCATCTGAGCACTGACCTAACTGTCCAGCCGACACTCATGCCCAATCGGCGTATCCCTATCGCCATCAAGTCCAAAGTAAAAGCTGAACTGGACAGACTTACTCAGCTCGGTGCGATTGCTCCTGTCGACACCCCAACTCCCTGGGTAAGCCAAATGGTCGTGACTGAAAAGAAATCTGGCAAACTCCCAGACGCGGTTCTATGGGGGGGGGGGGGGCTGTAGCCCCCCAAAAATTTTGTCTAGCCCCCCCCCCCCCCCCCCCAAATAAATAATGGCTCTTCTAGCCCCCCAAAAATTTTGGCTCTAGAACCGCGCCTGCAAACTCCGCATCTGTATTGATCCCAGGGAACTCAACAAGGCTCTGCTCTGCGAGCAATACACCATGCCTACTCTTGATGACAGCCTGCACAAACTGACAAAATTCACTGTGTTTCGTAAGGCCGACCTTTCGTCCGGCTACTGGCATGTTCAGCTTGACGAAGAGTCCTGAGTCTCCTCACCACGTTCCAGACCACCTTCGGATGCTATCGCTGTCTCCTCTGAGATCTTCCAGCGCAAACTGTTGGAAACACTCCAAGGCCTCCCCGGTATCGTGTGCATCACTGACGATGTGCTCATCCATGGTCGCACCGTTAAAGCTGAACAGGGACAAACTCCACCTGAATCTCGAGACAATCTTGTTCATGGGCCACATCATCTCCAAGGATGGCCTGAAAACTTACCCTGAAAAAGTCAGAGCCATCACAGAGTTTTCCACTCCCACAACAGTGGAGAAACTCCGCCGCTTATTGGGTATGGCCACCTACTTGGCGCGGTACATACCCAATCTGACCTCGATAGCCCATCCGCTCTTCAACCTCCTGAAACATGATGTGCACTGGCAGTGGTCGCCTTCACAGGACGAGGCATTCGCTAAGGGGGCTTACCAATAAGGCCTAACCGTTATTCCGCGGAAAGTCCGTGTTTTTCACGGCAAGCCTGCCGTTGCTAAGGGGCCGGGAAGTTCGCGGACTGCATGGCCGTGTGCACTTGAGCGCGCAATGCGTTAATGAGCTGGCCCGGTCGGACGCTATTGTTGCAGAAAAACTATGTCATGAGTCCCACAGACATGATTAACATACTGCGTTCTTACCGTGGACTGGACGATGTTGGAATAAAATTATTGTCTATGAGAAACATTCACATATTATACGTTCTTTCCGTGGATTTTAGCGTCTCAAAAGCATGCAGTTTTGACTTCAGTAAAGAAGCATTATCAGCTGCGAATTTTGTGAAGCGGGTGTTCAGTTTTGAAAAATCAGTGGCACCAAGCTTACGTAAACAAAATCACGTTCACGTTTTCGCCCATATTTTTAGAAATATTGTACGAAATTGTGCCCTTACAAATTCGCCACCGAGTATGAGGCAGCCTTTTATATCGTAGAAACTGTATTTATTATTATATTATTAAAAAGGTGTATAACTATTTTTGTTTTTACCAAACTTCGTAATTTCTTTTTAAAAGAGTGACTAAACTGAGCGTCACAGTCGATTGTCATGTCAGCTAGTTCAGTGAGATTGATTGGCATTCACCTGACAGTGATTATTTGGAACCCCACTAACCTTTGTGGAAGGGAGTTTACCATTAGACATTCGGAAATCACCACCTGTATCTGTATTCAAATCTAAACCGAAGGCACATCTAGTCATTTGAGTTTATTAAGCATATCGAGAGCTATTTTGTATAGTTTTTGCGCTAGGCATAAGTATATATCAATTATTATTATTACACCAAATAGCCAAAAAGTAAAATAGTAACAATGATTTTTTAAACCTGCTGCAAAAAAGAATGATGGAAAAATAATTACACCATTTATCATTTTCGTCTTACTCTTAAAATATTATGATTGAAGTAATATTAGATGCCCCACACTGGATACATTAGT
Organism: Astropecten irregularis; assembly: GCA_963971285.1. Classification (NCBI taxonomy): domain Eukaryota; kingdom Metazoa; phylum Echinodermata; class Asteroidea; order Paxillosida; family Astropectinidae; genus Astropecten; species Astropecten irregularis. Next base: position 9,304,982 of record OZ020257.1, read on the forward strand.
ATAGATAATGCATTCCTAAAGAATTTTGGACGAGAAACTGCTTTATGGTAAGCTTAGATGGTAGGTAACGCATTACACTGATTTGCCTTTTCTCTGCCACTGGTGCTACTTGGACAACTCGTCTTGTCATCTGCAATACTGAAACTACAATGAGATACACCTACATTCATTAGTATTTATTGGATACGTACTGATATGTTAAGGCCTATCCGATTTATTGAAAATGAGAAGGCCATGAACACCGTTTCTTTTTTTTACGAGTAAGTTGGCCTATACTGTCAACATTTTCCAATGTTCATTTATAATGATCATAAGAATCCAAGAAGGAGATGAAATTCAAATTCAGGGTTTAAGGCAAACTCACCTGACCTCAAGATAATTTTGTCGATGTACGCCTATGCTGGTTATTAATACCGAAAATGATAGCAGTGTTGTACATTAATAGGTTCCGCATGTTCCGACTGTCAGTCACGGTGTAGAATGCCGAGTAAGTTGTGAAAAAAGGATCATAAATATGGTACTTCTGGTGTTTAGCTATCTGGTATTATAATATAAATTTACTCCTCTTTCAAACCTTAAAATCATGTTATCAAGTTTATATAGGCTAATTTTCATCCGCATCCGAAGTTCCGTCTGCACGTGCAACGCCGTGCGTAAATTGTGTTCATATGTCGTATTCCCAGTACCAATATTACTGTACTCGAAACAATAACCCGGGTAGCTGACTAAAACAAGATTGCGTGCTAAAGGGGAAGTCCCTCGGGGTCTCGAAATTTCCGCAATTGGTATCCGCGCATCACGATGTCATAAGTAAACGTGCACCAGCGAAATAGTCTCAGCTCACGTGTATGGCCCAATACACGGTCAGCCAGGTAGGCCGGAAGTGAACGTGAACAGTGTGCAACGTGTATGTGTAGGCCTATGTAGTACCATCAGGTAACTGATAGCCCTCTGTCGTACCGAGGATCGCTGGTGGTTACGGTACATATTTGGGCTGAGGAATCTACTTTCGGGCATCGGACCATTGAGTTGGATAATAGTTTAATATCCAACTCTATGCATCGAAATATAGCTACTGTCATGGCCGCCGTGAAATTTTGAGGCCTGAAATGCCGAACACAATATGAATACCATTTTAGGCTTTTAAAACAATCGCAGTCATTTGTCAGCCGTGATCATTTTTTATCGGACAATCACATAGGCCTCTATCTCGTTATAAATTTCGCACGAAAAAAATTGTCCCCTGAAAAAATCCCAATACCCCTGATAATAAAAATCCCGATCCGCTGACAAACCAGCCCCCCCAAAAAAAAAAAAAAGAAAAAAGAAAAAGAAAGAAAATCACGATTGCCTAAAAGAAAATAACCCCATTATATTCCCCTGAACAATCCCCAACCCCCCTCCAAAAAAACCATTATCCCCTTGAAAAAAATCAATCCCGTACAAAGGAATACAACCTGCCAATGAAAATCCTTTAGTCCCGTGAAGACAAAATCACGATACCCCTTATTTCCTTAGAATTATTAGAGAGAGTAAGGTTTGTGGTGACACCATGTATAAAATCTCTTTTAAAAAGATGCGTGGTCCTGAAAAGGACCGATGAGAGTGGATTCTCGACGTTTCGTCTAGTGTGCTCTAGTCGTCCTCAGGAGAGAGAGTGCGGACTAGGTGGATGTGCTGGTTATTTATGCTGGATGCCGTTCATTCAGGTGTGAAGAGTGGATTGCATAGGATCTTGATGCTGATTGGCCTGAGTCGGTGGAGCGTGCAGGGCTGTGGAGAAGTGGCCGCCAGATGTCAGTGATGTGAAACCTGATGTCTTGTGGGACGGTGTCATGTCAGTAGATCTCGATGGCTTCACGTATCCTCCTTGGGGTACCAGTGTTTGATGGGGGCGATGAGTTGGGCAGACTTCCAGTCGATGTGATGATCGACGATGTGGGCATGTTTAACTATGGCAGACTTGTCAAAATCTCCCTCTTCTACATGTTCTTTGATGCGGATGGGAAGGTTTCTGCCGGTTTCGCCAATGTACACATTTCCGCATTCACAAGGAATGCGTTAAACTCCTGGTTTGACTGTCTGGTGCTGGTTTGTCCTTGTGTGTGTGGAGGAAGCGCTGTAGTTTTCCGGGAGCAGAGTGGCGGACTTGAATGTTGGCTGACTTAAGAATGCGACTGAGCTGGTGAGAGGCTGGACCAATGAAAGGGAGACAAACTAAGGGATAAGGGGAGGCTTCGAGTATAGGAGACCCTAACACCTTGGGGTTGGTTTGGAGAGGGAGATCTGGCTGGGATGGTAACCGGAGGATGGATGCGGTTGGAGCGGATGCTGCGGACAGGATCTTGGAGGCGGAGTCCTGGAGGGATGAGGTTGGAGTCTTGGCATCGTTTGAGGAAGGCTAGGTTGTTGATGTGCTTTACATGCTTGATGTTCAAGCGTTCAAGTGCCCTAACCTGTTGAAGAATATGCTCCCCGTAGAGCTATGATAAGTAAGGTTTGAAGTTTTGCATGGTGGAGACACTAGAGAGAGTATTAAAGGTTTCCAGTGACACCATGTATAAAATCTCTTTTAGAAAGATGTGTGGTCCTGAAAAGGACAGATGAGAGTTGATTCTCGATGTTTCAACAGGTTAGGGCACTTGAACGCTTGAACATCAAGCGTGAAAAGCACATCAACAACCTAGCCTTCCTCAAACGATGCCGAGACTCCAACCTCATCCCTCCAGGACTCCGCCTCCAAGATCCTGTCCGCAGCATCCGCTCCAACCGCATCCTCCGCCAGGCCAGCTTATCCCTTCTTCGAGAACGCATCAGCCACACCAGATCCAACCTCAGTCAATCTCCAAGGACCCCACCCCTAGCATCGAAAAACGGGTTGCTAGCAAACTACTTGCACTCCACCGCTCTGAGGCTATACCAGCAGCCCTCTATCTATGTCTCCCTCCATCAGCCACCACCTGCCAAAGGTTCTTCGGCCAGCCGAAGATTCACAAGACAGAGATCCCGCTACGTCCCATCGTGTCTTCTAGAGACTCTCCAACATACAAAACTGCTCGCCTCCTCGCCAACATCCTGCAACCTCTGGTGGGCAACACCCCCACCATATCACCAACTCCACCAAGTTCATCAAACTCACCAATAGTCCGTGGGCCGTGAGGCCAAATTCGCTTTAGTTCTTGAGTTACGTGACCATCATCACTGAATTTGTTCCCATTCGGCATGGATGTAGATCTGACATTACTGAACAAGAATTGATTTGTTCCCACGTCCAATTTGTGTTCACTAAAGAGAAATTTGCGATAGAAAATCGTCAAATTTTACGTACAGAAAAAACACAAGAATAAACAGCGCCCTCAATCGGTAGAAAGTAATTATCTACATAATAAAACTATAGGAACTGCATACCCCTGCTAATTTTATTCCCGATGTAAAACCCTTTACATGATTGGAAACTGATCAAACTTCAACGTAATTATTTCTAGGGACATTTTATTGTCGTTTTAATTATGGGAAAATTAGCTGAATGGTGGATGGAAAATATGACCCATGTTTTTGAAGATGTTTCTCCAAGCAAATTTCTAAATGATGAGGAAGTAATAAACTGCTGCAAATTGCTCATCAACCAAAATAAGAGCCTAAAATAATCACGGACCGAGTTGACCTGAAACTTTGTTGGGAATGCCTGACGTTTTGAACCTACCAGAATATTTAATCTAAATAAAATTACAATAAAAATATTTGATGATGAAGAAAACAAAACAATTATCACAATGATATAGTTATCAATATAGTTGCATACATGACTTTATTCCCACAAAGGAATCTTTATTTCAAGCCACACACACATGATCTCACATGATTTTGCTGTTAAAATATTTTGGTCCAAAATGCTTATTATAAGATGTATATTTCTTTTTTAGAAAACACTAACAGAAATATCTTGTCACGCATGATCAAACCTACAGTATTCTTTATATTTTATAAGAAAAGAATTGACTAAGTTTTTCAATAATATTCTCTTGAGACTCAGATGGCCGATTAAGCTTAACCTTTCACAGGGGTATCATTTCATGTGTACCCATGATGGATCAGACAGTGAAAGTGTCAGTGTGAAGTGTAAGTACATGTACTCTTTTTTACCCTTTGCAATCATATATTTTACTTTTCACTCTACATGCAGCTCATTGCAAAAGCACACATAGCCAATGTATCCTAAGAAAATAATTATATTATTTTGGGTAAATTTAGTGTTATGAGCAAGATAATGTTATTATTATAATTGTTTATAATATACATTTTTAACATCCTTCGTTGGAATTTCAGTCATATTTTTATTTAATTCTTTATCATAAATGCAATGTTTGTTTTATAGTGGTAAAGACTATTGTATGGAGCCCATCACAAAATAAAGTGGTGAAATCTCTGTTTTCGGAACAAATTTAAAGTCATAATAATAATTGAACAAGATGCTATAAATTGTACAAGTGTAGGGCCCGTCTTTTGTGTAAGACCATTGTTTTGCATAATGAATTATCATTGTTCGTGGTGGAAATTCTACATTTCAAAACAAAACAGTCATTAGAATAATTTCCCACTGTTTTCAAAAACCGACTCTCATACATAACAATGCCAAATTGCGACAGCAGTTTGCTGGGAGCAACATCTTCAGAAACGTGTCATATTTTCCATTCAGGCATTCACCTAACTATCTTTTAATTAAAACGACAATTAAAATGTACCTAGAAATAATTACGTTGACGTTTGATCAGTTTCAAATCATGTAAAGGGTTTTACATCGGGAATAAAATTAGCACGGGTATGCAGTTCCTATAGTATTATTATGTAGATAATTACTTTCTACCGGTTGAGGGCGCTGTTTATTCTTGTGTTTTTTCTGTACGTAAAATTTGACGATTTTCTATCGCAAATTTCTCTTTAGGGAACACAAATTGGACGTGGGAACAAATCAATTCTTGTTCAGTAATGTCAGATCCACATCCATGCCAAGTGGGAACAAATTCGGTGATGGTGGTCACGAAACAAGCGAATAAAAGGCCACGGACTACAAGGATCTCACCCTCAAACCAACAGACATCATGGTGAGCTTCGACGTAGTCTCCTTGTTTTCCAATGTACCCACCGACGAAGCCTGCTTCATCGCCAAACAACGTCTGGACCATGACCCCAGCCTGGCTGACCGCACTGTTCTATCTCCAATCGAAATTACTGATCTCCTCCACCTGTGCGTCACCTCCAGCTACTTCAGATTTCAAGACAAGTTCTACAAGCAGACTACCGGTTCCTCCATGGGCTCACCCATATCACCAGCCCTGGCCAATCTCTTCATGGAAGAATTCGAGACCTCATCCATCCTGACGGCAGACCACAAGCCCAGTCTCTGGCTGAGGTACGTAGACGACACCTTCGTGATCTGGCCGCATGGACAAGACCTCCTCAATGACTTCCTCAACTACCTCAACCAGCAACATCCCTCTATCCCCTTCACCATGGAACAAGAACAAGATTCCCAACTCCCGTTCCTTGATGTTCTTCTCACGAGAAATGAAGATGGGTCTCTCCACCACAGGGTATACAGGAAACCCACTCACACCGACAGAAACCTGCACAAGAGATCCTTCCATCATCCAGCTGTCAAGTCCTCGGTCAACCGGACCCTTGTTCGCCGAGCCCACCAGATATGTGACAAGAACTCTCTCCATCAGAAACTCCAGCACATCAAGACCGCCCTCAAGCTCAACGGTTACCATCCCAGCCAGATCTCCCTCTCCAAACTATCTCCCAAGGTGTTAGGGTCTCCTATACCCGAAGCCTCCCCTAATCCCTTAGTTTGTCTCCCTTTCATTGGTCCAGCCTCTCACCAGCTCAGTCGCATTCTTAAGTCAGCCAACATTCAAATCCGCCACTCTGCTCCCTGAAAACTACAGCGCTTCCTCCACACACACAAGGACAAACCAGCACAAGACAGTCAACCAGGAGTTTAACGGATTCCTTGTGAATGCGGGAAAGTGTACATTGGCGAAACCGGCAGAAACCTTCCCATCCACATCAAAGAACATCGCGCACATGGTAGAAGAGGAGATTTTGACAAGTCTGCCATAGTTAAACATGCCCACATCGCCGACCATCACATCACATCGCCCCCATCAAACACTGGTACCCAAGGAGGATACGTGAAGCCATCGAGATCTACCGACATGACACCGTTTCACATCAGTGACATCTGGCGGCCACTTCTCCACAGCCCTGCACGCTCCACCAACTCAGCCAATCAGCATCAAGATCCTACGCAATCCACTCTTCACACCTGAATGAACGGCATCCAGCATAAATAACCAGCACATCCACCTAGTCCGGCACTCTCTCTCCTGAGGACGACTAGAGCACACTAGTCGAAACGTCGAGAATCCACCCTCATCGGTCCTTTTCAGGACCACACATCTTTCTAAAAGAGATTTTATACATGGTGTCACCGCAAACCTTACTCTCTCTAGTGTCTCCACCATGCAAAACTTCAAATCTTACTTAAAAATATTATCGTTGGGGGAAAATGTCCTACTTGAAGTCTTGGCAGTTCTGAATTCCCTCTATTTTATTCTCCTTCCCACACACTTCACTTTCCACATTAACCGTTGGTTTTTACAAAGTTGGTGGTCCGTTCGGAACGCGGCTGGGCGCCGCATGGTCAACTAACATTTTTGGTGGCTTGCCAATAATACCGTGACCAAATCAACATGTCTGCCTAGGAATGTTTTGCCCCAATTAACTACCATGCATCAAAATTACGTTCGCACAAAATCATCACCGACCATTATTGAACATGCCGTTCCGACTGCGGCCTGCCAAATTTGGCTGGGCTCTCCGCTATACACAGATCTTTGAGTCACCGTTCCGATCGCGGACTTTCCACTTTTCCAGATGACATTCATATTTAAATAACCTGACCACAATTTGGGTATGGCGTTCTGGACGCAGACCGAACAGGAATATTCATGAATGTTAAATGATTTTGGTCGGGATAATATGCAAATTAGGCTTGCCCTTCACCGACGTGGATGAGCACTGTATACTCAGTGCTTGTGAGAGCACGTGAGAAAAAAATCATGTGCTTGCTCAGGTGGGATTCGAACCCACGACCTCCTGCTTACTAGTGCAGATGCCTTACCTGCTAGGCCACCGAGCAAGCTGGGGTCTGCAGGGTGAATCGAATCCAATATCGCGGCGGGTACTGCAGTAAGTAATATTCATGTTTGCTAAATAGCATACACCGTTTGTGACAAATTCCAATTTGGATCTTGAATATTTGTTGGTTTATTAAACTTTGCTGACTTTATTTTGGCTGATGAGTTCACGTAAAAACTGTGTAAATGAAACAAGAATATAACAAATTATAAGTACAGATAGCTAATGACCTTGCATACATTCCAACCACTTCAATTGGTTAAACAAGGCTCCTATATACTATGCGCAATAACATAACCCAGTGTAGTGAGGTCAAAGGTCAACTCCACAGTGCATGAACGAGGGGTCGTGTAGCGTCCCTGAGGCACGCACACACACGCACACATATCCAGTGAACATGTACAGTACACTATTATTGGGTGAGCAACGTTAACAATAACGTCATGAAATAACTGGTCAAATCATCTAAAACTTCACTATAATTAACAAGTTATGCTAATATAATCATTCTATAATAAGTAAACAGTAACGCACCTCTGTCCTCGGGTCCAGGTCTCAACAAATAAAGCACGAAATAAAGAAGATTCTAGCGAGTGAAAATGATAAACATCAGCCAAACGTGCTTGCTCAAAGGACCATAAGAAAAAGCAAAGAAAATACAGCGCCCTCTCTTGACTGCCCAAATACGGACTTCGTCGGCAGTTACACCGTTCTTGCCACGTGCGGCCGTGCTTGTCAAGGGCTCTTTTGTTAAAAAAAGTCAGCGGACTCTAGCAGACTTCCCCTGGGAAGAACGGTGAAGCCTTTTTGGTAAGCCCCCTAAGGTGAAGCAAGCCATCACATCTACGCCAACTCTTCAGTACTTCGACACATCCAAAGAACTGACTCTTGAGAACGATGCCAGTGACTATGGCATTGGTTCTGCACTGCTACAAGAAGGCAAGCCAGTTGCTTTTGCCAGGTGCTCTCTCACCTCAAGTGAGCGGAACTATGCACAGCTCGAAAAGGAGATGCTCGCTGTTGTCTTTGGCCTCGAAAAATTCCACCAGTACACCTACGGGAGATCCCTCACTGTGGTTACTGACCACAAACCGCTCGTTGCAGTCAGCAAGAAACCACTCTCGAAGTCTCCCAAGCGCCTACAGTCCCTACTACTTAGCACGCATGTGTACAACTTAGATTTTGTGTACCGCCCAGGCAAGAAACTTCACTTGTCTGACGCCTTGTCTCGTGCCCCACTCAGTGACACGGCTGCAGAGGACAAACTCATCGTAAACAACTTCGCACATACCCCGTTCACTGCTGACCGACTGTCCCAGATACGCACAGCCACCAAGGCCGATGAGACGCTGTGCAACCTCATCGACACTATAAAGAACGGTTGGCCAGAAACCAAACGTACCCTACAGGCAACCCTGATTCCATACTTCAGCTACCCGGAAGGAGTTGACCGTCCAAGATGACATTGTCCTTTGCGGTGACCGCATAGTCAATGACATGAAACGCAAAGTACATGCTGGCCATCTTGGCATCAACACCTGTTTGCGTCGTGCCCGAGATCTCATCTTCTGGCCTGCTATGTCCCGAGAAATACAACAGAATGTTGAATCGTGCGAGACATGCGCCAAGAACTCATGCAAACAAAGCCCTGAGCCTGTCCTTCTGCACGACATACCACCCAGAGCATGGCAGAAGGTTGGCACAGACATCTTCCAAGTACAAGGTCGCACGTATCTCGTCACTTGCGACTACCACAGCAACTTCATTGAGGTTGACTAATACTGTGGCAGTGGTTCACAGTACACTTCTGAATCCTTCAAACAATTCGCTACTGACTGGGGTTTCCAACACATCATGTCCAGTCCTGGAAACCACCAAGCAAACGGTAAAGCCGAGGCGGCTGTGAAGATCATCAAGCGATGAAGTGCAGGGACACCCACGAAGATCCATATCTCGGCATGCTGAATCTGCGCAACGCTCCCACTGAAGGCATGTCAACAAGCCCTGCCCAAATCGTGTTTGTTCGTCGAACGAGTTCCCACTTGCCTTGTCGCTCATCCAAACTGGAGTTCGTTCCATCAGACGGTCATCTCGCAGCCAGCCAGAAAACCAACAAGCGCCAGGCCACTGCGACTCATACAAACCAAAGGAGGAAGGAACTTCCACCACTCAATGTCAATGATGCAGTACGCATGCAGCCCATTGACAACAGATCCACCAGTGGCAGCTTGCAACAGTCACAAAGAGATCCTACCTCGTGACTACCCCAGATGGCAAGCGATACCGACGAAACCGACGCTATCTCCGCCGCACCAAACACACTCATGTTTCTGATGTGCCCCTCTACTCCTTTGCCTCAAGTCAGTTATCGCAACAGCACCGCCCTCGCCAGCCCCACCTGCATCAACACCTTCCCCATCAACTCCTCCTGTTGCTCCGCCCCCCAAGAGATCGAGCCGTATACCGGTTCTCCAGCGTCCAACCAAGCTACGTTCCGGAAGACTCACAAAACCCATCTCGCGACTTGACTTGTGAAATTTTGGCAACCATTCTCGTCAACCATGATTTACGCTTTATAATAACTTGCCCTTATTCTCTGAACTCATAATTGGACACATATAAGTTTGAAAATATGCCTTTTTCCAAGTCTATTCTGCAAACATATCATCAGATGACTATTTGCCTTGAACTGCAATATTAGGGTTCATGCGACCTTCAAATGTACTGCTAATCGAACTGTTAGTTTTCATATAAGTGTCAAGTGAACGCTTTTGCTTCAATTCAAAGAAATCAAACATTTATTAGTGCTGCAGTGTAAATCATCCTTTTCTTTAAATAAAAAGGGTACTTTGTTTTCATGCTTCACTTTGCAAAATCTTTGGCTCCTAAATCATCGCCTAGTTCCAGTGTCAAGTTTTGAAAATGTTTACAAGTACTTTGTTTCTCTTTATCTTGGAGGGGGGGTGTTTAGTGTATTCTATATAGCGTCACCTAGAGACATAATTATAGTTCACCTGACCTCGGACCTCTGGGTACTTTTCCATTGTTACTTGTTACTCTTTATGTACTCATGATCTTGCTGGAAGTATTATTAAACTGTTCATATCAGAAACTAGTCTCCGTCCGCATTATCACGAAACTGACTGGAAGTAGAGGTTAAAGTGTGTCTCAATAAAAGACCCAGTCTACTTCACTCGTCTTACCTGTAGAGCCACTACTTATGCATATTTCCCTAGACCGTCAGGTATTCACGCTAAGAATTGATACAACAGCGCCCCCTATTGACCTACCCACAGTGCCCCGCAGCATGTATGCCACGTAAGCGTCCCCTTTTCTCTTAGCGTCAGGGCGGGTAGGACGTGTTTACGTTCCATCCGTGATTTCACGCAAAAAGAGCTTTCAGCATAAAGGTATTTTGTAAACAACGTTTGTAGAGTTTTAGTGTTTCTTCTTGTGTATTTTTGTATTGTTGTTGTGGTGCGGTACGAAACGATCAGATAGAGCAGGTTCCGCAAATCCTGGGGACAAAAGCCACCCCCCAGGGCGGATATCCGTGCTCTCGTGTACGGACTCTGCCGGGTACACCCTGTTACCCGAGCAGCAGTCCCCTGCCCGACAACCCCAGCCTGAGCGGGCCGGGGGCGCGGGTAGTTCCGTCGGCCTGGTCCCCGCCCGCGGTCAGCTCGGACGGAGCAAGGAAAGTACATGCAAAGGGTGGCTCACTGGCAAGGTTACCATAAAACCAGCCTCCTCTGCCATAGCCAAACCCAAAAAGGGCGCTCGTCAGGGTAAACGCGGCTTGACCGTGTGCCCTGCGCCCTCTGCACCTCCGGACCCGGGGCAGTCTCAGCCGACTGACCACCGAGGCTCCACTGATACGGTGCACCCTCCCGGTGGTGAGCGCCACACACTGCCGGGATGGGCTTTTGTCCGATCTCCCCGATCGCGCAACGCGTGCTCAGCCCACGGGGCGCGGAGCGCCGTTGGCTGGGCAGGCTGTTGACGTTGTGGGTGGTCCGTCCTGGGCCTACCCCGGTCCGTCAACCTCGCTCCGGGATCCCTATATCCTAGGCCGCAGCGGACTCTCCCTCTGCCAGAGCCAGAGCAAAACCCAAAAAGGGCGGCCGCCAGGGTAAACGCGGTTCGGCCGTGTGCCCAAGCCCTCTGCACCTCCGGACCCGGGGCAGTCTCAGCCGACTAGCCACCGAGGCTCCGCAGACACTGTGCACCCTTGCCTTCCGGGCATGGTGGCGAGTTCCACGCGCTGCCGGGATGGGCTTTTGTCCGATCTCCCCGACCGTGCAAACGCGCTCTCAGCCCACTGGGCTCAGGGCGCTGTTGGCCGGGCGGGCTGTGGACGGTGCGGGTGGCCCAGCCTGGGCCTACCCCGGGACGTCGGCCTCGCTCGTTTTCAGTTCTTTGGACTTAATACACTGTACATGTACGTTGCTCCGGGGTCCCGATCACCCAGGCCACAGTGTATCCTTCCTCGGTCACCCCGCGGGGCCAGTGGCGCAACCAGGGGGGGGGGGCCTCGGGGGGCTTGAGTCCCCCCCCCAAGAGGGTCCCTGAAAAAAAAAAAAAAAAATGGGGGCGAGGGAAACGGAGAGAAGGAGGGGGAGGGGAGGGGGGAGTCACAAAATGTTTTGTGGGAAAATTTTTTTCTGCTGGGCAGGCTGTTGACGTTGTGGGTGGTCCGTCCTGGGCCTACCCCAGTCCGTCAACCTCGCTCCGAGATCCCTATATCCTAGGCCGCAGCGGACTCTCCCTCTGCCAGAGCCAGAGCAAAACCCAAAAAGGGCGGCCGCCAGGGTAAACGCGGTTCGGCCGTGTGCCCAAGCCCTCTGCACCTCCGGACCCGGGGCAGTCTCAGCCGACTGGCCACCGAGGCTCCGCAGACACTGTGCACCCTTGCCTTCCCGGCATGGTGGCGAGTTCCACGTGCTGCCGGGATGGGCTTTTGTCCGATCTCCCCAACCGTGCTGGCTGTGGACGGTGCGTGTGGCCCAGCCTGGGCCTACCCCGGGACGTCGGCCTCGCTCGTTTTCAGTTCTTTGGACTTAATACACTGTACATGTACGTTGCTCCGGGGTCCCGATCACCCAGGCCACAGTGTATCCTTCCTCGGTCACCCCGCGGGGCCAGTGGCGCAACCAGGGGGGGGGGCCTCAGGGGGCTTGAGCCCCCCCCCCAAGAGGGTCCCTGAAAAAAAAAAAAAAAAAAAATGGGGGAGAGGGAAACGGAGAGAAGGAGGGGGAGGGGAGGGGGGAGTCACAAAATGTTTTGTGGGAAAAAATTTTTCTTTGAGCCCCCTCCCCCCCCCCCCCCCCCCAAGCCAAAATCCTGGGTGCGCCGGTGCACGGGGCTGTCCGTCTAAAATAAGGACAAAGAATTAATAAATGTAAAGTAGAAAATAAAATAAATAAGTAAAAAAGTCAGACCGAAGATCGCGCGAATCTTCGCCGGTTTCGGTCATCTACGCTTATTTATCAAGGCGGTCCCGCCGCGGCAAACGCTGCAAGGGCGACGACTTGTTTTCACGGGGTGAATTTTTTGGCTCAGCCTTTTCAATCGGATAGACACCGCTGATCGGCAGAGCGATCCCGTGTTCCACGCTCAGTCACTCACATGAGCGTTGGTTGCGGGTTGGGTTGCTCGGGGACAAAGGAGTTTACCACACACATGCTAGCTATGCGCCGGCGTCCCCTCATGCTTTGAGCCTATACCAGTCATTGTCTATTGTCTCCGGATAGGCCATTCAGCCATTGTAAACCCACACTACATGTACATGTACTTGTACTGGACAGCCTGTCTCTACTGCCGCCCAGGATAATCCCTGTTCACCACAATCGTCCCATCCTTTGGGGTATTTATCTGATGTCGAGGGTGTGGCCCTACTGCAGTGGTTTTTCCATTACAATTCCGAGCTTTGTCTCCTGCAAAATAAAAAACATGACTCGTTGCAGTCCCCACTGAGGAGGAGCATGCCCTGTGGGGCCACAGGTCGTTTATGCGCAGGGTCGAAAGGTCCAGCGATGACCGGCAACAAGTTTTTCCCGGCGATCCCGTTGGACCTGGTGTGTCGATTGAATTTCCGGGTCCATGTCCACTGTTTAATGACATGCTTACCCTTTTCTGGATTTTTAACTTTCCTTCTCGATGACAACAAAGGACAAGTAGGCAGCCATTGTTTGGGCGTCACCTCCTTGCTCCTCACGGAATATTGGGTTCCCAATTGTGAAGAAGAGTCAGCGATTCCTTGAACACGCTGATTACACCCTTTTCACTGCATTTTTACTGCCCATGTGTCCCCTTGCACCCTGGCCCGTCTGGACAATGTGCTAGGTTCTCCATCTCGGTCAGGGCGACCGCGATAGTCTCAAAGCCCTTCTTCTGCTGGGACCTTTCCATTTGCAGGGAAGCTTGAGGATTCCAGGCTTGCCTAAGCTAAGAGTTTGAGGACTACCCATGGGGTAAACCTCAAGAGTTTTCCTGCCCCCCGCACCCAATTTCGGCACGGGGCAGAGGCAGGCCATCATTCATGGATCCCCGACGTAGCCTACTCGGTTCTACTCGTGGTATTTTTGGAGGGCCAACAATCACCTCGTCTTGTGCTTACCTCTGGTAGCCCCAGCCTACCACAGGGCAACGTCAGCTGAGGCCAAGCTGTGTTTTCTCCCCCGGCCAGGACGTTAATTAACCCTCCCGCTGTGGGGCCCGCTATGGGACCCGGAGGAAGCTGCCTCCATGGTTTTCCAGGGGTGGCCTGACCATTGGGTGCTGGACCCGATCGCCCAAGCTAGGTTGCGCGTTCGGGTTTACGACCACCCCCATTGAAAATGCTTGTTCGGCCCACATCAGTGCTGACCGGTATAGCAGGTCGCTGCTCTCTCGAGGCTGTAATAGTCTCCCTCCTCGAGAAAGGGGCAATTCGTTTGTTAACCTTATTGGTTGGGACATGGCGCCCGATTCTAAACTGGTATCCCCCAGCAGATTTGTTCTGCCTTTGTCGCTTTCATGTCGGTACACTCGGTTTTTCCCTCGAGCTTATCCAAACGCCAGCATGGGGAGCAAGCCTAGATCTGAAGGAAGCGTATCTTCTCGCTTTATCAGACTGGATCACTTGAGGTTTTTCAACTGCCGTTTTTAAACTCTTCAGGGCACTCCACCTCCAGATTGTAGGTGTTTGGCGCATTGCGTCGGTAGGGCATGATGTTTCTCATGTACTTCGACTAGTGGCTCATATAGACAGTGTTGTGTGGCCGCAGTGCCAGCTCTCAACCTTACTTGGGTCCTTACAGTGGCTCTCCCACTCTCCAACCTCCATGCGAGTGCGGAGAAGGCTTTCCCGGCCCGAGCAGGATCGCAGCCAAAACCTTTGCCGATGCGTATCCCTCTGTCCCCGGGCGACGATGGCCCCAGCACGAGCTTATCTCAAGCTGCTGGGCCTTATGGCCGGTCTAGTAAGCTTGTTCTGCAAGCTGAAGTGGCGTGTCATCCAGCTGCACCTGCTCTCCCTTTACCGGTCGAGGCCTCAACCCTTGAGCCATCGCTTGCCAGTCATTCCGTGGCCGCTCCCGCACCTTCAATTTTTCTCAGACGTCCCCAACATGGTGTCGGGCCGCGCCTTTTCGTAGGCCTCATCCATCTCTATCTGCTGCGATAGTCGTCTCACTTTCTGGCTTGGGTGCTTCCTTCCACCCACGCCAAGTAGCGGGCCAGTGCGGCCCCGAGCATCGCTCGAGTCATTCAATGCTCTCTGGCTGTTCTGACCTATCTTACCTGTCCCGTCTGATGGGACATCACATCCGTGTTTTCTTATGTGGTGCCATGGAGGGGAGACATGGTCTGCCCAGCCATGTGCACTCACTTGAACCACCTGCCATCAGTGCTTACGCCTTCTGCGGCGCACCGCCTGGGAGCGGAGAATGCCATTGCCGATGCTCTGCTCTCTCAGGCAGGTGTATCCGGCCGACAGAGTGGTCTCTGTACACGCAGATTGCCTTCCCTTTCCTCCGGCTATTAGATCGGCCCCATGTCGATCTATTTGCGCTCAGGGCTACCAGTGGCTGCTGGTCTATCATGAGGGTCCCCAATCCCCAGGCATGTCAGATGCATGCGCTGGTGATGCGGAGGGACGGGCTGCTGGCTTATGCCTTTTTTATATGCCCTCATACCTCGCGTGGTGACCAAGCTAGATCAGGATTGTAAGGTCCTTCTCATAGCTCCCATTCTGATCCTGCCAGTTCTGGATCTCCAGGCTGCCCAGCCCCTAATGTTTTGGCCGGTCTTTCTTCTGCATAGAGCAGACATTCTGCTCCTGCCGAGCTCGGGTTTTTTCCCTCACCTGGCTCGGCAGGATCTCCACCTAACGTGCTGGGTGGTGCCAAGCATCCCCTTCACATGGTTAGCCTTCCACAGCGAGCTGCGGTTCTTGCAGCCTGCAGCCGCAGGGCATTTACCAGGAAAATCTACGATAGCAGTTTCCCAAATGGTGCTGAATCTGATCTCTACATCCCCTGAATGCTTCTGTAGGGGAGGTTGCAGATTCTCTGGTATAGCCTACCTGGTCGAAAGCGACAACGCGACCTCCACGATTAGGAGTCATCATTCGACCTCAGAAGGTGTTCTCGGAGGCCCTCAGGCTCGTTCGTGTTGGATAATCGGGCTCTCCACTTGTTGCTCAGGGGGAAGTACGTCTGTCTCGTACCCCTGTCGCTCCGGCTTATTGATGCATGGGACCTTTTTCAGCGTGCTGGCCACGATTCTAAGGCCCCTGTTCGAGCCTCCTTTTACCACCCCCTTACATCGGAGGCATGCCGCACCCGATGGGAACCAGGTGGTGTCTTTCCTACCCCGAGGTTTGGGTTCCTTGACCAAGGATATTTTACCCCCGGATATCTTTGTCCTGGTCATCAAATCCTTCTCGCCTGTGCCGGACTACGGTTTGTGGTGCCCGGTCAGGGCTCTTAAGTGGTGTAGCGACTGAACCAGGCTGCTCGGAGCTGTCTGATTCCTGACTATTTATCTCATCAACCCCGCTGTGTGGACTGGCTTCTCGCAACACGCTTGCTCACTGGCTAGTCTCGGCCATACCCTCATCTGCGCTTGTACCGTTGACATGAGCTGCCAGTTCAGCCCAGATGCATGAGGTCGGAACAACCACCACTTATGGTGGACCATGCCCTACCTCCATGGGTGGGCCTCCTTTAGGGGTGCTTCTGTAGGTGGTATCATCCAGACAGCATGCTGGAGAACCCCAAACACCTCTATGGAGTGCTTCCTGAAAGACGCTCTCCGGACAGAGGTCAGGATCGGGAGAGCAGTGTTGGAGGTGGCCTCCAGAGCTGCATCCCGAGTCCCCCGATTGTTCTAACATTTTCTTTGAACCCCGATGTACTCATATCATTCGATATGTCGTTCCTCAGGCTTTTTTCTATCCATAATATCCCCTTCCGTTCGTGTTAGCGCAACGGGTGCTGATGCAACCTCACATAAATGCCCCTGGCGGGCTTGTGTTTGGTTGCTCCTTGCTAAGGCTGTTGCTTCATAAGTTTCTTGAAACTTAGATGTCTTGCCTGGCCCCCTTGCCCTGCCCTTAGGTGGGCACACAAGTTATGCCAGGGATTGCCTTAGTTACAGTGCGCCTTTCTGTATACAATAGCATCTCGCATACCCACCGCCTTTTGCCGGTGCCAGTCTATGCATAAGTAGTGGCTCTACAGGTAAGACGAGTGAAGTAGACTCCCCCCCCACAGAAGTGTGGAAGGGGTCTACGAACGAGTACTTACCTGTAGAGCGTCCCCCCCTCCTCCCCACTATTCTCGATGTTTGGGCATTCCGCCCTGAGTTCAATCGAGAAAAGAGGACGCTTACGTGGCATACATGCCGCGGGGCACTGTGGGTAGGTCAATAGGGGGCGCTGTTGTATCAATTCTTAGCGTGAATACCTGACGGTCTAGAGAAATATGCATAAGTAGTGGCTCTACAGGTAAGTACTCATTCGTAGACCCCTTCCACACTTCTGTGGGGGGGATTTTAATAAACAATTTCATTTGCTGAAAGAATCATGATCAGAGCTCTTAATACCATGTTTGAATTAGGATCTGTCCACTTTGTGTCTACTTACCTGTTGGATCTACCATTGCATATTTCCCTAGTTATGTGAAATAACTGCTATATAAAGATTTGCCATAGAGCACAACGGCGCCCTCATGAGTCAGTGCCCACAATAGTCAGAGCCCACATAATCGTCCTCTTTTCTTTAGCGCTCATAGTGGTAGGACATATTTTTAAGTGACTCTCCAGTCTCTCCGTTTTTACTGCTTTCTTAATCGCTATTATTCTGTTTCAGATTTGCCCTTATTAGACAAAGAGCATGGACCATGACAAAATTGGAGTTCTCAACCCTGACTACATCCAAGGTCTGACTTTAGAAATTGATGGAGCAGACCTCAGGGAACATTTCTAGGTACTATGTGGCCTTAAATTGTGGTAGCACTTTTGTGTAATATTTCGCATAAAAAATAAGAAAAACAACAGAACATTTAACAAATGGGTTTAAGCTCTTGCTTCTGACTTATTTTTTTAAATGTTATTTCTCCGTGAGTGGATTATGAATTATATTATCACATAATCATTCACCAAAATACATATCAAGGACTTGGTAGGAGGTCAGAAAATACGCCACGGCCCTTTTTTAATTTGCATTGTGGGAAAGTGAATCTTGTTTCTTGTTGCTCCTCAAATGATACCACATATTTTCAATAGTGATACCACAATTTGAAGCCACATACTACCTAGCAAAGCTGTTAATGGTATAAACTTCCATTTTATGAAGTCAAACCTTAGATGTCGTGGGTTTTGAGCTAGCACCTTAAAGGTTGTATCATACTTTGGTAAGAGACCAAAACAGAAATGTTCACAGATTTACATATAACTTTCAGGGTATGAAGATGATGCTGGTAGAAACCTACCGTTAAAATATTTCCGCCTGAAATGGTGTATTTATCCAGAT
The DNA here is from genome assembly GCA_963971285.1 of Astropecten irregularis. Lineage (NCBI taxonomy): Eukaryota > Metazoa > Echinodermata > Asteroidea > Paxillosida > Astropectinidae > Astropecten > Astropecten irregularis. Next base: position 9,323,202 of record OZ020257.1, read on the forward strand.
ATTAATAAAACAACGACCGAAAATCTTTTTGATCTTTTAAAAGATCAAAAATAAAAGAGAAAAGACTTAAGAAATACTGTGGCCGTTTATCACTGTTTTCTCAAAAAGTTGGCACCGTATGGGACTGAAATTTTCACAGATTACTTTAACTGTATCTTCCTTGATATTTTTGCCCATGAATCTGTATTTCTTTGACAAAAACCAAAGTATGATACTACCTTTAATTAGAGGGTTTTCAGAACTTTGCTCCTTGACTATATACTAGATTGAAGAGATGTTCGTGTACCTCTTCTGGTTTATTTTCCGGTTTCACCGAGAGAGTTTTTAATCTTTTTGGTTGATTTTTCTTACTTTGTGTTTTTGTGTGGGTAGGAGCTCTGCTCCGCCACACTATTGTGCATTTTGTACGCTTGGTTTGTGTGAGCTTCACTCGTTTGATTTATTTTTCGGAGAAGAAATTACCGTAAAGTTCCATGTATACAGCGCAATTGTTTTCACTTTGGCAAAAATCTAAAGTTGGGGGTGCGCTGTATACATGGGTACAGTCCGCTGGCGGTCTCACAAGTGTAGGTTTTAATCATTGTGCAGCGCCTTGTAAATGCTTGTGAAGCACTGTTGTCCATCGGTTTTGGCAGCAACTGTAACCAATTAGCACGATGTCTGACTCAAAATTGAGCGAATGATTCATGAAAGATACCAGTCCACTTCGCATCCTGTTGGACCTACCATTGCATATTTCCCTAGCTACGCGAAATAACCGCTATTAAAAATAAAGATTTGTCATAGAGCGCCACGGCGCCCTCATGAGTCAGTGCCCACAATAGTCAGAGCCCACCTAATCGTCCTCTTTTCTTTAGTGCTCATAGTGGTAGGACATATTTTTAAGTGACTCTCCAGTCTCTCCGTTTTACTGCTTTCTTAATTGCTATTATCCTATTTCAGATTTTCCCTTATACTAAATAAATATTGACTTGATTTTCATGTAGTTCTCCTGGTTTATTTTCTGGGTCTACTTACCTGTAGAGCCACTACGAATGCATTTTGATCCTATTCAACAAATGCTTCACTAAGACTTTCACACAATAGCGCCCTCTGTCAACCTCCCCACAATGCATGTGTTCCACGCTATATCCTCCTCTTTTTCTCTTAGCAGCGACGCTGAACTTACGCATTCTCGGACAGCTCCATCCTGTTCTTTTCTCAGTCTTGTTTCGTTAAGTATGTTTCAAGCGCGGGTATGACACACAAAATGACACAGGTTTGACAAGTATTTGTGCAAACACTCTGTGGAAGCAGCCATGTTTCACAAAAGAATGAGCAGTATAGCGCCCTCTCTTGACCAAAATGTACAAAACTCATATTGTTACATCCTCCCCTTTTTGAGCTTTGGAGGAAATACATTTTAAATGAATACATAAGTAGTAAATGAGTCCAAGTATTCATTAGTCTGGTAGAGTGTAGTCCACAGTCCATGATTATTGAGTTCAAGGTTAGATGATAATTGACGCAGAACAATAGCTTCCCGATGTCAATGAATGGCGTTTGGTCGGAAAGTCCAATCCTTTTCTAGTCTTCCACGTGGTGGCTTCCTTGTGTGAAACAAACAAAGTTCTTTAAAATGAACTAGAGTTCTGTAGTAGTAACAGGATAGAGTCAAACTAACTGGATAATTTGAGATTAAATGGAGCATGCAAAACTTATTAGTAAAAGTAATGATATTTCTGTTGTTTTGTTCTTTTTTGGGGTTCTATTTTTTTTTTTGAAAGAAAAGATCAAAACTGAGTGGGATAACCAGCGAAATTTTGGCATTTTATCCTTGCTGCTTAGTTGTGATTAGAATCGAACATAGTCTTGGAATTTTGGTGGTTCATGTCGAGTGTGACATGATCTGCGCAGTGTGGGATCCAGGCTGGCAAGTGATGCTGGGGCCGCGGAGGCAAGAAGTAGTGCAGCTGGAACAGGATCCGGTGGAGCCAGAGTCGGTTCTAGTTGGATGGGTACTTCCTTCATTGAGTCGCTGATGCTCAGTGGGGTGTTTGGTGTGCCAGGCATGTGTTGTTCCGGAGATGGTTCTTTGGACTTCTTTAGGTGTTCTCGGTTTCGTCTGTACACCTGACCATCTTGAAGTACTTTGTAGGATCTCTCGTCAAGTTTGCGCAATACGAGAGCTTTCTTCCATCTGTCTTCTCCAAGCCGGAACAGTTTCATGCGCACAGTGTCACCTTGTATCAGTGAAGGCAAGTCTTGCGCAGACCTGTTGTAGTATTCGGTCTGTCTCTTCTGGTTGAGCTCAAGCTGTTTCATGTCGAGGTCGTTACTGGAACTGTTGGGTTGTAGTAGGCAGCTCGATGTTGGTATCAGGGTCTTTGTCCTCCGGCCAAAGAGGCGCTGCGCTGGGCTGGAGTCAACACCTTGAGTTGGTGTGTTCCTGATATTCGACAGAGCAAGATCTTTATCTTCTCCAGTGGCAAGGCATTTTTTCAGCATCTTTTTTGTGGACTTGACTGCAGACTCAGCCTTTCCGTTTGCCTTGCTGTTGTAAGGGGAAATTGTGTTGTGTTTTATTCCCCACTTACGTGTAAAGTCATCAAAGTCCTTTGAGGAGAATGGTGGACCATTGTCACTGACTATGATATCAGGTATGCCGTATCTGCCAAAGTGATGTTTGGGTTTGGTTGTGACAGATTTTGTAGTTGTGCTATGAAGATGGTCCACCTCCCAGAAATTGGACTTGTAGCACACGGTGATGAGGTAATCTTTCCCATCCTGGTGGAAAAGGTCAATGCCAAGCTTTTCCCACGGTCGCTCAGGTATGTCATGGGACATCAATGGTAGTTTGGCTTGGGAAACTTCATAGGTTCTGCATGTCTCACAGCACTCAATCCACTAACGGATTTCAGATGTCATGCTGGGCCAGAAGACATATATTCTTGCTCGTCTCAAAGTGCCTTCCACACCAATATGGCCCACATGTAGATCTTGTTTGATGACCTGTCTCATCGCCTTCGGGATCACAAGCCGTTCACCCCGAAAACACAAGGCCATCATGGATGCAGAGCTCATCTCGAATGGAGAAATACGGGGTAATCAGTAGAGGAAGCTGATTTTTATGATCTGGCCATCCTTCTTGTATGCATTTCTACAGCAGTTGAAGTGCCTCATCACTGGCTGTCATTTGCTTGATGTCATGTATGCGCTCTTCAGGTAGGGTCAAGAACTGGAGCGCGCATTTACAGTCTCAAACTCCTTTTGGCCAGACTCGTATGGCAGGAATTATCTGCTTAGAGGGTCAGCAATGAGGTTCTTCTTTCCTTGAAGATACTTTACATCAGCATCATAGGCCAATGCTCGCAAAAGCATTCCTTGTAGACGTTGGGGTGCCTTGTCAAGGGGTTTCTTGACTATGCTCTCCAATGGTCTGTGGTCAGAATAAACAGTTACATGTCGGCCATATGTGTACTGATGCCATTTCTCAAGTGCGAACACCACACCAAGCATTTCCTTCTCAATGACAGCATACCTGGTTTCGGTATTTCTCAGGGCCCGGCTGGCATAGGCAAGTGGTTTTCCATCTTGGAGGAGGGTGGCACTGATTCCCCTGTCACTAGCATCAGTGTGGATGATAAGTTCCTTCTCAGGGTTGAAGTAGGTCAGGACTGGAGCTTCATTTAGCAGTTTTTTTAGCTCGGCAAAAGCTTTGTCATGGCAGGCATTCCATGACCACTCGACTCCTTTATGGGTGGGAGCATTTATGGGCTCCATCACTTGTGACAGATCTGGGAGGAATTTTAACAGGTAGTTCACCATCTTGGCAGGGTCGACTTTCAGGCCATCTCGTGAGACTATGTGGCCAAGGAAGCGTACCTCTTGCACAGCGAAGTGAGACTTCTCTCTGTTGAGGATGACTCCCATTTCCTTGCAACGTTGGAGCAGTTTTTAAACATGACGATCGTGCTCATCCAGTCCTCTGCCCCACACGATGATGTCATCTGCCACACAGCGGACTCCCTCAAGTCCATCAAGTGCTTGATGCAGTCGCTTCTGGAAAATCTTGCTGCTCACTTAAGACCAAATGGTAAGTGTGTTCCCCAGGGTGTGGCAAAAGTGGTCAGTTTACTGGACTCATCATCAAGCTCACAGTGTAGGTAGCCATCTTTGAGATCACAGATTGAGAAGTGACTAGCATTGTTTAGCTGCGGGAGGATGTCATTCAGTACTGGGAGATTGTAGTGATCTCTCATGAGGTATTTGTTCAGAGGGCCAGGATCGATGCAGATTCTGACAGATCCAGATTTCTGCTTGGCTATTGACATTTGACTGACCCATTCAGTGGGCTCATCAACTTCTGCCAACACATCCCGGTTTTTGAGTTTCTCAAGTTCAGCTTTCACAGCAGGTTTGAGTGACTCTGGAACTGTACGTGCTGGGCATATTACAGGTTCTGCATCTGAACTAACAGTGAGGTGCACTCTTTGACCAGGGAGAGTACCAGTGACGGATGCATTAAAAACATCAGAGTACTCACTGACAAAGTCAGCATGAGTTGAAGTGACACTATGGACCTGGGAGAACTTGTCGTAGTTGATGGTGAGAAGTCCCATCTGTTCAGCAGCTTTTCGACCAATGAGAGGTGTGAGGTCCTCGTCCACAAACACAAATTTGACTTTATACTTCTTCTGCGTCACTGGGTTGCGAAGCTTTACTGTGCCTCTTCCAATAGCACTCATGCAGGAATTGTTCCACATTTTTAGCTCGATTTGAGCCGGTTGGATTTCAGTGGCATACCTCTTGGGGATCAAGTTTATGGTTGCACCACAGTCGATTTGGAACCGCACTGGCTCACCCTCAATTTCCATGGTGCAGTACACTGGCTTGTTATCACTTGTCACTGAGTTGATGGTAGCCGTGTCACAGCTCACACTCTCTGCTGATGAAGAAGTGTAGCCGTCTTCTTCAACTGCATGATCACGATGATTCTGGCATGCTTTTGATTTCCTGAAGTGTTTTTTTGCACCGCAAGAGTCGCAAGTGCGGCCCCAGGCTGGGCAGAGCTCCTTCTTCATTTGGTGGTTTGCACAACAGAATTTGCATCGTCTGACGGAGGATTTCCCACTCTCAGTGACAGGGGCTTTGCGAGGGGGAGACTGCCTTGACTTCTGTGGCTTTTTGTCTGATTTCCTCCAATTCACTTTGTGTACCGTTGCCTCCATTTTCATGGTTTTCGCCTTGGTCAATGTGAAGTCATGAGTCGCCATCATCTCCTCTCTCATTTTTTCATCGCACACTCCCAACAAGAGACGGTCCATGAGGAGTTTGTCCTTCATGCAGTCACACAGACCACATGTTTTGCTCATGGTGCGAAGTGTAGAGATGTATTGCTCAATGGGCTCACCGTCTTCCTGGTTGCGACGGTTGAATTTGAATCGCTCAAAAAATTCTTGACGTTGGCCCAGAAAATAAGAATCAAATTTCTCTAGAATCTTTGAGCATTTCTGGTTGTCTGCAGGGATATCAAACTTTCTGTGCCAATGCTGTGGAGAAACAGTGCAGTCTGGTAAACCTCAGTCTGGCTTACCAGGTTTGTGAGAACACAGTAGTTGTCCCACATTTGACGCCACATCTTCCACTCTTCGGCTGCATCCTTAGCACTCGCATTGAATTCTGATGGTGGGTTGATGTGCGGCTTTTTATACTGTTCAGCATTAGGAGAGCTTGAAGCAGCTTGGTTAGCTCCAGTAGTATTTGGCATTTTGACAGCAGTTTATAAAGTCATTTTAGTCTGTTAAAGTAAAAGATTATTATGGATAAGCTGGCGAGGGGAGGACCTGTCCATAACGGTGAAAAAATCCTTTCACCGGGACGGTCCGTCTCCTCGGGGGACTGTGCTGGGGGCAAATTCTTGCCTCCTAATCGGTCCCCCACTCAGCCCCCGGAGCCGCCGAAGGCTCCGGGGGTTGATAGTTCCGTTGACCAGCCTGGGGGCAATATCCTGTCCCCGGTGTCGGTCCCCGGTCACAGAACTGCCCAGTGTACAGGCAGTCGCCCCGGCAAATCCAAAAAAATCATCCTGTGCCGGGGTCAGCAGGCCAAGCGGTGTCTTCCCGAGGCTGTGCCGCCACCCGACTCGACCCCGCAGGCCTCAAAGTACAACCCTTTGTGCGGGTGTTGCCTGTCCGACAGACGAGCGCATTGCGAACTTGCGACAGTGCGTGGTGCTTTTCCTCTCAGTTTCGGAGGCCCCAGTATGCGCGTGGCTAAAATTACTGGGTCTCGTGGCCAGTATGGTGGACCTTGTAAATTTCTGTCGGCTTCGGATGCGGCCAATTCAGCTCCACCTGTTAGCGCACTTCCGGCCCATTCAGCACCCAATCAACCACCCTGTTCCAACTACTATGGTTGATCCCACACCTTAAATGGTGATTGTAAATCAACATTTTGATGAAGGGGCGCTCCTTCCGTCAGCCCAGTCCGTCACTGACGATCACAACGGATGCATCCCTGTCCGGTTGGGGCGCTGTGCTGCCCCCACACCAAGCGGCAGGGCTTTGGGACTCGGAGCACCGTACCTGGCACATAAACTTGCTAGAGCTCGTTGCGGTGTTCAGGGCTCTAAAGCATTTCCAAGTCGACAGTCACCGGCCATGCGGTCCGGATACGGTCCGACAACCTTACGGTCGTGGCATACATCAACCATCAGGGGGGGACTCGGTCGGCTCGCCTCTGCGCGCTAACTTGGGAGCTCCTCCATTGGTGCATGGAGCACGAGGTAGTCCTGTCGGCAATCCGCCTCCCTGGGGTGCAAAACGGGTTCGCCGATGCCCTTTCACGGGGGCGGATAATACCGACGGAGTGGTCTCTTCTCCCAGAGGTGGTACAGTCAATTTTCCATCCATCGATCGCCCTCGCATCGACCTCTTTGCAACAGCTCTGAACAATCAGTTGCCCGTCTACTGCACGAGGTCGTTCGACCTGCATGCGTGGAGGATGGATGCACTGACCTTCTCTTGGGACGGGCTTCTGGCCTACGCCTTCCCATCTCTGTCCCTCATATCCAGGGTCTTAGCCAAGGTGGAGAGGGAGAATTGCAAGATCCTCCTCATAGCCCCCTTTTGGCCTCGCCAGCCATGGTTCCCCAGGTTAGCCAAGATGCCGGTACACCGACCCGTGATCCTCCCCTGGAGACCGGACATCCTGTCTCAGCCCCGGTCGGGATTTGTCCATCCGGCTCCGGAGAATCTGCACCTGACTTGTTGGGTATTGTCACGCAATCCCTCTGCTCAGCAGACCTTTCGGAGCGAGCTGCAGCGATCGCTGCACGTAGCTGCAGGGCGTCAACAAGGGCGGTGAACAACAGCCTACTACACCATTTCTATAAATGATGCAGGCAGCACTCTCACCGTCCCTCACATACTTCTGTGGGAGCAATAGGTGATTTTTTGCTGTACCTTTTTGAGTCGGGCCTAGCTACTGGTACGATCAAGAACTATCGTTCAGCCATCTCGGCAATTCATCAAGGCTTCTCGGATGGCTCTACCGTCTCTGACAATCGAGCTTTGGGTCAGCTGATGAAGGGCATGTTTGTCGAAAGTCCTCCGTCCCAGACCGTAGTGTGCCGGTGGCGCCGGGTCCAGGCTCAAGTGCACCGGTGGCACCTGGGGATTTTTCTGACACACTGGTAGGTCCGCTCCACCCAAGTTCCAAGGGACCAGGGGAAGAGAGCAGCCTTGGAAAAGGAAATAATCTGCTTATTGGAGAAAAAGGCGATTCAACGGGTGAGCGGATTGGATCAAATGTCCGGTTTCATGGCAACCTTCTTCCTAACACCAAGGACGAAGCAGGGCAAGTGGCGCCCAATTCTGAATTTGAAGCCGTTGAACAAGTTTATCCCCCCCCCCCCATTTCTGTATGGAATCGCTACGCACAGTCCTGAACTCCCTGGTGGTTCCTGCTTGGGCAGCATCAATAGATCTAAAGGATGCATACCTTCACGTGCCTATTTGCAAGGAACACAGATTCCCCCGATTCTAGCAAGTTTAGTAGTCCTGGTTCCATATTGCCGCCTGCGGATGCGACCCTTACAACTGCGTTTATTGGCTCATTATCAGCCCAGCTGGCATCCGCTATCCCGACAGGTTCATGTCCTGCAACCTGTCAAGTCTCATATACCGTGGTGGACTCAATGGAGCAACCTGAGTGTGGGATTATTATTCCCACCCGCAACACCGACAGTTGTTCTCAGGACAGACGCTTCCAACACCGGTTGGGGTGCATCCTCGAGGGGAGCTAAATATCATAGCAGACGCACTTCCTACCGAATGGCATCTCCTACCAGCGGCATTTTCATAGGTGGTGCGAAGGGAGGGCGGTGGATCCCTCACTGCATCTGTAATGACAGTAGGAAACTTTTTCCTCCATCTGTTTACATCTGGTCTAGCACTGGTGACAATTAGGAACTACAGGGCACCTATTGCGGCAGTCCACAGCGGGTTCCAGGATGGTTCCCATGTGTCCAACAACCATGCACTTAATCAACTACTCAAAGGCATGTTAGCGGAGCGTACCCCTCATCGCACACTCGTCCCAGTGTGGGTCTTGCATTCCCTTGCGGATCCTCCCTTTGAGCCTCTAGGACAATCTCCACTTCTAGAATTATCAGTCAAAGTGGACTTCCTCTTGGCTGCAGCTACGGCCAGGAGACGAAGCAAGCTCCATGCGTTAACCCTTGATAGAGGTCACATTCGATGGGAGCCACACGGTGTGCGCCTCATTCCCGTACAACTTTTTTAGCCAAGAACAAGTTGCAGAATTTTCAGCCGCCTGACATTTTCGTTCCGGAGCTAAAGTCCTTGTCATCAGTTCCGGAGTACAAAAAGTTGTGCCCTGTCAGGGCTCTCAAATGGTATATAGCCATACCAAACCTCTTTGATGCAGTGAGTTCCAACTCGACCATAACCTTGACCTGCCCGCATTGTGCCGCCTCACGGGACATGATTTCACGTTGGATTGTTGCTATCCATTCCGGAACCCTGGTTAGTCCTTCAGACCGATCTGGTCAGGGGGTTAATGCTCATGACACGATGGTGGTAAGGATGTCTTGGGTTCTACTACAGGGAGTGCCTGTGGAGGAGATCATGCTGGCTTATTGCTGGAAGTCAGCATTGAACTTCTCGTCATGTTACCTTAAAGATGTTCTCCTTTCAGAGGGACGAGCAGCCACCATGCCCTCCAGGAGTAACCCGTCATCATTGGGTCACTCCACCCAATACTTTCTTCAGTTGGGTACGTCAGAGGTCTGTTTTTTTTTTATATATAGGCCTTCTCTATTAGCCCACTCCTGCCACTGACTTTTCGGTGCCAGTCTAAACAATGGTAGGTCCAACAGGTAAGTAGGACACAGTCAGGATGTGGACATCCCACCAAACTTAGTGTTTGTTTGTCCAAGAGTGGACTACTTACCTGTTGGACTGCCCTCCCGGCTACCCTTCAGTGGACTTGGCCTTGGGGTACTTGACTCGCTCTCAAAAAAGAGGACGATTAGGTGGGCTCTGACTATTGTGGGCACTGACTCATGGGGGCACTGTGGCACTCTATGGAAAGTCTTTATTTAGCGGTTATTTCACGTAGCTAGGGAAATATGCAATGGTAGGTCCAACAGGTAAGTAGTCCACTCATGGACAAACAAACACTAAGTTTGGTGGGATATTTCCTGTTTGACCGGAAGTAGAGGTCACAGAGGTCAAACAATGTGTCTCAAAGAAAGACCTTCCCTTACATTGCCATTTGGCAAAAGAATAAACTTTATATCCCAAACGGTTGATTTTTTGTTGATTTTAAAATTCAAATTGCTTGTAATTTGACACCTGATGATATCATGACATTGTCTGTCTGGACGCGTCTATGCTGTATGGACTATGCCTCAGTGTTGGAGTACTCGTACTCGAGTACAACTTGAGTACAGACAAATACTCGGCCCGTACTCAATTAAAAGTACTCGAAAAAAATGTACTTGGCCCATACTCGATAAAATGTACTCGAAAATCAATGTATTTGGCCCGTACTCGATTCCACTCGAATTTTGGGAGTACTTGACCATTTAGTGCAAATTTCATTTTCGTTACAGTTAATAATGTTGCGGATTTCCAATAAATTATACAATGGGAGTATGAAGATCTATGTGAGTTTCGTATCAAATGAAATAAGCAGCACAGTGACATTTTGAAGGTTTCAAAAACATTAATTTCTTAGAAGAGTGGCACAACATGATCAACAACCAATTATAAACATCTTTGTGAAACAAACTGCAATTTTTTGCACAGTGCGTTGGTACTGTACCCGGACGTGGACTCGGACTTTGGTACTCAGACTCGGCCCTGTACTCAACCTTAAATGTGCTCAAACTCGATACTTAGGACTTGGACTCGACAGCAATGTACTTGGACTCGGCCCAGTACTCAGACCTTGAAGTACTCTGAGTACTCTGTACTCGGATCTGAGGACTCTATTCCAACACTGCTATGCCTATAGTGCAAACTTTGAACGATGTGCAAAATTTAATGAATTTTAATGGAAGAAATGGTGGGCAGAATTAAACCTTTCCAAGTGTATGGGCTCTGGGAAGAAAGAGAAGAAGAAGAAGAAGAACACCAGAAATAGATGTCGGACCACCATTATTTTAAAAATGATAAGTTTTGGTTGCCCAGTAATCCCCCCCCTCCCCCCCCGAAAAAAAAAAACCAAAAATGGTTAACCAAAAACCAAAACCATGCCCCTTTTTACATTATTTACCTTGCTGACCGATGTCAAAAGCAGAATTCTTATCACAAAATCTGTACCGAAGCCGTCCACAATCTCTGGTACTGAGTGCTACCTGACTGCACCACATACACATGTTGTATATGTACGCCGTGTACAATTATATAGGCTGTACATGTAGGCTTCAGTGTTGTAGAGGTTTTGAGACCGGTCTTGTTGCCGGTCTTTGTCTTGGTCTTGGGAGCTGTGGTCTCGATCTTGGTACACAGTCACCTGCAGTGTACCCCAGGTCTAGCTTCTGGCAGGGCGCGACAGGCACGAATAACAGGCACGTCTGTGCCACACACACAAGCCTGTAATACCGTCTTGTCCTTTTACTCCCAACTGCCTTGAAAATTCCGGGCAGTAACCCCCCGCGAAGTTGGCGCATCATGACGTAGCCTTTTTATTTGCATTTTTATATTTTAAAAATTTGCATGGGCATGAAGTCTAGTACTGCAGTAACCCCCCGCGAAGTTGGCGCATCATGACGTAGCCTTTTTATTTGCATTTTTATATTTTAAAAATTTGCATGGGCATGAAGTCTAGTACTGCAACGACGTCGCATGCATTATATGCAGTACGCTACGCATATACACATGTAGGCCTATGTACAGTTGATGTACATTGATATCGTACCATATGGCTGCTGATCGTATTGAATTTGGAAGTTGGGATTCGAGAGTTTTCGAGAACAGCAAGGCTCTTAGACAACTTGGGAATGGAATAAATTTACTAACCGTGCCCCTCGAAATCATTCCGTGTCTTCATGGAGCCCGGGAACAGGCTCCATGGTATCATAATTCAGTGAAATTATTTCATTCATCCCTTCATTCATTCATTTATTTTGGCAACATACAAAAGTACTGTACACACGAAATACACAGTAAATAACGAACAACAAAGCCAAGGATAACCCAAAAGCTGTAAAATACGGCTTATTCATGTCCTAGAATTTCTCGAAATATTTTTGTGCCACATGGCAGTTGATCGAAGTATAAGCCATGCCTTGGGTAATGACCATGGAGCTTTCTGTTTTTATAGCAGCTCCATGGTAATAACGGTTGCTGCTGAGTTTCAAACGACATTACCTGATATGCACTGGTATCACGCCATACCACGTGCGTGGATTGGACGCTGACCAAAAAGCTCATTATGCACCCTGTTGTTGACCCCAATGAATACGCAAATTTTACCCGCAGAGGTCACACTCAGTCTTTGTCACGTGACACCAGAGTAAATTTACAAGACGTTGATCTATCGTTGGGCGGTGGAATGTTCCACTTTGTTCGCGTGGGGTAGGTAATTGTTCGGAGGGACTATAGCGCATTTTCAACGTCTTGGACAAGACTACAGAACATAAGGCTTTTTTGCTACATGTTTTTAATGTGTCACAAAGAAAGACCATCCCTAATAATTTATGGAAAATTGACAAAGGAATCATAACATAACATAACATAACATAACAAATAACTTAACATAACAAATTACATTTATATAGCACTTAATACAAATTTTCTAAGCCCTTTCCTAGTCATGGTCCTAGCTCTTCTTTTAAACAAGCTACTTCCTGTTTTACCAGAAGTTGAGGTCACAGAGGTCAAGCAATGTGTCACAAAGAAAGACCTTGCCTAACATTGATATTTGGTGAAAGAATCACGATCATAGCTCTTACCACTTTTGAATGAGGAGCTATTTCCTGTTTGACCGGAAGTTGAGGTCACAGAGGTCAAGCAATATGTCACAAAGAAAGACCTTGCCTACATGTAACATTGACTTTTGGTGAAAGAATCATGATACGGGGTACCGTAATTGTGACGGCACCCGACTATTGCCAAACTATGGGGGAAAAAAAAGTTACTTTTACGCACAATTGAATAGGAAGGATTGATTCAAACGGGAAATTCTAGATGAAAACGAATTGATATCCACTTTAAACCCATTGGAGCATTAGGTTTACCTCACGTACCATTGCACAGTAATTATGTTTCTCAAATAATGGAAAGATTGAATGAAAACTTTTGTGTTTGAAATTTCATCTTGATTTTATGAGAGGGAACTAGCGCGAGATTACGTGCGCAACTGGCCTCTTTTAGAATCTTTGCGAGATTTTGAAATAAAATCATTGTTTGCGTGCGCCATGCGCGCCTCGCGCACCAAATGACACGCAAGTTTGCCCATAGTTTTTTAAGATGGCATCCGTTTCCAAAATTACGCGCTCATGTCTTCTGCTGTCGGTCTATAGGTTACTTATGTCTATGGCTGCAGCTGTTATTTCGAAGCAAGAGTTGAATGCAACAGTCGTACAAAAGTACAAAAACTAGCCTCATTCAATAACATAAAATGAGCCAAAGAGGATTTTATAAAACGCATTGCCCCTGAGCTGCGATGTGTTTGGTGAAATGGATCCCGTGACGCATCGGAACACCGTACTGATAATCTACCAACTGTGCCATCTTGCCCTATGTTGGTGGTGTCCCAAATTGTTAATTATCTCTTTTCTTTTATGTCTTTTGTGTAGTGGTATTTATTGGTTATCTACATTGAAATTATGGTTTACCACAACATGGTATTTAAGAAGTAAAGTAAAATTATTGTTATTAGGGCCTACTAGTAAAATCAAATTCATGGAGATACTCCCCTGAAGAACCATTGCCAAGTTGGTTTGGGCACTGCTGCTGATTCCTGCACAAATATGATATTACATGAACTTGGAAAAAAGTGTTGAAGAAATCTTTACAACAAATTTCAGAAATATTAGACATCCAAAGCCATGATTTTAAGCAAATCAGTGACATGATCATGCGTAATGTTAAGAAGGGATACTCCCTACAAAGGATGAAATGTTGGGATCAGAAATTATGCAACACTCTTTATTTAAATGATTAATTTAGTTTTTCAGCATCTTCATCTCTCAAATGAGGGAAAACAGTTTTGCATGATGATTGATGCTCTGTCAAAGCAGTAAAATCTGCTGTCTAAGAAAAATGCATTTGATGTTAAGATCATATTGTCACATGGATGGCAGGAAAAAGGGCAGTAAAGAATGGTTATGCAACTATTTGGGAATATTTTTAATGTATTTTGGGGTTGTTTTATTTGTTCTAATAAGAAAATGTTCTTGTTTTTTACCCACAATATCCAACATTCAGATTTGTTGATCTTAACCTTTTGAGTTCTGGATTATTTTGTAGGAAAGTTCGGCATCATGTATTCAATATTAAGAGTCCTGTGGGATTGCTAAGCAAGAGTGTATTCAGTCAAGAACTTCATCGCATAGACAGAATCACTTCAGACTTCTCCAATGGTAAGGAAGTGGATTGTTCAGGGTGTGGTTTAAAATTTGATTAGTAGGATGCCATAAAATAGATCTTTTTAAGGAGGAATATGCATAGGAACATATGTAAATTTTTAAATTGAAAATTCCCCCTTAAAGGTAATATCATACTTTGGTTTTTATCAAAGAAATACAGATTCATGGGCAAAAATGTCAGGACAGATACAGTAACAGTCGTCTGTGAAAATTGCAGTCCCATACGGTGCCCACTTGTTGAGATAACAGTGAAAAACAGCAATGTCCAGTATTTCTTAAGGGTCATTCCGTGTCAATTCAACGGGCTTTGGAAATTTGATATGCTTATTGGCCTCCTTGAGAAACCCCCAGAACCGAAATGTTATGTAATTTGGTCCATTACTTTTTGAGATACGGGATAACGAACTTTTGACTAATTAGCACAATCTGTCACATTGAAACAGCCATATCTCCAGAAGTAAAGAACCTACAGCGATAAATTTTACATCGTTCTAAAGCTCTTATCATGACCTTCATTTTATAAAATAAAACCAAATTTTTTTCATGTACGACAAAAAAAATTACGTAACAATTTGACCTTTGACCTCGATTACAAAAAAAATCGTATTTTTCAAAATGCGTAATTTTGTTTTCAATTTTAGCTTGACATGTAAGTAACATCTCCAGAAAAGTTTGGAGTGGCCGCTCATATACTTTTGGAGTAATGATAATTTAAACATCGGATATGAGGATAAAAGCTGTAAATATGCATAACTACAAAACTGTACAAAAGCCAATCCTTATAATCTTAAAAATGTTGCTCTGGGCCCTATATCTTCCGGGGGGGGGGGGGGGGGGGGGTTACTGGACCTGTCAGCCAGGCATGTTAACTAACCTAGTCATCTCCATTCTATCAGATTTTTTGTTGTTGCAGATTTCATTTCTTTTGCAGACATCAAGTAAACATATCTGGTTTCTGTAACAGTTTCCACAATCATTACTACATCCTGAGAGTATCTGTGTAACCTGAAGGAATTTACAGCTTACAATTTACCATTATTAGCTGGAAGGAACAATTGCTAGTACATGTATGCTTAAATACATGATTACACATTACGTGATGCACTCTCAGAATAGTAAAAATTGTGGAAACTTAAGTATTACAGAGACTAGACACATACAATATGTCTGCAAAGGCAATGAACTTTGCAACAAAAGCTCTGATGGAATGGAGATGACTAGGTTTGGCCCTGTTTGTTTAATGCACAAGATCACGAATCCAGCGGATCCGGATCCCATTTTAGCATACCCTGCATAGGACATGGATCCCCAAATCTGGGATCCTGTGTGTTAAACAAACAGGCCCTTAGTTAATATGCTTGGCTGACAGGTACATTAGCTTCCCCTCCCCCCTCCCGGAAGATATAGGGCCTAGTTTTTAAAATGCAGCAACATGTAAAAGATTAAGGATGGGCTTTGGTACAGTTTTGTAGTTATGCTTAGTTGAAAATGGCTAGAAAGGCCAAAATACTTCATTTATTATTTTTGCACATGCATTACTATACATGGATTACCTGTACATAAGTATATATGTACAGTGCATATGTCAATGCATATTTACAGCTTTTATCCTCAAAATCCGATGTTTAAATTATCATAACTCCAAAAGTATATGAGCGCCCACTCCAAATTTTTCTGGAGATGTAACATACATTTCAAGCTAAGATTAAAAAAAAAAATTCGCATTTTGAAAAATACACGCCAAAAAAAAAAAAAAAATTTAAATCGAGGTCAAAGGTCAAATTTTAACGTAATTTTTTTGTTGTCGTACATGAAAACATTTTGGTTTTATTTTACAAAATGAAGGCCATTATAAGAGCTTTAGAATGATGTAAAATGTATCTCTGTAGGTTATTTACTTCTGGAGATATGGCTGTTTGAATGTGACAGATTGTGCTAATTACTCAAAAGTTGTTAACCCGTATCTCAAAAAGTACTGGACCAAATTACATAAAATTCGGGTTTCGGGGGGTTTCGCATGGAGGCCAATTAGCATACCAAATTTCATTGAAATCCGAGTCGGTCAGGTTCCAAAGCGCGTTGAATTGACACGGAATGACCCTTAAGTCTTTTCTCTTTTATTTTTGATCTTTTAAAAGATCAAAAAGATTTTCAGTCGTTGTTTTACTAATCTCTGGATAAATACACCATTTCATGTGGAAAAATGTTAACGGTGTGTTTCTACCACCACCATCTGTATACCCTGTAAGTTATACATAAATCTGTGAACATTTCTGTTTTGGTTTCTTACCGAAGTACGATACTACCTTTAACAAGGCCGTTTATAAATAATGAGATGCTCAGAGAAGCAGAATATGGGAATTGACATTCCGCTTGGAGGAAAATAGGGTTTGAGCAAAACACTCACAAATTTTCAAAAAGATTAAAAAAAGATACAGAACAAAGGGGGAAATGGCCCTTGCTCTTAGGTGTAGTATAGTTTCTGGTGGCACTTTGTAGAATCACTTTAGGGTGCTTTCACAATACAAAAGAGGTGGGTTGAGAGTGGTTGACCCATGTTGAAAGTGTGAGTGTGAATGCCTCTGTGTTACATTTCAACCCCTGTATGTGTCCCGTTGATCTGACATGTAGGTAGTTTATACGCAGAAACGTTCGGACATACGTTCACAAGTGCCAAAAATGACGTCATTATTTAAAAGTTCCCACACCAATGTACTTTTGTACAGAGCAGGGCCCAATTTCATGGAATCCATTACCGTTAGCTAAAATTCTTCGCTTACGGTAGCAGAATATTTTTGGTTACGGTTAGTGTATTTCACGGAAGAGTTTCCTTTTTGGTAACGGTAAGCAAGGAATTTTTTCAGAATGCATACGACAGCGCGTTAGCAGAAAATGATCACGGTTACCCTAGAAATTATTCGCTAACCGAGAGTCTTGCTTACGGATTCCATGAAATAGATTTGCGATTGGAACTGTTGACTCCAATCTTGCCACAACGCAATTTTACCTTACCGCGATGTGCGGTGTGATGGCCTTGGGGCTAAAGCTTTGTGTGGCCGGTCAACATTCCTCTCGGGCATGCTACCAATGTTGCGCTCTGTACCGCGGTGCACGGAAACCTTTGTTGTTTAATATCTCTATGTAAGGATGTTTCATGTTCATCTGTTTTTGATTGGTTTTCGCTCTTAAGCTAAGATTCACTTGTTTTATTTTGTCATCTGTCATGTACATTTTATAACTTTCTCTTGATTTTTCTGTGAAATTTCGAATTTCTAGCAAGAGGATCATAAAATACAGGGCCTAAGTGGTCTACCCTATTTTTCTAAATGACATAATAGGGAGACAGGTTAGCATCTGAAAGTTAACATTTGGGAGACAACGGTCAATAGGGAGACATTTTGTTGTCTCCCCAAAAATATTTCTACATCTTAAAGACATATTTTTAATGTCCATATTTTGATAAAAGGCAGAGAATGCTCTCAATATGAACAAATTTCAATTTCAAGTTCATTGGTTTGGAGGATGTTAAGAAAAAGGTAAGTAAAGTCGTGTGCACGTCCCCATGGGAATGTCTCCCTAAGTACCCATTATCGGTAATTTATATTATTGTTATTATTATTATTATCCTCTTGAGACAACAGCTGGTCGACTGGTTACAAATTGAGTTACAAATTGAGGACGAGGATGCACAGCCATCAGCGGCCCTTTCTTTGGATAATTCACATGATGTTCCTTCAGACCAGGAAAGATCACTAGATGCAGCCAGTTTGAGCCTTTCTTCATACGAGACTCAGCTCCACTTAGTCCGGAGAGATATGGTCAGGGTACTCAAGCTCCCTACCGGAAAGAAAGATGAGGAGGATACATCACACCAGTCAGTCTTTCAAGCAACGTACGGCCCCGGCGTAGGTTAAGTCACCTACCTTTCCAGAACTCCCTTTTGACCGCCTTTGCGTAGAACGAATGGAAACCTTGGCCAAAGCAAAGACATGGCGTTCTTGCCTGCCACTGGCGCGATCATATTTTCAATTTCTGAGGACGGAATTTGAACGTCTTCTGCAAGTCCCTTAACTTCCGGACACGGCAAGGGACAAGCTGTCAGCTGACGGGGGTAAAGCAACCCCCAGGTCGGGCTTCATTGATAAACAGAAAGCCAAAATGGAGGATGTACTCATGAATTTAGACCGGGCTGCAAGGTTCGGAATTCGCACGAAAGCCTTCTTGCTGCTGCTTTCCGAATACCTGGTATGTGCATTGCGAGGAACAATCACCAGTACCCGCCGACTTAATGGTTGCGGCCTTCAAGTGCCTTGATGAAGGACTACTCACCGCCTTTGACCAGTTCACGAGAATTTCCTTGCTAGCTACTTCCTCACGGCAAACGAATGTCCTTTAGTGCTATGGACATTCCATACGAAGGAGTGAAAAAGAGACTTCAGGACCTCCCCCCGCTGGGCAAGGACCTGTTCGTTGGCCAGTTCCAGGATGTTATGGAATCAGAGGCAAAACGGATTGACACCACCAAGAAGCTCTCCCTTAATAGCAAGGGCACTGGCAACACACCGTGCCAAAACGAACCCCTCAAACCAAACCCTCTTTTCGGCCCGAGACTTGTAAGCCCTTTAAACCATTCAGGGGTTCGAAGCAGCAAGCGCCAAGAGCTTCACCAGGCACTGTCGTGGCCAAAGCACACCCACAGTCAACCCAAGAACCTCGCCCCAATGTTCAGTGGAGTGCAAGGGGACGCGGAGGTGGGCAGCCCACCCCCCGGTACTCCGGGTGTTGGCGGCGCTGACTATTTTGATACGCGGCTAGCCCCCGAACCTGGACCCATCGGGGGCCATTTAAGCCATTACGCAGGGTCCTGGCAAGAAATTGCCTCGGACAGATGGGTACTCGCCACAATAGGTCAAGGATACAAACTCGAGTTCACGAGCACCCCCCCTGGTACTCCGGGTGTTGGCGGCGCTGACTATTTCGATACGCGGCTAGCCCCCGAACCTGGACCCATCGGGCGCCGTTTAAGCCATTACGCAGGGTCCTGGCAAGAAATCACCTTGGACAGATGGGTACTTGGCACAATAGGTCAAGGATACAAACAGGCGGGGTTCTACGGGGGGGAGGGGCTAGGGGGGGCTGTAGCCCCCCCCCCAAATTTTGTCTAGCCCCCCAAAAAAAATGAAAGTGAAAAACAAATTTCTTGAAGATACTGGATTTTTTCAGTTATTAAGCGCCAATAACATAAAAAACGCGTTGTGTGGGCTATAATGTATATGTTTTTTGACCCCTAATAAGACATAGCAGAAGCGAGTGTTAGAAGAACCCAAAATATTGGGTCTTCTAGCCCCCCAAAAAAATAATGACTCTTCTAGCCCCCCAAAAATTTTGGCTCTAGAACCGCGCCTGGATACAAACTCAAGTTCACGAGCACCCCTCCGTCCGACACGATACTCCGCGCTACACCATCCCCGGCCGACCTGGGGAAGCGCACGATTCTAGAAAGCGAGGTTTCCTCCCTCCTAGAAAAGCAAGCAATAGAGAGAGTCAACCCAAGTCAGGGAGTCCACGGATTCCTTTCAACCTTTTTCCTAACCCCCAAGAAGGGCTCAGGCGAATGGCGGCCCATAATCAACCTAAAGCCGCTCAACAGGTTTATTCGCCCCGCAGGTTTCGCATGGACACACTTGGAACCGTCATGGAAGCAGTGCCATTCCCGGCATGGGCGGCATCCTTAGACTTAAAGGACGCCTACCTCCACATCCCAATTCATCCCGGGTGCTGGAGATTCCTCCGATTTATGTACGAAGGCCAGATCTACCAGTTCTCTGCCCTTCCATTCGGCCTGTCCACGTCCCCAAGGGTCTTCACCCGAGTGACCAGGACGCTGGCAGCGCATCTCCGCAAAGAGAACATCACAATCTTCCAGTACAATAGACGATTGGTTAGTGATCAGGGAGTCGAGCACCGACACTGCGGAAGCAATGCGGCACACTTACGATCTCACAACTCGGCTGGGATTTATCATAAATCACAAGAAAAATCATCGCACACCATCACAAACCCCGACCTTCCTCGGAGCAGTCCTCAACCTGCGAAGGGGTAAAGCGAAGCCAACAGAGGAACGCATCATCAACCTCCTCCAATGTGTAAATGCTTTCCTGTCAAGTGAATCGGCACCAGCAGTAGCGTGGTTACGACTGCTGGGTCTAATGGCAAGCATGGTGGACCTTATACCATGGTGCCGGCTGCGAATGCGGCCGCTACAGCTCCTCCTGCTAGCACATTACCGCCCCAAGCGGGATCCTATCGGCCTACTTGTGCCAATAAAGAAGTGCATCCACAAACACCGACAGTGGTGGATGGACAGACAAAACCTAGACTGTGGTCTGCAATTCCAACAGTCAGGGAAGGAGATCACAATCTACCCTCACCCTCACCCCTCACCCTCACCCTCACCCCTCTTCAAGCATCGGGGGAATGGGGCCAGGAGTTTCAGGGTCTCCACATCAATGTCCTAGAGCTCCAGGCTGTATTCAATGCCCTGCATTGTTTCCAGGCGTCAATCAGGGGCAGGGCAGTACTGATCAGGTCCGACAACACGACTGTGGTGTAGGCCTGGGCGATTAATTCGATTAATCGATTAATCGCGATTACATTCCTGTGTCGATTACTCGATTGGTAAATTCTGAACTACTCGATTAATCATGCCAGCGCGATTAGTGCCTTCGAGTTGCCATTAATTCCATGAGTTACTACTATTCTCAGTCGATCAATAGCCATGCCGTGTGTGTTGCATGGAGCAGCTGCATAGACTTGATGACAAGTCGTTAGACATTCGTGTTTTGTCCGTCCGTCTGTCAAAATAAGGTACAATCATTGTGCATCATGCATCGTTCGTATAGTGAAGCAACGCAATCTTGATTCAATAGGGGTCGAGGGTGTATGTACCGCGGTCGCGTCCCCGCATGTTGGACATTATCCAGGATGTACACAGTGTAATGTGAACACGCACACCGTATCCCTGGTGTAGTCGGTAAATTTAAAATTTACCGAACTTGATATCAAGTCTGCCTGCTGCACGTGCACAGGATGCCCGCCCAATTGTGACAGCACCATGACAACATTTTGAGATAACACTGTAATTGGCCAGTAGCCCTTCTAATAATACTGCCTTATATGGTCAACGTGGATGAGGCATGAATGAGGGCTATACCATTTCGCTGTTTATTGAGGTACATTTAGTTAAGTTGCATTTTCAATGAATACTATTTATCTCACTTAGTAATAAAACGAAAGGTTGTCGCACACAAACATGAGTTATTGGATACTTACTGACAACGAAGTTTTTCTCAACCTAGGCCCACGTGTTTACAATGGATTCGGCTACCATGGCCGGCCAGCGAGGCTTGGCACATGGCGGGATGGCACTCAACTACTCGAGTACGGACGCTACTCGATTAGACGATTACTGTACTGTATCGTATCGTATGATAATCGTGAAGTGAACATGTGGAGTAATCGTGAACTGAAAAAAAATCGCGATGTGTTTAGTACAGTAATCGTGAACTGTATAATAATCGTGTTCACTGTTCAGCCTATACATTGGGTGTACATAATGTGTCATCGTGTACTATCGTTGACCTGTACATGCATGTATGGGACCACGTCTGTGTGTACGTACGTGAGGCAGTAACTGCATGCCTTGTCGGCCAATACTCCGCGAAATTACCCTACTTTACTGAAGGAATACCAATAATTATGGATGATAATTAGCTTCACGAATTTTGCATTATACCTTATCAGAACAAAAATGGCATTGCTCAATGCCTCGGAAATCGGAACTGATCGCTGTTGAAACTTGTAAGAATCAATGCATTACGCTAGTGCAGTTTACTGCAGTTCCGCTATGATGAAAACAAGGTACGTGCTGCTTGTATAGTCACTTCCGGGTAATCGCTATTAATCGATTAATCGCGATTATTTCCTCCGCGATTCATCGATTAGTGAAAAGCACTAATCGCCCAGGCCTACAGTGGTGTCATACATAAACCGCCAGGGCGGCACCCGATCAGCCACGTTATGCCTACTGACGTGGCAGGTTTACCAGTGGACAATGGAGAACCACGTAGTCTTACGTGCAGTCCACATCCCTGGCAGCGAGAACGTCCTGGCAGATGCCCTCTCGAGGAGGACGGTCGTTCCTACAGAGTGGACCCTCCATCGCGAGGTGGCACAGATGATTTTTACGCTCATCGACAGACCCAACATCGACCTGTTCGCGTCAGCCGAGAATGCCAGACTACCGGTGTTCTGCACCAGATTTCCACACCCGCAGGCGTGGGCAACAGATGCAGACTTATACAATGGGACGGCATGTTCGCCTACGCATTCCCTCCCATATCACTACTCCCCAGGGTAATATCCAAGATAGAGCAAGAACAGTGCCATGTTCTTCTCATTGCCCTGTTCTGGCCTCGCCAATCATGGTTTCCCAGGCTGATAAGGCTCCTGTTGCAGACTCCACTGATCCTGCCCCTCAGGCCGGACATCATCTCGCAGCCGAAGTCGGGGATCATGCATCCGAAGCCGGAGGATCTTCACTTGACCTGTTGGCCTCTCTGCAACAAACCTTCCAGGCAGCAGGCCTTTCTACAGAGGCTGCCGCCGTGGCCACACGAGGACGACGTGCTTCGACCCGGCAAGTCTACAGTAGCAGGCTTCGACATTTTAGGTTGTGGTGAAGGGAGCGATCGCTGGATCCAACCTCTGCATCTGTAACAGAGGTGGCCGATTTTCTGCTTTACTTGTTTAAGTCAGGCCTTACTGTGGCAACAGTCAAAAACTACCATTCAGCCATTTCCGCCATCCATCAAGGCTTTCCTGATGGCTCCACGGTCTCGGACAGCCAACCTCTGAAACACCTTGCACGTCTCCACCTCATGGGCCCACTTTAGGGGCGTGCCAATTGCGGACATCTGCAAGGCGGCATGCTGGAAGTAACTCTCCACATTCTCCTTGTGCTTCCTGAGGGATGTGCTACAGTCGGAGGGCATCTCAGGCAGGACAGTGCTGACAGAGGCAAAGTCAGCAGCTCAGAGGGCTACCTCCTAAATAGATGCTCCCTGAATACAGCCAAGATCATCAGTTAAGGTGGGTGACATCCCTACCTGTGACCAATTGTCTTAGGCTTGCTTATTATCGCCTTTTCCCCAACTCCGCACAGCGGTGCTACTCTGCATAGGTAGATGTTGGGCCCGGCCCCAACCATGGAGTGAGCCCGGGCGGCCAGACCGTGCACGATACGCCTGGGCGCACCGGGCAGGGGTGTTCCAGAACTGTCATTGTGTGTGCAAATTAGGCTTGCCCTTCACCGACGTGGATGAGCACTGTATACTCGGTGCTTGTGAGAGCACATGAGAAAAAATATCACATGCTTGCTCAGGTGGGATTCGAACCCACGACCTCCTGCTTACTAGTGCAGATGCCTTACCTTGTCATTGTGTGTATTACTGCTTACCCGCACTTCATTATCTATTGTCTCTGCTCGCTCAACCATGGAGCATTGGGTCAATGGGAATCCTTCTTTTTTCCTTTATTTTCGTGTTGGACTGACAAACAATCCAAGGATATTTCATACTACTGGATCTTGTCTATAATTGTCGGCATTATTTTTATTTTATTTTTTTCCCGTATCCAGTAGCAATTTACAAAATCTACAAGACTCCTTCATACCACTTTTCACCATCTTTACACCCGAACAATGATTATATAACAACCTTTTGTGTTCGGCCTATTGCTATTTGGTGCACCATTGTTCACATTCTATACTTGCCGACCACCTATAGAATTCGGTCGGTAAGCTGGTGCGTGCCTTTGTTCCCTTTCTCTTGTTCGCTATGGAGCTCACCGGACTCCACAGCCTTTTCCCTCCCCTGTCCACGGCGAGGTCTTTTGTCTCGGCCAACTCAACTACGGAGCATTGAGTCAACCGCTACTCCTGCACTTCTCCTCTCCTTTTGACCGGGGCTGTCGACACAAATTACGGGGGTGTTATATCCCTTGAAAGCCCCCTTTCTTCCGTAACCGCCAAACACAAAGCCTGGCAGAGTTCCCATTATAGAGTTTATAATCGGCTTATAGGATTACTGCACTGGGCTCTTCACCATTACCAGTCACGGCTGACGCCCATTTTGTAGGAAAAATCGTCATGCATTCGGTTGACGGTTGACGAGATATCACGTATCGGACGAAACCACAAAAATCGTCCGTGACGGCGAAATCCGGAGTAAAAAATCAAAATACCGCCACCAATGATCTTTGGAAGAGTCCACTAAATGGTCCTGGGGGGAAAAAGTGTAAAATTCGGAGAACAATTTTTCCCCTTAAGCACGGTGAAAATAATACTGCGGGTGGGCTCGTTTTTTATTTTTTAATACCGTCGTGAAGTGGTTAAGTCTAGTCCAAAAGGCCTAGGAATCTTTCCTCTCAGTTACATTAACTGAGTCCCATGGTTACTTACCTGCCATTACAACTCCTGCCTGGTAAATGTGACCAGGGCCCGATTTCACTTAAGTCTTGTTTTGCAATCGTTGCTATTGAAATAGCGATGCAATGGCTAACTTCAAATTTATCGCTCTTGTAATGATGTTGATTTTAAGTTTCACTAAAGTCATCGCAATTGTGATAACATAAAAAAGAAAGCAAATGTTTTGTTTGAGGCTAAAAATGTGACCTTTGACATTTTACTTAAAAGTATGCAACATCAATGTCACTTTTCTCCATTGATCTGCACATTTTTTCCAGCATGATAACTTTATACGACGGAGAAACTTTGCATTTGTTTATACTAAACCCATTTTTTTGATGAGCCGGAACTGCACAGTAAAGGTTTAGAGAAATGTGTTTGACGTAAAATTGTGTACACAAAATCCCATAGGCCGACTATGCGTAGTAGCTAGGCCATTTTACATGTTGGTCCCTTCATGTTCTCGATAACGTGGACCATGAAAACGTCTACCACACTGTGCATGATTCTGCATGCATGTACTTCTTCAGCCCATAGCAAAAAGTAAAACATAAAATGTCTTTATCCATGAAAACCTGCTCTCTCTCTCTCTCTGTAAAGCCCAAGCATTGTTTATGCACAATAGATGTAAAGACATACCAATTTCATTATTTACATGATACAGAACAATGAATATATTTAAGTTAAAATGACAAGATTTGTCACCTTGACATTATTTTTTTGCGATGAAATTATAGCTTTGTGGACACTAAATTGTCATTGCAAGATATATTGCAAGATAAGTGAATGTATTGCGATTAAGAAATTCATCGCAAGGTTTTTGTGAAATCTGTCTTTAAAATTGATTGCTCTGATTTGGGCTCAATAGCGATGATCGCAAAGCGTTAGTGAAATCAGCCGCCGGTCACTCTAATTGAGATGATTAATCCAGTGTGAATATGCATGTCAGGAAAATGGCACTTAATAAGCCCAACATCCGGTCAATTGTCAGCCTTTATTTCCCCTTAACCCCTTTTCACCTGGCTGGGTGCATCTATAGCAGTCCACCTAGTGATAATTGCTTTGTTATTTCAATTGAAATACATTGAATGGGGGGATTTATACACAGATGTATTTAGCTTTTAAACCCGGGTCATTAACAGATCAAAATGTTACTGTTAAAGCTTTGGAGGACTGTGTACATGCAGTCTGAGATTGGATGTAAAGTGACAAAATGAAGATTAATGACACAAAAACTGAATTTTTGGTAAATAGTACAAAGCAGCAACTTTCCAAAATTGATATCGATTATGTAACAGTTGGTATCGACCATATTACCCTTGTTTCCTGTGTTAAAAACCTTGGATTTTGGTTTGACACATTTTAAGATGGATGTACAGATTAGTAAGACTTGTAATGCTTGTTTTTATCAATTATATAACATACGCAGCATTAGAAAATATTTAAGTGATTGGGATATGCAGGTGGTTGCCCACTCACTCACAAGTCAAATTGATTATTGTAATAGTCTTTTGTATGGTGTAGCACAATGCAATCTATTGAAACTGCAGAGAGTACAGATTGCTGCAGCACGACTAGTGTGGCGTGAGTCAAAATATGGTCACATCACTCCAATTCTGTATGACTTGCACTGGCTGCCAGTGAAATACCGCATTTGGTTTAAGATCTTACTGTTTGTTTTTAAATCACTTCACAACCTCGCTCCCAGGTACATTTGTAATCTTATACATTTGCATGATTCTTCATATTCCCTCCGATCATCTTGTCATTTAAAATTACCTGTCCCATGTTGCGTGACTGCAAACAAATTTGGGGAGAGAGCTTTTATGGTGGCTGGTCCCCAACTGTGGAACCAGCTACCTGGCCATATTAGAAGTAATACTACAATGATAGGTTTTAAACGCGACCTGAAGATGTTTTTATTCAATAAGGCTTTTAACTAGTGTTTTGTCCCTTTTAAATTAGGAAACAGTATACATTGGTAATGTTGTTTTTACTCTTGTTGTTGTTTTTTTTATTATAATTGTTGTATGCTGCATTGTTGTTTCACTTTTGCTCGTATTTTTTACTTAAATTGTAATATTAATTTTTGTAATGCACATTAGAACATTATTTATAATGCATTTTGTGCAAAATAAATGTAATTATTATTATTATATTTGTTTTGCAGGTACATCGATACACCATCAATCCATGGCCAGAATTCACTCTATGACGATAGAGGCACCTATAACAAAGGTATTTTATTTTAAGAATGCATTTGGAATGATTTTTTTTTTGGGTATTATGAGATTGTGACATTGAGTTTATATGAAATGTTTAGTCATAAAAACAGTGCAGTCATAAAAATAGAAAGATAGTCATCAAATAACCAGAAGGGAAACTGACCAGATTGATTTCAAGTCATTGAAAAGTGAACAATATTGACTGGAGCGGGATTTGAATCTGTGATCCCCGGAATACCAATTGAGGTATCCAGCCCTTTGTTAGTGGTATCCCAAATAGTAAATTTCTGTTGTTCATTTTGCAGTCCAACTACCAAACAAACAAAAATACAGAAAGATGTTAAATGGTGGGTGAAAAGTGCAGTTTATAAAAACGAAGTACATCTTTTTAAAGCAGTTTAAAGAAAGGTGCGAAAATGAAAATAGGGTCATAAAAATTAAATAAAAGTATAGGTCACAAAGGTCAAGCAATGTGTCACAAAGAAAGAACTTCCATAACTTTCACATTTTGCAAAACAATCATGATCCTAGGTCTTACTACATTTGAAGCTACTTCCTTGAGGAACTACTTCCTGTGGCCAGCCTGCACCAAGTGTGCCAGGGGGGTGGTTCTTTACACAGCCTCCTCCTCTGAGAAGACGTGTCCTCGCGTCTCGATCACAGTGGGAGTGACTGTCAGCTCGGTCTACCTGTATGCAAAGGATGAGAGAAACTACACACTTTCTGTGAATTTAACAATAATTTTCCATGATGCACAAAGTTTGTTTGAAGTGGCCCCTAGTCTCAAAATTTAAATACCTAACTTACTATTTAAATACTATGAATTACCTACACCTACGCCATGGCCTACTTTTACTATGCTAAGTTTAAGTTACATTAACATTCGCATCCGGAGTTAACATCTTTTATAACTCTACGTTTTACATTTTAAACTATAATATTTACAATGATATCGTGTAAGTTTACATATATCCGGGTGTTGTGTTCTGATGGAATTAACACTGAAACTTTAAGTTTATAGACGTCTCGGCTGAATCTCGTGCAGGCATTGAATGATTAAATCGGTCATTAGGAAATTAGGATTACTATAAAAGCCAACCGCAATATGAAAAGTAAATCAATTTGAACAACAACTTGTTACTTCCTGGGTT
This sequence comes from Astropecten irregularis, assembly GCA_963971285.1. Taxonomy (NCBI): domain Eukaryota; kingdom Metazoa; phylum Echinodermata; class Asteroidea; order Paxillosida; family Astropectinidae; genus Astropecten; species Astropecten irregularis. The sequence continues at coordinate 9,351,207 of OZ020257.1, forward strand.
TTACCCCAGCCCTTAAAATTACTGGATTTGACAAATTACTCAAGTAACCACCCTGTTCCCACCACCAGTGTATGAAGCCTCTACAGTTCAAAGTCTCCAGTTTTCATCCATGCTGGAGCATTGCGTCTCCGCCCGAATCTGGTCATCTGAAGGCCTGTGGCACTTTCTCGTGCCTGCATAGGGGAAGGATTATCACTCCACATGTCGTCCTCATCGGATTGACACTCCATGGATGTGTACATCCCCGCAGACTCAGATGGCTGGCTCAAGAGGGGGGCTTCTTCTGCTTCAGAACCCGGCAGTCTGTTGCCAACAGGACGAGGTGAACTGTCGGTGTCTGGCGTTGTGCTTGGAACAGTAGCTGGACGTGCATTATAGGGCTTTAGACGATCAAAATGGACAATCTGGAACCGTCCACCATTCTTGTGCCTGATTCTATAGTTGGCATCAGACAATTTCTCTATTACCTTGAAGGGACCCTTCCAGAAAGCTTGCAGCTTGGGGCTTCGTCCACGCTTGGTTTGATGTGTATATAGCCACACACAGTCACCTTGCCGGAATGGTGTACCCATTTGGTTGGCATTGTACAGGCGTTTCTGTCGTTGCTGGGCTGCTTTGGTATGGATGAGTACATTTGCATATGCATCTTTGAGCTTGTGATGGAGTTCATAGGCATAGTCATCTGGGCTTTGATGTTGACTCCCAGGCACTTCACCTGCGATGAGATCAAGGGGAATCTTGGCTTCCCTCCCAAACATCAGGGAGTTAGGTGTGGCTTTAGTTGAGGCATGTTCACTCGCTTGGTATGCCATCATCACATATGGCAGATGTTCATCCCAGTCCGTTTGTTCCTTCTTTACATACATGGTGATCATCGTCTGCAGAGTTCTGTTGAAGCGTTCAACAAGACCATCCAACTGAAAGCGCCTTGATACCAGTATCTGCAGCAGTGCGTCATGTTGTTCGGCTGTTACTCCTTTGGAGCTTCTTTGAAGGAGATCTTCAATGGATTTCCTCAACACAGCTGGCGGACAAGAGACATCATCAATCGTTTCCGTCGACACCTCGCTAGCATGATGAACGAGAGCTACATTGGTGCCCCTGTGTAAAACAAGATCTGATGTGGTGGGGTTAATAACTCGCAATGGAACAGTGATGTTCTGGGGGTTTACAAAGGTTCTGCCTATTACAACTCCCTGTTGTCTATTCTTATATTGGGTAGTTGCCTCGACAACTCCGGACTTGGGCAAAATTCCCCTAACTAGAATTTTCACATCCAAAATAACTTCAGACTTAGAGGGCACTGTAACAGTTTGTGCCACACTAACATGACAACATTTTGGATCATCAACCTCTCTGTGTAGAGGGACTGAGCATTTATCAATTATCAGTTTAGCATTAGCAAAATCAAGTATTGCATGATATTTTTCAAGAAAGTCTGAACCTAAAATACCAGGTTGGGTCACTTCTGCAATTATGACTTCTTGCAACATAACCACAGCTACACCCTCGACATTAAGCAAATTCCCTCCAACAGTCACCAATGGTGTTGAATAAGAAGTAATGGTCTTTTTGACATCAGCTGAAAATGTATCCCAAACTTTTGAGTGTATGATGGTGTGCGATGTACCTGAATCAACAAGAAATCGAACGTCACAGTTTTGGACTCCAACCTGTACATACAAGGACTGGCCTACATTACAATTCTGAATTTGGGCCTCAACACTACCCGACTGAGGGTTGGCCCTGGTCTCAGTCGAACTTAGTTTCCCTGATTGGCCTGCTGTAAATTATCGGGCTTGGCTCCTGCATCAGCTTGTTGTGTTGGTAAGCTATTGTTTACGCTATCTTTATTTTGACATTTTGCTTTGACATGCCCCTTTTGGCCACATATCCAACAAATTAAATCCCTATATTTCTGACGTCTCTGTGTTAACGACTCAACGGCTTTAGTAAGTTGCTCAATCTTTTTGTTTATCTCTTGAAAACGAGTTTGACTATCCCATTGTGCGTGATCTATCACTAGGGGAGGGTTGGCAGGAGGGCCTGTGACACAGACAGCTTTTACCACTGGTTGAATTTCAACCCTCTTGTCTTCTAAAGAAACTAGCATTTCTTCTTCTATGGCAAGGGTTAATGCCGCATCAAGTGTTTGGGGCTTATTACACCTGAATGAAGACGAGTGCTACTTATCTAAAGCTTCTAGAAATTGATCTTTAGCAATGTCATCATGGACAGTCTGCGGAATTGAAGGGTAGGCCCGTTTTATAGTCAATCTGCGAATTGCCCCAGCAAGTTCTGACAAATTTTCACCAGATTTACGCACTCTGGACCGTAATTGGACCTTATACATATCAGTCTGTTTCGTTCTATCAAACCGGTTTTGGCTTGAACAACAGTGGAATACTGAGTGCGATCATCAGCTGATAGATCGGTGTACACATGCAAAGCAGCACCCCTCAATCTAACGGCCAAAAATGTACATTTTTGAGCTTCTGACCAGCCATTAATATTGCTACACAACTCAAAATTGGTCAACCAGTCCTCCAACGTTACAGACTGTCCATTAAATGGTTCTGGCATAACAACAGGTTTAGGCTCACCAAGACTTACATTACTACCAATCTGGGAGTGATACGAAGGTGGTAAGGTGCGCATTTGATTAACATTGGGTGTAGAGGTACAAACTGAGGCAGAGTGAGTATTTCTCTTCGCACCCATAAGAGATGTTTGGCTAGCCTGTTCGTCACTAAATGTTACCCTTTTATTATGGCTTAAAAGACCACTTTGCCATACTGGCAAAGAACTTGGTTTGTCTGCTCCTACATTACGTTCTAATGGTGAGGTAGGCCCACCAAGAAATAATGTTGACTCCCCATCGCCGGAGTCAGCCTGGAGTTCTGAAGTGGAGGGTAGGTTTGGAGAATAGGCCGCAAGGGAGTCATTAGGGGGGACTTGTCTCTGTACCGGTCACTAGACAACCCTGAGCATCATCATAAGCCCTATCTATCTCATCCTCTAAGGCCCTAATTGTTTCCCTTAGTAGCCTACGTTCATCGTCTAAAGGGAATGGAAGGGGACCTCCCTCTGCCATCACGGCTAATTCAACAATTACAGACGTTTGTATATAACTACAAAACAAAATAGTTTCTCAAAATTTGTATTATTCCTACGTTACACACAATGGTAAGCATAACTTGAATCTATGCACTCAACCCCCTACAAAGCCAATTAAAAATGAGCAACAAACAATTCCGTAAATGGAGGGTACCGTTCACCCGCAGTTTAAGTGTTAATTCAAACCCAGCCGGTACATTATTCACAGGTATCCATCCTCCTTTACAAACATTTTAGTTACTCCTATTTAATGCCATAATTGTTTTGCCTGGTTATCAAACCATATTTTCTTTTTTTGATCTTTGAAATTGGTGCACAAACAACGGAAATCTAGATTTTTGTGAGTTCACACAACTGCATGCAAAACTGCCTTGTGAGCTGTGAGCTCAAGTAAACAAGGCTGTCTGTTCCAGAGAGGTTGGACTCCTTGCATGCCTGTGGTTGAAAAATGCCAAGAGATTAACCATGGAGCTATTAAACAGATAATGGGTATGTTCACACGAGCTGCTGACTTCGATGCTAACTTCGCTGCTAAAATATCACAGCAGGAGTTCAGTTGTTTAGCAACTTTAGCTAAAATTCACCGAGCATTCACACGCTGCGTTCACGACTGCTAACTGCACAATCAGTGTGTGCAGAGGTCATGAAACCATTACGTCATTGGTTATAACATCGCTGATCTATCCCGGCTACCTCCGATTATAGGAGCTGGCACGCGCTTTGACCGTACACAGCAGTTGTTTGAGGAAATCAGGTATACGGCAGCGAAAACATAGCGAAAACAATAGCAAAATTATGCGAAAATTGCAGCGCAATGTTTCAAATACAATAGTGAAAATAATATACTCCCTGATTAAGCCGTAATGCCCACTCTATCTCCGACAAAAATCCGCGGCTGTGGTGTCCCACTTCATTTGATTTCTCACTGCAAAATCTGTATGGACCGAACGTCGTCCACCGAGCCATGTGGTTCCGAGCGCTACTTGACTGCACTGATGACTGTGGAAATTTCGAGATGCCGTGCTGACTTCACTGTGTAGTGTGCATGTGGCATGCGTCATGTTTTACGTATTGTGTGGATCGTCACTTTCAGAAGACTTTTGCACGATATATTTTTTAGATCAAGTAGGCCTACATGTATGTGAAAAGTGTAGCTACTTGGCCAAAAGGACAAAATAACTGACTGAAATTTCAAGTAAGTTTTAGTTGATCAGGAAAATGCAATTTACGATACTTTGGAAGCACGGTCAGAATATCACGGAGATAAGCAGGGAGATCTCGCAAATAACAATGCATACATCGTTTACACCTCAACGGTGTTTTTGGCCACGGTGCCGTTCCTTCATTTAAACAAAATAGCCTTGTTGCCCATGCTTTGGCCCCAGTGCCCCTAAAATGTCCACTTATAATTACTTGAGGCCAAAATGGCGGTGCCCTAAAATCATTGAAATTTGAGGTCTGGAAGGAATGAAAAAGTGGCAGCTACAGTATGAACATCAGTATACACGCACGTCTGTTAGTGTACCGTGGCGCAATGTGCGTGAGAGATCGGCAATAAACATCGAGCGGAAGTCACGTTTTCTATTGCAGGTCAATTGCGTTCATACGGAAAATCACAGTCAGCAGCGCTGCTAAAGTATCACATTTCACTGTTAACTCGGAGGAAGCGAAGTTAACAGCACAAATTTCTACTGTTAACTTTCAGACTTAGCAGCGAAGTTAGCAGCAAAGTTGACAACAAAGTTAGCTAAAATTGCATTCCAATGGCCACAAATTTTCACTGCTAATTTAAGCAGCAAAGTTAGCAGTGAAGTTAGCTGCTCATGTGAATATACCCTATGTTACTGTGGACAACCAGTAGACAACCAAATCCTGGTTTGGAAAAGGCTGGAGTTTGGGTAATCTCCTCATGATTTGGCAAAAGAATCATGATCCTAGCTGTCAGAAATTCCTCTTTTTGTGTGTGTGTGTTCTTTTTTGGGGGGTGGCTGCTCACCTTGGTGAGACATGGCTTTGCCTCCACCTACATGTCAAAATGTCTTTTCTGTGTGAAGGTCTTTAACTACTTACATGTGTTTTTACTATAATTATTCAGTCCCTCCAACCAAATCCTTGTTCACCAAATTTACATTCCCCCCTACATTGAATCGATTAGGCCATGAGTCTTCTTCCCTATGGTTGCACCCAAGTAAATAAACTCCCATAGACAACAGTGACAAATCATCAAACTTCAAAAATCATTTAAAAATATACAGAACTCTCACAGCTGTTCAAGTTACACAGAAAAATGATGACCAACATGTCACCTTTCATTTTCTTTTCAATTTATGGTAGGGTGACCATTGAATTTTTGAGATATACTCATTCTCAGCTGAACACCCCTAAAACAAGGTATGGATCACTCCAGTCAAAGAAGCCATTTTCAAAAAAACATCCCTCTGCAAAGCGGCTGAAATAGACCCACTTTCTCACCCAATTGCATCAAAAATGGTCACAAATGGAAGCCCAGAGTCCAGGCAGGAGGTCCAGTGCCATATTTCTTCAATCCTTCATTTTCATAGCTCTCACAACTCTCTTATTTAAAATATATTGAGTGCTTAACTTTTATTAATGAGCTCGGCGGACGGATTTTGGCCCTATTTACTTGGGTGCACCCTATAAGAGCAGATAGTGTCCATATTTTGACACCATACCACACTGAGGGGAAGCAGAATATTCCAAAATTCACTTATTTGAAAAGAAAATTGAAAAATATTGCTCCTCTGCGAAATGGCAGGGGTTCGCATCTGGGGTGGCGGCCATGTTTTGTGTACAGTTGTATATGGGAAAGCATATAGCTTATTAACATGCTAAGATTTTGAACATGAGAATTCTCCATTCCACAACACCAAATCTGGTGTAAATCCTCTCTGTTACACAAATGTCTTGCTTCATGTGTTCATCTGGGATCATTTTGCAGTGGACATAGCCACTTTGGGGTCCCACTTTGGGGGTGGATAAAGGATGGAAGGGGGGGGGGGGGGGGGCTTGTCAAATATTTTGAGGACACACACTCATTTAATGCACAAGGAGATCTCTTTTAGACAGCCTAGTAGTGAAATACATGTATGAAGTAACACACCCTAGGTGTACTACAGTCCAAGATCATTTCCACCCACAGAAAATATCAAAACTACAGAAAAAACACACCATTTTCTGTGCATTACATACCATGTTTTGATTCCATCCAATTGCCTGACACATGTACCCTGTGTTTACTTTGTGCAGTCGTTGACACTTCTGACAAAATGTTTACTCCACTGTGCTTTTTTTTAAATAAAACACTGAAAACCCAGAGATACAACATGCCAAAAGCCTGTTTTTCATGTCATTTCCAGTTTTATGTCTTTTTGGAGCCTGTTATAGAGAGACAGCAGCAAAAAAACACATGTTTACATATCACCATCCAAAACAAAATGGACGCCACCATTCTGCACTATAGGTTGCACCCAAGTAAATAAACTCCCATAGACAACAGTGACAAATCATCAAACTTCAAAAATCATTTAAAAATATACAGAACTCTCACAGCTGTTCAAGTTACACAGAAAAATGATGACCAACATGTCACCTTTCATTTTCTTTTCAATTTATGGTAGGGTGACCATTGAATTTTTGAGATATACTCATTCTCAGCTGAACACCCCTAAAACAAGGTATGGATCACTCCAGTCAAAGAAGCCATTTTCAAAAAAACATCCCTCTGCAAAGCGGCTGAAATAGACCCACTTTCTCACCCAATTGCATCAAAAATGGTCACAAATGGAAGCCCAGAGTCCAGGCAGGAGGTCCAGTGCCATATTTCTTCAATCCTTCATTTTCATAGCTCTCACAACTCTCTTATTTAAAATATATTGAGTGCTTAACTTTTATTAATGAGCTCGGCGGACGGATTTTGGCCCTATTTACTTGGGTGCACCCCTATTGTTCTTTTTTGGGATATCTTCACCCCTGGTGTTACCAGGGCCCCCTTACTCAACCTTCTTTTGTAATGTGCATGGTGTAGTTGGGACTCCCAAGTCAGTAATGGGCCAGTGATTGTGTTCTCTTTCTTATATGCAAATTTATTTAAAGTACTTGCAGCTCAGAATGTACATGTACAGTACATGTACATGGTTAGATGTGATATGTGTGTGTGTAGATTATGACATGATGTTGATGAATGAGGTAGAGTAGCAAAAGTTGCTCCTGATATGAGAGTATCTTGTTGGCCACTGGCAGTATTTTCAAGGCAGTTTTGCCACACTGAAAACACAGACAGGTGTTTTAAGGCAGCAGAGACTAATCTTGCCCTAGTCTTTCAGAGCTAAAGTAACTGCAGAATTTTCTTGTCAAGTCAGGCCAGGAGGGAGCAGACCTCAACCATTTAAACAATCTTTCAAGAAGAAAACGTGTAAGTGTCGTTTTCTTTGTACAGTATTATTAATGATTATATCATTGTATTGAATTGATTACTTAAGAGTCATAGGAGGCTCACACCCAAATTGTTAAAAGTCATGCTATTGTAATTTTGTAAGTGAATGATCTTCATAGTATTTTGAAGATTATAATTGTGTTTTAAAATGTTAAGATGGCCTCTGGGTGGTACCGTGCAGAAATAAGCAATGCACTAGACATCCCTGGGGTTACGGAAGTCCTGAAGTTGGCAGACGATAGACAATAGCTGTCTCACCTGTCACACATACCTGAACTGTGCCCAGAAGAGAAGGGACCGCTGGCTGCCAAGCTTATACTTACCACTGCACCACCAAACTAAGGGATGTAAACATTGATATTTAAATATTCACTGTTATTTGTATTTTGTTGTTGTTCTGTTTTACAAACTGTCAAGTCGACGAACGCAGAGAAAATTAAGTGTAAAGTATTTATTCTTTTTTGGATATCCGATACAGAAATTTTGTCGATTTAAAATAAGAATCCTCAAGGAAAAAAATCAATAACTTCAATTAATAACTGACAATCAATTCCTTCTAATTAAATGTGAATTAATTTTATTTTGCGTAATACAAATCATGGGAGACCAGTGTTCTCTGCTTTTTTTATTCTGAAGTGTAAATAAATTGTATATAATTGAAGAAGTTTAAAAGTGTCCTTTTCCCAATACTTTAATTGAGGTGTCGCTTTTTTACACTAGTTCTTGCCACATTTGAATGAGGAGCTGCTTTCTGTTTGAACTGGAAGTAGCGGTCACGGAGGTCAAGCAATGTGTCAAAAAGAAAGACCCTCGCTAACATTGATATTAAGAAGGATCATGATCCTAGTTCTTACCACTTTTAAATGAGGAGCTGCTTCCTGTTTGACCGCAAGTAGAGGTCACGGAGGTCAAGCAATGTGTCACAAAGACCATCCCAAACCAAGACTTTTTTTTGGAAAGAACTTAATATCTCAAATAGTTGATTTTTTGTTGACTTTAAAAGATTTTGATTATTAAATTCAAATCGTTTGTAATTTGACACCAGATGACGTTGTCATGACATAGTTTGTTCTCATAAATCTATGCTGTATGGACTATGCCTATGCAAACTTTGAACTGTGTGCAACCAAGATTAATTTCAAAAGTGGCCCATAGAAAGAACGTGTACAAAGTCTATGGTCCTTTTGGGAAAGAAGAAGAAGAACCAACAAAAATCTGAACAAAAAGAAAGGCTTCTCCGCAAACGCTATGTGGAAAAGCCAAAAATTATTCTGTCAAAGTAGTGTGGCGCCGACTGACTTTGTCGCCAAGGTCGATCCGGCCTCCCGATCAACCCTTCGATGAGCCCAGACGAGCAGCTGTCCAGGTAGACTTAAGTGGCGGGTTCGTTTGGAGCACCGTATGCCGCCGACACGTGCTGCTCAGTCTCCTTCAGGATAAACTCAGGGACGGACTTAAGGGACTGACTTAAGGGAACTTAAGGAAACCTTAAGGTTTCTCCCCTATCAGTAAGGCGAACTGTTAATGACTGTATGTTCCTACATAAGCACTTTCATAACCATTTCAATTTGACCAATGCTAATCCTTTCAGTTTACATGTGCCTGTGAAGCGGACAAGGTTTGCCAACGAACGCATCCTACATGTGCTACGGAGTCGTGTTGACGTCACAAAGCGTGGCTTTGTCTCCAGAATTTCTTCCACGTACAACAGACTCCATGGTAGACATGATGTGTTCGGTGCTGCCAGCCTTGGAAGTTTCCGGGCACAAATCTATCGTGCTATTTCTGCTATTACTGATTGATATACTCTCGTTTGTTTGTTGGGGTGTCAGTTGGGGTGTCGGGGGTGTTTGATTGTTGGGATGTCGGGCTGTTTGTTTGTTTGTTTGTTTGTTTGATTGTTGGGGTATTTTGTTGGGCTATTTGTTTGTTTGTTTTTGTTTTCTGTTTCTTTGTTTGTTGGGTTGTTGGAGTGTTTGTTTGTTGGGGTGTAGGGGTATTTGTTTTGTTTTTTTGTTTGTTTTTGTTTTTTTGTTGGAGTGTTTGTTTGTTGGGGTGTTGGGATATTTGTTTGTTTGTGGGTGGGGGTGTGTGTGTGAGTGTTTTTGTTTGTTTGTTGGGGTGTTTGTTTGTTTGTTTTTCTCTATCCCTATAGTATTGTTAAGAAATTTAGTATTGTATTAACATGTACATAGTATATAAATATATTTATTTTATTATTTAAGATTTATTGTACATATTAATGTTGCTTTTATTATTAACCGTTCCTGTAATTGGCGACTGTGTTGCTGTTGGATATGGTGAATAAATAAATAAACTTACTTGAGGAACTTCTTTAAGGAACTGACAAGACAGGAGTGAATCAGGTGGACAGTCTCATTCTCAGAATTTAATATGCAATCAATGCCTTTAATTACTGAATAATTGGCAAGAAACTCCTTAATAAAAAAATAATTATCATGAACAATATGTGAGTTGCACCTACATGTGGCGAGTGTGGACGTCAACGGTACAAGCAACTGGAGCACGACCAGTCCTACTGGCCCACAACTAAGTACAAACCGCCCGGGATCCCGAGCCAGCACACAGACCGAAATTCCCCCGGGGAATAATCAACAGATCCCTCGTGTGTCCCCAGCTCCCAATCCCCTATGGTTTCCAAAACTCTGCAGTCCTGCACTTACATAAACCGCTCTTACAGCTCCTGTACCGCGACTCCCAACTGTAACCCGGAATTCCCCAACATGCGTATATCCCCTTCGGCGTCGCGCTGTGAAACCCCGTTCACGCGCGCTCCCACAGCCAACCGCTGGGGGCGCTGTTTCAACTAGCTCATTATAACAAAACAATAACAAGCACTATTTTTTTTCGCGAGATATCACATCATCCGACGTGAACTGGTTAAGTATAAAGTGAACTTGATCAAACACTGATAAAGGAATAAAACTTAAGCGCTCTCCTCATCGATTTATACAAAAATAAATAACAGTTCCCACCTTCTCATTATATACAACACAATAAACTGCTCAACATGATCAAGTTCCATACAAAAAATAAAGCTCTGACTTAAAGGTAGTATCATACTTTGGTTTTTGTCAAAGAAGTACAGATTCATGGGCAAAAATATCAAGGAAGATTCAGTCACAGTCATCTGTGAAAATTTCAGTCCCATACGGTGCCCACTTTTTTAGAAAATCGTGAAAAACGGCCACAGTATTTCTTAAGTCTTTTCTCTATTATTTTTGATCTTTTAAAAGATCAACAAGATTTTCGGTCGTTGTTTTACTAATGTCTGGATAAATACACCATTTCAGGTGGAACAATTTTAACGGTATGTTTCTACCAGCACCATCTTCATACCCTGAAATGTATACGTAAATCTGTGAACATTTCTGTTTTGGTTTCTTACCAAAGTATGATACTATATACCTTTAAGGTTGATGAAACGCAAGATGAACTGCTCTTGGTGTGGCAACTGCAGCACGAAACCTGCAGTAAAGTTGGCATCATGCACTCTCTCGGTGACTTCTTCCAAGACCTTCACCCCATTCTTGAACCTGGATGTGGTGTGCACCTCCTTGACTCGCTAGACGTTTCCAGACTTCATAATCTCCAAGTCTGGGTTGCTGACTGGCACTGCACGCCGTTCGCCATCATCATACTAACTGATCCTGAAGACTCGGGCAGAGACTGGTTTGGAGTTGGAGGTAGCCGGAGTAGCTTCGGTGGCAAGGGTACTGGTGTGATGCTGCATCTCCTGACACTTCAGGGTGCTGCCTTTAAGGACTCGCCCAAGGCTAACTGATTTGGCCTCCGCATCACCATCTCTAGCTCTATGGCGTACCACACGCAGATCCTCCTCGCTCTCGCCTTCACTCTCCGTGTCAAGGTGGTGAATCATGGACAATTGGACATCATTCCCTTCAGTTTTCCACCAGATCTTGGCTCCAAGGATTGCGACTGTTGGCTCAGGCACTGATCAACCAAGGTCATCGAGCCCGGGGAAGGAGACAACTCTGGCACATGCTGTGCCTCGATCCTCCCTTCAGGAGTTGAGAATCCCGGCCACTCCTGGACTGCCTCCGTTAACGTCTCCCCCTTCCCCGTTCCAGGCTCTTCTCCCACCTTCGGCTGTTTTGGCCTTGACTTGACAGGGTCATCGGTCGTGTCTGACACCCTTCGTTTCTTCGCGCTGCCCTTCCATCGCTCCTTATCAGCTCCCTTTCTCTTCTCACGTCTGTGTTCCTCCTCAGTTTCAGGATAGATTTTCTGCAAGTCGTCCAAGGATGAAGGATGGCTGTTTTTTAGTGCACCTTTTACTTGTCCTTCCTGGTGTAGCTTCGCTCACACTTCCGGCAGTAAAACAGGATCTGTCCCTTGGCTCCGTGACTTCCCACATGCTTGTCAAACCTTGTCTGTTTACAAAGGTGTCATCACATTGAACTCCTTCCTTTTTGTCTTACGAATTTCCCCCGGTCAACCTCGTCATAATCCTTAAAATTAACGGTATCGCTTAATACCATTGTGCTTAAGGAAGGATGTGAATTCCTCTGATATAAACTGCGTTGGTTATCACTCACAACTTGGAGTGGAAATCCATACCGTGCAAACAAGGACCGCATTGCAGTGATTGTTGCAATCGAAGTCGTTCCAGTCATTGGAAACGATTATAGCCATTTTGAATGACTGTCGACCACCAGAAGAAATGATTGTCTATTTACTTCGGCATAGTCTATGTGAATTCGCTGCCAAGGCTCTGTAGCCCATGGCCAGAGCATGAGAGGAACCGGTTTAGGTGTGTTATGAGCTTCAACATGTCCTGACCACTTCTTCGATGTCCAGGTCGGCAATAAACATCGAGCGTAAGTCATGTTTTCTCTTGCAGGTCAGTTGCGTTCATACGGAAAATCACAGTTACCAGCGCTGCTAAAGTATCGCATTTCATTGTTAACTCGGAGGAAGCGAAGTTAACATCACAAATTTCTGCTGTTAACTTTCGGACGTAGCAGCGAAGTTAGCAGCGAAGTTGACAGCGAAGTTGGCTAAAATTGCATTCCAATGGCCACAAATTTTCACTGCTAAGTTAAGCAGCAAAGTTAGCAGTGAAGTTAGCAGCTCGTGTGAACATACCCTCACCAAGTCTTGCTTTTTCCTGAGCTGAAAGATGGGTGGTATACAGTATTCTCATCTCTCTCTTTTTAAGTGCCACCCTTCTTTCAAGAAAAGATTTATTTATCATATTTACATGATGGTAACTGCAGTTATATATGTATTCTTATTGATTGTTTTCGCCGTGTACTTGTACATATGAAGCTTCAAATCGTTTCTTCTTTCACTAGCATTGTTTTTGCAAGTTATGTGACCTTGAATATAACTGTGGAAGTAAGAAACTGGAACTTGAGAGCCATGCATGGTGCATTTGATTTTTTCTGAATTATGACACCTCTAAACAGGTCTTTTCTCTGCACCAGTTTTTAACTACAGTTATATTCAATATATAAGTGGATTTATGTGGCTAACCAATGTATAGCCTTTTGTTTAATAAATCATTCCTTCTACAACATTAACCTTATTGACAGAAGATCCACTCTATTGGAAATGGGAAATGACAGTTGTTTTTAAATAATAAATTATTTTGCAGTTGTTGGCCATGCTAACTGATTTGGTTCTTGAACCCCAAATCAGAGGAATGTACAGTTGTTTTCTGTATATTGTATACAGTGGAACGGCGCTATAACGAACATGGTGGGATGCACAGATAATGTTCGTTACAGTGGTCATTTGTTTCAGGTATTTAAAGAACCATATTGGATATGTATTGTACATAAAAAATTGGGAGTCAAGGATGACGTTCTGTATTGCCAAATGTTTGGTATAGCGGTGTTCATTACAGTGTCGTTCTACTGTATATATTTGTTCAGTCATTGTTGGCCACTGAGATACCATTATAAATGAATGTATTACACTCAGAGGGAAAATCCCTATTCTTGGGAGCAAAAGGAGGTCACTCTGCCTTTTCATTGCTCATTATGTTGGCTTAGCTAAATTAACATGTATTATGATATTCTTAATTTAAAAGGAATTGTAAAATGTAACTTGCAAAGTTTTGCCAAAAAAGCCCCAAGAGACCAAGTCTGGAATCAGTGATATTCTCACAGAGATTTCTACTTCATCCCTCACCAGAATGAGAGTTTGAGGTTTTCATCTTTGTTATTGTTTGCATTTCATTGATTCATTTGGCCTTTTCTGTTCCATGAAAACAAAAATGTAGACGTGTGTTAGTTTGCATGATGTTTTGGGATCCTACATTTGTGTGTATATTATGCCTGTACACTTACCCACACACACACATTTTATTTATTCTATTCCATTTTGCTTTGTACTACTTCTGCAGGTGATTAACATTATCAATGCTGCTCAGGAGAACAGCCCTGTTACAGTGGTCCAAGCATTGGATCGTGTCCTGGACATTTTATGTTCATCAGAACTATACATTCCCCAACTTTGCGCTCATCAGATGAAGGAAGAAGATCAGATGACAACAGACCTCATAGGTGGTCTTATGACTGTAAGTTAAATCCAATATGTTCTATCATGCAAAGGTATCATTAGCAGATCTCTTAACATGCTTAACAAGATACATTCATTCCAACATACAACAAGAAACTGGGGTCAATTTCATAGAGCTGCTTAAGCACCAAGCATGAAAAGTCTTCCTTGATCAAACAGGATTACCAACCACATTTTCATGTGATGTTTACTGCTTTTGACTTCTATTCAGCTATTGTTTGCTGAGCACAACATTCACAAGGAGTTTTGGCTTGCATGCTTATTCTATTTACCAAGGTTTTTGCTGCTTAAGCAAATGTTGTTGCTTAAGCAGCTCTATGAAATTGGCCCCTGTTCCCGTGAAGAGATACTACTTGAAAATGGTATTTAAGTATGCACAACTTTGTGGAAATACTTCTAAGCTGATTTTCCAACAGGTCTACATGCCATAACGAATGTACAATTGCTATGGACATGCTTTTGTGGTGGTCCATGCTGCCACTTACAATCTGGGGCCAATTTCATAGAGCAGCTTAAGCACCAAATTTGGCTTAAAAACAAAAAATCCTGGTATTAAATCTGCCAGCCAAAACTCCTTGTGAATGTTATGCTCGGCAAACAATGACCGAATACAAGTCAAAAACAGTAAACATCACATGAAAATTTGGGTGGTAAGCCTGTTTGATCAAGGAAGACTTTTCATGCTTACCAGTAATACATTTTTGTGCATAGAGCTCACACAAATCCCCTTGTTTTCCCTTTATTCTAAGCTATTTGATACATCCTTTTCTAACTTATACCTTAGTCCATGGGCCAGCTGATTTGTCGGTACCATCTGGTGGGACTAATTCTAAATAGAGTTTTATGATGTAAAATAATATAAAAAAGGCAAAAAAACATGATGGACGGTCCAGAACGGTCGCTTATGACTACTTTTTGAAAGATTTTAACGGTAAGTTTCAAAGATCTGAGAGCCTCTTCCATTTTGCGCAACAGACGACTGTTTAAGGACTTTACAAAATGTTGTATAGCAGTTCCGCGTACATTTAAAGAACTTTTATACAGCTGACAGGAAACAGTCATAGTTCAACACGTGAAAGATTACTGCGGTGCCGCTGTTTAAGCGCAGATTCACTCGGTTTATTACAAAATATTAGTGTCTACTTCACTCGTCTTACCTGTAGAGCCACTACTTATGCATATTTCCCTAGACCGTCAGGTATTCACGCTAAGAATTGATACAACAGCGCCCCCTATTGACCTACCCACAGTGCCCCGCGACATGTATGCCACGTAAGCATCCTCTTTTCTCTTAGCGTCAGGGCGGGTAGGACGTGTTTACGTTCCATCCGTGATTTCACGCAAAAGAGCTTTCAGTATTAAAGGTATTTTGTACCAACGTTTGTAGAGTTTTAGTAAGTATTTCTTCTGTGTGTATGTTTGTATTGTTGTTGTGGTGCGAGCGATCAGACAGAGCCGGTTCCGCAAATCCTGGGGTGAACAACCACTCCCCAGTGCGGTCCGTGCTCTCGTGTACGGACTCCGCCGGGTACACCCCGTTACCCGGGCGGCAGTCCCCTGCCCGTCAGCCGGTCGGTCGGAGGCACGGGCAGTTCCGTCGGCCCGGTCGGGGACCTCAGCCGGTCCCCGTCCGCGGTCAGCTCAGACGGAACAAGGAAGGTACACGTGAAAGGTGGCTCTGGCAAGGTTCCCATAAAACTAACCTCCTGTGCCAGAGCCAAACCCAAGAAGGACGGAAGTGTCTGGAAAAGAGCTGGTCCCGCAATCCTGGGGAAAACAACCATTCCCCGGGGCGGACCGCGGTGCTCTTGGTCGTGCACGGACTCCGCCGGGTACAACAACCCGGGCGGCAGTCCCCTAGTCGGCAACCCCAGCCACAACCGGCCGGGGATGCTGGCAGTTCCGTCGGTCGGGGGCCACAACCGGTCCCCGTCTGCGGCCAATTCGGAAGGCACGAAGAAAGTGAAGGGGCGCTCTGGCAAGGTTCCCGTAAAACTAACCTCCTCTGCCAGAGCCAAACCCAAGAAGGGCGGTCGCCAGGGCAAACGCGGCTCGGCCGTGTGCCCTACGCCCTCTGCACCTTCGGACCCGGGGTAGTCACAACCGACTGACCGCCGAGGCTCCGTGAACACGGTGCACACTGGCCTTCTCGGCACGGTGGCAAGCGCCACGCGATGTCGGGATTGGCTTTGTGTCCGATCTCCCCGACCGCGCAACGCACGCTCAGCCCTCGGGGCTCGGGGCGCCGTTGGCCGGACGGGCTGTGGACGGTGCGTGTGGCCCAGCCTGGGCCTACCCCGGACCGTCGTTCTCGCTCGTTTCGATCGGGTTCTTCGGATTTTATTGTTGCTCCGGCGTCCCGTTGACTCGGGCCGCACTGGATCCTTTCCTCGGTCTCCCCGCGGGGCTGTCCGTCGAAAGTAAAAACAATAAGAATTAAAAAAAAAAAAATCAGACCGAAGATCGCGCGAATTTTCGCCGGGTTCGGTCAACTACGTGTTTTGATCTAGGTGGTCCCACCGCGGCAAACGCTGCGTTGGCGACGACTTGTTTTCACGGAGTGAATTTTTTGCTAAGCCCTTTTCAATCGGATGGGCACCGTGGATCGGCAGGGTGTTCCCGTGTTCCACGCTCAGTCACTCACGATCCTTGGTCGCGGTTGGGTGACTCGGGGACAAAGGAGTTTGCCGCACGCAAGCTATGCGCCGGCGTCCCCTTGAGTTTTGAGCCTACACCAGTCATTGTCTCTGGTTAAGCCATTCAGCCATAAGCCCACACCACATGTACAGGGTGTACAGTATGTGTACTCAGCCTGTCCATACTGCCGCCCAGGAATACCCCTGTTCGCCACAATCGTCTCGTCAGAGTATTTATCTGAAGACGAGAATGTGACTCCAGTGCAGTGGTTTTTCCTTTACAGAGTCCGAGCTTTGTCTCGTGCACAAAAAAATCAAAAATGACTCGTTCAATTACAGTCCCCACTGAGGAGGGACCTTCACAGTGGGACTACAGGTCATTTACGGGCAGGATCGACAGGCCCAGCGATGACCGGTGACAACTTTTTCCCGGCCATCCCATTGGTCCAGGTGTGTCAATTGAATTTCTGGGTCCATGTCCACTGCTTAATGGCATGCCTACCCGTTTCTGGAGCGCGATTATTATTGTCAACGGCGGTGATCTCTAGTTTTTCTTTCTATGACAACAAAGATAAGTAGACAGCTGAATGAGAGGCACTCGGTGTCCAAGCAGCCCCTCATGGTCAAGGTCCACAGTGCGCTGGATAAGGCAGTCCCCTCCTGCCGTTGTTTGGGCGTCACCTCCTTGCTCCTCACGGAATATTGGGTTCCTGATTGTGAAGAGGAGTCAGCGATTCCTTGAACACGCTGATTGCCCTATTTTCACTGCGTCTTTTATTACTCGTGTTCCCAAACTTGCACCTTGCCCCGTCTGGACAATGTGCTAGATTCTCCATCTCGGTCAGGGCGACCGCGATAGTATCAAAGCCCTTCCCCTGCTGAGGTCTTTTTCCCATTTGCAGGGAAGCTTGGAGACTTCAGGCTGGTTAAAGCCAAGAGTTTGAGGACTGCCGATGGGGTAAGCCTCAAAAGTCTTCCTGCCCCGACACCCATTTTCGGCATGGGGCAGATTCAGGCCATCAGTCATGAATCCCCGATGTAGCCCACTCGGTTCTACTCGCGTTATTTTCGGTGGCCCAATAATCACCTCGTCTTGACAGCCCCAGCCTGCCGCAGGGCAACGTCAGCTGAGGCCAGGCTGTGTTTCTCCCCCGCCCGTTTTTCCCGGCCGGGACGTTAATTACATTTACTCTCCCGCCTCCTGTGGGCCCCGCCGTGGGACCCGTAGGAGGCTGCCTCCAAGGACTTGCAGGGCTGGCCGGACCGTTGCGTGTTGGTCCCGATCTCCCGAGGCTACGCATGCGGGTTTTTGGCCAACCCCATTGAAAATGCTCGTTCAGCCCACTCCAGTGCTGTCCGATATAGCAGGGCGCCCCTCTATCTCTCGAGAGACTTTTAAAGTGTCCCTCCTCGAGTAAGGGGCAATTCATGTACATGTATTACCCCCAAGAGGGGCCACAGTCCGGGTTCATGTCAACCTTATTGGTTGGGACATGGCGCCCGATTCTAAACTGTTTTCTCCCAGCAGATTCTTCTGCCTTGTCGCTTTCATATAGGTACACTCGGATCTACCCTCGAGCTTAGGGGAGACACGAAAAAGATTTTACTCGGCGCGCCGCGGCCCGCCGCACTGCGCCGCGGGTCGGCGGGCCGCGGTACGCCGATCCCGCAGTGCGCCGCGCGGATTAGATTCCTGCATAACAAAAGGTGAAATTTGCACTAATCCCTACACGGTTCAATGCATAGGCAAGTACTCCGGCCAGCCGCGGCGCGCCGACAGACTTACAAAGCAGCTAAAAACTATAAGGTATAACCCAGGACAAGAATCTTTTAGAAACATTCTTTGGAAAAGAAATGTAGGCTACTTCAATAATAACTAATATTGAGCGACGATCTTCCGTACCCAATTAGAAAAAAACAACAACAGATGTTTAGGAAACTCGTTTGAGTCTTAATTCACGCAAGGATTCGCTAAATTTCCACGTATAGAAAATTCCCCTTTGGATGTTATTTGTACGGATACGAACCATTGATAAAGTATTCACGCAATCTCTTAGGTATGTGGATTCGCTATATGGACGGTCAAGCAAACGTATTTATGGGGTTGCTTGGTGTGGTCTGATCTCAGCCAATCAGAAAATTACTGTTGGCAGCAAACTTACGACGATTATTTTGTCCAATCAGTGTGAGCGTTATTATGAATCTATGTGGCCTACATAACACTTCCTGTCTAGCTAGCTGTGATCGCAGCGTGTCCGGTTATTGGGCATTTTTCCAGCGTCCATTGGACGATAAAATTAAATGGCCTATTTGTGTTTCCCTCTAATTTTGCTAGCATCCCGCGTATCTTTACAAAATGGAATTACTGCCAAAACAACAAAACAGAAATGATATTTATCGACGGCAATTGCCATTGAGAAATGTCGAGGTACACATCATAATTACGAGTTTAAAGGTACAGTAAAAAGGATTGGTAACATTCCCAAATGGAAATGTTCACATACTTACCTACAACTTTCAAGAAATTTGTGGGTAGCCGTGTCAGTCCATCGAAATGATGAAGAAAATATGAATGATGTGAAGATGATGGTGCTAGTAGAAGCATACCAATTCGGCGAACGCAGGTAGCCAAAGTGTGTTTATTTTACATGTAGGCCTACTTAATAATAGTTAATTTTAAACATCTTTATCATCCGAAACCACAATTAAAACTGAAAGCAAGAAAAATAGGAAAAAGGTAAGAAATAAATAATGATCACCGTGGACACTGCTTTATTTTCACCAGCACTGATAATAATTAAAACTGCAGTAAAACCATACCTATGTAAAATGTATTCTTTTTGTCTGCGAGCTGTTTCAGGACCAACAACGATCAACCCAAAGAAAGTGTTTTGAAAATGGGCCATTTAAGATGCACGCAACTGAGTAATGCTGCAAACGTGAGGAATCTTGGATGAAAGAGGATACGGCTTTTTAATATTATTATGAAATCGTGAAATAAACCAACGGGGTTTTACCGCCAAGCGGGATCCAAATCTGCGACCTCCAAAATACCCGGTACTCGATAATACAATAGGTCGTACCAACTGAGCCCAGGGGATATCCAGAATAAGTTGGTTTCAAATTTTAAAAATGTTAACAGTAATACATATCTGCTTAAAAATTACACCATTTCAAAGTTCATACTTTTCACATATTGTTCTATGATGGATGGTCATCCACGTAGCATATACATGTATCCAACTACGGTAATGATGCGTCTCACTTCACAAAAAATAAAAGTCATTGATATCGATTCATGTCATTTCCCTTCCGCTGGTGCTACCTTGTCAACTTCGGCTTGTCATCTGCAAAACCGAAAACAGCAATGAAATAAAAAAATTATTTACAAATCGGTTTATTGAAAAGTTTGCATGATGTTGACTAAAGTTAGTAGTACATGTATTGTGTAGTAAAGGTCATATGTACGAGTATCAAAGTTTTACAATGTACATAACTGGGTCATTGTCAGGCATAATATTTAGGAATCCATGAGAAAAGAGAAGATTGATATTCATGTCTACAAACACTCACCCCGAGGCCCGAGATATTTTTGGCGATGTAGTCTTACTATACCCATGGAGGAATTTCCCTCCCCCCCTATACCGATCGATGTGCATGTGTTGTGCGTATTATTAGTTTCCGTTCACGCCGATGAAATGAAGATTCATCCCTGGTATTTAGCTATCTCATCTTATAAGATAGATTTACTTTTAAACCATGAGATAAATGGTTGTTCATTTCGTTTTTATCACGCGGTATGAAGCATACCGCGCCGGTAGTCTTGACTGCACGTGCTGCGTTGTGTGCACTTGCCACAGAGTTTTATCTGTCGTGTTCCCGGCATTAGTATTACTGTACCAAACACTATAATCGCAACAACAACCCGGGTAGCTGACTAAAATACGACAGTGCTCACGGGGAAGTCCCAAATTGCACACGATGACTCACGGGATCGGGGAGCCAATGGAAAAATTGCTTGCGCTTCGTCTTGGGTGTTGACCAATCAACGGAAGCATTGCATAGACTGAAACGCTACTCATTGGTTGGTACGGTTAGTCAGCCTATGTCTTACTCTGAACCACGATACCGGCGAACGACGTTTGTAAAATGAAAACCGAAATAATTGCCGAGGCCTGAAAATAGTACGAAGACAATAATATCAGGAATCTACTAACGGAATACAACATGAATACTAGTTTAGATTACATAATCGAGCAAAGTCATTTGTCGGCCGTGATTAAAAACAAAATTAATCGGCGAACAATCTCGATTGTTATAACTTCGTACGTGAAGGTAGGACACTTGAATCGAATTAGTTAAACATCACGAAATCAGTTTTTATTTTGATTTTTTCCCGATCGTCAGAAATTCATGAATAAAGAATTCTTTGTCAGATCTCCAGAAATTCCAAGTCGTCTCATGCATTTTGTGTGTACAATGGCATGAATCCCAAGGCATGGTCTCGCCTCAGTTCACACACATGCGGCGCGCCGCGTCCCGCCTCGTGTGTGAGAGGCGAAGTGGGGCATTCTTCGTACGTATTAACATAACAACGGAGGTGGCACAATAGGCAAAGTTAATGAGCTGGAGTCTTGTCTGGGCGCCGCACTGCGCCGCGGTTGAGGGGAAAATTGCAGCTTTGAAATTTGCGCCGCAAAGCGCCGCGGCGCGCCGCGGCGGGCCGAGTAAAATCTTTTTCGTGTCTCCCCTTACCCGATCGCCAGCATGGGGAGCAAGCCTAGTTCTGAAGGAAGCGTACCTTCTCGCTTTATCAGACTGGATCAGTTTTCAACTGCTGTTTTCAACACTTCATGACGCTCCACCTCCACATTGTAGGTGTCTGGCCGTTTGACCACACTGCGTCGCCAGAGCATGATGTTTCTCATGTACTTCGACTTGTGGCTCATAGTAAGACAGTCTTGCGTGGCCGCAGTGCCAGCTCTCAACCTTACTTGGGACCTTGTTTTTATCCCAGTGGTTCTCCCAGTCGCCAACCTCCATGCGAGTGCGGAGAAGGCTTTCCCGGCCCGAGTAGGATTGCAGCCAAATCCTTTGCCGATGCATATTCCTGTCTCCGGGCGACGATGCCCCCAGCACGAGCTTAGCTCAAGCTGCTGGGCCTTATGGCCGGTCTGATAGGCATGTTCTGCAGGCTAAGGATGAGTGTCATCCAGCTGCATCTGCTCTCCCTTTACCAGTCGAGGCCTCAACCCTTGAGCCATCGCGTGCTAGTCACGCCTTGGCCGTTCCCGCACCTTCGATTTTTGTCGGACGTCCCCAACATTGTGTCCGGCCGCGCCTTTTTGTAGGCCTCAACTATCTCTATCTGTTGCGACAGTCATGTCACTTTCTGGCTTGGGGGCTCCCATCCACCCTCGCCAGTGCAGCCCCGAGCACCGTTTGAGTCATTCAATGCTCTCCGGCTGTTCTGTCCTATCTTACGGATTGATCTGTCCCGTCCGTCGCGACGTCACATCCGTGTTTTCTTACGTGGTGCCATGGAGGGGAGACATGGTCTGCCCGGCCATGTGCACTCACTTGAACCACCTTCCATCGGTGCATACGCCTTCAGCGGCGCACCGCTTGGGAGAGGAGAAAGCCTTTACAGATGCTCTGCTCTCTCAGGCAGGTGTATCCGGCCGACAGAGTGGTCTCTGCGCACGCAGATTGCCTTGCCTTTCCTCCGGCTATTAGATCGACCCCATGTCGATCTATTTACGCTCAGGGCTACCAGCAGCTGCTGGTCTATCTCGAGGGTCCCCATTCCCCAGGCATGTCGGATGCATGCGCTGGTGATGCGGAGGGACGGGCTGCTGGCTTATGCCTTTTTGTCCTTTCCCTCATTCCTCGCGTGGTGACCAAGCTAGAACAGGATTGTAAAGTCCTCCTCATAGCTCCCATTCTGGTTCTGCCAGTCCTGGTTTTTCCAGACTGCCCAGCCCCCTAATGCATCGGCTGGTCTTTGTTCTGCATAGAACAGACATTCTGCTCCTGACGAGCTTGGGTTTTTTCCCCTCACCTGGCTCGGCAGGATCTCCACCTAACGTGCTGGGTGGTGTCAAGCATCCCCTTCACACGGTTAACCTTCCACAGCGAGCTGCGGTTCTTGCAGCCTGCAGCCGCAGGGCATCTACCAGGAAAGTCTATGATAGCGGTTTCCATCACCCTTCCCAAATGGTGCTGAATCTGATCTCTGCATCCCCTAAATGCTTCTGTAGGGGAGGTTGCAGATTTTCTGGTATAGCCTACCTAGTCGAAAGCGACCACGCGGCCTACACGATGAGTCATCTTTCGACCATAGCAGGTGTTCACAGAGGCCCTCAGGCCCTCATTTCGTGTTGGATAATCGGGCTCTCCACTTGTTGTTCAGGGGGACGTCTGTCTCGTTCCCCTGTCGCTCAGGCTTTTTGATGCATGGGACCCTTTTCAGCGTGCTGGCCACGCTTTTAAGGCCCCTGTTCGAGCCCTTTTTACCACCCCCTTACATCGGAGGCATGCCACATCCCATGGGAACCAGGTGGTGCCTGCCTTACCCCGAGGTTGGGGTTCCTTGTCCAAGGATATTTGACCCCCGGATATCTTTGTCCCGGTCATCAATTCCTTCTCGCCTGTGCCGGACTACGGTTTGTGGTGCCCGGTCATGGCTCTTAAGTGGTGTATCGATTGAACCAGGTCGCTCGGAGCTGCCTATTCCTCGCTATTTATCTCATCAACCCCGCTGTATGGACTCGCTTCTCGCAACATGTTTGCTCACTGGCTAGTCTCAGCCATACCCCCATCTGCGCTTGTACTGTTGGCATGAGCCGCCAGTTCAACCCAGATGCATGAGGTCAGAACGGCTTCCACGTTTGGTGGACCATTCCCTACCTCCATGGGTGGGCCTTCTTTAGGGGTGCTTCTGTAGGTGGTATCATCCAGACAGCATGCTGGAGAACCCCAAACACCTCTACGGAGTGCTACCTGAAGGATGCTCTCTGGACAGAGGTCAGGATCGGGAGAGCAGTGCTGGAGATGGCCTCCAGAGCTGCATCCCGAGACCCGTTTTTTCCTGGGGCCTCGCAGAAATAGGCGAGTTCCCCAATTGTTCAAACATTTTCTTTGAACCCCGATGTACTCATATCATTCAATATGTCGTCCCTCGGGCTTTTTACTATCCGTATTATCCCCTTCCGCTCGTGTTAGCGCAATGGGTGCTGTTGCAACCTCACATAAATGCCCCTGGCGGGCTTGTGTTTGGTTGCTCCTTGCTAAGGCTGTTGCTTCATAAGTTTTTTGAAACTTTGATCTCTTGCCTGGCCTCCTTGCCCTGCCCTCAGTTGGGCACACAAGTTATGCCGGGGTTTGCCTTAGTTACAGTGCCCCTCTCTGTATACAATAGCATCTCGCATACCCACCGCCTTTTGCCGGTGCCAGTCTATGCATAAGTAGTGGCTCTACAGGTAAGACGAGTGAAGTAGACTCCCCCCCACAGAAGTGTGGTAGGGGTCTACGAACGAGTACTTACCTGTAGAGCGTCCCCCCCTCCTCCCCACTATTCTCGATGTTTGGGCATTCCGCCCTGAGTTCAACCGAGAAAAGAGGATGCTTACGTGGCATACATGTCGCGGGGCACTGTGGGTAGGTCAATAGGGGGCGCTGTTGTATCAATTCTTAGCGTGAATACCTGACGGTCTAGGGAAATATGCATAAGTAGTGGCTCTACAGGTAAGTACTCGTTCGTAGACCCCTACCACACTTCTGTGGGGGGGATTTTATCAAATAATGACTGACTGACATTTTATGTGTTCAGAAGTGTTCAGGGCTTGATTCAATCTGCTTTCAGTGCAAGAAAATGTTGGACAAGCAGTAAATGACCAGTTGAAGTTGTGTATTACCATGCCCACTGTGCATGTAACGTCTCGCATAATTCACCAATTAAACGAGTGGAATGAAGTTTGATTGGGACTCTAGTGACCTACTACCGAAATAAGGAGTCACGTGTGATTGTATTGTCTGGTAGGTTGCATACCACGCATTCAAAGCCAAGATAATAGGAAGTCCCTGGTATATAAGGCCCCTTCCCGCGTATGTTCGCCAGTGTTTAAAGTTAGAAAAACAAGATTTTCACTGGCCCCACCAAAACAAACAGGGTGGGAGCAGCATGTCAAATGAAATCTCGGGAGGGAGTCACGTGACTCCTGATTTCGGTAATAGGTCAGTAGAATCCCAATCAAACTTCATTCCACTTGTTTAATTGGTGAATTCTACCTCCCAATTACCTCCCTTCGGAACACGTGAGACTTCAAAGTCTGACTGAATTTAAAGTCATTGAAAAGTGAACAAAGAAAAATTGACTGGAGCGGGACAGTACCATTTTTCTTTGTTCACTTTTGCTGCGTGTATCGATCATTGAAACGATCCCTGGGGCATGGCAGTGTGTGCGTGGTTTCATGGCTTCTGACTGCCAAACGAACAAAGATAATTGACTATTGGGGTCACCGCCAACGCGGGGCTGGATAGCTCAGTTGGTAGAGCGCCTGTACGGTATTCAGGAGGTCGCCGGTTCGAATCCCACTCCAGTCAATTTTTCTTTGTTCACTTTTCAATGACCTTAAATTCATATATTCATGAAATAACCACAGGGGAAACTGACTGAGTTTTGAAGTCATTGAAAACTGAACAAGGAAAAACTAGACCTGTGTTTGTTGTAACAAACACTGAGCTGTTTCGCGTATATTTTATAAAATATGAAAAATAAACATGTGCCAAGTGCAGAGAAATAGCCCAGTGCAGAGAAATAGCCCATCAGTAATGTCTTAATTGTCATAGTAAAACAACTATCAGGAGCGTTGTCACTCGTCCATAAATACACGTATACTGTACAGATACATGTATTACACACGGCCATAAGAAACACAGAAATGGCAGAGTTTACTATAGGCCAGCGCGCATAGTATGTATGGTTGTGCATATGGGCGGTGGAAACAGTAAAATGTCGTGCACAGTTCACGTGTACACAATTGGCTGACTACTATGGATAGCCATATCAGCGGTCCAAAAATTTCAAAGGCCCGTGTTTTGTGTTATGTTTGACTCTAATTGGCCAAATTAATTATTAAAAAAAAATCAATAAAAAATCAGCCAATGACGTCATCATGCGTCACTTCACATTTAGGATATTAGTACCATACCCTACCTATTCACCAAGTTTCATTACGATCAGATATTCGCTTATATGTGTTTCTCCGAAAAATCGGCAAAATTAGGATATTAGTACCATACCCTACGTACCCACCAAGTTTCATCACCATCGGATATTATACAAATAATGAATGTTTATGAGTGGAATGGTAAAAATAATTTCATGAGGTGACAGATGGACTGTTCCATTTCACGAGGCGAAGCCGAGTGGAATGGAACAGTCCATCTGTCACCGAATGAAATTATTTTTACCATTCTACGAATGTGAAACATTCATTATTTGTTTTATATAACATCTAAGTAGATCTTTGTCATTTGATTTTGATTGGAGGATAACATTTTAAGAGTTAGCGAGACAAAAAAAGCTTAAAATCTTGGCAAACTTTATGCTCTTATTACAGTAACGCGCGTTGCACACCAACGCGTAACGCGCGCACGCAGTGACAAATAAATGGAACGCCGCTTGACCAATCACGTGTTAGAGTTCCTGGCGTGCAATGGTACAAATCGGATGACACCAAAAATGCACGGTGGATGGTACAAATTTCAACAGTTGTGACGTAAGCCATGAATTGGTCTATTTATCACATATCACGTGACATACAATCCTCCAATCAAATGACAAGGATCTACTAAGGTGTTATATAATCCCTTATATGTTAATCTGAAAATCGGCTTTTTGATGACGTCATCATGACGTCACAACTTTTTGGTATTTTGTGGCATGTGCCTATAGCCTAACATTTTGCAGTAAGAATTTCGAAAATACCATTTGTCGTTCATGAGATATATAGAAAAGGTCCAAAAATTGAATAATTTGTATAAAATCACATGATGACGTCATCAACATGTGACTGCAATTTTTGTCTATAACACGTCCCCATATACTTACATACCAAGTTTGAGTTGCATCGGACGTGCCGTTCCTGAGATAAAGAGCCCTAAAATTGGCACTTTTATGATGACGTAATTGTGCACGTGATGACGTCATGATGACGTACATACGCGGGACACTATTCGGGGTGGTGGTCTAACTATGTGCCAAGTATGAAGTTGATCGGAATTGGCATAATGGTAATAGCAAAATGGAATAGAATAAATAAAATGTGTGTGTGTGGGTAAGTGTACAGGCATAATATACACACAAATGTAGGATCCCAAAACATCATGCAAACTAACACACGTCTACATTTTTGTTTTCATGGAACAGAAAAGGCCAAAAGAATCAATGAAATGCAAACAATAACAAAGAAAATCCCTGTGTTTTGTCTATGGGAAAAAAGTGGAAAAAGAACAAATAAGAATAAGGAAAAATTGACTGGAGCGGGATTCGAACCGGCGACCTCCTGAATACCTTACAGACGCTCTACCAACTGAGCCATCCAGTCCTACGTTGGTGGCGACCCCAATAGTCAACTATCTTTGTTCGTTTGGCAGTCAGAAGCCATGAAACCACGCACACACCGCCACACCCCAGGGATCGTTTCAATGATACACGCAACAATGCTGCAACCTGTGAACCTTGTTCACTTTTCAATGACTTCAAAACTCAGTCAGTTTCCCTTGTGGTTATTTCACGAATATATTAATTAAAAAGCCGTATCCTCTTTGAGTGATCCCCCTTGTATTGTTCGCAGGTTGCAGCATTGTTGCGTGTGACTGCCAAACGAACAAAGAAAGTTGACTATTGGGGTCACCACCAACGTAGGGCTGGATGGCTCAGTTGGTAGAGCGCCTGTATGGGTTTTCAGGAGGTCGCCGGTTCGAATCTCACTCCAGTAAATTTGTCTTTGTTCACTTTTCAATGACTTTAAATTCAGTCAGTTTCCCTTGTGGTTATTTGATGATCAATTTTAACTTGTTTATTCTCAATTAACATGTTGGACACGTCACATAACGACAACGTTTGTGTCCTCTGGCCTGTGGTTAACGCAAACAAACAAATCAGTTTGAAAGTCAATTGTTTCAAATTAATTGTCTCTAAGCGTTCTAAACCGCTAACATAATCAAGGAGTTGATTTACATCCCATACATGTGAATACCTAGGTAACTGTGGTCTGATGTTAAAGACCCCTCGCATGAAACGCACGACTAATGGATGGGTCGCAAATTTGACATACCGGTAATTGTCTGAACTTGACCACAATAACGATGAAAGGGCACTCCTGGCTGTGTTGACTGTGCTGTAAGATGCACCTGTGTGAACCAGTGACGCCAAAAAGTCCAGTGCAGAAGTCAAAGATGCATGAACTGGATGGAGCGATCGTTGACTGCAGAAAAGAAGCCACTTGGATAGTGCCGAGTAATACTGTTTCTGCGTCCCTGGTTTCCAAGCTCGCAGGATGATATCAGTAGCTCTCTCTGAAAGGCCCCTCGTCTCGAGGGATCGCCGGATAAGAGCGCCGCAGACATGACTATGTGGCCGTCCAAAGGGTGGCGGTGGTCTGGGGCGTGAGGGAGGTGTAGCAATCTTGACACTCTTGGTATGACGACAGGATGTGATACAAGAAGTCTCAGTAATCTGGGGAACCAGTGCTGTGTTGACTAAAGAGGGAACACAAGGATTCCAAACGCAATATCTCGTTCTATCTTCTGTAGAACTCTGTCAATGAGAGAAAATGGAGGAAACGCATAAAATACCTCATTTGACCAAGACAAAGAAAATGTATCACAAGCTAGCGCCTCGGGGTCAGGATGCCACAAGACGTAAGGTTTAAATTGGTAATTTGTTCCGGATGCAAACAAATCAATGGTGGGTGCGATATCCCATCTTTTATGATGCTCTGAAAAACCTGCGCATTTAGTTTCCATTCTACG
This sequence comes from Astropecten irregularis, assembly GCA_963971285.1. Classification (NCBI taxonomy): domain Eukaryota; kingdom Metazoa; phylum Echinodermata; class Asteroidea; order Paxillosida; family Astropectinidae; genus Astropecten; species Astropecten irregularis. The sequence goes on from OZ020257.1 coordinate 9,380,022, forward strand.
TTATCATTAAATGTTCTTGACAAGGAATCTGCATACACATTTTCAATTCCTGGAACATACTGTGCAATTAGCCATGATCCCTGTTCGAGACACCACATCCAAAGCTCTTTGGCTAGAGTGTTGAGAGTCGGGAAATTACAACCACCCATGTGGTTAATATACGCAACTGCTGTGGTATTATCTATGCATACGGTCACAGTTTTGTTCTGAACACACTTAACAATTGATTTGACGGCATAGAGAACCGTTAACAGTTCCAAATAGTTGATGTGTTGTGATGCTTCAAGTGGTGTCCATACACCATTCCTTTGTAACTTAGCCGCTGGGCAATGAGCTCCCCAACTGCTAAGAGAAGCATCAGTATATACCTCAATGTCACTGACACGGACGATTGGGCGTTGTGAACCTGGTAAATTTGTTATCCACCATTGCAATTCAGACTTTGCTTCCGATGACAGAGACATATGGCTATTAAAATTCCTGCCGTGTGCTTTTAGACCTCTGTCCCTGTCTATTTCCAGATGTCTGAAAAGAGGTTCCGCAGAAAAACTTGAAACTAGTCTGCCTATGACTTGTGCTACGAGTAAAATAGTTGGGTTAGTCCGTTTGATTAAACTTCTACATGCTTATCGATATTACGCATTTTGTTGGTTGGCAAGCGCACTGTCATATTAACAGTGTTAATCTCAAAGCCTAAAAACTCATGAGTCAACCTCGGCATCAATTAGAGCCAATTCCGATTCGGAAAAATTAATTGGTTTGGGGGCTTGTGGTTGATGTGGTATTGCAGTGAATTCAATATGGCATTGAGCCACTGTATCTAGGACCCACTTGTCCGATGTAATACTGTTCCATACCGAGATAAACTGTTTCAATCTTTCAATGGAAGAGGCTCCCGCAATAGGGGTGTACGGATTTAATGTAGGTAACTTACATGTTTCACTTTCAGTCCGTGAGGTATCTTTACTCAGACTGTTGGCTACTTCGTCTGGCCGCGACTGGGCCGTGGAGCAGTCTGGTTCTGGGGGGTTGACTGTAGCTGACTTTGCCCAACCCTGCTCGGATAGCCTCGGCTTCTGAAATGTCAATGGTTCCACCTGCCGAACGATGGTCGGTACTGCCAGTCCCCTGAGCGGTGGGAGCGTGTTGACCCGTAATTGGGTTTTTTACGATCTGTGGCCACACTCTCATAACGTGGAGCATGTAACTTGGAAACAATTTTGTTTGTTTCTACGATGGTCTTACAGGACTGAGCCAGATCATCTCCAAACAGGAGGTTTGTGCAAGGTACTTGCGATGAACAAAGGGGAGCATAACTCAAGCTCAAATCTGGTCTAATTGCGTCGCGTCGACGCAAATTGAACTGGGCGTTGCCATGCCCAAGGATTGCAATGCCGTCAATCAAAGTACGGATGAGTTTGCCTGAATCAAGGCTGGCTTCAGCCTTATTGTTGCGAACTTTAAGCAATTCATAGGCCACAATTGACATAACAATGGCTCCATGCACCATGGAGTTCTGAACTTTCTGGAATTTAACCTCACTATATAAATGGACCAGATTTCAGGGTTCACCCGTGTTAGGCACACATTTGAGCAGTTTTTAGGTCTATTGTAAAGCTTAATTTTTTCTTCAATTTTGTCAACCTGAATCTTGCCTCTGAAAAGGGCATTCACTGTTTTAGCCAATGTCTCGTTAATGGCCAGGCCTTCTTTATCATCGCTCTCAATGAGAGCCGCTATATCAGAAAATAGCTGATCATTGTGGCTAGCCTGACCAAGTAGAGAATCCAAATCTCGGTCAGAAAAGTTGTCGCCCTTTTCAAGAGCGAGATCGTTACTGCTCATGAACCCATCAAAGCCCCTTTCGGGTGCAGGGTTATTCAAAAGGCTTTTTAGATCAACTATTTCGCCTTCTTCAGTATGTTCCAAAAATTCCGAACGTTTGGAGCCCATAATTGCGGCTGGTGCGGTATAGCTATTGAAAGCATCGGCTAATGAGGCTACGGTGTGCTGTAGTTGCGCTACAGTATCGTGCAGGTTCGAATCCGATTCAACTGCACTAGCTGGCATGGGTGTTTCAATCTTACTGGAATTGCGTTAATAGTAGCTCGCTTCTTAACCGGCGGCAGAGCTGCTGGCATCACGCTAGTGCTTGAACGCTGAGCTTTGCATAATTCTCTGTCAAGCTGCAGAAATAACGAATCGTCCTCGGACGGGTTAACATGTATGACGGCCTCATCTGCCATAATGAATCAACAGTATAGCGCAATAGGAAGCTGCAAAGAGTCGCTGCTTGCGTCGCGCCTATGCGTGGCAACCACCAAAAATACACTGGGGAACGTACGCGGGAAGGGGCCTTATATACCAGGGACTTCCTATTATCTTGGCTTTGAATGCGTGGTATGCAACCTACCAGACAATACAATCTCACGTGTTCCGAATGGAGGTAATTGGGAGGTAGAATTATAGTAAAATAGACCTACACAAAATTCACAGTGTCAACCAGGCCTACTTCGTTTTTTTTTTCTCCCGTGCGTGGCAAGAGATTTCAGATGTCTCAATCTCCAAAAGCCACCAAATCGAAACACCAAGCCTCGTACCTCCGCCACAGTCGCCACTCTTCGAGGGTTCTTCTTAAACTCAGCTTGACTGTGGGACAGGATAATTTTCTTATTGTTCTAGACATAGTTTCATGCAGTGCTTATACACAAACTGCCCGGAACTTAAGAAGGAACAACTCAGTCGGACGCACTAACTTGAACATGTAACTCGGATTGTGTACACTGAGCTATATACAGGATAAATCACAGCTTGAATTATTTTAAATCAAACAATAATTCTACAGAAAAAATGCAAGAGTTTGATCTCACGAAAGGAATTCATGTAGAAGGTCGACTTGACCGTGGCTATGGAAGAAGTGAACCACTTCTCAAAAACCTTTCCTCTTCCTTTGATCTTCGTCTAGCGCCTTTCTACCCTCAAAACTTGTCTCAACGGCACTTTTCAATTTGCCTACCATATATTATAAAGTACCAAAATGTTTGAGCAAAGTAAAAATCATGATTCAACGCACTCAGAAGAAAAACCTTTCAGGAAACTTAGTAGACAGAATGACCGACTTGAGAATTGAGAATAAACACGAGTTGAATCAGAATGGATCTGGTAGTTTCTTTAACAAAGAAAAAATAAACCAGAAAGACAAATCTCCCCTTGTTTCGTGGAGAACAAAAAAAAAAACAATTAAAATGTCACATTCAGTAATATTCCTCAACGTAAACATCGGCACGGCCATCATGGTAATGTGTCTATGGATGTTCTCTGTTAGGTGAATACAATTTATTTAATTTTACGTGAAACTGCTATGCAACAATTTAAACAATTTTTTAACAGTCGTCTGTTGCAAAAAATGGAAGAGGCTCTCAGAACTTTGAAAATCGCCATTAAATTCTTTTTAAAAAATATTCAAAAACTACCGTTTTGGATCGTCCATCATATTGTTTCGCCCTTTTTATATTTACAGTTCACATATAACTAAACAACATACAACTTTTACAGGAACAGCTCTAATTATGATGGCCAGGATCAACACAAGTATAACTAAACACTGTAGCTTGAGAGCCTGTTGATCCACTCACAACAAGAGACATAAAATAAATAATAATAATAATAATAATAATGGTGGATACCATTATAAAGCTTTCTGTCTTACGACGCTCACGGCGCATGAAGGAAGTACATATAACAAATACAAGATAGATGACAAATACAAGATAAATAACAAATACAAGATAAATAACAAATACAAGGTAGATGATTAGCTCAAAAACAGACATAAATAACAAATACTGTTAGTTACTCATGAGGTACGTTTTAAGCATGGATTTGAACTTGTCTGTGCTTTCTGCTACTCGTATTGTGAGAGGTAACTGGTTCCAAAGTGTTGGTCCAATATATGAGAATGACCTACTTCCCCATGAATGTTTGATTCTGGGTACTAGTAATGTTTGTGATGTAAATGAACGTAGACTGCGTACAGGGGTGTAAATCGAAATGCTGTTTTGAAGGTAGGTTGGAGATGATTTATGAATTACATGGTAAACAAGTAGAAGGATCTTAAATGTAATACGTTTATCAACAGGGAGCCAGTGTAATGAGTGGAGAATAGGCGTTATGTGTTCAGTTTTCCTTGTGTATGTGAGAAGTCTTGTGGCAGAGTTCTGTAGTAACTGGAGTTTATTTCTTTCTTTCTGTGAAAGGTTAGCGAATAGTGAATTTGCAAAGTCAAGGTGGGATGAAATAAGGGCATGTATGAGTGTTTCAGCTGCAGAGTTATTGAGATATTTTCGAATGAATCCAATATTCCTTAACTGAAATCTTACAGATTTAGATATGGAAGATATATGGTTAACCAAGGACACATTTTGATCAAAAACTACCCCCAAGTTTCAAACTGTTATAGGTGGCTTGACATGGCAGTTACCAATCCTTATCTTTACCTCATTATGATTAACTTTCTGTAACATTTGTTGAGATCCTAATACCAAGAACTCTGTTTTAGAGTCATTCAGCTTCAGACCACTCCTCTCCATCCACAACCTCACATCATCTAGGCACATTTCAAGTTTGTGAAGTGTACTGGATAGATTAATAGCAGATGGTTTGAATGAGATATATATCTGAATATCATCGGCATAGCAGTGATAGGTGACGCCATGCTTTTGAAAAATCTCTTTGATTGGTTGGAGGTATAGTGAGAATAGGAGTGGTCCACCTACTGACCCCTGGGGGACTCCACATGTCAGGATGGTGGAGTCTGATACAGCATCCTTAACTTTCACAACCTGAGAACGATCACTCAAATATGATTTAAACCAATCAAGAGCTATTCCAGATATACCAAAAGATTGTAACCAATGAATCAGAATGGGGTGTTCTACAGTGTCAAAAGCTGATGACATGTCAAGCAGTAGGCCTATAAGAGCAGTAATATTTCCTTTATCCATTTGAGTCAAAATATCATCAGAAAGATTTGTGAGGAGTGTTTCTACACTGTGATATGGACGGTATGCAGACAGCATATTATTTAAAATGTTATTCTGTTGTAAATACACCAAGAGTCTGTTAAAAATGGCATGCTCCATTACCTTACTCAAAAATGACAAATTAGATATTGGTCGATAGTTACTCAATTGATCTTTATCCAAATTAGATTTTTGTTCAAGGTAGGTCTAATAATTGCTAGTTTTAGTTCTTATGGAAAAACTCCTCTGTCAATGATATTGTTCATAACGACTACTACTGCTGGTGCATGGGATCAAGGTCACATGATTTGTTAGGAGACTTCTTAATGACCTTCTTAACCTCGTCAACAGTAACATGGGTAAATGAACACATATTTAAGGAAACATTTCATGAAAATTCATTTGATTGGGATACAATAACTGGTAAATTTCTTCGAATATTTGATATTTTGTACACAAAAAAGTGACTGAATTGCTCGGCTAACTCAGAACTAGACTGATGATCAGGCAATGGAGATTGTTGATTTCTATGCAAAAGTTCATTAGCAAGTTTGTAAAGTTTACATTTTAACCACATTCATCAATTTGAGTACAATGGTAGACAGATTTAGCTTTTTTTATTAGTGACTGAACCAATTGGCATTGTTCGCAATAAATCTGTCTATTGACTTCCAATTTCGTGGAACGCCACTTCCTTTCAAGTTGACGCCGATGCAGTTTGGCCTTTGTAATGTCAATGTTGTACCATTGGGTGTTGGGGCGCACTCTCACACAGAGTCGTTTCTGAGGAGCGTTCTTGTCAAGTGAAGCCCGTAGATTTGTATCATAACAGTTCACAGCTTCTGAGACAGTTTCAGCAGAAGCACATCTCGTTTCCAGTGATGTGATCAGCTCATCTGGAGTCAGAAGCTCTACGTTTAGCGATTTTAGATTACGAGTTAAGAGATATTCCTGCCTTTTCTCTTCAGTTGGGATATTAAGGTTACACATGATAGCAGAATGGTCTGAGATGCCGTCTCTAACGATGACATTCTGGATTCCAGCAGTGTCGCCAATTCTAGTAATCAGCAAATCAAGTATGTGGCCCCGATTGTGTGTAGGCTCTGTGATGTGCTGCTCAAGGTTGAAAGATGACAGCAGTTCAGAGAATGATCTTGAACTTGGTGATGTAGTATCCATAGCAATGTGAAATCTCCTGCTATGACTAGGTTGGATGAGTGGAAAAGGTGATCCTCAAGGATATTGGAAAATTCATCAAGGAATGTTGACATTGGAGCCAAGTTTGGTGGTCTGTAGAAAATCATCAGGCGTGAGGACTGTGCGAGATGGCAAATATCCACCTGAATCCATTCCAATGATTTCATCTCTGAAGATTCTATGAATTTTATGTTCAGATGGCTTTGGTAAAGGATGGCAACACCACCCCCACGTCTACCCTTCCTTGTGACCTTGTAACAAGGTTGAGGTTTTGTGAACACCTTTAAGTTCCCAGAAAGGTGTAGTTACTGCATGTTTTACGTATGAGTTTTATTTAGTAACTATGGTGATATAGTAGTTTGGTAGCGTATAAAAACCCCCAAAATGTGTTGAGAAATCGAGTTGAAACTTTGTAAGCAGAGAGCTAATGTCTGATGAGACCAGTTTCGATGCTAAGCCTGTGAAGTGTTTTCATGTTGAGAAAATTCTTGTTTTGTGAAGTATTTAGCTGCGGTGAAATACTTGTTAACAAACAGGAGGACTTTCCTCACCAGCTCCCTGTTTGTCTGTTAGAAGCTTCGCATGAGGTGAAGTTTTTGTGAATAAAAGAAACTTAACTCTTGAAACTACTTCAAGTTTGTTAGAGAACACTTCTTTAAAGTTTGTGCTGTCTGTACACTTGGGCCACGACGAATACTTTTTAGATCAGTTGCTAGTACAACTCAAAACCAGCGCTATTAAAAACAACTCGAGACTCGAGACGTGCCAGCGGAGTTGGGAGCATTGTTACAGACCTGTTTCAGTGTGAATCCATGTGGAGTTAAATGACCAAGGGGGGCAACATCATAATCTCTCAGCCAGGTCTCGCACACACCAACAATATGAAGGTCATGCTCAATGACGAAGTCAACAAATTCAGATGTTTTGTTCTTGAGAGACCTAGCATTCATCGTGGCAAAAGATACATTCTTGTCAGTGGTCTTCACTGTCCTCAAGTGAGGAGACAGCATCGGAGTCAAGTGATGGGCCTGAAGTGGTTCAGCATCTTGTCGAAATTGCTGCCGTCTTGCTCTCCGACCGCGGTGCGTCTTCCTCCTTCTCTTGATTCCAAGGGTCTGGATACGGTTTTGCAGGGCCTTACTTTCATGGAATTGCTTTGTCTTAGTATTCAATGATTGAAGTGAAGGAATGTCATAGGTGTACAGCATGCAATTCTCCAGTTCATGATAATCGGGTGTAGCCGGATCTATGGGTAGGGCCTGGGTTAGGATTGACGTCACCTGACTGCAGTAGGAGAGTATGCAATGTTGAGACAGATTTTGAATAGTATTGTACTGGAGCTCCTATGTATTTTCTTGTAGGAAGTTTAGCAGGTATCCTATACACACTGTACTGGATAGTACATGTGTGCATAACAAGTGAACACCATACATTCAAAGCTTGACACATATCCTTTGTATGAAGACTCCCTCCTTTCATCGAAAGTACAATTAATACAAAGGCGATGCTTTTGACCAGATCCATTGTAGTGGATTCCTTTTGTGCCGGAACAATAAAAGTCTACCAGTGTAGAGGAGTACATGTATAGGACATGTACATATGTACATGTGAAACATGGCTACCGTCAGCAAGCTCATGGTAGGTTCAAATGGAAGTCAGAAACTTCAAGTAGTCACTACCATCACTGTTTGGGTCTTCAGATCTCAGATTTTGTCCAGTAGATTCCAGGCATATATTCACAACAGTAGACACGTACACATCAATTACCGTAATTTTTGGAATATTGGCCGCGGCTTATTTATTGATTTTCACCCTGAAAAATGTCCCTGCGGCTTATAATCCAGGTGGCTTATGTGGCAACATCTGAAGAATAAAACCAACGTGAGGGTATTCATAGATTAGTTTAACCAACAAAAGAACCCAATCAACAATGTTTTAATGTCGCCGCGGTCGTAATAATCAATGGTATACCGTATGTAACGAAACCACTCACAGGGGGCTAGGAAAAAACCTACAGCGATCGAGAGTCGGTACAATAAAACATGTTTTCATCTACCAAGGAAGATGTTTACATTTACGTTGCAGTCTTTGTTTGGTGCCCGCGGGACAACTACACCACATATTAAACTGGCAACCATCAAACGGAACCAGCGGCTTTTCAGTCAACCACGTGCGTGTGAATTTCTCAGCAAGTTCAGCAGCCATCGACGTCACAGAATGCAGTGTCAACCAATAGCGTTGATCATGATATCCGACCAAGGATCATTATTGGACAGAGCTTTTAAACCACCAGCCTTTTACTCTGATAATAAATTCATGATCCCCCTATTAATATGTCTGGGACTCATGAACTGTCTCCAGCTGTTGCTTTATTGTTAAGTTTGGGTTCAGATTTCTGGGTCAAGAGACCACAAACGGAAAACAGTCTTTTGTCAGCAAAACCAACCCAACCACAAAGAGATCTGTCTAATGATCTTTATCTACATTTTGTTTTGACCGAAGCACACAAAGGTGGAAGGAAAATCCCCTAAGCTGCGCACAACATACCAATTCGGTTTGACACTGCGCAGTAACTGTGGTTGGAAAGCCAACTGATTTCACTCATATCGGATCCGAGAAAATATATTCAGGATCATTATATCTTCAGAATATTTTTCCTCTTGTAAAGTATAAGGGTCGGAGAGTCATGCTGTTGACGCCACCTGGTGCGGCTTATAAACCATTGCGGATAATACAGTAACTTAAAATCTTTATGTCCTGATTTTTGTGTGCTGCGGCTTATATTCCACGCAGCCTATATTCCGAATATTACGGTAACAGAGATTAAGAGAAATATGAGAGAGCTACTCAGGCGGGCAACCCATATGAGCGCGCACAGCCATATAAATAATTTTATATAGAGATAGCATATTAATAAATTTAATCTACAAATAAATAAATGACAAATAAACATGGACTGAGATTAAACTAGAGGCACTTGAAACAACATGAACTAGGAGACAAGGGAAAAATCAATCATCAAAGTGAAATCTTGATGACTGCCCCTCCCCCATCTCCCTGATCAAGATTTCCCAATCAAGTTAATATCTCAAACCGTTGATTTGTTGTTGTTGATTATTAAATTTGAATCGCCTGTAATTTGACACCTGATGACATCATGATGACAACAAGTTTTGGTTTTTGGTTCAGATCGGCTGTTTAAAAGTAACTAGACCTGTGTTTGTAGTTAACAAACACTGAGCTGTATTGCGTATGTTTTAGAAATAATATGAAAAATAAACATGAACGCAATTGGCCCAGTACAGAAAAATAGCAAATCAGTGATGTCTTCATTGCCGTTATTAAACAACTATCAGGAGCGTCGTCAGTTGTCCATCAATACACACATATGTATGCATATAGATACATGTACATACACGTGGCAATGAGAAACGTAGAAATGGCCAAGTCTACTATAGGCCAGCGCGCATACTCATAGTATGTATGGTTGTGCATATGGGCAGTGGAAACGGCAAAATTATTGATTTTCTAGCTCGTCGTGCTCCATTCACGTGTACACAATTGTCCCACTACTACAGATAGCCATATCAGCGGTCCAAAAAGTTCTAAAGCCCATGTTTTGTGTTATGTTGTTTGACTCTAAATGGCCAAATTAATTATTCAAAAAATCAATAAAAAATCAGCCGATGACGTCATCATGACGTCATCATGACGTCACTTCACATTTAGGATATTAGTACCATTCCCTACCTATCCACAAAGTTCATTACGATCAGATATTCGCTTATATAGTGTTTCTGGGAAAAAATGGCAAAATTAATTATTCAAAAATCAATAAAAAAAATCAGTCGATGACGTCATCGTGACGTCATTTCACATTTGCAATACTAGTATCATTCTCTACCTACCCACCAAGTTTCATCACCATCGGATATTCCCTTATATGTTAATCTGAAAATCGGCTTTTTGATGACGTCATCATGACGTCACAACTTTTTGGTATTTTGTGGCATGTGCCTATATAGCCTAACAAACATTTTGTTGAAAGATTTTCGAAAATACGATTTGTCGTTCATGAGATATAAAGAAAAGGTCAAAAAATTGAATTCGTATAAAATCACACGATGACGTCATCAACACGTGACTGCAATTTTTGTCTATAACACGTCCCCATATACTTACATACCAAGTTTGAGCTGCATTGGACTTGCCGTTCCGGAGATAAAGAGCCCTGAAATTTGTACTTTTATGATGACGTAATTGTGCACGTGATGACGTCACGATGACGTACATACGCGGGACACTATTCGGGGTGGTGGTCTAACTATGTGCCAAGTATAAAGTTGATCGGAGTTGGTATAAGGGTAGAAGTGACTTGTAGAAAAACCCTGTGTTATGTCTATGGGAAAAAAGTGAAGAAAAAAAACTAAATAAGAAAAAAAAAAATAAGGAAAACAAAAGCTGTTCCGCTGTATGCGAAACAGCTAAAAAAATAAGAAAAACAAAAGCTGTTCCGCGGTCTGCGAAACAGCTAAAAATAAGAAAAACAAAAGCTGTTCCGCTACATGTGAAACAGCTAATAAAAGTGGGGCCCAGAAAGTCCCTGTGCAAAGTCTATGGGAATTCAGGTGCCAAGAAGAAAAAAAAACAGAACAAAAGTAAAGGATTTTCGCCAACGTGAAAAAGCCAATACACTTATAATGCTCTGGTATCCGCCAAACATGACACTCATGGTGCATATGAATTATTATCCCTGGTCATCGGGCCATAATTTACATTCCTAAAACCATCTCAACTCCCTCTGGAGTATACAGCTCTGGCTGCCATATTCAGTGCATAGAGGCTAATCAAACCACAAAGCCATCTCTACCCTCGCAGGTACCCATTAACACCTGGGTATTAAGAGAAGCAATATGTGAAAAAGCTTCTTAGGGACAACACCAATGTAGGGCTGGATAGCTCAGTTGGTAGTACGGTATTGAGGAGGTTGCCGTTTTTCTTTTTTCACCTTTCAATTACATTTTCTTTTCAAATGAACTTTTCAATGGTTTTCATATCTCAATAATTTTTCAGCATGGACAATTTATTGAGAAGAGAAGATCCTCAGGATTGGAAGCTGCATTGTCGAAAAATGCTGGTAAGTGAAATTAATTATAGATTTATTTATATCAAAGAAGTCAGTGAACTTAACTTGTTTAATTTGTTTAATCTTAGAAAGTCTTCCTATCCACTTAATAAGGACCATTTTGGGACAAAATTGATTTTGTCAAAATTTTTATCAGTTATAAATTTTTGGTGGTTTAACTTCTGAGCATCTTAATTTACATAAGTGGAGAGCCAGTCGGCAGCACTACCCTCAGCTCTCTTTGCATTATGTATTCCTTATCACCGTATAGACCAGCAACTATTCTGGAAATCTAGTGGTTCTGGCATGTTATCATCTTGTGCCCCCCCCCCCCCTTCCTGACTACTTTGGGTGATAAATTTGATCCGGGTTTGAAGCTATTTTGCCGAAGATTTTTCAAATTGACTGTCCTTCTTATGGCCATGACATGTACAGAGGACTCCTACAGGCAGCTTGCCTATGCACAAGCAGTGGCTTGGCATGCTGCTGTTCATCTCTATTCAGCTGACCATTGGCTGTTACACGATGTATTATTCATTGGATCAACTTTGGCAGCTGAACACATCTGTTTTTCAGCATGTGAGACTCCCAAATGATGTGTCTACTGCATTCAACCTACCCCAGACGGTTACTACGATATGCAAATTCCCCTGCGCCTATTTGCTACTTCGCTGAAAAGACTTGATCAACCGTGGTGCACCCTGACCTCCCACAATGCGTACCGCCATAGCCGCCATGATCGTCCTTCTTTTCTCAGCGCCGCTACGAAACGGATGTGCCCCTTGGGGCTCTCTCGATTTTCGAGTTCCGTTTCCCCGCTACACCTTAGATAAGCTGTTATGACTTGATCACTTTTCGTTTAGTTGATATAACCTTTATCTTGATCATCCGTTACCAATATATTTTGTAACAGAATCCCTTTCTGTGCATTTCTTCTGTATTTCTCTCTCTCTTTTTCTGTGCATCCTACAGGTACTTAATCTCCCAAGTAGATGCCGGGTGTACACAGCCGGCTCTGTGTACGTTATGATGAAAGGCCTAACGCAAGTTAGGGGGATGGATGAGTGTATGGGCGATGACCCCTCATTCCCCGCTTGCGGTACCGCTAAAACGGAATGGCTGAGTGGGTGTTGTCCCCTCATTCCGGGCTTGCTGGTACTACTACCAGTCCAAGGGAAGTCCGGGCGGTTAGATACTAGGCATGCCTTGACGGCTACGTGTCTATCCGACCCGAAGAGGCCTATGGCCGGGGGTAGCTCGATACCACGGTCGCTACCAGAGCGTAGGGAGATCGCTCACTACCAGAGGCGACGAAGGATACCGCCTGAACGGACTGATCGGCCCCGGCGTAACATGCTCCTTTTAAAGGCTCCGTGTTATGTGCCGTTGATCGGAGGCCCGAGCCGGCTGAGAATACCGGGCCTACCGTGCTGAGGAACAAGCCTCAGACGTCAGTGGGTAGGAGCAATGTTTAATGCAGGGGTGTGATTTGACTGGTTTTCTGTGACAAAATTTCCCGTAATCTTATTGCTTTCAGTCCAATTTTGTGTGTGTTAAGCTCTATTTTACATTTTTTGTCCATGTTAATCACACCCCCGTTTATGGCGATCCATGTATATAAATGCTGTATTTACATCGCCATCACCCCCACTGCCGCTCCATTCCTACGAACTCCATTGCGGACGTCGGAGAGACGTGCTGAGGCTCAGGCATCCAATGAGCGCCGTTAATACCCGGCCCCGCCCATGGTCTGGCCCTTCCCGGGCGGGAAACCATTCCAGCCCTACGGAACACGATTGTGGACGTCAGAGGGACGCCCTTTCACTTCTGCTTGGCCCTGGGCCACTGAGAGCGGAACGCTGCAGGTGTTCATACACAGCGAGACCACTCAACAGCCCTTTCATCACCGAACAATGCTTGGCTGTGTGGCTAGGGTGAATACAAACACGCGTGGCACAATGTGCTGCGGAGTGTTCTTGTACCTACTGTGCATCGGCTTACACAACGTTTGATGTTTTGCCGACCAACAGAATACGGGGATCAGTGTCCCATCCCCGCTATTGTCAGCAGCGGGCGGGTTCACGGCGCCCTCCGTCACCAGAATTACCACCCTGCAAGACTAGGATTGGCTTCACACGCACATCCCTTGCTATTCTGTGGCTCCATACCATCGGCGGTGGCGGCCCATCTATACACCGGCGACCAGTGTTCACCACCAGGAACAACACGCCCACCGGGGCCAACAACGGACCACAATCCGGCCCCGGCCCCCGGGCAGGGTCTATACACGATCTATAGCCCACCAGTTAGCCCCAGCAGTCGCCAACAATTTTACGGGACCCGGTTATTCTCCCCCTGCAGTTACCACAACGCAGCGAGGAGAGGAGACCTCGGGCTTCAGCCGACAACGCAAAGGAGGGCCATATCCACTGCCGTCCAGACCACAAGGGATATGGAGAGCGGCTTTAGTCCTCAAACAGCTCGCCTACACGGCCGGGGTAGCCCACTCAACGCTACTTGGAGTTGCGCTGCGTTGCTGCTGAACCAGCTCTAGCCAAGCCGTCCCGCGGCCGACCTGTCCAATGCCTGGCGATCCTGGGATCTACATGTATATCTATATGTATACACTACACAATCATCGTACACCTCTCCCTAACTACCTCCTAGTTCCGCGGGAGCGGATACGATGCTACCGGACCCGGCCGGCTCCCGTCCAGTCTGCAGTCGACGCATCTGAAGTTGAGCTGACCCACGGACGACTTCTTTGGACACAGAGACAGATAATATTCTCTCTCCCGTGGAGCGGAAGACTTCGAGAATTCCCGTTTACAGCTCGATGCTCTCAGGTCGGCACTCCTCTGCCTGCGGCCTTCATGTATAATTTGTATACATCTACTTGTCCTCGTCGAGTTGTCCCACGGTCGACTTGTCCGGTTCCCCCTGTCACGGGGACCGATATGCATCCATCCCACGGCTCGGTCCTATGGAACGGACGGCTGAGGGAGTCCCCACTTACAGCCTTTCCGCCAGATGTCTGCACGCCAGCGCGGCCCGTGAATTCTTCAGGGCCCAGCCCGCTGCTGTCCGCGGCCGACTTGTCCCAAGTTCGAGCTGTGCCGCGGTCGATCTGCCCTCTCCCACTGCACGTGCGATCTTCGTTGTTTAGCGTGCAAGGATCGACAACGCTTCAATAACCACGCTCGTTCATCACACACGGATTGCATCAGGCGGTACATTATATGTATACAGTACAGTATACTTTTCGTCCGTACAAGCATATGATACCGGCTTTGTATCATTACAATTACCCTCCAGTATTGTCCGCCACTACCAGCACAACACTACCGAGCACAGCGTTCCACTGCCGGCAGGATCGGTGATTAGTACGCCCCGTATAGTACACCGCCACGGCCCCATGGCGCCACCTGGCGTCCGCGGTAGTCATGGGTGCAGTAATGGGAATTAATAAAAGCTCTACTTCAGTGATTCCATTGTGAGACCGCTCCGATGCTCATACGACCTTTCCACTCGGTATTTTCCTGAGGTAAAAGGTTAATACATGTGATACCATGACTCATCACAGGTACCAGAATGTGAACAGTTGCGGTGGACACACCATCCTGATTATCCTACATGTAGATGTAGGGATTCGACATACAGCATGCCCACGCAGCCAAGGAGCTGGCATGCCTCTACACAACTTATCACTATTGACAGTATCATAAGCTCCCGGCACATCGCAGGATAGCCACCAATGGTGACGATGCCGCAGTACCATGAACTTCCCAAGCGGACCTGCGGAACCAATCGGTTTTCGATGCCACCGAGACCTCCAGCCTCCTCCCGCCTTGCCCTTATCATCCCACTGGCGGCTGCTGGCCCACGGATACACAAGGTTTACACTTTCTCCGACCTTACCGAAAGCGACGAAGAATCGCCACAAAGGAGCTGTGGTTACAGCCTCTGGACTACAGGTCAGCATCTTCAATTAATCAAGGCATGTGATCAACCTGATGGCTGACCCATCGAAGGATGGCCCATACCGGCCTTCACCACTCCTGCATCTTACTACCACACCTAACAGGTGACGGAAGTAAAACCTGCATCAGTCCATCACTCCTCAGTTATCGCACAACTCAAACAGGAATTTGGGCACTCCACATCTGGCCTCTGCCTACCACCCGACGAGTAGGATGTTGTCACTGCACAGCAGTGCAGAAACCTTGAGGCCATCTCCCCAGGGGATGCCACTCCACAACGGCAGTCCCCCTGGATTAAGACAGGACCTCGCGGGGGATTAGAGCGATTGAACTATGTCAGTTCACATCACCCTGCCATATGCAACCCGCATCTCCTGGCTTCTCAGCCCTATAGCCTCGACTCCATTGGCATCGCAGTCAAAGTAACGCAGCACATCAACCAGTACCTCCCCTGGTCGATGAAGGAAGTTCACCTAACGACCGCCACCCTCTCCTTGACATCAAGAGCCGAGGCGGTATCACGACGGGTCCCTCCTGGGGTGGAACACACCCCTCCCCCCACACCAGGCATCTGGGAACCGGGACCACTCCTCCCGTCTCTATCTCACTAGCACGCTTGTGCTACGGGCCATCCTTGACGCCCGGGGACACTTCTGCGGACACGTCAAGGGAAGACGAATACCGGTCTGCTCCAATGACTCAACAGCTGTAGCGCACATCGACCACCACTGAGCCACGTGCTCCCCACAGATGTGTGTCTTGACCTGGCGGATCCCTACGGTGGACCAAGGACAATGGCGCCCACCTACAAGCCATCCACATTGCCGGCCAGGACAACGAGACTGCGGATGCTCTCTCCGGAGGGTCGATGAATCAAGAATGGACTTTCCACTCAGACATCACTAGGACGCTCTCTCTATGACTAGAGATGTCATGTTGACCTGTCTGTGTCAACCGACAACGTCCAACTACCGACGTCCTACACCGGGCACCCTCACCTTCGTTCATGGGCAATGGATGCCCGACAGATCAGCGGTGCGGCCCTCCTGGCCCTCCCTTTGATCTCCCTGATACCGCGCACGTTCTCCACAACTGGAACAGAAACGATGCTGCATTCTCCTATCGCCCTCACACTGGCCACGCCAGAACGAGTGTGATTCAGGTTCTTCAGACTGGCCAGACTTCTTGTGCTACACTGGTCATGCTCCCAGACCGGCCGGGCCGGCCGTTGCGCCACTGATCATGCTCCCAGACCGGACTTCCCTCCATCAACCTCGGTCAGTCAGGGATTCTGCTCCCAGCATCCGGAGGTCTCCACCTAATGTGCTGGATGCTGTCCAACGATCCTCTCTTCGGCTGGTCTTCAGACGACACTGCCGCCACGGCTGCACGGGGACGACACCTGTCAACCGAAGATACACGATAGCGCTAACGCCTCTGCGCTTCGTGCTACAACGACCATGCTCTCTACCCAACTGAAGCACCTGTAACAGTGGTAGTGACCTTTCCTCACGCACTTGTTCCACACTGGACTGCAGGCTTTGACACTCTGCAACCACAGATCTGCACTGGCTGCCATACCTGAAGGCCTTGAGGATGGCTCACCCATATCGACCAACGAGGCTCCTCGCCACCTCACGTAGGACAAAGAGCGGCCTCCCAACAGACAGCCAATCCAGTCTTGGAACCTGCACATCCAACCTGTAACTCCATGCAGGCCTCCACTCGAACCTCCGTGCAAGGCCCCTCCGATGCCCACTGCTATCAGCTCGCCTCCCTCCTGACAGTGGTTACGGCTATGAGGACCTGTGGCATCAAGGCCCTATCCATAGCTGGGGACCACATCCGCTTGGAGCCACATGGCTTTCGACTCATCCCGACCATCGGCTTCCCACCAAGAACCAGTCCCCCTCCTTCGAGCCACCGGACACTTTCGTACCATCTCTGGCTTCTCACACAGGGGACATATTCGACAATCATGGTACTCTGTCAGGACCCTGAAGCCGTACTTGCCTCGAAAAAAAGGGCCTGAGAGGGAGTTCCTCTCAGCCGTTCACCTCTACCACCAAGCCTCGCCATCCATAGTCTAGGTACACCATTGCCCACTGGATCGTCATCCAGTCGTCAACCATCAAGTTGCAGGCCCAGACTAGCCATCCAGGCTGGATCAGACCCAACAAATACATCAAGGCCCACGATGCTTGAGCGGTCTCTGCATCCTGGGTCCTACTTGCAGGACGGTCCTGGCCCCAACAACTCGGAGCCCAGGAGACCCTCCACCCAACTGGCACCTGGGTGAAGCCCGCACGGACCTCCACCCAAGGGTACAGCTCTTAAGGGTTAATGTACATGTAAAATCGTACATGTGTTACTTTACCTCCACTACGCTAACCTGGCTCATATCCACCTTCCACCTGACACTCCTCGTAGCCAACCCGCCACC
This sequence comes from Astropecten irregularis, assembly GCA_963971285.1. Taxonomy (NCBI): domain Eukaryota; kingdom Metazoa; phylum Echinodermata; class Asteroidea; order Paxillosida; family Astropectinidae; genus Astropecten; species Astropecten irregularis. Next base: position 9,397,788 of record OZ020257.1, read on the forward strand.
AGGATCCGGTGCCACTCTGCATATCGTAGTAACCGTCTGGAGAAGGTTGAATGCAGTAGACTCCCCCCACCTGTTGTGGGTTGGGTCTACTAGTTCATACCTACCCCAGACGGTTACGTCCCGCCTGTCCTCCCCACTTTTGGCCTCGAGGTGTTTAACTTCGAAAAGAAGGACGATCATGGCGGCTATGGCGGTACGCATTGTGGGAGGTCAGGGTGCACCACGGTTGATCAAGTCTTTTCAGCGAAGTATCAAATAGGCGCAGGGGAATTTGCATATCGTAGTAGCCGTCTGGGGTAGGTATGAACTAGTAGACCCAACCCACAACAGGTGGGGGGGATTTTGCTGCATTTCTCGACAAAATTATGGACAATAAAGAATATTTATGAGGTAAAGTCAAACAAATATAACATGGTTTATTTTGGGTGTCGACAGTTGATTCTGGCTCCCGAGGTTTTGGAAGTTGACAACAATATTAATAACACATTTTTTTTATTTTATCTTCTTTTATTTCAGGCGCTTCATTCCATTCTTTAAGTATTTCGCCATCTCATATGAGTCATTCCCCATTGGAAGTTCTGAAGATTCTAGAGAGAAATGAAGCGTGGGATTTCGACATTATAGAGCTTGAGCAAGTAACACTTCACAGGTGCTTATTAGGTTGAAAGAGGATAATTAGATATTTTTTTAAACAAATAGTTTAAGCATAAAACGACTGAATATGACCCACAGGGGTTAAATATAGCCTGCCATCAGGACTACAAAGATGATTATCTTACAAGGACTCATATAATCTTATTGGTTTGGGCTTAGGGGCTTATTGAAATATTGAACCCCATAGCCATCTTACTGTGGGCTTCAATTCACTAATTCCCTATTATAAGCCCAAAACAGTCAGATTATATTAGTCCTTTAATAACAGCAGCACACACAGCTGCACCACCAACAACCACACCAGGGGTCGATTTCATGAAGCCCTACAATTGATCATAACTCGAGTTACGAAGGATAACCCATTGTATCCTAGGTAGGGCTGGTATAAAGTCAAATGATTGATAGCAAATTACAATGAGTTCGGTGAAATCGACCCCAGCCAGAACAGTGTTACAAGCAGCTCTAGAGGGTGGTTGTAAGGGGGAGGGGGTTTTAATTGTATTTCTTTGGTCTAGGGTCTAGGGCAGTGTTGTACCAAGTTTTCTGAGTACTCAAAGTGACGAGTATGGGCCGTTTCTGAGTACTTTTATAATCGAGTCCAGGGCCAAAAAAACGTGTCAAAGTTTCTTCAGACTTCGAGTACAAAGACATCAAGTACATTTTAAAACTAAAAACATTGCGCCAGGCGCATTCAGTCAGTTTCCCTTATGATTATTTGATGACAATAGAGAATGTGACGCATTTTTAAAAAGCCCAAAGGCATTATAGACAGAGACCATGATTAAGTATCAAAATATTATTACACACACACACAGTTATTAAAGGATGGCATTTGTAGACGAAGATACAAGACGATATTAGGTTTTAAAAACGGAGCTAACAATTTTAAAATGGCAGCAGATGAACAGCGCCCTCTTTATTCCAGCCGACAAGGGTAACGCCACCGTCGTCATGAACCGAGCAGACTACACCTCCAAGGCCCTGCATATACTCAACTCCGGCACATACCAGCCAATCTCCAAGGACCCCACCCCTAGCATCGAAAAACGGTTTGCTAGCAAACTACTTGCACTCCACCGCTCAGAGGCTATACCAGCAGCCCTCTATCGACATCTCCGTCCATCAGCCACCACCTGCCCAAGGTTTTTCGGCCAGCCGAAGATTTACAAGACAGAGATCCCACAACGTCCCATCGTGTCTTCTAGAGGCTCTCCAACATACGAAACTGCTCGCCTCCTCGCCAACATCCTGCAACCTTTGGTGGGCAACACCCCCCACAATATCACCAACTCCACCAAGTTCATCGAACTCACCAAGGACCTCACCCTCAAACAAACACACATCATGGTGAGCTTCGACGTAGTCTCACTGTTTTCCAATGTACCCACCGACGAAGCCTGCTTTATCGCCTAACAACGTCTGGACCAAGACCCCAACCTGCCTGACCGCACTCCAATCGAAATTGCTGATCTCCTCCACCTGTGCGTCACCTCCAGCTACTTCAGATTTCAAGACAAGTTCTACAAGCAGCCACTGGTTCCTCCATGGGCTCACCCATATCACCAGCCCTGGCCAATCTCTTCATGGAAGAATTCAAGACCTCATCCATCCTGACGGCAGACCACAAGCCCAGTCTCTGGCTGAGGTACGTAGACGACACCTTCATGATCTGGCCGCATGGACAAGACCTCCTCAATGACTTCCTCAACTACCTCAACCAGCAACATCCCTCTATCCCCTTCACCATGGAACAAGAACAAGATTCCCAACTCCCGTTCCTTGATGTTCTTCTCACGAGAAATGAAGATGGGTCTCTCCACCACAGGGTATACAGGAAACCCACTCACACCGACAGAAACCTGCACAAGAGATCCTTCCATCATCCAGCTGTCAAGTCCTCGGTCAACCGGACCCTTGTTTGCCGAGCCCACCAGATATGTGACAAGAACTCTCTCCATCAGGAACTCCAGCACATCAAGACCGCCCTCAAGCTCAACGGTTACCATCCTAGCCAGATCTCCCTCTCCAAACCATCTCCCAAGGTGTTAGGGTCCCCTATACCCGAAGCCTCCCCTAATCCCTTAGTTTGTCTCCCTTTCATTGGTCCAGCCTCTCACCAGCTCAGTCGCATTCTTAAGTCAGCCAACATTCAAGTCCGCCACTCTGCTCCTGGAAAACTACAGCGCTTCCTCCACACACACAAGGACAAACCAGCACCAGACAGTCAACCAGGAGTTTACCGCATTCCTTGTGAATGCGGGAAAGTGTACATCGGCGAAACCGGCAGAAACCTTCCCATCCGCATCAAAGAACATCGCGCACATGGTAGAAGAGGAGATTTTGACAAGTCTGCCATAGTAAAATTTTGTCTAGCCCCCCAAAAAAAATGCAAGAGAAAAAAAAAAATTCTTGAAAATACTGGATTTTTTCAGTTATTAAGCGCCAATTACATAAAAAACGCGTTGTGTGGGCTATAATGTGCATGTTTTTCGACCCCTAATAAGACATAGCAGAAGCGAGTGTTAGAAGAACCCAAAATATTGGGTCTTCTAGCCCCCCCAAAAAATAATGGCTCTTCTAGCCCCCCCAAAATGTTGACTCTAGAACAGCGCCTGCCCACATCGCCGACCATCACATCGACTGGAAGTCTGCCCAACTCATCCCCCCCATCAAACACTGGTACCCAAGGAGGATACGTGAAGCCATCGAGATCTACTGACATAACACCGTCCCACAAGACATCAGTAACATCTGGCGGCCACTTCTCCACAGCTCTGCACGCTTCACTGACTCAGCCAATCAGCATCAAGATCCTACGCAATCCACTTTTCACACCTGAATGAACGGCATCCAGCATAAATATCAGCACATCCACCTAGTCCGGCACTCTCTCTCCTGAGGACGACTAGAGAACACAAGTCAAAACGTCGAGAATCCACTCTCATCGGTCCTTTTCAGGACCACACATCTTTCTAAAAGAGATTTTTATACATGGTGTCACCGCAAACCTTACTCTCTCTAATATAAAATTTACTCGTTCCTGCAGTGCTTTATATACAATTACTAAAATTTGTAATTCAATCCTATGACAAACAGGAAGCCAATGTAGTTGAGCCAAAATTGGTGTAATGTGGGCACGTCTCCTTGCCTTAGTAATTATTCTAGCTGCTGTTTTTTTGACTCGTTGAAGCTGATTAATAAGATCACCCCTAATACCATATAAAAGGGAATTTGCATAGTCAAGCCTAGAAACAACAGTGGCTTGAATGAGTGCCCTGCAAGCATCGTCACTAAGAAATTGCCGTAATTTACTGATATTACGTAGTTGGTAGTAACATGACCATGATATGTTGCTAACTTGCTTTTGCATGTCAAGGTTCCTGTCAAATAGGATGCCAAGATTCCTAATTTTGTCAGAGGGATGAACAGTACAATCACCCACGACAAGAGACAAATTCTCACAAAGAGATTGAGTTTCCTAGGACAGAAAATAGTGAATTCAGTCTTATCATTATTTTGTTTAAGACCATTTATACATAACCATGATTTCAATTCAGCCAAACAGTCCTGTAACTTGCTGATAGCAACAGCTAAATTTAATAGCGGAGAGAGGTTTAACTACGACATATTCCTGACAATCAGGAATGATTATTATAAATTTCATTTAAATTTGTCACATGATTATATGCTGTCCTTTATATTTTTTGTATGTTTCATTTTCACTTAAAACATTACTTTCTACTGTCGGAAGAATATTTTGTCTGACGCAGAAACATACCCGAAATGAGAATTTACCATGTATGATGTGCTTTTCGAAAATAATATATATTAGCCTATTTGAATGTGGATACTTTCAGATCGGTATTTTTGTTTTGCCGGAAAAACCTAGAGGAAAGTTATTTTTATAAATGTGCATACCAGAAATAAGCAGTCCTATACTTCATCAAAGTAAAAGAAGATGTATTCTTAATTTCACATTTTTTTCGGAATAGTCCAGACCATTGTATGGCCCTCTGGCCCAGTTTCCATTTCCATCCATTTGCCTACGTTACAAAGATTTCTGATGTTCGGAGTATAAAGTAGTGTAAGACGGTTCAGAATCATGAGAGCAAGTAGAAAGAAACTACATGTAACCTGAAAAGGGGCTTATATAGTGCAGGCCAATATTAAGCCTTTTCCCAAAGCTGTTTACAGTCAGATTATCAGTTTAATTTGAGCATCAACTTCTTGAAATCGCCTGACAAAAGACTAATTTCATCATTTAATATGTAGATGATGAACATCGGTGACAGTGGCAGGTCGCTGATGTATGTACTCGTTATTTCGCTGCAGGAAGGGTGTGCATCCGGGTACTCCCGTATTGCAGTTCATCGTAAAAACGTCACAACTTGCAGGGAGTACCGATTTAGGCACCACATTGCGTTTTGAATATCACCTCTTCTTGATGCCCGAATGAGTGGGTTTTTGTCTGAAAACTATTTTTATTTGAACCATAACAAGATTAGAAGGCCAAGAGGCCTGCCTGGGTTTCCCTTTCCTTTAAGGAAATTCAAATCACCGTGAATAAGTGACTTAAGTGCTCTAAACTAAAACTAAAAAACCTTTTTTAAAAGACCATAAATAACTCACAACAAAGATCACTGTGACAAGTCAGAAGTTTTACTGCTATATACCAAGTATCTTTTTATATCACGGGCTATGGTGACAGTGTCCCAAATAAAATGGGAGCTAAAGCTCATGCAGGCCTTAAAAAATGAGTTTATTCAAGGTCATGCCAGGGCATTAATAGTCAAAAGTATCTTTGGTATGAATAGTTTAGAACTACATGTGTAAACATAACTAGTAATATAATAACACATTGAACTTTGACAAAATTTACTGGAGCCAGATTCGAACCAACAATATCCGGATTACCATACCAGCGCTCTTACCAACTGAGCTATCCAGCCCCATGGCTTCTGACTGCCAAACAAACAAAGGTAATTGACTATTAGGACACAACCAACATAGGACTGGATGGCTCAGTTGGTAGAGCGCATGGTATGGTAATCCGGAGGTCATCAATCCCCCTCCAGTCAATGTTTTGTGGTTATTTGATGATTATAGTAACACAGTACTTGTGATGATTGACTAAGTAAAAGTAGAGATGTGGCATAGTTTGCCACGTTATCCCTTAAATTTGAGAATTTTCACGTTAATATAGGAAATATAATATATTTTGAGACTTCTAACTACCCACTGATACTCTAGAGTGTAAAATATGTAGTCTACTTCACTCGTCTTACCTGTAGAGCCACTACTTATGCATATTTCCCTAGACCGTCAGGTATTCACGCTAAGAATTGATACAACAGCGCCCCCTATTGATTCTACCCACAGTGCCCCGCGGCATGTATGCCACATAAGCGTCCTCTTTTCTCTTAGCGTCAGGGCGGGTAGGACATGTTTACGTTCCATTCGTGTTTTCACGCAAAAGAGCTTTCAGTATGAAAGGTATTTTGTAAACAATGTTTGTAGAGTTTTAGTGTTTCTTGTGTATTTTTGTATTGTTGTTGTGGTGCGGTACGAAACGATCAGATAGAGCAGGTTCCGCATATCCTGGGGACAAAAGCCACCCCCCAGGGCGGATATCTGTGCTCTCGTGTACGGACTCTGCCGGGTACACCCTGTTACCCGAGCAGCAGTCCCCTGCCCGACAACCCAAGACTGAGCGGGCCGGGGGCGCGGGTAGTTTCGTCGGCCCGGTCGGGACCTCAGCCGGTCCCCGCCCGCGGTCAGCTCGGACGGAACAAGGAAAGTAAACGCAAAGGGTGGCTCACTGGCAAGGTTACCATAAAACCAGCCTCCTCTGCCATAGCCAAACCCAAAAAGGGCGCTCGTCAGGGTAAACGCTGCTCGACCGTGTGCCCTGCGCCCTCTGCACCTCCGGACCTGGGGCAGTCTCAGCCGACTGACCACTGAGGCTCAACTGATACGGTGCACCCTCCCGGCACGGTGGTGAGCGCCACACACTGCCAGGATGGGCTTTTGTCCGATCTCCCTGATCGCGCAACGCATGCTCGGCCCACTGGGCTCAGGGCGCCGTTGGCGGGGCAGGCTGTTGACGTTGCGGGTGGTCCGACCTGGGCCTACCCCGGTCCGTCAACCTTGCTCGTTTTGGGTTCTTCGGACCTAATCCGTTGCGCCGGGATCCCTATATCCTAGGTCGCAGCGGACTCTCCCTCTGCCAGAGCCAAACCCAAAAAGGGCGGCCGCCAGGGTAAATGCGGTTCGGCCGTGTGCCCAAGCCCTCTGCACCTCCGGACCCGGGGCAGTCTCAGCCGACTAGCCGCCGAGGCTCCGCAGACACGGTGCACCCTCTCGGCACGGTGGCGAGTTCCACGCGCTGCCGGGACGGGCTTTTGTCCGATCTCTCCGCCCGCGCAACGCGCGCTCAGCCCACTGGGCTCAGGGCGCCGTTGGCCGGGCGGGCTGTGGACGGTGCGGGTGACCCAGCCTGGGCCTACCCCGGGCCGTCGGCCTCGCTCGTTTTGGGTTCCGGGGTCCCGATGACCCAGGCCGCAGTGTATCCTTCCTCGGTCACCCCACGGGGCTGTTCGCCGAAAATAAGGACAAAGAATAAATAAATGTAAAGTAAAAAATAAAATAAATAAGTAAAAAATTCAGACCGAAGATCGCGCGAATCTTCGCCGGCTTCGGTCATCTACGCTTATTTATCAAGGCGGTCCCGCCGCGGCAAACGCTGCAAGGGTGACGACTTGTTTTCACGGGGTGAATTTTTTGCTCAGCCTATTCAATCGGATGGACACTGTTGATCGGCAGAGCGATCCCGTGTTCCACGCTCAGTCACTCACGATCGTTGGTTGCGGTTGGGTGGCTCGGGGACAAAGGAGTTTACCGCTCGCACGCTAGCTATGCGCCGGCGTCCCCTCAAGCTTTGAGCCTATACCAGTCATTGTCTATTGTCTCCGGATAGGCCATTCAGCCATTGTAAGCCCACACTACATGTACTTGTACTGGACAGCAGTGGCGTCGCCAAGGGGGGGGGGGTTAGGGTTAGGGTTAGGGTGAAGAAGAGTCAACGATTCCTTGAACACGCTGATTGCACCCTTTCCACTGCATTTTTTACTGCCCGTGTGTCCACCATTGCACCCTGGCCCGTCTGGGCAATGTGCTAGGTTCTCCATCTCGGTCAGGGAGACCGCGATAGTCTCAAAGCCCTTCTTCTGCTGGGACCTTTCCATTTGCAGAGAAGCTTGAAGATTTCAGGCTTGCCAAAGCCAAGAGTTTGAGGACTACCAATGGGGTAAACCTCAAAGAGTTTTCCTGCCCCCCGCACCCAATTTCGGCACGGGGCAGAGGCAGGCCATCATTCATGGATCCCCGACGAAGCCTACTCGGTTCTACTCGTGGTATTTTTGGAGGGCCAACAATCACCTCGTCTTGTGCTTACCTCTGGTAGCCCCAGCCTGCCACAGGGCAACATCAGCTGAGGCCAAGCTGTGTTTTCTCCCCCGGCCGGGACGTTAATTACCCTCCCGCCGTGGGGCCCGCTGTGGGACCCAGGAGGAAGCTGCCTCCATGGTTTTCCAGGGGTGGCCTGACCATTGGGTGCTGGACCCGATCGTCAAAGCTAGGTTAAGCGTTCGGGTTTACGATCACCCCCATTGAAAATGCTCGTTCGGCCCACATCAGTGCTGACCGATATAGCAGGGCGCCGCTCTCTCGAGGCTGTCATAGTCTCCCTCCTCGAGAGAGGGGCAATACGTATGTTACCCCCGAGAGGGGCCACAATCGGGTTTCATGTCAACCTTATTGGTTGGGACATGGCGCCCGATTCTAAACTGGAATCCCCCAGCAGATTCGTTCTGCCTTTGTCGCTTTCATGTAGGTACACTCGGATTTACCCTCGAGCTTATCCGAACGCCAGTATGGGGAGCAAGCCTAGATCTGAAGGAAGCGTATCTTCTCGCTTTATCAGACCGGATCACTTGAGGTTTTTCAACTGCCGTTTTTAAACTCTTCAGGGCAGTCCACCTCCAGATTGTAGGTGTTTGGCGCATTGCGTCGGTAGGGCATGATGTTTCTCATGTACTTCGACTAGTGGCTCATATAGACAGTGTTGTGTGGCCGCAGTGCCAGCTCTCAACCTTGCTTGGGTCCTTGTATTTATCCAAGTGGCTCTCCCACTCTCCAACCTCCATGCGAGTGCGGAGAAGGCTTTCCCGGCCCGGGCAGGATCGCAGCCAAAACCTTTGCCGATGCGTATCCCTCTGTCTCCGGGCGACAATGGCCCAACACGAGCTCAACTCAAGCTGCTGGGCCTTATGGCCGGTCTGGTAGGCTTGCTCGGCAGGCTGAGGTGGCGTGTCATCCAGCTGCACCTGCTCTCCCTTTACCAGTAGAGGCCTCAACCCTTCAGCCATCGTGTGCCAGTCATTCCTTGGCCGCTCCCGCACCTTCGATTTTTGTCGGACGTCTAGCATTGTGTCGGGCTGCGCCTTTTCGTAGGCCTCATCTCTATCTGTTGTGATAGTCATCTCACTTTTTTCTTTTTTCGGATGCATGCTCTGGTGATGCGGAGGAACAGGCTGCTGGCTTATGCCTTTTGCACTCGCCCTCATACCTCGCGTGGTGACCAAGCTAGATCAGGATTGTAAGGTCCTTCTCATAGCTCCCATTCTAGTCCTGCTAGTCCTGGATCTCCAGGCTGCCCAGCCCCCTAATGCTTTGGCCGGTCTTTCTTCCGCATAGAGCAGACATTCTGCTCCTGCCGAGCTCGGGATTTTTTTCCCTCACCTGGCTCGAAAGGATCTCCACCTAACGTGCTGGGTGGTGTCAAGCATCCCCTTCACATGGTTAGCCTTCCACAGCGAGCTGCGGTTCTTGCAGCCTGCAGCCGCAGGGCATCTACCAGGAAAATCCACGATAGCAGTTTCCCAAATGGTGCTGAATCTGATCTCTGCATCCCCTAAAATGCTTCTGTAGGGGAGGTTGCAGATTTTCTGGTATAGCCTACCTGGTCGAAAGCGACCACGCGGCCTCCATGATTAGGAGTCATCGTTCGACCACAGCAGAGGCCCTCAGAGGCCCTCAGGCTCTCAGTTCGTGTTGGATAATCGGGCTCTCCACTTGTTGCTCAGGGGGACGTACGTCTGTCTCGTACCCCTGTCGCTCAGGCTTATTGATGCATGGGACCTTTTTCAGCGTGCTGGCCACGATTTTAAGGCCCCTGTTCGAGCCCCCTTTTACCACCCCTTTACATCGGAGGCATGCCACATCCGATGGGAACCAGGTGGTGTCTTTCTTACCCCGAGGTTTGGGTTCCTTGACCAAGAATATTTGACCCCCGGATATCTTTGTCCTGGTCATCAAATCCTTCTCGCCAGTGCCGGACTACGGTTTGTGGTGCCCGGTCAGGGCTCTTAAGTGGTGTAGTGACTGAACCAGGCCGCTCGGAGCTGCCTGATTCCTGACTAAACTCATCAACCCCGCTGTATGGACTAGCTTCTCGCAACACGTTTGCTCACTGGCTAGTCTCGGCCATACCCTCATCTGCGCTTGTACCGTTGACATGAGCTGCCAGTTCAGCCCAGATGCATGAGGTCGGAACAACCTCCACTTATGGTGGACCATGCCCTACCTCCATGGGTGGGCCTCCTTTAGGGGTGCTTCTGTAGGTGGTATCATCCAGACAGCATGCTGGAGAACCCCAAACACCTGAAAGACGCTCTCCGGACAGAGGTCAGGATCGGGAGGGCAGTGTTGGAGATGGCCTCCAGAGCCGCATCCCGAGGCTCGTGTTTCCTGGGGCCTCGCAGAAATAGGCGAGTCCCCCGATTGTTCTAACATTTTCTTTGAACCCCGATGTACTCATATCATTCGATATGTCATTCCTCTGGCTTTTTACTATCCGTATTATCCCCTTCCGCGCGTGTTAGCGCAACGGGTGCTGATGCAACCTCACATAAATGCCCCTGGCAGGTTTGTGATTGGTTGCTCCTTGCTATTAAAGGCTGTTGCTTCATAAGTTTTTTTGAAAATTAGATGTCTTGCCTGGCCCCTTGCCCTGCCCTTAGGTGGGCACACAAGTTATGCCAGGGATTGCCTTAGTTACAGTGCCCCTTTCTGTATACAATAGCATCTCGCATACCCACCGCCTTTTGCCGGTGCCAGTCTATGCATAAGTAATGGCTCTACAGGTAAGACGAGTGAAGTAGACTCCCCCCCACAGAAGTGTGGAAGGGGTCTACGAACGAGTACAATACCAGTAGAGCGTCCCCCACTCCTCCCCAATATTCTCGATGTTTGGGCATTCCGTCCTGAGTTCAACCGAGAAAAAAAGGACGCTTACGTGGCATACATGCCGCGGGGCACTGTGGGTAGGTCAATAGGGGGCGCTGTTGTATCAATTCTTAGCGTGAATACCTGACGGTCTAGGGAAATATGCATAAGTAGTGGCTCTACAGGTAAGTACTCGTTCGTAGACCCCTTCCACACTTCTGTGGGGGGGAAACTAAAGGCTGGTTTATACTTTCTGCGTTAATGCATTTGATGTTTATACTATTTCAAGATATAAAATTTGATACGCAGCGATAGTCTGCAATCTGCATTCGAATGCGGAAATGCGCAAACAGTACAGTTCATACAGTTCAAACGTGTGATGCACCGAAGTGCAATCCTACTCCGATTCCGTGAATTCACAATGGAGAGAGTAGATGAAAAAATTGTTTTGTCATTATTGTGTTTCGCACACTGTTGAAATTAGGCAAGATCTAAAAGAAATTGCTTGCTGATTTTGCCCCGTCTGTAAAGATTCTACTGCGTGTACACACCCGACGAATATTGAAATATTTCAACTTGTCTCAATATAAACCAAATTGGTGCGCATGAACCTTTTAATTTCCAAATACTTTGCACAAAGACACGCACTTTTAGTATGCAGTGCGCATTCTTACATGCAGAGCAGACATTTCGAAATGGAACGCTGCGCTGCGTACGCAGTGAATATGCAGCGAGTATGAATTCGCCTAAACAATTTAGTTGTAGTGCTGGTTGAACAAACTCATTTTTTTTATTTCCGTACTCTTAAAACAAAAAAAATTATTAAAAAGTCAATTATCTTTACACCCCTACATCCCAAGGATTATTTAAGATACATTAAACATCAGCGCTGCTGCAACCTGAATATGAATTTTGTTACCTTTTACTTGTTTACCTAGTTACTGCTGAAAATTGTTCACATATACAATTATTATGTAGAATATAATATGCTTTTTAGTGTACTATTATGAGGAACTTTTTGTCCTTGCATAATCTAATAGAGAGACCCCATTAACATTGCAAAATCAGACATTCCAAACTCCAAGCATTAATTTCTATCTTATTTGTGATTTTCTCCTCAAGGCCACTCATACACCTGGGATTGAAAGTCTTCAATCGTTTCAACGTAGGATGTTTTCTAGGGATCTCAGAGACAGTACTTTGGAATTGGCTTCAGTTAGTTGAGGCTAACTATCATAGCTCTAATCCATATCACAACTCCACACATGCAGCTGATGTCATGCAGGCTACTGCATACTTCATTGGCAAGGACAAGCTGAAGGTATGAATAGTTGTGACTTTAATAATTACCCTTGCAAACCTTAAAGGTAGTTTCATACTTTGGTAAGAAGCCAAAACAAAAATTTTCACAGATTTACTTTTAACTCTCAGGGTATGAATCTTTCCGCTTTAAATGGTGTATTTATCCAGAAATTAGTTAAACAACGACCGAAAATCTTTTTGATCTTTTAAAAGATCACAAATAAAAGAGAAAAGACTTAAGAAATACGGTGGCCGTTTTTCACGATTTTCTCAAAAAGTGGGCACTGTATGGGACTGAAATTTTCACAGATGACTGTTACTGTATCTTCCTTGATATTTTTGCCCACGAATCTGTACTTCTTTGACAAAAAACAAAGTATGATATTACCTTTAATGTGCTGCATGGGTGATATGTAACCCATGCAGATGCATGTACCAGAAGAATTATACATGAGAAGAGATTATCTTATTCCAATTCTTAACAAAGATAGTTTCAAAAGTATGACTATTATGTAAAAAAGAGTCTACTGCATTCATCTTACCCAAATAACATCTACCTATGCATATTTCCCTAGTGTCGTTAGACAATCGCAAAAAATTGATCAACTGGAGTGCGCCCTCTATTTCCACAATGCCTAGCGGTACCAAGCCCGTAATCTCCATTCTTTTTCTTAGCCTTAGAGCGTTACGGACATGTTTTTCACGATCTCGAAATTTTTGAGTTTTCCGTTTCCATCGCGGTGTTATAACGATCAACTGTGTTTATTAAAGACTTAGAGTGTTGAGTATTTAGCGTATTTATGTCTTCTGGATTTTGGTAAGAGTTATTTTCCTTGGTTTTCAGACGTTATTTTCATTCATTTCGTCGACGTTCCCACATGGGATTAGACTCGTCCAGTCTCCTGCCCACCCGGGCTTCCCACCCGTCGTCATTCTCGGTCTCGGACTTTGTTTTTTTGGACAAATAGTCCCGTTTTCCGTTCCTATTATTCTTTCAGGGGTCGAAGTTAAGTTTTCCCCTTCTCCTGTTCTTGAATAATTTGGTTTTATTGGATTAGGAGAAATTTTGGCAAAATAGATAGTTAAACAGACCTGTACGAAACTATCGGGCTGCGCGGGGAGAGAAATTTTCTTCTTCCCCTCAAAGCCCTTCTCTGCTCCCGGGGGATAGGCAGTCGGGGTATCGCCTTTTCCTTTTCGGGCATTAGCTACCTCATCGAGGTCCCTGTCCGAGGAACGGAGTTTTCTCGGTATGGGGGCCTAACATTGTGCTAATTAAGCACACCAAGCCTTTGCCGAGGAGAAATCAATCTCCTGGTGTTCTTTAACACCGGTAGGCGGGCCCGTAACAAATCCCGAGGGTCAACGACGGTCACTCGTACCGCCTCTGTACCCAGGGTGTTAGCTATCTCACGGGAAAAGGGATCCGTTCCTCTCCAATCGGAGTGCTAACTAAACGCGCTGAGCAGGCAGCGGTCGTTGAGCTCAGCTCCGTGGGACCGTTACCTAGGTGACGTTGGGCATTTGCTGTTGATTGCGGTCAGTTTTCCCTTTAAGGAACTGCCTTGCCCCGGCATGGCCCAGATGGGATCGTGGGGGGACATGGCGTCCCCCGCCCCCACCTCCCAGCATACATCGTCCGGCAAGGGACCCGCAGTCAAGAAGACTGGACCACGTTCTATTGCGAGCGGTTCCAGAGGTAAAGCCCCGAAGAAAGGAAAGGCCCAACCGGACAAACAACCATCCATCGGACCCCCCGGGTTACTCGAGGGTCTGCAACCGGCCACTCACCACGGGCTTCTAGCAGTGAACGCAGCTCGCCCCCGGGTCATTCACCCACACCATTGACCGGGGGAGAATCTTCTCACGGTAGTCGAGCCGAAGACCACGAGACCGGCACGGGGTTGCGACAACGAGGTTTTCACCCCCCGTCTGCCCTAACCGCACGGCTGTCATTTTCGGACACGCCCGGTCCGAGCATCATTGCTGGTTCATTATCTGGGGTAAACCCGAGCCAGTACGGACAGTTATTGGGAATCCCGTCAGTGGATATTTCTCCGACCAGCGACACCAGCCGCGCCGATAAAACAAAGAAACATAAGCAGAAGCGGACCTCGTCGATTTCTTCGGACGAACTCAAGAAGAAAAAGACGCACCGCTCTCACCGCAAGGATGTAGGTCAAAGCGTGACCCGGGCGGAGTTCATGCTGGCGTTCCAAAACGTCACCAACGCTTTGTCAGTCCTGGCGCAAAGGCAAGCTGGATCGACAGGGGACCCGCATCGCGCACCCAAAGTTGCTACCTTCCCCAATCCTCAATCTCAACTTGCCGATGCGAAAGGGGCGGGATGTGACCGCGCCCGGCCGGCGACACCGCCGCCCGCTCCAGGGATAGATTCGGTGAGACCCGCTACCCCCGGACGGGTGTGGCACGCACCGGAATCACCCGCGAAGCTGTCCATTCATCCGTCAGCCACAATCGGGCTTTCGGCCGATGAGTTACAAATTGAGGACGAGGATGCACAGCCATCAGCGGCCCTTTCTTTGGATAATTCACATGATGTTCCTTCAGACCAGGAAGGATCACTAGATGCAGCCAGTTTGAGCCTTTCTTCATACGAGACTCAGCTCCGCTTAGTCCAGAGAGATATGGTCAGGGTACTCAAGCTCCCTACCGGAAAGAAAGACGAGGAGGATACAGTCGAACCTCGTTAATACGAGGTCGCTGGGACCTACCGAAAATGCTCGTATTAAGCGGGGCCTCGTATTATGCGGGATCCATATTTTGTCAACCGAAATGCACGTGTGTGCGGTACACTGCACATACAGCATGCACTATCCCTCTGGTAACCCATAATTACGTGTCAAGTTCGTGTTTACATTTTAGAAGTAATTTGTACTTTGTAATTTGCTTGGTAAATTTTATTTTGTTGAATTGTCACGGATGTAAAACGGATTTCATTACAATATGTAAGAATAATAAAAAACAAGTACATGTAAATAAAAACCATGACGGCAGTACACGAAAGCGACTTGAAAATTGCGAGTGGATGACAACGCAACGACGAACGTAAACACCGCATGTTCAGACAAGTTGGTTGCCAAACAATGTGTGCAGTATGAAGCAATGTGCACCGCAGGGAACCAGCGATATTTTGATGGACACGAGAGGGCGCCTTTTGTAACTTAAAATAATAAGTGCGTTCGTGGTGTTGTTTTTTTTTTACACGGATTATTTTTTTATGATGTCGGTTTTTTTTTGCAGCCCAACATCTGTCTTTTTTTCCCCCTACCCTCCATGTAGCACTTCGTAACAGTGACCAATCAGCGGAAGCATTGCATGAACGAAACCCATGCTGCAGCAGTTTAGCCACATATCCTATCACGTGTATGGTAATGGAACCACGTGTAGCTGTAACATGAACGTGCAGCGGTCGGCCGATCAGTCGGGCCGTAGTGGGATCGTATCGGTCCGTCCATGGAATATTATTTTGTTCGGATATATGTTGGCTACACTTTGAAGAATTTGTTGTGACCAAAATCCCCTTTACACGTCATCAGCAAGGTAAAATTGTCTGGCAATTAGCGTGGACTTTGGTTTGATTTTTGAGAGAAAACAGTTTTTTTTCTCCTTACGAAAACGAATCGACAAAATGGAAGACCTCGCCGTTTTCCTTGGTCGTGTTTTGACTTTCATGACAGCCAAAAAAACCCATGTGGATCACGCACAATTAAAATAAAACTATGACGCGCCGTACATTGTCTGTTTTTTTATTATTTTACACTTGTCACTGGGCAAGCCGTCGGTAAAACCGCAGGAGGAGATTAGTGGGCATTAGCGCTGCGGTGAATTTAGCTTTGGGTAACATGAAACAGCGGAGACTTGTGGTGGTGGGATTTGTTTTCTTAATCTGAACAAATAAATCCAAAAATCGATTCCAAAAGAAGCCAGATTAAAAAATCCTCGTATTAAATGGGTTGTTTACAATGACTTTCACGCAACTGGGTCAGCCGAAAACGCTCGTATTAAAAGGTTTTTCGTATTATCAGTGCTCGTATTAAGCAAATATTTCCCCATAGAAACGTGCACAACTCGGTCGGGACCGGCGTGATATGCTCGTCTTAACAGGGATCTCGTCTTAAGAGAGCTCGTATTAATGAGGTTCGACTGTACATCACACCAGTCTTTCAAGCAACGTACCGCCCCGGTAGAGGTGAAGTCACCTACCTTTCCAGAACTCCCTTTCGACCGCCTTTGCGTAGAACGAATGGAGGCCTTGGCCAAAGCAAAGACATGGCGTTCTTGCCTGCCACGGGCATGATCATATTTTCAATTTTGCACCGCCTTTGACCAGTTCACGAGAATATCCTTGCTAGCTACTTCCTCACGGCGAACGAATGTCCTCAGTGCTATGGACATTCCCGCTGGGAAAGGACCTGTTCGTTGGCCAGTTCCAGGATGTTATGGAATCAGAGGCAAAACGGATTGACACCACCAAGAAGCTCTCCCTTCGCAAGGGGCACTGGCAACACGGGAGGACGTACCATGCCAAAACGAACCCCTCAAACCAGACCATCTTTTCGGCCCAAGACTCGTAAGCCCTTTAAACCGTTCAGGGGTTCGAAGCAGCAAGCGCCGAGAACTTCAGCTGGCACTGTCGTGGGCGAAGCACGCCCACAGTCAACCCGAGAACCTTGCCCCAATGTTCAGTGGAGTGCAAGGGGACGCGGAGGCGGGCAGCCCACCCCCCGGTACTCCGGGGGTTGGCGGCGCTGACTTTTTCGATACGCGGCTAGCCCCCGAACCTGGACCCGTCGGGGGCTGTTTAAGCCATTACGCAGGGTCCTGGCAAGAAATCACCTCGGACAGATGGGTACTCGCCACAATAGGTCAAGGATACAAACTGGAGTTCACGAGCACCCTTCCGTCCAACATGATACTTTGCGCTACACCATCCCCGGCCGACCTGGGGAAGTGCACGATTCTAAGAAGCGAGGTTTCCTCCCCTCTAGAAAAGCAAGTAATAGAGAGAGTCAACCCAAGTCAGGGAGTCCACGGATTTCTTTCGACCTTCTTCCTATTCCCCCAAGAAGGGCTCAGGCGAATGGCGGCCCATAATCAACCTAAAGCCGTTTAACAGGTTTATTATTGGCTCTCGCAGGTTTCGCATGGACACACTTCGAACCGTCATGGAAGCAGTGCCATTCCCGGCATGGGCGGCATCCTTAGACTTAAAGGATGCCTACCTCCACATCCCAATTCATCCCAGGTGCCGGAGATTCCTCCGATTTATGTACGAAGGTCAGATCTACCAGTTCTCTGCCCTTCCATTCGGCCTGTCAACGTCCCCAAGGGTCTTCACCCGAGTGACCAGGACGCTGGCAGCGCATCTCCGCAAAAAGAACATCACAATCTTCCAGTACAATAGACGATTGGTTAGTGATCAGGGAGTCGAGCACCGACACTGCGGAAGCAATGCGGCACACTTACGATCTCACAACTCGGCTGGGATTTATCATAAATCACAAGAAATCTCATCGCACACCATCACAAACCCCGACCTTCCTCGGAGCAGTCCTCGACCTGCGAAGGGGTAAAGCGAAGCCAACAGAGGAACGCATCATCAACCTCCTCCAATGTGTAAATGCTTTCCTGTCAAGTGAATCGGCACCAGCAGTAGCGTGGTTACGACTGCTGGGTCTAATGGCAAGCATGGTGGACCTTATACCATGGTGCCGGCTGCGAATGCGGCCGCTACAGCTCCTCCTGCTAGCACATTACCGCCCCAAGCGGGATCCTATCGGCCTACTTGTGCCAATAAAGAAGTGCATCCACAATCACCGACGGTGGTGGATGGACAGACAAAACCTAGACTGCGGTCTGCAATACCAACAGTCAGGGAAGGAGATCACAATCACCACCGACGCCTCCACCGTCGGTTGGGGAGCAACCCTCACCCCTCTTCAAGCATCGGGGGAATGGGGCCAGGAGTTTCAGGGTCTCCACATCAATGTCCTAGAGCTCAAGGCTGTATTCAATGCCCTGTGTTGTTTCCAGACGTCAATCAGGGGCAGGGCAGTACTGATCAGGTCCGACAACACGACTGTGGTGTCATACATAAACCGGCAGGGCGGCACCCGATCAGCCACGTTATGCCTACTGACGTGGCAGGTTTACCAGTGGACAATGGAGAACAACGTAGTCTTACGTGCAGTCCACATCCCTGGCAGCGAGAACTTCCTGGCAGATGCCCTCTCGAGGAGGACGGTCGTTCCTACAGAGTGGACCCTCCATCGCGAGGTGGCACAGATGATTTTTACACTCATCGACAGACCCCACATCGACCTGTTCGCGTCAGCCGAGAATGCCAGACTACCGGTGTTCTGCACCAGATTTCCACACCCGCAGGCGTGGGCAACAGACACGCTACTTTAATATACAATGGGACGGCATGTTCGCCTACGCATTCCCTCCCATATCACTACTCCCCAGGGTAATATCCAAGATAGAGCAAGAACAGTGCCATGTTCTTCTCATCGCCCCGTTCTGGCCTCGCCAATCATGGTTTCCCAGGCTGATAAGGCTCCTGGTGCAGACTCCACTGATCCTGCCCCTCAGGCCGGACATCTTCTCGCCAGTGGCGCACCCAGGGGGGGGGGCTCAGGGGGCTTGAACCCCCCCCAAGAGGGTCCCTGAAAAAAAATAAAACGAAAAAAAAGAAGGAAAAAACGAAAAAAAGGGGGGGGGGGAGAGGGAAAGGGAGAGGGGGGAGGGGGGGGGGGAGTCACAAAATGTTTTGTGGGAGAAAAAAATTTCCTTGAGCCCCCCCCCAAGACAAAATCCTGGGTGCGCCGGTGCATCTCGCAGCCGAAGTCGGGGATCATGCATCCGAAACCGGAGGATCTTCACCTGACCTGTTGGCCTCTCTGCAACGAACCTTCCAGGCAGCAGGCCTTTCTGCTGTTGTGTGCCCCACACCCAACTGACGTCATTCTTCAGTATTAGTCGTTGATTGGTGCAGCAACTGAAGAAACATGAGGGATGAATCTCGCCAGCCAATTGATCATGCCTATTAGTCGTTTCACTTCAGCTTTGGTGGTTGGTGGGGTCATCTGGATGATCGCTGCTATCTTTGCAGGATATGCATGGATGCCGTCCTTGTCCAGCTGCATGCCAAGGAAGTCTACCTTGGTTTGGGCTAGCTTGCATTTGTCCTTGTTCAGTTTAAGACCAGCATGCTGAACAATTGTGAGAACACGCTGAAGTCGGTCGTCGTGTTCTTCCTTCGTACAACCAGTGATGAGCACATCGTCCATGTACACTACGACCCCAGGTATGTTGCTCAGAAGGTCATTCATGATTCATTGGTACATTTCTGGAGCTGACGTGATGCCAAATGTGAGCCGCTTGACTACGACCAAACGGCGTAATGAAGGTCATTAACTCCTGACTGTCAGCTGCCAGAGGTACTTGCCAAAAGCCATGCTTGTCATCGAGAAGGGAAAAGATCTGGGCACCAGCAACCTTTCCCAAGACTTCTTCCACTGTAGGTAGGTAAATCGCTCTCTGGCTATGGCTTTGTTCAGCCGTCTGAGGTCGAACACATAGGCGAATTGCACCATTCTTTTTCGGAGTGATTACAATCGGCGAGCACCAGTCCGTGGGCTTCGTGATACGCTGAATGATGTCTTGTTTTCTCTATCCTCTCCAGCTCCTCCTTCAGTTGTGGCATGAGAGGGATGGGAATTCGACGAGGCGTCGTGACGCAGTAGGGGGTGGCTGCTTCATCTATTTTGATGGAGACTGTTTGGCCGTGCAGGCATCCACCTCCTTCAAAAACACTCTCCTGGCTGAGCAGTGTGTAGACACGTTGTACCAAGCCAAGTGAGTCACAGGCTTGCTTGCCTATGACTGGTTCCCCCTGAGCAAGGATGAGGAACTGCAAGGCTTGAGTCTTTCCTTTGACTTGGCAAACCAGAGTTGTCTGGCCGATGGGTATCACTTTCCCACCAAAGAATCCAGTCAGACGAGTCGTGAATGGTTGGAGGGTCTTGTCGGGAATGTTCAGCGACTTGAAGATCTCTAGTGGAAGGATATTAACCTCCGATCCAGTGTCAAGGAGGAAAGACACTGTGTGTCCATGGATGTACAAATCCTGTCTCCAAATGTCACCGACGAAAAACTCATTCTCAGCAACACTGCTGATGTCGTCATCCTCAGCTGGATTGGATTGATGAACTGCTCGCATCTGTTTGGGCCGTGAGCGGCAAACTTTCGAAAAATGGCCTTCCTTGTTGCAGTTCTTGCATTGTTGGCCCACGGCAGGACAAGTTCTGTGCGAGGACTCATAGCCACATTTCTGGCAAAGTGGCCCACTTGGTCGAGGATGGTACGAGCGCTGATCCTTTTTGGGAGGTTTGCTGAAGCGTCGAGTCTGTCGCGGCTTCTGATGGACAGCCTGGACTGCAGCGCTGTCTGCACTCGTCTTGATCTCACGCAAGTCCTTCGTCACTGTCTCAAGCATTTTGGCTTGTTCCGCAGCCTTTGAGAAGGTCAGCCCATCTTTGGTGAGTAGCTGTTTCTGGATTAATTCACTGCGTATGCCACAGACAAGGCGGTCGTGGAGGGCATCATCCAGAAAAGATCCAAATTTACAGGGCCCAGCCAGGGTCTGCAATTCCACGGAGTACTGTGCCACAGTCTCACCAGGCTTTTGATTGCGCTGATAAAAGCAAAACCGGTCGGCGATCACTAGACGTTTTGGCCCAAAATGTGGTTTGAGCAGGTCGCAGAGTTCAGCATATGTCTTTTCAGTGACTGGAACTGGGTCAGCCAGGCTCTTTACGTTTTTTTTTACACGGTAGCTCCGATACAACTCAACAGGACAGCAGACTGCTTGGCTGATGGGATATCATTGGCAAGGAAATAGAGTTCCAAGCGTTCGAGGTAGTTGGTAATCTCCTCTGACACAACCTGGGATATGAATACCCGGTACTTTTTGCGGTGTTTCATCATTAAAAAAATGTAGGCCTGCTAGTGCAGAGACACAAATTTCTGGACATGCCTTTTTTCGGATACAGACTTGAAGGGTTGTTAGTCGGAGATACTGGCTGTAACATATGGCATCTAAAGGCACATCTAAAAGTACACATGCATGGGTGTCGATCCCGGGGGGGATGGGGGGGCGGAAAAATATCCCCCCCCCCAATATTTGTGGTGGGGGGGGGGGGGGATGGCGTGTATTATCATCCCGACCAATATTTTGAGGTTGAATGTCATTCAAGTTTATTGTATAGAAATGTTACATGATCTTTGTTGTTTTGTTAGTCTTCGCAATGAATTTATACTGTTTAATTCTTCTGAATATCATTTTTACAAAGTCCTTGGTTTGGGAGGGGGTATCCCACCTCCCCTGGCTCGGTCGCTTCGGTCCCTGGCATAGGACACCAAATCACCAATCATCCCCCCAATCATGAAAAGAAATCGACACCAGCGTACACACGCCTTGTATGGATACATGACATGCAATAAAACACTCTTGTTACCGCACACGTGAATGAAGCTAGTATGTTACATCATGTCAGAAGTTTAGAACCCCATCATTCGCAAAAAGGGGACGTAAACAAACCCAACCTGTCTAGCAGTGCGAGGCAGCATCAGGAGTGAGGAACGGATCTCTAGTTAAAACGCACAAATTTCAACATCAAACTTTACATGTTGGAAGAAAAAGCCAGGACCGCGTGTGTGTAGTAGAGGACAACAGCATCCTTTGGAGAAAAGATCAGTTCAATGACGTTACAGTGCAACAGTCCATTGTAAGACTGTTTCCAGTCAAAAAACTGAAAATCCTGAGTAAAAGGACAACTCCCATTGTTGAGAAATATGCGTATTAGTATTACTAGGAAAATCAGCTGTGTAAACATCACAATTCACAGTGCTAAACGGCATGCATCCCTGCTGTCAAAAAAATAAAAAACTACAGAAGCCTATTAGAGACATTTCAAAGTCAACAGAAAAACCCTCCATGAACTATTCAGCACCTGATCTGCCTAAAGAATGGAAGCAGTTCAAACAGCACTGCACATTCACACTAAGGAGCCCTTAGCTAACAAGTCTGAGGTTGAACTGGTCAACTATTTAATGATCTACATAGGAGACAAAGAAAGAGGAGTATACAATTTTTCAATGGGCCAGACCAGATGAATGCAACGAGCTATGCCAAATGTGAAACTTATGTGGCCGGCCCCAAGAAAAAAACCCAGATTTGTGCCACCATCAATTTCAACAGACAAAAGCAAACTGAGGGAGAGAAATTTGACAGTTTTGTCACTGATCTTCGGCTGCTAGTCCAAGACTGTGGCTACGATGATGAAGAACCCATGCTTTGAAATGCCATTGTTCTTTGAGCACTCAATCATGCAGTTCAGGAGAAGTGCCCAGAGAAAGAAGATGAGCTGACACTGGCTATGGCCATTACAATTGGTCAGGTAAATTGATGTCCCCCCATGATCGAGGAGGGATTTCCGCCTATGCAGTTGAGAAGTATCTCCTCCACTTAGGTACTGAACACTGTCTTCAGCTGTCTTAACAGTGCAGGGCTTGGCTAACTACCAGCACCACTCTTCTACCAGAGTCTACAACTGGATAGGAACTTCACCATTCTGACAGACGCTTTGCTTCAAGGCTGGAGCAAATGTCTAGGAGGAAAACAGTGCCGGGGCCACTGGTCTCTCAACGTACAGTTTCTACATATCAATCAGCTACTCTCAGTCTTACATGCCCTTTGTTCATTAGTCAGCAATCATCAAGATGTATGCATCCATCTACAAGTAGACACGCTCACGCTCCACTCAAGGGTGTTCCGATTGGTCTACATCCCTTGATGACCAGATTCGTTAAGGGTGTCATGATGTTCATCCCTGTTCTAGGTATCCCTTCTTGTAGAAGCTACCTTTGGGTTTGCTGACTACGATAGTCTGCAGGTTTATACTTGCATTGGTCGTCGCAGGACGCTGCCCATCCCTGTCAGCATTGGATTTGCAATTCTTGCATAGGGTTACACACTTACATCAGTATGACCAGCCTATCGTCAACTGCATCTCACCAACTCAGGCTATCTCCTTGTACATCTGCCAGACAGCAAGTTGTATGTTTAAAGATACTGGACAAGTATCTTAAAGCAGGCGAATACGTCCGAGGCCAGGGTATGACATGGGACAAATTTGTTTCTGTCGTTTGTGTAGCCCTTCCTTGACGTCATGTCTTCAACCATCGCTGTTTTGGCTTTGACTGGCATAGATTTTCTAGCCCTTTTACCAGCAGGGCAGCTACTTCAGCAGCAGCTCAGTCGGGCTGTACACAGCACAGATTTTATGAACAGTTGACTGATGGACTTCCGCTAGTGCCGTCAGGAAATTTTATTAGCAGGATGTTGCCTCTTCAGGCAGCGGTCCTGGCTTCGGCTCAACTTTGAGTGAGCGCTGGAAAAGAAAAAAACCTTCATTATCAATTCTCTTTATGTGCTTTATAAAAAATGTACCTCCTTTTTATCAAGTGTGGACACATTTTCCAATCCATCAATTGTTAACAGGTTGAACTATTTGCCATTTTGAATTGAAGCATGATAATCTTAAAACTGACAGGGGAGAAAAAGTTCCATACATGCAGGCCCTACTTTAAATTCTTTTAATGTGCATTCCCAACCCTAGTGCCATAGTTCTTTTATTATTTTTAGGGAAATACACAGGAATGGTACCCGCATAATGTGTTACATAAGTAATGCTGAGCTTTTTTCTAAGATTTTAACTTTCGGAAAAAAAAGGGGGGAAAATGACTTCTAATTAGTACATTCCCCCACCCTAATGCCCAGACCTCCAGCACAAAAAAATGAATGGCTCATCAGAACAAAATTGGAGCCCCTCACCTCCTTTTATTCTTTAATAAGTGTTTTTTCATAAGAAAAATTTCAAAATGAATTCCTGAAATCCTGATACTTATACTAGGACAACTGACTCATTGACTCCATTGGTAGTAGTAGGCCTACTCAAAGTAGGTCCGAACCAACAAAGCTTCTCCTGTCTCAACAAACATAAGCTGGAGCTCTTTTGCCCTTTTTAAAATTCCTTCCAAATAGGGGCCTATTAATTTTTGTTGTGTGTCCGCCCTAATAAAAAATCGTAGCTCGCCCTACATCCAGTTCTCTAGGTCGTCCTCAGACGAGCCATCCATCGTCGTTTCCAGTCATTCCGGTTTTCAATACTTCCGGCCAGCTCGCTGGTGCTTTGCACTCCTGCGCCCTCTCCTGCTACCGCAAAATTCACCTATTTTAGGCTAGCTTTACGCGTATGTACATGTTAGGTCTGTACTTAGGCTGTTTACTTTTTACTTGTCCGAGGCCTGTTTTCATTACTTACAAGTTACGTGTAAACCATGTAAACAGCGTAACAGTTAACCTTATTCAGCAGAGGACCATGACAACTGCAGAGTGCCATGTCCGCTTGTCCATTTTCTACAAAGTTGCACTTTTTGTCACAATATTGCCGCAAATTTATAAACTACACATGGTTTCTGTTAAGGGAATTTATCTTTGTGGAGCTAGTCTACTTCACTCGTCTTACCTGTAGAGCCACTACTTATGCATATTTCCCTAGACCGTCAGGTATTCACGCTAAGATTACGATACAACAGCGCCCCTTATCGACCTACCCACAGTGCCCCGCGGCATGTATGCCACGTAAGCGTCCTCTTTTCTCTTAGCGTCAGGGCGGTAGGACGTGTTTTTCGTGTCCTCCGTTTTTTCTCACGCAAACGAGTTTCATAATAAAGGTATTTTGTAGTTATAACGTGTGTAGAGTTTTGTAGTTATTTCGTGTGTATTATAACTATCGTTGTGGTGCGGTATGAAGCGAGTAGTAGAAAGAGCAGGTTCCGCAAATCCTCGGGACAAAAGCCACCCTCCAGGGCGGATATCCGTGCTCCCATGTACGGACTCTGCCGGGTACACCCCGTTACCCGAGCAGCAGTCCCCTGCCCGACAACCCCAGCCTGAGCGGGCCGGGGGCGCGGGTAGTTCCGTCGGCCCGGTTCGGGACCTCAGCCGGTCACCCCTCCGCGGCCAGTTCAGACGGAACTAGGAAGGTACACAAAAAGGGTGGCTCTGGCAAGGTTACCATAAAACCAGCCTCCTCTGCCAGAGCCAAACCCAAGAAAGGCGCTCGTCAGGGTAAACACAGTGCGACCGTGTGCCCTGCGTCTTATGCACCTCAGGACCCGGGGCAGTCCCAGCAGACTGACCACCGAGGCTCCGCAGACACAGTGCACCCTCCCGGCACGGTGGTGAGCGCCACACAATGCCGGGATAGGCTTTTGTCCGGTCTCCCCGACCGCGCAACGCACGCTCAGCCCATGGGGCTCGGAGCGCCGTTGGCCGGGCGAGCTATGGACCTTGCGAGTGACCCGGCCTGGGCCTACCCCGGTCCGTCAGCCTCGCTCGTATCGGGTTCTTCGGACCTGATTCGTTGCTCCGGGATCCCCATATCCCACGCTGCAGCGGAATCTTCCTCGGACACACCGCGGGGCCGTCCGTCGAAGAAAAAGGGCAAGAAAAAGAAGAAATCGGACTGCAGATCACACGAGTCTTCGCCGAGTTCCGGTGATTCTTCTTCCCGGTCCCGCCGCAGCAAACGCTGCAAGGGCGAGGACGTGGTTTGGTAGCAGATGAGGGACGCCCGGCGGCTAAGCGGCCCTTCGTGGACAAGACCTGCTGTACGCTGGAAGATACATTGAGGAAATTGGATGCCGCTTCCCGCCATGGTATGGCCGCGTCCTCCTTCTTACTCCTCCTCACGGAATATTTGGTTTCCGGTTGCGAGGAAGATACGACAATCCCTCCGGATATGCTTACAGCTGCTTTTCACTGCCTCGATAATGGCCTCCAGTCGGTGCTCAGCCAATTCGCCCGTGTGTCCGCCCTTGCAACTTCAGTTCGTCGTGGCAATGTGCTGGATGTCTATTGTGTCTGAAGAGTTTGCCCAGCCACAGGCCCATTCATCTGGTCGGCCTGCACCTGTTGCTGCCCCTGCCGTTGCCCGGGATTTCTCCGGTTCGCTGCCTTCTCATTTTTCAGACGGCTCAGCCGACGACGAGGGCGTGGCCCAGCTGCAACGGCTGTCCATCGCCGAGACTGAGCTTCGACTCGTACAGAGGGACATGATTCGTGTACTGCAGTTCCCACCTGAGCAGGAGCCCCCTCAGCCGGAACACAAGTCATTCAAGCGAAAGACGGGTGTAGCAGTATCTGACAGAGTTTTCCCGGAAATCCCACTGGACCAGGTGTGTGCCGAGAAGATTTCGAGGCTCATGTCCCCCACTGATAAATGGCGGGCGTACCCTAATCGGGCGCGGGATTATTATCACTTTCCCAAGCCAGATTTAGATAAGTTCTTCGCTACCCCAACTCTCTCCGATGCAACGAAGGACAAGTTGGTAGCAGATGAGGGACGCCCGGCGGCTAAGCGGCCCTTCGTGGACAAGACCCGCTGTACGCTGGAAGATACATTGAGGAAATTGGATGCCGCTTCCCGCCATGGTATGGCCGCGTCCTCCTTCTTACTCCTCCTCACGGAATATTTGGTTTCCGGTTGCGAGGAAGATACGACAATCCCTCCGGATATGCTTACAGCTGCTTTTCACTGCCTCGATAATGGCCTCCAGTCGGTGCTCAGCCAATTCGCCCGTGTGTCCGCCCTTGCAACTTCAGTTCGTCGTGGCAATGTGCTGGATGTCTATTGTGTCTGAAGAGTTTGCCCAGCCACAGGCCCATTCATCTGGTCGGCCTGCACCTGTTGCTGCCCCTGCCGTTGCCCGGGATTTCTCCGGTTCGCTGCCTTCTCATTTTTCAGACGGCTCAGCCGACGACGAGGGCGTGGCCCAGCTGCAACGGCTGTCCATCGCCGAGACTGAGCTTCGACTCGTACAGAGGGACATGATTCGTGTACTGCAGTTCCCACCTGAGCAGGAGCCCCCTCAGCCGGAACACAAGTCATTCAAGCGAAAGACGGGTGTAGCAGTATCTGACAGAGTTTTCCCGGAAATCCCACTGGACCAGGTGTGTGCCGAGAAGATTTCGAGGCTCATGTCCCCCACTGATAAATGGCGGGCGTACCCTAATCGGGCGCGGGATTATTATCACTTTCCCAAGCCAGATTTAGATAAGTTCTTCGCTACCCCAACTCTCTCCGATGCAACGAAGGACAAGTTGGTAGCAGATGAGGGACGCCCGGCGGCTAAGCGGCCCTTCGTGGACAAGACCCGCTGTACGCTGGAAGATACATTGAGGAAATTGGATGTTGCTTCCCGCCATGGTATGGCCGCGTCCTCCTTCTTACTCCTCCTCACGGAATATTTGGTTTCCGGTTGCGAGGAAGATACGACAATCCCTCCGGATATGCTTACAGCTGCTTTTCACTGCCTCGATAATGGCCTCCAGTCGGTGCTCAGCCAATTCGCCCATGTGTCCGCCCTTGCAACTTCAGTTCGTCGTGGCAATGTGCTGGATGCCCTTTTCCTCCCGTCTCCAGGCGCTCGCAAGAGGCTTGAAGCCCTTCCCCTTCTGGGTAACGATCTCTTTGTGGGAAAATTCGAGGAGTTCATGCAAGCTGAGGCCAAGAGGTTGAAGGTGAAAATAAACCTCAAGAGACCTCCAACCTCGACGCCGAAGTCGACGCGGGGCCGGGGCAAGCCATCGTACGTGATCCCCCGACGTAGCCCGCTCGGTGCGCCTGCTCGTGGTAGTTTTCATGGCCGGACGACCACTTCGCCATCGGCCCGCCCCACGCAGTCGCAGCCTGCCTCCTCATGGCAGCCTGCCACCACTTGGCGTCAACAGCCAAAACCAGGACGTGGTTTTCTCACGCCCAGCCCCCGATTTACCGGGGCCAGGCGTAAGTGACTTGTCCGTCTCCTGCAGGCCTCCCTCCATGGGACCCGTAGGAGGCCGGCTCCAGGCATTTGCAGGGTCCTAGGGTCCTGGGTTCAGGTTACGTCCGACCGGTGGGTGCTCGACACAATCGCCCGAGGCTATGCGCTCGAGTTCACGAACACCCCCCCGTCGGACATGCTCGTTCGGCCTACGCCTGTGCCGACCGATGCCTCAAAGCGCCGCTCTCTCGAGGCGGAAATAACATCCCTCCTCGAGAAGCGGGCGATACGCATGCTCCCCCAGGGGGAGCACCAGTCGGGGTTTATGTCAACCTTCTTCCTGGTCCCCAAGAAGGAGGTTGGGGTATGGTGTCCAATCCTATTAAAACCTGAAACCCCTCAACAAATTCATCCGGCCTCGTCGCTTCCGTATGGATACGCTGAAGATCATCCTCGAATCCATCCGGACGCCAGCATGGGGAGCAAGCATAGACCTGAAGGACGCATACCTCCACGTTCCTATCAGGTCGGATCACTGGAAGTTCCTACGTTTTCAGTACCAGAACATCATGTACGAATTCATGGCTCTCCCATTCGGCCTCTCCACCTCGCCCAGAGTCTTTACCAGAGTTGTAAAGGCTCTCAGGGCCTCGCTGCGGAGACAGGGCGTGATGCTGTTCATGTACCTCGACGACTGGCTCATCGTGGGACAATCCCGCGAGGCCACAGTGGCTGCACTCAACCTTACCTGGAACCTCGCGGAGGACCTCGGGTTTATCGTCAACGTGGAGAAATCCCGTCCGTGCCCCTCCCAGTCCCCAGAGCGTCACTCGACCTCCGGTCTGGGCTGGCCCGGCCCACGTGGGATCGCATGTCGAACCTGCGCCAATGCGTATCCCTTTTTCTCCCTATCTCAGTGGCCCCAGCGGGCGCTTGGCTCAGACTGCTGGGTCTTATGGCCAGCCTGGTGTACGTAGTGGATTTCTGCAGGTTGCGGATGCGCCCCATCCAGCTACACCTGCTCTCCTTCTACCGGCCAAAATTTCACCACTTGAATCTTCCCGTGCCAGTGATGCCTTGGCTGCTGCCGCACCTTTGTTGGTGGCTGGACGTGTCAAACATCATGCCGGGCCGTGCCTTTCGCAGGCCCCACCCATCACTGACCATCACCACAGACGCGTCACTTTCTGGCTGGGGGGCCACCCTCCACCCGCTATTAAAAGTGGCGGGCCGGTGGGGTCCCGATCATCGCTTAAGTCACATCATTGTGCTCGAGATGCTGGCAGTATCCAACGCTCTCCAACATTTTCAGGCCTCCTTGCAGGTCGATCTGTCCTAGTCCGTTGCGACAATACGACCGTGGTGGCCTACATCAACCGCCAGGGAGGCACGCGATCCGCCCAGTTGTGCGCGATCACAGGGTCCATCTTCCAGTGGTGCATACATCACAGTGTGATTCTTTCGGCGGTTCACCTCCCGGGGGAGGAGAACTCCGCTGCCGACGCCCTCTCGAGGGGATGGATCCGTCCAACAGAGTGGTCTCTGTGTCCACAGGTTGCTCAGACTCTCTTCCAACTGATAGATCGTCCTCATGTCGATCTGTTTGCGTCACAGGACAACCACCAACTGCCGGTCTACTGCACGAGGGCCCCCGATCCTCGAGCTTGGCAGACAGACGCTCTGGCGATACGGTGGGACGGGCTGCTGGCTTATGCCTTCCCCCCGTTCTCTCTCATCCCTCGCGTCGTGACCAAGCTAGAACAGGAGGACTGCAAAGTCCTCCTCATAGCTCCATTCTGGCCCCGTCAGCCGTGGTTTCCGAGGCTAGCCAAACTTCTGGTTCATCAGCCAGTTATTCTTCGGAGAGCGGACATTCTGTTCCAGCCGAGCTCGGGCTTTCTTCACCCGGCTCCGCAGGATCTCCACTTGACGTGTTGGGTGCTGTCAAGCAATCCCTCCGCGCAGCAGGCCTTTCTCAGCGGGCTGCGGCTATTGCAGCCTGCAGCCGCAGGGCCTCCACCAGGAGAATCTACGACAGCAGATTACGTCATTTTTCCAAATGGTGCCGAATCCGATCTCTGCATCCCCCCAATACTTCTGTAGGGGAGGTTGCAGATTTCCTGGTGTATCTCTTTGAGAGCGACCTCGCGTCCTCCACGATTTAGAATTATCGGTCGGCCATAGCGGCTGTCCACAGAGGCTTCCCGGATGGGTCCTCAGTGTCGGACAACCAGGCCCTTCAGCAGTTGCTCAGGGGTATGTTCGTTTCAAGACCCCCGACTCGCATGGGACCTATTCAGCGTGTTGGCCGCGCTTTCTAGGCCACCATTCGAACCCTTGGGTGGTTCCACCATGCTACACCTGTCTATGAAGGTTGCCTTCTTATTGGCTGTAGCTACTTCTAGAGGGCGTAGCGAACTTCACTCTCTCTCGATAGAAGCGGGTCACATCCGATGGGAGCCAGGAGGTGTCCGCCTAATCCCGAGGGTCGGGTTTTTGACCAAGAATCAGTCAGAGTCGTTCTCTCCTCCTGATATCTTTGTCCCGGACATCAAGTCTTTCTCGTCTGTCCCAGACGACAAGTTTTGGTGCCCGGTCAGGGCCCTTAAGTGGTACATCAACCGGACCAAACCGCTCAGGGCGGCTTGTTCCCAACTTTTTATCTCAACGACCCCGCCGTATAGCCCAGCTTCTCGCGACACGATCGCTCGTTGGCTGGTTTCGGCTATTAACGCATCCATGCATGCGCCGCCCGCGGGAGCCACTGGCTCGGCCCGAGAGCATGATATCAGGGCGGCATCCACCTCGTGGGCCTTTTTTAAGGATATCTCTGTAGGTGATATTGTCCAGGCTGCTTGCTGGAAGACCCCGAACACCTTCACGGAGTGTTATTTGAAGGATGTTCTCCAGACAGAGGGCAGGACAGGGAGAGCGGTGCTGGAGTCAGCTGCCAGGTCTGCATCCTGTGACTCTCTCCCCCCAAGGCTGGTTGTTCTTTACTGAGGCTGCGGCTTCATGGGTTTTGAAGCTTTGGGGCCTCTCTTCGGCTTGCCTGCCCAACCTTCCCTTGGGTGCGCAGGCTTCGCCAGGGCTTGCGCTGGTAACAGTGCCCCTTCACGTATACAATAGCATCTCGCATACCCACCGCCTTTTTGCCGGTGCCAGTCTATGCATAAGTAGTGGCTCTACAGGTAAGACAAGTGAAGTAGACTCCCCCCCACAGAAGTGTGGAAGGGGTCTACGAACGAGTACTTACCTGTAGAGCGTCCCCCCCTCCTTCCCACTATTCTCGATGTTTGGGCATTTCGCCCTGAGTTCAACCGAGAAAAGAGGACGCTTACGTGGCATACATGCCGCGGGGCACTGTGGGTAGGTCGATAGGGGGCACTGTTGTATCGTAATCTTAGCGTGAATACCTGACGGTCTAGGGAAATATGCATAAGTAGTGGCTCTACAGGTAAGTACTCGTTCGTAGACCCCTTCCACACTTCTGTGGGGGGGAGTTTACTAGTTTATGCTTCCAATCGTGAAAAAGTTGTTCATTTTCCAATCGTAACATTACAAATTACAAATGGCTGCCTTCAAGAAAACTTTTGCACCGTGTGTGCTCAACGAACATTTCATGTATAAACGTGTGTATACTCAAACAGTCGTTGACATTACACAAAGTCATCCTCATCCAAGCAAATTAAGAAATAAAAGTGAATATCCGATGTTGTGCAGCTGAGTCAAGTTTCTAGGCTTGTCATGGTCAATCCATCTCTTTTAGGCCTCACCATCTACATTTCTCAGGGCCTCCCTCGACATGCAGGCTGGCTGAGCATCCACCACTTTTAATAGAGTGCAGCTCAGCCCAGTAGAATGCACTAAACTCTCCTTGGAGATCTTTGGCTTCATAGAAAACCTACGGGACTTAGTACCCTTCTGCCATATGCACATGTGTCCACCTCAGCTCCTTCTCCTTAAAATCACTATGTTCAGAAGGACCTCATCTCCACCCATGTCCCAGTATGCGCTTTCCAGTGCTACGTACTCGGCATTTGTTATGTATAGTATTATGCTGGTCTTGGCCAGGCAGTTGTGACGAGTGATATGTAGGCACCCTAGAAGGTAGTCCAATGCAGGATTCCAAACGCAAGACCTGGTCTAACAACATCCAAGACTGGACTTCCCTCTCCATGCCAGAACTCCTCTGCACAGCCACCAGGAGAGATGATTGGAAAAGAGTAACTGTTGCTGCATCCCTCATCCCTCGTTATAGTGCCCTCATGTGACATTTGCTACACAGTACGTCGTTGGTCAAAGATGGCTGTTTTCATGTCAGGAGTGTAAAATAAATTTCTTTGTTGTTATCCCCCAAACAAACTCAAATATCCATATTATTTGTAGTGTTAACAATTGCTGACAAGGCTGAAATGAATTCATTCTGAAATGTTGGTAAGTTAATCAGAGGGAAACAGGGACACTGTACGTGGAGCGTTTAAGTCAATGACGTAAACACACATTGTGAACAGAGAGCTGTATTGGTAAGTGTGTGCAGTGCTGACACACGGTGCCCACTTTTTGAGAAAATCGTGAAAAACGGCCACAGTATTTCTTAAGTCTTTTCTCTTTTATTTTTGATCTTTTAAAAGATCAAAAAGATTTTCGGTCGTTGTTTTACTAATTTCTGGATAAATACACCATTTCAGGCGGGAAAATTTTAACCGCTTAAAAAAAAAAAAGCATCATCCTCATACCCTGAAAGTTATACGTAAATCTGTGAACATTTCTGTTTTGGTTTCTAACCAAAGTATGATACTACCTTTAATAAACAATGGCAAGACATTTACTCCCCAAAAATCTTTGAAATTGACACACCTAGGTAGGACTTACTTTTTTCTTTGAGTTTGCAATAAAAGCAACACTAATGATTAAAGATTTAGCAAGGAATTAGACTTCAGCAAAATAAAACTTTAAAAAAATCAAACTTAAGACTAAATTTAATAAGTGGCATCAAAAACAGAGTCACAATGACTGAAATCCATAACTACATGTATCTGGTTTGTTGAGGGTGTGCATAGACCTACGGAGTTCAGTTTATTCTCAGGTGGTTTTGGTGACTGCTGTGCATGTAGTGGATCACTATTACTAGAAGGCTGGTCACCAACCATCTCCTCCCTCTATGGTAATGAAGTTGTTGAAAGCTGGATCAATGATGGGTTGTTGGGACATATGTCAGTATTAAAAGAATGTGGTCAATATGATGTTTTAACACACGACCATCCTCTAGCTGAACTGTTTACATAGATGACCAGTTACAGTACAGTTGTGACATGTCATGCGCGAAGTATTGCGCATATACTGTGTCATTGACATCGAAAGAGCAATGTTTGGCCAGTTTGTCATGGTTTTACTTCTGGGTCATTCCATGTCAAATCAACCAATGGGGCTGCGGGTCACCTCTCCGATTTGGCTGAAATTCATTTCTAACAATCATCTATATATATAATAAACATATGCAAAATTAGAAATTTCAACTCCAAGTCGTTTCAGAATTAGGGCCTGTCAAAGTGGGCACGGTATCGCCCTTTAAAAGTGTGCGATTAAGTCAATCTGGCCTAAAAGGTGGATCCCTCCCTTTTTATGTGTATTAATTCTCAATTTGTAGGCCTATTGTATTCAATGAAAGCCGTGGTGTTTTTACACTACTGCTTTGTATTAATTTTTATAGAGAAAATTACAAGTTCTTTACTTTTATATCCCTTTGTTTCTGGGGTAGGAAACACTTGTTTTGAGGCAAGATTTGTATCTGTAGGTACAAGACATTTAAAACAAAACACACTTTGACATTTTGTCAACATTTTGTTACAACACCTGTAAGATCAAATTTTATCCTTGTTTTCTGACAAGAGTGATTTATACTCGGACTCAGTAATGAATGAAACTGAAGACATAATATTTGTGTTTCTTGCCACAGCTTAAAATCATTTATTTCAAGTTATTTGCCAGATACCGAATTGTTTGGGCAAGCTGGCATCAGTTGCATGGGGGCTAACAGGCCCCAAACATATCAACCACACATTCAATGGACACCCAGGTCCCATGTACATGTAGGCCTACATCAATTATCATTTGGCTCCCAGGCCAGCAGTAATCATGCCAATACCAGATTATCTGGTCATCCAATTTTTTGTGGGTGACAGCCAAGGTTGTGCTATGGAACATACAGCACAAACACCCCTTTTTTGGTACATAAAAGGGGGGTGGCTGACCCCTTACAAATTTCAAATCTGAGTGTATTGTAAGTACACACATCAATAACAGTAACAATGTGAACTTACAAGTAACAAAAACCTAACACTAAGAAAATGTTACATATCAATTCCTGCATGCATTAGGAGATGGCTGTCTTTGCATCCTGTGAAAAGCGCCATCTTAACTGAAACCTGCATTAAGGCAGGCGAAGGGGTGGTGGTGGGCAAAAAATACCCAGCTTGCTCAAAGTGCTGTGACAGAATGACACACATACACATCTTCCCTCCAAAACTTCCCATGCTTCAGTGTTGCATATCACCTGATTGGTTAAAAGTTTGGGGTGCTTGGCTGTGATTGGCTAAAACTCCTTATCTATGATTGGTCCAATCTATGAATAAATTAGTGCCAGAATCCTTCTCAGAATCCCTCTCAGAATCCCAACTTCTGCAAAACCCCAAATTTTCAATGAGTTTTGTTGAAGCAGAAAAGAGAGAAATTGATCAAAAAAGGAAAGCAATTGTCAACCATACTGAGAGCTACCAAATACAGCAAGATTGTAGCACAGGACAGTGTAACTTGTTAGATATACTGGTTTAAACCATGGGGTGCTACAGATATGTGATATGCAAATAAAACTCATTAATATTCATGAAGTACAGATATGTGCTTTGCCAAGTATAAAGAATTCTGTCAAAACATGCATTGTGACAGAATTTCTTATACTCGGACTCAGTAATGAATGAAACTGAAGACATAATATTTGTGTTTCTTGCCACAGCTTAAAATCATTTATTTCAAGTTATTTGCCAGATACCGAATTGTTTGGGCAAGCTGGCATCAGTTGCATGGGGGCTAACAGGCCCCAAACATATCAACCACACATTCAATGGACACCCAGGTCCCATGTACATGTAGGCCTACATCAATTATCATTTGGCTCCCAGGCCAGCAGTAATCATGCCAATACCAGATTATCTGGTCATCCAATTTTTTGTGGGTGACAGCCAAGGTTGTGCTATGGAACATACAGCACAAACACCCCTTTTTTGGTACATAAAAGGGGGGTGGCTGACCCCTTACAAATTTCAAATCTGAGTGTATTGTAAGTACACACATCAATAACAGTAACAATGTGAACTTACAAGTAACAAAAACCTAACACTAAGAAAATGTTACATATCAATTCCTGCATGCATTAGGAGATGGCTGTCTTTGCATCCTGTGAAAAGCGCCACACGTGCGAAGCACGCCCCAACAGGAGGAAGCACAGCCACCACAAAATCACAATATAAAAACTCCAACTTTTGGCTTATAAATGTAACTTATGTAAATAACCAACTAACAGCAATTCCATCAAACTGTAAACAGATCGAGTCAACTCGTTGACTTCTACCAACATGTAGCAATGCATGACGCAAAATCAGACAGCAGTACATTAGTACCATCAACACTGAGGTGAACCCCGTCATATAAAAACAAGGCGTGATTGTGCCTTTGAAACAGGTCATGGGGTAAGTAGGAAGCCCCAAACAGCCTGCAACGAGATCGTGCCCACCGATTGATAGACCGACGAACATGTTCCATGGCCCCTTGATCTTTTGCCCCAAAGTAAAACAGGCGTGGCAGTATAGCTGACCACACCAGAGTGGCAGAAGGGTAGTTTTGTCTGCAAAACTGTATGAAATAGGCAATGCGTTGTCTAATTTGGAACATATCTGCATGGGCCAAGTCATTCGTACCAATGTGAATGATGATAATATCTGGTCGCGGTGCCTTCATAGAGTGCAGTAATTCAGGCAGATCACACAATCCAGCCCCACCCTTTCCTTTCCAATAAATCCGGGCATGGACATCTAGTGGTTGACGAGCCCGGCGGACAATGGAATCCCCAACTATCCAGACTGTTGCACAACCTAAGCGAAAAAATGTATTGCATCGGATTCAGAGTTGTAAACCATTATTTCCCAGTGGACAAAGAGTCTGGACGAATATACGTAAGAACTGCTTGTGAGCGCCAACGACCCAAATCTTGAATCAGTGACAGGGGAACCCCATATGTGAATGCAGTTGTTGCTGCACCAATCCGGAAAGAATGTGACTGGAAGTGCTGATCTATGAGCCCAATATGGACTAGTGTTTTCTGAAGTACAGCATTGAATTGAAATCGTGTCAATGGACTTCCATCAAAATGACAAAACAGTATACCTTGGTGTTTAGGACGCACTAGGACAAATGCATGCAGTGCATGAACGGGACAGAGATTTGTGTCTGTAGCTTCAGATAAATGGATTAGTTGGGGTGGACCTGATTGATTCGCCTTACTGCGCTGAAGCATAATGTCCACTGAATGTCCAATCTGCTGGGAAAAGCAGAAACGGATGTCCTTTATCTGCAGGATAGACTCCTGTACCGCCTGCTTAGAATTGGCCGCAAACTCACCAACACGCATAAAACCAAAGAAAGCGCAAAGCATAACTGCTCGGAACATGGTGCTTTCATAATGAGATGTGCACACTGTTGGTAATGATTCAATAATATGTTTCAAAATAGGCATTGAAATTGGTACTCTAGCATCGCGAATGGGTTTATCCCTACGGGCACCTTCTACAAGCTTGGAAATAATAAAATCCTTTGTGGGGTCTGATAAACCATGTACTTTATGAACATGAGCCACCCCGGAGACATACGTGGAAATTGTCGAAGGGGCCAAGTTTTGCAATGACAACCATGCCACAAATTCCCGTACTGCTTGTATTGATGCTGGAAGTTGAGCGGTATGTCTGCTTTGGTGCAAGAATCTGCAAAATGCACGCCATCCACAGGAATAGGCCTTATGTGTGTTGGATGTCCACGCCAAGGACAGCAAACGCTGCATCTCCAATCCTACCATTCCTGGGGGAGAAATGGAAGGGGGGTCATATGTGGTGCTGCTTGTGGTGCCACAGTACGAAAGC
This sequence comes from Astropecten irregularis, assembly GCA_963971285.1. Taxonomy (NCBI): domain Eukaryota; kingdom Metazoa; phylum Echinodermata; class Asteroidea; order Paxillosida; family Astropectinidae; genus Astropecten; species Astropecten irregularis. Next base: position 9,435,137 of record OZ020257.1, read on the forward strand.
GTGCTGCTTGAAAACGCGACAGAGAATCGGCAATAGTATTTCTTACCCCAGGAACATGAACTGCCTTAAAAGCAATGTTGTACTGAAGGCACTGCAACACAAACATGCGAACAAGATGCATGATATGTGGGCACCGAGAAGTCTGGCTATTGATTATATGCACCACTGCCATATTATCAGAATGAAAGCGTACTTTCCTATTGCTTAATTGAGGAGCCCAGCATTTTACCGCAACAACAAGAGGATAAAATTCAAGAAACGCAATGGAAGGTGGATTGGCAATAACTGATTGTGGCCACCTACCCTGTGTCCATTGCCCCTGGAAATAGGCCCCAAAACCAATGCTTCCTGCTGCATCTGTAAACAATTCTAAAGTGCGACTTGACTCCCACTCAACATTAGCCAGTGCAGATACTCCATTGAAATTGGAAAGGAACTCTAACCACATTTGCAAATCTTGTTTTGCCCCAATGGAAAGCCTTACTCTGTGGTATGGCTTAGTCAAGCCTTTTGTAAGTGATATCAAGCGCCGAAGGAATGGTCTACCTGGTGCAACTGCCCTACATACAAAATTCAATGCTCCCACCAAAGATTGGACCTCCACCAATTTTATCTTTGTCCTGATGAGTACCTGTCTTATTTTGTCTTTCAGTGCAACGACTTTTGACGGTGGCACACGTACTTGCATGCGCAGAGAATCAATCTCTAAACCTAAATAAGTAATGCACTGTTGTGGGCCCTCAGTCTTCTCAAATGCTAGGGGGACTCCCAACCTTGAACACATTGCTGCAAATTCATCTAGCAAGTACTTGCAACACGTTTCCGATTTGCTCACAAAGAAGAAATCGTCCAAGTAATGAGTTATAGAGACAGATTTGGAAAGGTCACAAATGCAAAACTCTAGGAATGTACTAAATTTTTCAAATAGGGCACATGATATTGAGCAACCCATTGGCAAACACCTGTCAAAGTAGAATTTGTCTTGAAATGTAAACCCCAGTAACTCATAGTCAGCAGGTGCTACTGGAAGCAACCGAAAGGCCGATTTAATGTCAGACTTAGCTAACCAAGCCCCCATACCATTTCGTGAAACTATGCTGACTGCTGCATCAAAAGAAGCATAATGAACTGTACATTTTTTGGGATCAATAAAGTCGTTGACAGACCCCCCAGCTGGGAATGAAAGATGATGGATCATACGGTAAGTATTAGGCTCATGCTTAGGCACTAGTCCGATCGGTGAGCATTGTAGCTGGGGAAATGGAGGCCTGTCAAACGGACCTGAAATCCTACCAAGGCTTCGTTCCTTTGCAATCTTTTCTAAAACAACATGAGGGAGATCTTTTGCAGATTTGAGACAATCAGCATGCCTGCCAACCCGGGGACCAGAGTAACCAAGTGAAAAACCTGACGAAAACCCTCTCAGTAACACATCTCCATCTATTGTATTTGGGTATTTACAAAGCATGTTTCGCAAAACGTCAAGCTTAATTGGTGTTGGAGGTACGAAAGTCATGGGTTTTCCCAGATCCCGCACCCTTTTCTACCACTGCTTTGTTGCTCCCTGCTGACCCAGTTTTCATGTAGGATACAGGACGATGGAAGCTCTTAGACCCCATGGCGACAGGTCCTGAATGCACAAAATTACTACGACACACATGTACCCCATGACTGCCTTGAGAACATCTGCTACATTTGTGGAGAAAACGGCACCCTTTAAAGTGGCATCCCTTGAAACTGTTAAATGCAAAACAAAAGCCTTGCTTGGAAGCATGAGAACCAGAAGGATTAACGTTAGAGGGGTTGCTATTGCCTGTCACGGCTGCCCCGGCAACTGTGAGCCACAGCTCCGAGTCGACAATGCCCCATGATCGAGCAGGATTTGATTCCTGATGCAAGCGGAATTGTTCATCATATGCCTTCCAACCCCACCCAGGGAATTGGAGGGCCGCTGTTCGGATGGTTTCGGCATATTTGAGCAATTCACTCCAACGGTTAGGATGTTTCATGAGGTACACTGACATAAAAGTGTGGAATGCAGATTGCCACTTGTCAAGGGAATCAATCTTTTTTCTAGGTTTCGCTGCCTGCTTAACGACCATTCTACCCCCGACCAAAGAAAACTCTAGCTCTGGACTATTATCCCTCATCGCCATGATAACAGCTGCATTTTCTTGATATAGCAATGCAAAGTCAACATACATTCCCTGCCAAATCTTCTCTTTGATAGAATTAGGAAGAAGGGACCCTAGCGAGACACAACCACTAATACTGGTAATGCTATTGGTGGGCTGAGGGGTCAGACTGAGTGAATGCAATGGTGTGCTCATAGGTAAAACTTCAACTGCCTTATCAAACAAACTACTCTGACCAATGTCCACACTACCTGACACAGGAGCTTGTGGAGAGCCAACTGGAATGCTTGGAATTGGATTGCTTCCTGCAGCATCTGCCCCAGTATGAGAGTTGCCGGTGGTAGAACCCTGGTTGGGTGCAATGGTTACGTCTGCTTGGCTGTTACTGTTTGTGTTAACATGCTGCTGATTGTTAATCTGCCAAACTTCATACGGAGCCTGAGAAGTGACCATTCCAAGCCCCCGAGGACCATGAGGAAATTGAGCATCTGCATCAGTAGGCCTAGTACCAGTAGCCACGATGGGAGGAACAGAGCTTGGGAGAACGGAAGGCATCCCAGGAGCAGGGGGTGATGTAGGCGTAATGTAGGGAACAGAAGATGATGCATTCCCCTGCGGCGGAGGCACGATGGAGCCATCTGCATCCAAATTTACCAGAGCCCTGGCCCTGGATGACCGCCTTACTGGTTGCCGACCTACCCGAGATCTCTTAGCAGGCTTCTTGGTAGCACCGCAATGTTCAGGCTCCTTTCTACGACGAGGCATTGTGTTACAATAGTCTTATGAGTAAAGACTGAGCCCAGGCCTTGGCCGATGACCGCCTTACTGGGCGGGGAATACTGGTTACTGCAGCGCGGTAAATTCCAGGCGCAAAAATTCCAGTAGGCCTAGGCCTATATTCCAAAGAATGATAATCGAGTGTGATCCAAAGCACCACAATATTCCAGTATATTCTTAAGCACAATATTCCAGTATATTCTTAAGCACAATATTCCAGTATATTCCAAAGCATAGTATGCCAGTATATTCCAAAGCACTGAATTCCAGTATATATTCCAAAGCACAGTAGTCCCTATATCAGTGTATATTCCAAAGCATAGGCCTAGGCCCTATTCCAAAAAATACCCAGCTTGCTCAAAGTGCTGTGACAGAATGACACACATACACATCTTCCCTCCAAAACTTCCCATGCTTCAGTGTTGCATATCACCTGATTGGTTAAAAGTTTGGGGTGCTTGGCTGTGATTGGCTAAAACTCCTTATCTATGATTGGTCCAATCTATGAATAAATTAGTGCCAGAATCCTTCTCAGAATCCCTCTCAGAATCCCAACTTCTGCAAAACCCCAAATTTTCAATGAGTTTTGTTGAAGCAGAAAAGAGAGAAATTGATCAAAAAAGGAAAGCAATTGTCAACCATACTGAGAGCTACCAAATACAGCAAGATTGTAGCACAGGACAGTGTAACTTGTTAGATATACTGGTTTAAACCATGGGGTGCTACAGATATGTGATATGCAAATAAAACTCATTAATATTCATGAAGTACAGATATGTGCTTTGCCAAGTATAAAGAATTCTGTCAAAACATGCATTGTGACAGAATTTCGTATTTTTCAAATTACAACACTTTGGGATCATTAAAGACAAAGTAATTCCATGGAAAGATCCTTCCTCCATGTGCATGGGCCAATCGATTTGAATTTAATAATCAAAATCTTAAAAAATCAACAAAAAATCAACGGTTTGAGATATTAAGTTGATTCTTTCACCAAAAGTGATTGTTAGGCAGGGTCTTTCTTTGTGACACATTACTTGACCTCTGTGACCTCTACTTCCGGTCTAACAGGAAGTAGCTCCTCATTTAAAAGTGATAAGAGCTAGCAACATGATTCTTTCACTAAATATCAATGTTAGGCAAGATCTTTTTTTGAGACACATGACTTGACCTCGGTGACCTTTACTTCCGGTCAAACCGGAAGTTGCTCCTCATTTTAAAGTGGTAAGAGCTAAAATCATGATTCTTTCACTAAATATCAATGTTAGGCAAGATCTTTCTTTGTGACACATCGCTTGACCTATGTGACCTCTACTTCCGGTCAAACAGGAAGTAGCTTGTCATTTAAAAGTGGTAAGAGCTTTGATCATGATTCTTTCGCCAAATGTCAATGTAAGGGAAGGTCTTTCTAATGACACAATTAGATCTGATTGACAAGCAATTTATATCATATGCGGAAAAGCCTTATGTGCTGTTTTAAACAGCCATAAACTCTAGTTTTTTTTCTTCTTCTTCTTCTTCTTCTTCTTCTTCTTTTTCTTGTCGTTTGAGTTACCATAGACTTTTGTCTGCGGCACTTTGGTCACTTTTAAACAACCGATTTTAACCAAACTTGGTCTGAAGGAAGTCCATATAGGGTAGTTGTGTCCCAAAACTTTTCGTCATCATGACCTCATCAGGGGTCACGTGACAAGCGATTTGAATTTAATAATAAAAATCTTTAAAAAATCAACAAAAAATCAACGGTTTGAGATATTAAGTTGATTCTTTCACCAAAAGTGATTGTTAGGTAGGGTCTTTCTTTGTGACACATTGCTTGAACTCTGTGACCTCTACTTCCGGTCAAACAGGAAGTAGCTCCTCATTTAAAAGTGGTAAGAGCTATGACCATGATTCTTTCACCAATAGACAATGTTAGACAATGCCTTTCATTTGTGACACATTGCTTGACCTCTGTGACCTCTACTTCCGGTCAAACAGGAAGTAGCTCCTCATTTTAAAGTGACCATGATTCTTTCACCAATAGACAATGTTAGGCAAGGTCTTTCATTTGTGTTACATTGCTTGACCTCTATGACCTCTACTTCCGGTCAAACAGGAAGTAGCTCCTCATTTAAAAGTGGTAAGAGCTATAATCATGATTCTTTCACCAATAGACAATGTTATGCAAGGTCTTCCATTTGTGACACATTTTTTACCTCTGTGACCTCCGCTTCCGGTCAAACAGGAAGTAGCTCCTAATTTAAAAGTGGTAAGAGCTATAATCATGATTCTTTCACCAATAGACAATGTAAGGCAAGGTCTTTCATTTTGACATAATATTATGACCTCTGTGACCTCTACTTAAAGTGGTAAGAGCTACGATCAAGATTCTTTTTCTAAAAGTCAATGTTAGGCAAGGTCTTTCTTTGTGACACAAATATGACCAATTCACGTGAGTTTATGATTAAAGGTGAACACTTCAATGGTATAAAACATCACATCATAATCAACTGTCTTTGTGTGTAAAAGGTTATGACATTTTTTTTCAATAAAAGCGGAAACGGAAAAGCCTTGTGTTCTGTTTTCAACAGACACAATCTCTAGTTTTGCATATGGTCATTATATATATAGATGATTGTTAGAAATGAATTTCAGCCAAATCGGAGAGGTGACCCGTAACAATTTTCAGGATATTGGTTGATTTGACATGGAATGACCCTTCTGTACAAACTGTATTAATGTAACGTTTTCTGGTTGTACGAAATCCAGTCTTGTGTGAAGCTGAAGATTCGTTATTTGGATTGTCTCCAGCACTGGAGACATTCCAGTTGTGGAATGGGGTGTGATACATTTCATCAAGAAAAAAAAGGAAAAACCGATCGGACTTTTCACCATTTGGCCATAGTTATATGGCTAGGCATCTATCATATACAAACATGTACCATATTTTCTGTCAGGAACTGATGTTTTAATTGCTAGCAAAGCAGGCAAGCTTGTGACGGCCAGCTTGCAGGTAGGCATTATTATGGCAAGCTTGCTGGCAGGCATATGGTGGCAAGCTTGCTGCAAGCTTGCTGCAAGGATACCAACAATGCAAATTAGGACAAGCTTGCAAGCAAGCTAGCATGGACAAGCTTGCAGAAAGCTTGCTGAAATTTCCGTATGGGAAATGCCTGATTTTGACGATCAATGCACTGATCAAAACTGAATTGTCTGCTTGTCTTTCGGGTTGCCATGTAAGCATACAGGGGCTTTCAGGATTGACTTGCTATTTATATTTAGTTCGGGTGTTTTACTGTTTTGTTACTCCAGTATGCATTTTCAGTTATGGATCATAACTGGTTACCAGCGAATTCCGGCAACCATCGTTGTGCACAAAGGAGTGAATGCGGTTGTGTTATGTAATGAGCACAGCGGCCGGCTGCAGTGCTTTTCCAACGGTGCTCAATTTGTCAATTAGTGATTGGATTAGTGATAGGTTGCAGTTCTATCTCCTTCTGTTCCTTGCTCTATGGTCTGCACCAAAACAATATCTCTGTGAAATATTTATCTCTGAAATAGTGTCATTTTCAGGAAAAATGTAACCGAAGATACAGATGATTTCGTCGGCAAACACCATTATTCATCTCTTATTTTAATTGTGTTAAACCAATGTTAATCAAAAGAACAACATGATGTCCTATACCTTTGAATTGATGTATAATTTGACAACTGATGAAGCAATTTTTTATTTATTCCAGTCTTGTTTTGAGCCAGCTGATGATGTTGCTTCATTAATTGCCGCTACATTACATGACATTGATCACCCAGGAAGGACTAACTCATTCCTATGTAATGCTGCCAGCGACCTTGCTATACTCTACAATGACATGTAAGTTTTAAGTACTTCAATAACTGAAATGTTAATGCTTGGTTGTTTCTTATGTGACAGGGGAAAGTCGACACCAGACACGAATGTTTGGGTTTTCTTTCTGATCTTTTAATGGTGCATGGCATACGCAAAATAAAACAACGACCAACAAACGACCCCCAGCCTTGGCTACAGGAAGCTGTTGAAGAACTTAGAAATACATGGATAGAGCAGAGTGAGTCTTGGTGTGTATTGCTTGGAAACTTAGTGTGGAATGACACAAAGGACCATGTGATACACAATCTAACTAGAAGGGGTCTCACAATTAACATGAAGTGCCAGAGGGGGGTACTCAAAATGGACGTAAGAGGACCACAGAGGGGGCACTCCAAATTAGCATAAAAAGTGACCAGTCACACTTATATTTGTTATTTGTCAATACAAGTAATAAACTGCTGCGGATTATGTCAGTCCCGCGTAGGGGTCTGTGTTGTGTCGGGTACCCTGTTCAGCAAGGACTCGCATATGGTTAAATAGAAGAAAAATAGGCTCCCGACTATAAATAAACTGGCGATCTGTCCTATGTGGTTTTGCAATTGGTATCAGGAAGATTTTTGTAATAAGTAATGTTCCTTGGTGAGCAAAGACAAACATACTTAAATAATTACCAATGTCTGTCCCAACTGTTTTCTTTCTTTAACTCTCCTGAACTTAGTCGGCTACCTTAATTGGTTTAATTAATGATTTCACATTATTGTTCATTTTAGGGAGTAGGCCTAGTATCTTTTTAAATAATAATGGGAAATCAAAATTAATTTAGACACTGACAGTTATCACTTTGTTTCATTGTAAAACAGGAAAATTATTTATTTCTCATAACAAAATAAACAATACTGAAGATTGCATAGTTGCATACACCAGCTGTATACTGAAAATTTTAAAATGACATAAATACCAGCTGCATAGTCAATATATTGTTGTTTGTCATTAACACCCGCATCCAATAAATATAATACTTATAATAAAGTTAAACAATAATTATAACTTTTTGTCATTGCCATGAATAAAAAAAGATACACCGCATTGTACCAATGAAGTTGGAATTCGAGTTGGAAGATTGCGGTAACATGTATGAATTTCAACAAAGCTAAAGCAATGTAGTTTTAAGTATTTTTTTAGTTTTCAATATCACTTACATGTGGTTTTAAATATCACTTACATTTACTTTTCAATATCACATGTAGTATTCAATATCATTTACATGTAGTTTTCAATATAAATACCTGATGCAGTATGGCACATTGGGGTTGAGTTACATCATAGTACAGTAACTTTACAAAAATAACACCTTCTTCAGAAGATTGGCAAGGTTAAAAATCTGTTGAGGTACCGTACAACTAGTTATTCATATTTTGCACAAAGTAAATTAGGAATATATACCATTCACGAGAAACTAGCGAAAACCTGACTCGATTTTTCCAATAAAACATGAAGAATAGTTTACTTTATGTTTGTTCCAAAAATCGTTCGGTCGGACGATCTTTGGAAAAGACACTAAATCTTGATTTGCTTGAAAAACCCAGCATCTGATGAACAAAAATTTCCCACGGTGACTGTGTGCACTGTTTACGAACTGTTGAGTCCATTTTCTGTCTCAAACTCAATCATTCTTTTTTTGAGGCCTTGCAAATCCTATATGCTACACACACTGATATTGCTTATATGTTGTATAAAAAAAACAGTACCATATATATATATATAAAAAAAAAGGATTAGTGATGCATGCATAATAAATTAAATAAAGAAGGACATGCAAGTAAATATAATACAAAGGTGTAGCAATAAATAAAAGACAAGGCTTACAGGCAAGTGCAGTGGAATGTTGAATATTAGTGCACGGAATTACAAAATACTGACAACTAATGCTAACACAATACACCAACATCTTAGACAGTTGGAAATGGTCAATGAAAATTTAAGATTTGCTTGTTTGCTTCATAATTAAATTTTTTTTAATTAAGTCACAACCAAATATATGCAAATATCCTGGGATAAAAAAAATCACATTTGTGTGTAAGGAGAAGAGCAAAATCATACATGTGACCGTGGAGAAACAGACCAGGATGTCCGACCGAGAGTATAGTCCCCATAGTTTGACCAAAAAACGAACAAGTTGATGTACATTGTGGTTGATCATAAAGAGTCATCTTAGTTTAAGTAAAAGTACCGATACAGGGAAAAAATACCGGTTGCTCTCTCGTAAGTGTAAAGTATTTGGGAATATGCCTGGTGATGGAATCGCCAATAATCTGCACTCTGAAGAAGGGAAGGTCACTCTGAGTGAGTGGTGGGCCTGTAAGAAAAAAACAATGAACAATAAAACAATGAAACCGAAAGCACCAACAGTTTTCATAGAGTAAAAAAGCCCTAGGCCCTGAAAATCAATATTTGTCTGAATTTTTTTAATATTTCTTTGAGAAATTTGTTCACAATAATTCCAAAACTTCACAAAAAAGCCAAGCCATTTGCCATTAAAATAACTTGAATGCAGACTTCCGTGCAGACAGACATAATTTATAATCAGAATTTCACTTTTTGTAAGCTGTACACATACATACATGCATGATGCATGTAGCCGCTGCAAAGTGTATGTAACGTACACACGGAAAAAAAAAGTGACGTCATACATGTACATCGATGAACGTAAATTGTGCAATTTTTCCCCACAATTCGGATCAAAATAAAAATGTTCTAAGGTATCGGCCACAGGTCGGAATTATACGATTGGCAAGCATAATATGAGCCTAAAACATGACAACATTTGTCCCCAAATATACCAAAACAGTCAGGATCACCAAAAACGTAAAGGTAGTGTAAAAATTCTGGATATTTCATAGTACACTTCAACAGACTGATAAATAACTTTTAAATCAAAATAATCATACAAAATAAGTATCATTCGACGCAGAAATTCGTCTATTTTCACTTACCACTCCATCTTGGCCCAACACTGCTAAGAAAGGGGTTTCCCATCGTTTTTCTCAGGGGTTGTGCCGAACACTCGTAAAATCTCGTTGATTCTCGAACGGTCTGAGACCGTAGACTCGCTGCAAATAAAACTTTGCTGAGTGCCTCATTATCGAGCACGCTGCGCACTGACTGATTCAATGCCCTGCAAGATCATATCAGAAATGGTGTGGTTAGAGAGATTTGAAGTGGAGGCCCACTGGGGTGTCAAGTTTCTGAGTTTTGACTGTGGACCTGTGACCATAGAATCGTTTCTTGAGGGTATTCTTTGTTTCCCATACTTACTGTATGTTGCATAATTTGCAAGAGATGAGATAAATGACACTAGCTGTTATTTTTTGTTTGGATTGTTTTTTTTGCTTTACAATTGTGATCAGGTGAGGTTTTGCGTTTGTTCAGATTTGTGGCTTTTCCGCGTTTAACTGAAAAGCTATTGCGTTTGTTCTGGGTTTTTTTCGGAAATCTTTTCGTTTGAAAATCTATAGACTGCACAGGGGCATTCTCGTGTATCCACGAAGAGTGACGTCATGATGACTTCATCAGGTGTCATTACAAGCAATCAAATTTGGATAGGTTTGAATATTCAAAAATCGATATAAATTTTTTTTATATATTTATTTTCCCTTGCCTTAAAATACTGTTTTTGAAAATGTGTCAAGTAACCCTAGATCTTCATTTTTTCTTGTGTGCGTGAAGTCGCGTGACCTTTATTTCCGGTCAAAAATGTCAAAACCGGAAGTGTCCTGTAATACAAAAATTGAGCAAGATATTAACTTGGTTCCAACAATGTCAGTCTCTGGCTGTAATGTAGTGTTTAAAAATTTGACAGATGCCGTCATCAAACATTTGAGCGCCCTCAAACGGCAAATTGAAAAATATCGAAAATGCATTTTCAGTTGATGTTTGTGGTGAAGTTTAAGGTAATTGCTTAAAAATATATGTGTACTTCACATCTTACCTGTAGAGCCACTATATGCATTTTTCCCTAGACCTTCAGGTATTCACACTAAGAATTGATACAACAGTGCCCCCTATTGCCCTACCCACAGTGCCCCGCGGCATGTATGCCACGTAAGCGTCCTCTTTTCTCTTAGTGTCAGGGTGGTCCCCGTCCGTGGTCAGTTCGACCGGTACATGGAAACTAAGGGTGGATCTGGCAAGGTTCCTATAAAACTAGCCTCCTCTGCCAGAGCAAAACCCCAAAAGGGCGGTTGCAAGGGTAAACGCGGTTCGGCCGTGTGCCCTTCGCCCTCTGCCCCTCTGGGCCCAGGGCAGTCTCAGCCGACTGGCCACCGAAGCTCCGCAGACACGATGCACCCTGGCCTTCCCGGCACGGTGGCGAGTGCCATGCGCAGCCGGGATGGGCTTTTGTCCGATCTCCCCGACCACACAATGCTGTGGAAGGTGCGGGTGGCCAATCCTGGGCCTACCCCCGGGCCGTCGACCTCGCTCGTTTCGGGTTCTTCGGACTTAGTCTGTTGCTCCGGGGTCCCAATGACCCAGGCCACAGCGAACTCTTCAGTCGAAAATAAGTTCTGTTCGTCTTCAGAAGAGAGACTGAGGATGAACAGGGCAAACTGTTCGGAATGTCACGATAATACCACTGGTTCTTCTCAGAACCACACACTCTTAAACCGAAAAGATTACATGGTGTCACCGCAAACCTACCTTCTTTTGAAACATACATGTTATGTAAACCCAAACCATTACTTGTTATCGAGCGTGTTGAGGTACATGTAAACTACAGTTTGTGAATACATGTACTTTCATGCACATGGTGTGCATAATTTACAAAAATGTAATGCAACACAGCAAGTCAAATTCGAAGCTTAATTTGTTCTTGTACTCCCGCAATTCTTTGGTGGACTGTCCTCATCACTGCACGTGCCTGCACGTCTGTGTCCTCTTCGTGATCATGATTCAGCGTGAGATGGAGTCTGTGTGAGCTATAAATACGAGGGTGCTAATGGGAGGAAATTTTTCTTCAATAAAAACCAACCCTCAATTGGTCCAAATTTTGGCTCGACCAAGAATCTTATTTTCTTGAAAATGGTTGCATGTTTTCTTGAAATTCTTGTTATTGTGTCAATATTTCCAGGGGGAACAACCCTTTTCTTGTATGGAATAATATATTTCAAGTTGACAGTGAAGTTAACATGCCCTCCCTCGACGGAGACCACGAACGAAGAGAAAAAACGGACTCGTCCCATAGTCTATTGATCGCGCTCTCGGGATCTGGTTGCCCTCGCGGTATCAAGTGTAAACACGGTGTGAGTCAGGCAACCACTCACCCTCCTGAAGACAAACAGAGCACAGTGTTTGGAATGTCAAGTGTTAAAGCCCTAGTCCAGCGGGGTCATAATTGTTTTAAGAAAGACAATCAGTTTATTTGTCAAGTGTATTAGACTATTAAATTGGTGCCATATCTTGTCAAATTTCAGCCACTAATATTAGGGAAGTTATAAACAAAAAAGGATAATTAAATATTTAAAAGTGCGCTTATTCAACCATTGACCATTTACTGCCACGGAGGGCACTGTCGTTTCTTTCTGATGATGATGATGGGTTCTTATATAGCGCCGGTATCCGCCTCTGCTGGGGATGTAACGTCAGGACAGGTTCCAGCTATCTAGCTACAGCTCATGCAACTTAGCCACTGTGATTACGTATGTACAGTATATGTGGCAGCCATGTCATTGAAGAAAATGCCTTGTAATTGTAGGTGGCTGCACATGAACATCAAAGAAAAAGTGTCACTATCCATTGCCGTGTATGGTTTGGAGGTTGAAAAGGTATTATGTTGGCCCACATGTAGAGAACAGTGCTGTGGCTAGCTAGCTGAACAAATACCTGTCATGACGTCACTGATCGTAATTTGTAATATGCAAATGAGAGGCGTGGCGAACCAGGTTTTTCAACGATCTCTCGTCGGTAATGTTTACTTTTTTGCTGCGTTTTGTTTCACATACAGAGGAAGCAGTACAGCATTTTCTTTCTTCCCTGTCTTTATTGACAAAGTACCTTGAGAGATAAGCCTCAATTTTGGATTTCCCATCCTCATTGGACTAGGACTTTACAACCATCATTTCTTCTCAGAACCACACACTTTAGATTACATGATGTATTGCGCAAGCCTACCTTATTCAGTACTTGCACCATGCACAGCTTTAAGTCTTATTTATAGAAAAGGTTGGATTTAAAAAAATATCCTTAGTTAGTTAAGAAAATAAAGCGTAGTGGTGGTATAGTTTTATAATATGGTAATCCAAACCATTCAGAGATGCTCATTCAAAATACATCAGTATTTATATGTTTATTGCATGCATTTACATGCAATATTATTCAACAAATTTAAGTGTTATTTATGCAGCCACACTAAAGAAATGTCACACATATCTCCCTTTTTTCAACATAATAGATATTAATTAATTTATTCATTGATATTGGTTTATTATGTTTAAACAGCAAGCCAGTGCACTAATGTCTGATTTACATTATATAACCACATAATATTTGTCATATGCTCTGTTTCAGTGCTGTTCTGGAGAGTCACCATGCAGCACTTGCATTTCAGCTTACAACTAGAGAAGATAGTTGCAATATCTTCAAAGAATTAGGCAGGTTTGTACTATCCTGAATTATTATTCTTTCTTCTGGCTAGCTTAATCTTTATATGCTTTTAAGTTGGTAGAGCGCTGGTACGGTATTTCGGAGATCGCTGGTTCAAATATATAACATGTCATCTATGTTTTTAATGAGTATATCTTTCAATAACATTGCATCATAACTGGAATTTTATTCTGCAAGGGAAGTATTTTGCTTAGTTGTAACAGTCTCTAAACTTAATTACAGAGAGGATTACCGTGCCATGAGACATACCATTATCGACATGATTCTGGCTACTGAGATGACGAAACACTTTGAGCACCTTTCAAAGTTTGTAAATTGCATCAACAAGCCAGTTTTAAGAGATGGTGAGGATGCCTTATCAATGGTAAGACATTTGTCAAATTTAATCCAGCACTTTAATCATATATACAAATCCATTGTCCATTGTTATTATTTTAAAATTGATTTCAATTGCAAAATAGGAATATGGGTTGGAAAAGGTACTACACAGTCAGAATCATTAGAGATGTTTCCCCCGAATGTATCAGAAATTTGTATGGTCAGAAGGTGGGTTGTAAATATGAATACTAGAACTTTCAAGAAGTGATCAGGCTTTAACATCTTTTTATGAGGATGTTTTACATAAGCACCTTTTTTGCTTTTCCGATTGTGATTGGAAAAGGTATTGTTATTGTTCAGCGGAAAGCCTTTATTTTTTTTTTCTCTTCATTTTCGTGACGTTTGAAAGGTCTAGTTTTCATTATTTTTTTTCCATCTTTATGTGACTTACCCATCCTGTCTTCTGTCTTGTAAAATGAGTTTCTTACTTGCAGTGTTGTAGTACTCATACTCAGTACTCGTACTTGAGTACCATTTCCAAAGTAGTCGTACTCATACTCGTACTCATGTTTAATACTCGAACTACGATTTTTGTACTTGGGCTACAAAATACTTGGAACTCGACATGCCAAGATTTTACCTGAGCATCTAAGTACTCGATAAAAAAAGAATTGACCCCCCAAAAACGATATTTAATATGGCTCTGACAAAAAGAAGGCCGAATGTGGGGCCATTAATGGAATACGACCTATTCGCTTTCTGAGGAGGTACTTAATCAATCCAAAAATACTTGTACTCGGAAACCAATTCTTGTACTCGGCAGTCAAAGTACACAACCTGTCTAGGTACTTTACAGTCAAAGTACTCGGCATTACTTGGTACTCAGAAAAAAGTACTTCACTACAACACTGCAGCCTCGTACATGCATGTAGCTCATGTAGCATACGTTCTGTTCTATTACTGAAAAAAACATCACCTTCGATACCTACAAAATGAATAAGCATAATCACTGAAAATAACAAAAGACCATGACGTCACCCCACACACACACACTGCATGACACAGAGCTCAACCCTGAAATCGCCCCTTTTTCCAGCGCGCGTTGCACTGAGAACACGCGTTTTCGTTGTAGCTGTTCATCATTGTATAGTGCTACTCCATCGGACTGTTATTTCGGACACTTTAGACAACGTCTGTTTCACGGTCTAGAAAATTATCGCTCAAGAATCCTGTGAGCAAATACTGATCCTGTAGTGGCTCATCATCATTCTTCAACTCCGAAGACACCCTTTTTGCTTCGATGTTCTGTTGGAATCCGAAACCACCCACGGGCATTTTGCTCGCAAATATCATTCGAGAATTTGGCCACCATCACGTCTTGGCATGGCAGGACGACTTCATGTCACCCCAGCAGACAGACCGGTTTGTCCGTCCCCACTTCTGTTTTGCTACAGCAGTTTGACGGAAATTCCTCCAGTCTGCATCCTAGCTCGACAATTTCTTCACTCTGGTCAGCATCAACATCGCAATCGCTTGCTTCTAACGGAATATTTTTTTCTCGTTGGACTCACTTCAACTTCACACCACTCTCTTTTAGGCACTGCAACACTGCATTGAGGTTGGCAAGATGCTCTGTGTCATTCCGACCACTGATGATGATATCGTCTAGGTACGGGCGACACATGGGGATATCTGCGAGTAGTGATTCGATAGTTCTTTGGAAGATGGCTGGGGCAGAGGCTAACTAACCCAAAAGGCATCCTCACATACTGAAAGAGACCTCGATGGGTATTCACATTAGTGTATTTTCTTGCGGCTTCTTCCAACTCGATCTGGTGGTAGCCGTGTGACCTTTAAGTCCACCTTTAAAAATCGTTGACCACCCTGAAGATCTTGTATGAGATCCTCCAGTGTTGGCAACGGGTACTGCTCCAACCGTATAACCTTGTTGGCGGTGAGCTTGTAGTTCCCACAGATACGGACACTCCTATCAGGTTTATCGCTACTACGATAGGGCAGGCATAGTCAGCAAATTTCACTGGCTTGATTACTCCGTTCTCGAGCATATCATCCAGGCAGGCGTCTATTCGCTGTTTTCTCATGTATGAGACAGGGGCGGTGTTGTATCTTTGCCCAATAAACGAACTTAATCAATGAAACGAAAGACGCTTCTGCTCAGTAAATCTCTTCTTATGTATTCATGTCACAACCTCCATTTTACATCCCATCATACTTTCTTTCCTTTGCAACTCATGAGGGCGCTATGCAACTTGTGGACACAACAGGCGGCTTTGTAGAAGAGTGGCTGCTCTTCCACTGGCTGTACCTTTGCTTGGTATCCTATCAGCTTACCAAGTATCTTGGTATTGAGCGCTTCATCATGGGCTTGCAGTATGTCCTTCAACTGGGCTTCAGTATCTGCATGTATGTCAGCTGCATTCACTCTCGAGTTGCTAGGCGGCTTGGTTTGAAGAACATTTGCCAATGCTGATGGGAAGCATTTTATCCACTCCCGTCCCAAGAGGCTTACTCTATTCTGGACGACCAGGAGTGGCAAAGGCTTCACCTCTTCCTTCAAGTAATTCTGATGAGGGTACTGTACAGCTCTTTTGCCGGTTCTTCAAGCACAAGATTGACTCCATATATAGAGATCTGTCTGTTACTCCATCTCAGACTTCAGCGTTGCCAGTAAAAATGACATCATCCACATTTCCATCTTTTGTACCAACTGCTACATATGAGATTGAGGAGCTCTTGAAGAAAATGCCACCCAAATCATGTGGTTTGGATCCAATTCCATCAAGGCTAGTCAAAGAGTGCTCCTCAACATTTGCTCCAATCATAGCTAGCATTTTTAACCATAGCTTTGAGCAAGCTAGCGTTCCATCTTACCTGAAACTTGCCTACATCCATCCACTGCTGAAAAGGCCTCTCTTGACCCAGAATCACTTCAGAACTACCGGCCTGTTTCGAATCTTTCGCACCTTTCAAAGTCTCACACTGCTCTCTTACAATGTGGTGTTCCACAGGGGTCAGTTGGTGGTCCCTTTCTTTTCTCCATCTATTTGAGCGGGATCAGAGGCATCCTCCAACGTCATGACATAAAGTATCATTGTTACGCTGATGATATACAGCTTTATGCTTCTTTTAAACCATGCCAGGAGGATGCTTTTGAGACAGTTCATAAGCTTGAATCATGTATTATTGATATTAGACATTGGATGTGTAATCATTCTTTGAAACTTAATGACAGTAAAACAGAATTAATTTGTTTTGGATCTAGAGCACAGCTGGGAAAAGTAAAATTGTCATCTATAAGAATTGGCGGTGTTGATGTACCACTGTCTGACTCTGTCAGGAATTTAGGAGTCATGTTCGATTCGTCGATGTCTATGGCAACCCATGTTTCATCTGTTTGTAAATCTGTTAAATCTGTTATTTGGGATTTGTCCGGAAATATTTGAATCAGTCTACCATCGAGAAACTTGTACATGTCTTTATATCCTCTAGACTAGATTTTGGAAATGTCCATTTCTTTCAGTTGCCTCATAATCAGCTTGTTCGTCTTCAGAAACTTCAGAATACAGCTGCCCGTCTGATAACTCACACCAGAAAAAGCAATCATATTACTCCTGTTCTTAAATCACTACATTGGTTGCCCATAGAATCACGAATTTTGTTCAAAATATTCTTGCTCATGTTTCATTGTGTCCATGGTACTGCCCCTGACTATAATGTTTCTCTTGTACAGCAATATACCCCTATTAGGCAACTTCGCTCATCTGAATCCATTTCATATGTTGCACCAAAAGTTAAAACCAAATCGGGGGTATTGCTCATTTGTTCATGCGGGTCCATTATTTTGGAATAAATTGCCATTAGACATTCGGGAAAGTCATAATATTGTTACTTTCAAGGTTAAACTAAAGACGTATCTTTTTCATAATGCATATAAGTAGTTTGTTCTGTTGTATATTGTTCAGACATTATTCTCTGTTTTGTATTGCAGTATTTCCATTTTCACTTCTGTCAAGCGCTTTGAGCACTTCTGTGGATATTGCGCTATATAAGTAACCATTATTATTAACATATTATTTAATTCAGAAAAATTGCCGCTGAACTGTAGAAGACCAGCAATGAATTGGGGCACAGAATCACCTGGCTTCTGGCTTCTTGTATAGAACCTATCCCTTAACACAATCTCACTAGGTGTATGTGCGTAATGACTCTTCAACATATCAATACATTCTTTGTAAGATGAATCTGTAGGCTTATTGGGCTGCAAGAGAGCTCGCAAGGTGTGATAACCCTTGCTACCTAAGCTTGTAAATAATACTGAGTGTTTCCTTTCCTCCTCTACTACATTATTGGATCCAAGCCACGCTTCTAGTAGCTCTATCCATTCTTCAATCTGATTAAAATCAAATGCAGGCACAACACCTGTCACACCACTTACTATACTGGCAATTGCCATAATGCAATATGATACTAAATAATAACTCGATCATGGGCAACTTGATCAATATGTGGCAACTACATGTAATATGTTACTACATGTATATCTATATAGCAAAACTTTTACTATCAACACTGATAGCTGCATAAACCGGCATACTGATGTGTTGCAATTTGGCACACAATATATGGCACTAAATAGTTTAAATACTAAATTTCTTTTTCACAAAGTAACTAGTTACCAACGCAACAACTTGGCTTCTTCTAATATGTTCAAACACAAACAATTTGCAATAACTTGGCAATGAATTAATGCAAGTATATAATAGGCAATGCAAATAATAGCCTACCACAAAATAATGTGTTTTTACCACATTCAATGTTCAAAAACACAACATCAGCATGACAATACTCACAGTCACAACTTTTAAGTTCACCAATTGACAGTTAAAAGTTTATTGTGATAAGTTCGGCGATCAACATATCCTGGGCGATGTGACGCTGAACAGGGCAAAGTTTGTGCGGGGCGAGTACTGTTCGACAAAATGGGACGATCAGCTATCCTGAGCGATGTTGCGTTGAACAGGGCAAAGTTTCGTGCGGGGAGAGTACCGTTCGACAAAATGGGACGATCAGCTATCCTGAGCGATGTTGCGTTGACCAGGGCAAATTGTGCGGGGCGTAGCTAGGCTTTCACTGTTCGACAAAATCTGGCGATCAGCGGTCCAGTCCAGTGACCAACACGCATGGGCGAAAATCTCTCCTCGATCATGGGGGGACATCAATTTACACTTCATAAGAGAGTAACTTTCAGTATATAGTGCCATGCCTATGGCCTAGCATACGCTTGCTTGTTTGTACACATAATGCTGTGTACCGTATCGTAATGTATGGTAGGAGTGCCGATCACGAGTGTTCTCCAACTTTGAAAAATAAAACTTAGATAATGAGCTATGCATGGTAGAAGTACAGGATTTTTTGTAATACCATGTGACACTCTTGTGTGAGTATGAGGTGGCTCTGAAAAGAGTCGGTTAACTCGATGTTCCTGCCAGTGTGCTGTAGTTGCCTGCAAACCTATGACTTTTTTTAAGAAAAATTTTGATTCTAGATGCTCTGTAGTGCATTCTAAGGCAATTCCTGGCCACTTTCCTCTGACTTTTTTTAGCGAAAGTTTAAAAGATTTTAATCAGACTTGCATGGTAGAAGTACATAATAGGCTTCTTGGTAACACCGTGTGACACTCTTGTGTGAGTACGTTTTTGGTCCGAAAAGAGCATAACCGGATGTTCCGGCCAGTATGCTCTGGTCGCTTGCAAACCAATGACTTTTTTAATTTAAGTAAAAACAATTTTGAGTCTACTTCACTCGTCTTACCTGTAGAGCCACTACTTATGCATATTTCCCTAGACCGTCAGATATTCACGCTAAGAATAGATACAACAGCGCCCCCTATTGACCTACCCACAGTGCCCCGCGGCATGTATGCCACGTCCTCTTTTCTCTTAGCGTCAGGGCGTGTAGGACGTGTTTTACGTTCCATCCGTGATTTCACGCAAAAAGAGCTTTCAGTATTAAAGGTATTTTGTAACAACGTTTGTAGAGTTTTAGTGTTTCTTCTTTTGTATTTTTGTATTGTTGTTGTGGTGCGGTACGAAAAGATAGGATCAGATAGGGCCGGTTCCGCAAATACTGGGGTGAACAGCCACTCCCCAGTGCGGTCCGTGCTCTCGTGTACAGACTCCGCCGGGTAAAACCCGTTACCCGGGCGGCAGTCCCCTGTCCGTTAGCCTCAGTCGGCCGGAGGCGCGGGCAGTTCCGTCGGCCCAGTCGGGACCTCACCCGGTCCCCATCTGCGGTCAGCTCGGATGGAACGAGAAGGGTACACGTAAGGTGCGGCTCTGGAAAGGTTACCATAAAACAGCCATCCTATGCCAGAGCTAAACCCAAGAAGGGCGGTCGTCAGGGTTAACGCGGTTCGGCCGTGTGCCCTACACCCCCTGCACCTCCGGACCCGGGGCAGTCTCAGCCGACTGACCACCGAGGCTCCACTAACATGGTGCACCCTCCCGGCACGGTGGCGGATGCCTCGCGCTGCCGGGACGGGTTTTTGGCCGGTCTCCCCGGCCGACCGCGCAATGCGTGCTCAGCCCATGGGGTTCGGAGCGCCGTTGGCCAGGCGGGCTGTGGCCCCTGGGGTGACCCAACCTGGGCCTACCCCGGACCGTCGGCCTCGCTCGTTTCGGGCTCTTCCCGGGGTTATCAGGGAGAGCCCAACCCAGAAAGGGCAGCCGCCAGGGTAAACGCGGTTCGGCCGTGTGCCCTACGCCCTCTGCTACGCCCTCCGCCCTCTCCGGATCCGCGGCAGTCTCTGCCGACTGGCCGCAGACACGGTGCACCTGGCCTTCCCAGCACGATGGCGAATGCCACGCACTGCCGGGATGGGCACTTGCCCGATCTGCCTATAAGGCTCAGGGCGCCGTTGGCCGGGCGGGCTGTCGTCGGTGCGGGTGGCCCAGCCTCCCGGGCCGTCGACCTCGCTCGTCTCGGGTTCTTCGGGCTTTTTCAGTTGCTCCCGGGTCCTGATGACCCAGGCTGCAGCGGATCCCTTCCTCGGCCGCCCCACGGGGCTGTCTGTCGAAAGATAATTATAATAATAAATAAAAAAGTCAGACCGAAGATTGCGTGAATCTTCGCCGGGTTCGGTCAACTACGTGTACATTATTTATCTAGCCGGTCCCGCCGCGGCAAATGCTGGGCAACGTCTTGTTTTTTCACATAGTGAATTTTTAGCTATAAAGCCTTTTCAATCGGATAGGCATTGTTGATCGGCAGGGCGATCCCGTGTTCCACGCTCAGTCACTCACGATCGTTGATCATGGTTGGGTGGCTCGGGGACAAAGGAGTTTTTGCCACATGCAAACTAGCTATGTGCCGGCGTCCCCTCAAGCTTTGAGCCTACACTAGTCTTTGTCTATTGTCTCTGGATAGGCCATTCAGCCAGAAGCCCACACTACATGTACGTGTACTGGGCAGCATGTCCCTACTGCCGCCCAGGATTATCCCTGTTCGCCACAATCGTCTTATCCCTCAGAGTATTTATCTGAAGTCGAGGGTGTGGCCCTACTGCAGTGGTTTTTCTATTACAGAGTCCGAGCTTTGTCTCGTGCAAAAAAAAAAAAAAAAAGACTCGTTACAGTTCCCACTGAGGGGGAGCCTTCCCTGTGTTACCGCAGGTCATTTACGCGCAGGATCGACAGGCCCAGCGATGTCCGGCATCATGTTTTTCCCCGGCGATCCCATTGGACCAGGTGTGTCATTGAATTTCCGGGTCCATGTCCATTGTTTAATGGCATGCTTACCCATTTCTGGATCGCAATTGTTATTGTTTCCCAACGGCGGTGGATCTTTTAACTTTCCTTCTCAATGACAACAAAGGACAAGTAGGCAGCTGAATGAGAGGCGCTCGGTGTTCAAGCGGCCCCTCATGGTCGAGGTCCGCATTATGCTGGGGATACGCTTGGATTCCCGATATTGGATTCCCGATTGTGAAGAGGAGTCAGCGATTCCTTGAACACGCTGATTGCCCCTTTTTTCACTGCATTTGTTACTGCCTGTGTTTCCTCCCTTCCACCTTGGCCCGTTTGGGCAATGTGCTAGATTCTCCATCTCGGTCAGGGCGACCGCGATAGTCTCAAAGCCCTTCCCCTGCTGGGACCTTTTCCATTTGCAGGGAAGCTTGAAGAATTCAAACTGGTTATAGCCAAGAGTTTGAGGACTACCGATGGGTTAAACCTCAAGAGTTTTTCTGCCCCGGCACCCAATTTCGATTCTGGGCAGATGCAGGCCATCATTCATGGACCCCCGACGTAGCCCACTCGTTTTTACTCGTGGTATTTTTGGCCCAACAATCACCTCGTCTTGTGCCTACCCCTGGCAGCCCCAGCCTGCCACAGGGCAACGTCAGCTGAGGCCAGGCTGTGTTTCTCCCCCGGCCGGGACGTTAATTACTCTCCCGCCGTGGGCCCCTGAGGATGATGCCCCATGGTTTTGCAGGGTTGGCCTGACCGTTGGGTGCTGGACCCGTTCGCCCAAGCTAGGTTACGCGTTTGGGTTTACGACCACCCCATTGAAAATGCTCGTTCGGCCCACATCAGTGCTGACCGATATAGCAGGGCGCCCGCTCTCTCGAGGCTGTAATAGTCTCCCTCCTCGAGAAAGGGGCAATTCGTATGTTACCCCCAAGAGGGGCCACAATTGGGGTTCATGTCAACCTTATTGGTTGGGACATGGCACCCGATTCTAAACTGGATTCCCCCAGCAGATTCGTTCTGCCTTGTCGCTTTCATGTAGGTAATCTCGGATTTTCCCTCGAGCTTATCCAAACGCCAGCATGGGGAGCAAGCCTAGATCTGTAGGAAGCGTACCTTCTCACTTTATCAGACCGGATCACTGGAGGTTTTCATCTGCCGTTTTCAACACTTCACGGCACCCCACCTCCAAATTGTAGGTGTCTGGCCGTTTGGCCGCACTGCGTCGGCAGGGCATGATGTTTCTCATGTACTTCGACTAGTGGTTCTTAGTAAGACAGTCTTGCGTGGCTGCAGTGCCAGCCCTCAACCTTACTTGAGGCCTTGTATTTATCCCAGTGGTTCTCCCAGTCTCCAACCTCCATGCGAGTGCGGAGAAGGCTTTCCCGGCCCGAGTTGAAACCTTTGCAGATGTGTATCCCTCTGTCTCCGGGCGACGATGCCCCCAGCATGAGCTTAGCTCAAGCTGCTGGGCCTTATGGCTGGTCTGGTAGGCATGCTCTGAGTGTCATCCGGCTGCTCCTGTTCTCCCTTTACCTGTCGAGGCCTCAACCCTTGAGCCATCGCGTGCCAGTTACACCTTGGCCGCTCCCGCACCTTCGATTTTTGTCCCCAACATGGTGTCGGGCCGCGCCTTTTCGTAGGCCTCAACTATCTCTATCTGTTGCGACAGTCATGTCACTTTCTGGTTTGGGGGCTTCCGCCCACCCACGTCAAGTAGCGGGCCAGTGCAGCCCCGAGCATCACTCGAGTTGTTCAATGCTCTCCGGCTGTTCTGACCTATCTTACGGATTGATCTGCCCCGTCTGTCGCGACATCACATCCGTGGTTTTCTTACGTGGTGCCATGGTGGGAAGACATGGTCTCCCCGGCCATGTGCACTCACTTGAACCATCTGCCATCGGTGCATGTGCCTTCAGCGGCGCATTGCCTGGGAGAGGAGAACGCCATTGCAGATTTTCTGCTCTCTCAGGCAGGTGTATCCGGCCGACAGAGTGGTCTCTGCGCACGGAGATTCCCTTGCCTTTCCTCCGGCTATTAGATCGGCCCCATGTCGATCTATTTTCGCTCAGCGGCTGCTGGTCTATCACGAGGGTCCCCAATCCCCAGGCATGTCGGATGCATGCGCTGGTGATGCAGAGGGACGGGCTGCTGGCTTATGCCTTTTTGCCCTTTCCCTCATACCTCGCGTGGTGACCAAGCTAGATCAGGATTGTTAAGTCCTCCTCATAGCTCCCATTATGGTCCTGCCAGTCCTGGTTTTCCAGACTGCCCAGCCCCCAAATGCATCGGCCGATCTTTATTCTGCATAGAGCAGACATTCTGCTCCTGCCGAGCTTTAATAGGTTTTTTTCCCTCACCTGGCTCGGCAGGATCTCCACCTAACGTGCTGGGTGGTGTCAAGCATCCCCTTCACACGGTTAGCCTTCCTAAGCGAGCTGCGGTTCTTGCAGCCTGCAGTCGCAGAGCATCTACCAGGAAAATGTAGAATAGCAGCTTCCAGCACCCTTCCCAAATGGTGCTGAATCTGATCTCTGCATTCCCTAAATGCTTCTGTAGGGGAGGTTGCAGATTTTCTGGTATAGCCTACCTGGTCGAAAGCGACCACGCGGCCTCCACGATTAGGAGTCATCGTTCGACCATAGCAGGTGTTCTCAGAGGCCCTCAGGCCCTCAGTTCGTGTTGGATAATCGGGCTCTCCACTTGTTGTTCAGGGGGACGTCTGTCTCGTACCCCTGTCGCTCAGGCTTATTGATGCATGGGACCCTTTTCAGCGTGCTGACCACGCTTTTAAGGCCCCTGTTCGAGCCCCCTTTTTACCCACATCCTATGGGAACCAGGTGGTGTCTGCCTTACCCTGAGGTTGGGGTTCCTTGACCAAGGATATTTGACCCTCAGATTTCTTTGTCCCGGTCATCAATTCCTTCTCGCATGTGCCGGGCTACGGTTTGTGGTGCCCGGCCAGGGCTCTTGAGTGGTGTATCGACTGAACCAGGCCGCTCGGAGCTGCCTGTTCCTGGCTATTTATCTCGTCAACCCCGCTGTATGGACTGGCTTCTCGCAACACGTTTGCTCACTGGCTAGTCTCGGCCTTACTCTCATCTGCGCTTGTACCGTTGGCATGAGCCGCCAGTTCAGCCCAGATGCATGAGGTCGGAACGGCTTCCACTTATGGTGGACCATGCCCTACCTCCATGGGTGGGCCTTCTTTAGGGGTGCTTCTGTAGGTGGTATCATCCAGACAGCATGCTGGAGAACCCCAAACACCTCTACGGAGTGCTACCTGAAGGACGCTCTTCGGACAGAGGTCAGGATCGGGAGAGCAGTGCTGGAGAATGGCCTCCAGAGCCGCATCCCGAGACCCGTTTTTTCCTGGGGCCTTGCAGAAATAGGCGAGTCCCCCGGTTGTTCTAACATTTTCTTTGAACCCCGATGTACTCATATCATTCAATATGTCGCTCCTCGGGCTCCTTACTAGTTACAGTGCCCCTTTCTGTATACAATAGCATCTCGCATACCCTCCGCCTTTTGCCGGTGCCAGTCTATGCATAAGTAGTGGCTCTACAGGTAAGACGAGTGAAGTAGACTCCCCCCACAGAAGTGTGGTAGGGGTCTACGAACGAGTACTTACCTGTAGAGCGTCCCCCCCTCCTCCCCACTATTCTCGATGTTTGGGCATTCCGCCTTGAGTTCAACCGAGAAAAGAGGACGCTTACGTGGCATACATGCCGCGGGGCACTGTGGGTAGATCAATAGGGGGCGCTGTTGTATCTATTCTATAGCGTGAATACCTGACGGTCTAGGGAAATATGCATAAGTAGTGGCTCTACAGGTAAGTACTGGTTCGTAGACCCCTACCACACTTCTGTGGGGGGGAGTCTACTTCACTCGTCTTACCTGTAGAGCCACTACTTATGCATAGACTGGCTAGTCTCGGCCTTACTCTCATCTGCGCTTGTACCGTTGGCATGAGCCGCCAGTTCAGCCCAGATGCACGAGGTCGGAACGGCTTCCACTTATGGTGGACCATGCCCTACCTCCATGGGTGGGCCTTCTTTAGGGGTGCTTCTGTAGGTGGTATCATCCAGACAGCATGCTGGAGAACCCCAAACACCTCTACGGAGTGCTACCTGAAGGACTCTCTTCGGACGGAGGTCAGGATCGGGAGAGCAGTGCTGGAGAATGGCCTCCAGAGCCGCATCCCGAGACCCGTTTTTTCCTGGGGCCTCGCAGAAATAGGCGAGTCCCCCGGTTGTTCTAACATTTTCTTTGAACCCCGATGTACTCATATCATTCAATATGTCGCTCCTCGGGCTCCTTACTATCCGTATTATCCTCTTCTGCGCATGTTAGCGCAACGGGTGCTGATGCAACCTCACATAAATGCCCCTGGCAGGTTTGTGATTGGTTGCTCCTTGCTAAGGCTGTTGCTTCATAAGTTTTTTGAGACTTAGATGTCTTGCCTGGCCTCCTTGCTCTGCCCTCAGGTGGGCACACAAGTTATGCCAGGGCTTGCCTTAGTTACAGTGCCCCTTTCTGTATACAAAAGCATCTCGCATACCCACCGCCTTTTGCCGGTGCCAGTCTATGCATAAGTAGTGGCTCTACAGGTAAGACGAGTTCGTAGACCCCTACCACACTTCTGTGGAGGGGATTCTAGATGCTGTGTGGTGCAGTCTAAGGCAATTTCCGGCCACTTTCCTCAGACTTTTTTAGCGAAAGTTTTTGAAAGATTTTAATCAGACTTCCATTTATTTTGCTCATAATTACTAAACAGAACTTAAAATAAAAGATTATAAATAAAGTTGAGTACCACTACGTACTCCTATAATTCCTAATTTTTCCAAACTTCTATTTTTCAGTTATTGATCTGGGTGGTTTAAGAAAACATGCAAGTTGGGGGTTTCAAAGATATTAAAGGAGTAGTATCATACTCTGGTAGGGAAAACCAAAACAGAAATGTTCATAGATTTACCTATTACTTACAGGGTATAAAGATGGTGTTGGTAGATACCATCACAATTGTTCTGCCTGAAATGGTGTACTTTATCAAGAAATTAGTAAAACAACGACAGAAACATTTTTGATCTTAAAATGATCCTGTGAGGTCGCAGATTTGAAATTAGAAATATGCCTTTGGTGAAGCAAAAAATGTAAACCTCAAAATGAGAAACATATTTTGAATGAAGAAAATGCAAATGTTTTGCTTCAGCTGAAAACTGAAGAAGACACTGTATTTTATGGGCCTAGGTAGACTTCTATACTGTATTCTATTGTACTCAAATTACGTAATTCCACAGAAAAATCATGAGAACTTTACATTCATTACAAACGTAAAGACAGATGACAAATAATAACTAGAGATCTATGTCTGTCTGCAACAGAACATAGGGCTTTTCCGCTACATATTTGTTTTTTTAATAAAATTTTGTTTCTGCAACATTTAATCTAAATATGTATGTTTCACAAAGAAAGACCATCTTTAATATGGAAAAATGACAAAGGAATCATGATCTTGGCTCATACCACTTTTAAATGAGGAGCAACTTCCTGTTTGACCGGAAGTACAGGGAGGTCACAGGGGTCAACCAATGTGTCACAAGGAAATTTAGACCTTCCCTAACATTGATATTTGGTGAAAGAATCATGATCCTAGCTCTTACCACTTTTAAATGAGGAGCCACTTCCTGTTTGACCGGAAGTAGAGGTCACAGAGGTCAAGCAATGTGTCACAAAGAAAGACCTTCCCTAACATTGATATTTGGTGAAAGAATCATGATCTTAGCTCTTACCACTTTTAAATAAGGAGCTACTTCCTGTTTGAACCGGAAGTAGAGGTCACAGACGTCAATCAATGTGTCACAAAGAAAGACCTAGCCTAACATTGATATTTGGTGAAAGAATCAACTTAGTATCTGAAACGGTTGATTTTTAAAGATTTTGATGATTAAATTCAAATTGCTTGTCACATGACACCTGATGATGTCATCATGATGTAGTTCACCCGGACACATCTATGCTATATGTACTATGCCTATGCAAACTTTGAACTATGTGCAACAAAGTTTAATGGCAAAAGTGGCCCGTAGAACAAAACGTGCAAAGTGCAAAGTCTATGGGCCTTGGGAAAAAAAAGAAGAAAAGGGAAAAAAAAAAATCTGAACAAACAGTATATCTTTTCCGCAACTATGCGGAAAAGCAAAATACAAATGTACCTTAACATTTCCAAATATGGCACCTTGTGTTTTTTTATGGATGTACGAGAATTCTTCAGAAATATAGTTTGAATAAAGCAACCTCATTCGAAACGCAGTGTCATGTGAAGAATAAGTGAAGAAGTTTCGCGAAACTCCAACGACGAACGGGATTAAATCCGTCATGAGTCAGTGCAAAATCGTTGGACTTGAGCACTGTGCTCAATGGAAAAAAAAAAACGGTTTTAACCAGTTCACGTTGGATGATGTGATATCTCGCAAAACAAAAAGATATGTTCACATCCGGAGGACGTGATAAAGCGCCATAGGGTTTTTTGGAAAACAAGCAGAAATTTGCCGGATGACGTGAGAAGGCGCCGCACTTCATGATGCCAGTGGCGGATGATGACTCGGTCGGAGCTTTCTCAGTTGCGGATGATGTGAGAAAGCACGATAATTTCCCCTTGTGATCACCGGATGATGGTATGGTAACGCTGCTTTTGACATTTTGGGTAGCGGGTGACGTTTAGACTCGCCGTGTCTGGCTGTACCCTTTACGGGGATTTTTCAAGCTTGGATACGGCTAGTTGTGTAGGCCGTGTTCGCTGTGGATAACATCGCCGGACTCCCGTGTCCCACGGGCTATTATCTATTGTCTCTGCTCGCTCAACCATGGAGCATTGGGTCAATGGGAATCCTTCTTTTTTCCTTTATTTTCGTGTTGGACTGTCAAACAATCCAAGGATATTTCATACTACTGGATCTTGTCTATAATTGTCAGCATTATTTTTGGCTTTTTCGCGGAAGCGAAAAGCCTTTCTTTTTGTTCTGTTTTTATTTATTTTTTCTTCCTTCCTCTTCCTCTTCTCGTCATTTGAGTTACCATAGACTTTTTGTAGATGGCACCTTGGCTACTTTTAAACTGCCGATTTTAACCAAACTTAGTCTGGAGGAAGTCCATATAGAGTAGTTGTGTACTGAAACTTTTCTCTATCGTGACGTCATCAGGTGTCATGTGACAATCGATTTGAATTTAATAATCAAAATCTTTAAAAATCTACAAAAAATAAACGGTTTGAGATATTAAGTTCATTCTTTCACCAAAAGTGAATGTTAGGCAAGGTCTTTCTGTGTGACACATTGGTTGACCCCTGTGACCTCTACTTCCAGTCAAACAGGAAGTAGCTCATTTAAAAGTTGTAAGAGCTATGATCATAATTCTTGCACCAAAAGTGAATGTTACGCAAGGTCTTTCTGTGTGACACATTGGTTGACCCCTGTGACCTCTACTTCCGGTCAAACAGGAAGTAGCTCCTCATTTAAAAGTGGTAAGAGCTATGACTATGATTCTTTCACCAATAGACAATGTTAGACAATGCTTTTCATTTGTGACACATTGCTTGACCTCTGTGACCTCTACTTCCGGTCAAACAGGAAGTAGCTCCTCATTTAAAAGTGGTAAGAGCTATGATCATAATTGTTTCGCCAAAAGTCAATGTTAGGCAAGGTCTTTCTTTGTGACACATTGACCTCTGTGACCTCTACTTTCGGTCAAACAGGAAGTAGCTACTCATTTAAAAGTGGTAAGAGCTTTGATCATGATTCTTTCACCTATAGACAATATTTTGCGAGGTCTTTCAATTATTGTTATTGACAAGCAACTTATATCATAATTATGCGGAAAAGCCTTATGTGCTGTTTGTAACAGCCATAAACTCTAGTTATTTTATTTTTTCCGTATTCAGTAGCAATTTTCACTTGGCAAAATCTACAAGACTCCTTCGTACCACTTTTCACCATCTTTACACCCGAACAATGATTATATAACAACCTTTTGTGTTCGGCTTATATTGCTACTTGGTGCACCATTGTTCACATTTTATGCTTGCCGACCACCTATAGAATTCGGCCGGTAAGCTGGTGCGTGCCTTTGTTCCCTTTCTCTTGTTCGCTATGGAACTCACCGGACTCCACAGCCGTTTCCCTCCCGTGTCCACGGCGAGGTCTTTTGTCTCTGCCCACTCAACCACGGAGCGTTGAGTCAACCGCTACTCCCGCACTTCTCCTCTCCTTTCCACCGGGGCTGTCGACACAAATTATGGGGGTGTTATATCCCTTGAAAGCCCCCTTTCTTCCGTAACCGCAAACACAAAGCCTGGCAGAGTTCCTATTATACTCCTAGAGTTTATAATCGGCTTAAAGGATTACTGCACTGGGCTTTTCACCATTACCAGTCACGGCTGATGCCCGTTTTGTAGGAAAAATCGTCATGCGGTTGACGAGATATCACGCATCGGACGAAACCACGAAAATCGTCCGTGACGGCAAAACCCGGAGTAAATAATCAAAATACCGCCACCAATGATCTTTGGAAGAGTCCACTAAATGGTCCTGGGGGGAAAAAGTGTAAAATTCTGAGAAAAAAATTTCCCCTTAAAGGTAGTATCATACTTTGGTAAGAGACCAAAACAGAAATGTTCACAGATTTACGTGTAACTTTCAGAGTATGAAGATGGTGCTGGCAGAAATCTACCGTTAAAATGTTTCCGCCTGAAATGATGTATTTATCCAAAATTTAGTAAAATAACAACCAAAAATCTTTTTGATCTTTTAAAAGATAAAAAATATAAAAGAAAAGACTTAAGAAATACTGTGGCTGTTTTTCACGATTTTCTCAAAAAGTGGGCACCGTATGTGACTGAAATTTTCACAGATGACTGTGACTGTATCTTCCTTGAAATTGTTGCCCATGAATCTGTATTTCTTTGACAAAAACCAAAGTATGATACTACCTGATACTACCTGATACTACGGTGAAAATAGTACCGCGGGTGGGCTCGTTTTTTAAATTTTTTAATACCGTTGTGAAGTGGTTAAATGGATCGAGTCGAACGGGACACGCGTAACCAGATTTGTATACACAAAAATGTATATGTATGCAGACTGTATGCGGTTAAAGTCGCTTGCAGTGCAGTAAACGTTAAGTGTATGCATGCATGCCGGCCATGCAGGGGCATCTCAACTGCACGTCGTCGATTTGAGTCGCATCATGGCAAACATGACAGTTCACAAAATTCGCCCATGGGAATGAGCAAGCGGTCAGTGCGCAGTCGACAAAAAAAGTTGCTCAGGGTAAAGGGTTAAAACATGGAGGGGACAATCAACATTATGTCCCCCCCGTTTCCCAAACCCCCCCCCCCTTCTTTAGCACAGCATTTCATTCATTTGTTTTTTATTTAGGACAATTATAATTTTTGGGGGCATTTCATTGAATCGGGGACATTTTTGGGGACAATTTTTCATCGGGGACGGCACTGTCAAATCGGGGACTGTCCCCGGAAATCGGGGACGTCTGGTCACCTTAACATAGGTGGCAAGTGTGAATAGGCACTCGCCTCTCACCAATGTGGCCCAAGTGGCATTTGGTGTCATGTCCGTTACAGTCACAAGAAGTGCATTTTCTCTACAACTGTTCAATGAAATTACATAAAATTTACTATATGTCACTGATAGTTAAATGTGTCTGATAAGCCGAATTAAAATTGTTGGCAAACTGCCAATCCTACTTTGTGATCCTCTGAATAAGGCAAAAACTGCTACATTTCAATGTGAAATTTTTTTTTATACGCCTACAGTTGCCAAAAAAATATGGAGGAACTTGAAAGTAAATTTTGTGAAAAATCATGCATATCTCACCCCACGAAATGGAAAAGCTCCCCCACAAATCCTACACGGACCTATATACGCCATGCATGTATACCTATGTCTTGTGAACAAAGTTTCAAATTTTCCAAATTCTTTTGCTCTCCCACTTGAGTTTGAATTTCTCCCACTCAAGAGTGTTGGATAAAAAAAAAATAATGAAGTAATAATATTCGGATAAATGAATCAATTTGTTGGAACAAATGCTCCCAAAATAAGGCTCAGATTGCACCAGAGAATATCTAGAACCCCGGCCGCAAGGACTTCACGCTCATTTCCCATATTTTGCAAATTATCAGTTTTCAAAAAAAATCTCTTGGGTGCCCCCTCACAAAATTCCAAGGCTCCCCCAGTGCTCCTAAATCCTAGCTACGCCGCTGGTCATAATGTTCTGGGTATAGGTGCTGTCCGGATGTACAAAATAAGAAACAAATGGATAATGAATATTGAATAATGAGTAGATCCTCGATCGCTAACATGTTGGCCCCCCTATTGAAAAATCCTGGCTACGTCACTGGACCAGACCATACGTCCGGTGCGGTGTCACAACCAAATTGCAGAATACATGTATAATAGGAAACAAATATCCACTTACCTATACACCCCCCCCCCCTTGCCATTTCTCCTTTTTGAAGGCTATAGCCGCTATTGCCTTCAATGTGATCTTCATGACCGCCGTGGAGACTGGAACGGGGAGCGGTGGTGGGGCCGGGAAGGCCCAACATTACTCGCTGTCTCGGCAGTTGCACGGGGAGCTGCTGACATGAGCGGGGTGCAGCCAGGCGCGGTTCTAGAGTCAAAATTTTGGGGGGGCTAGAAGAGCCATTATTTTTTTGGGGGGCTAGAAGACCCAATATTTTGGGTTCTTCTAACACTCGCTTCTGCTATGTCTTATTAGGGGTCGAAAAACATGCACATTATAGCCCACACAACGCGATTTTTATGTAATTGGCGCTTAATAACTGAAGAAATCCAGTATTTTCAAGAATTTTTTTTTTTCACTTGCATTTTTTTTGGGGGGGCTAGACAAAATTTGGGGGGGGGCTACAGCCCCCCCTAGCCCCCCCCGTACAACCGCGCCTGGGTGCAGCATTCGCTGGGGCTTGAACTTGATAAGGCTGAAATTCGTCTAGTATAGTCTAGAAAATGCATTCCATCCAGCTGCAGCTGTGTGTATGCTGTGAAAAAGCCACAGACAGCAAATGGTTCATCTCTTCTATGAGAGTTGTGGGAGAATGGGCAATGGAGTCATGGCCGCTGCTGCCCCTGGGTGAATCTTTCGTTCTGAAAGCAAAACAAGGTGTCGGTCATTTCTTTGAATGCACCCTGCACATGAACTGCTTTAAACAGGATATTGAATCTGAGGCATTCCAACACAAAAATATGCAACAGATGCATTTTCTTAGGACAATGTGAGGACTGCTTGTTAATTATATGCACAACTGCCATGTTATCACAGTGAAACATGACCCGCTGGTTGGATAGAGACTAATTCCCCCAACATTTAACAGCCACCATGATGGGATAAAATTCCAAGAGTGCAATGGATGGGGATTCCTGAATTAGCTGGGGGAGCCAACCTCCACCCTGAAACCAATTGTCACCAAAACATGCCCCAAAGCCAATGCTAGCTGCTGCATCCGTATGCCAATTCAAAGATACATTAGAACGCCATTCTCTATCCCAAAAGGAGGACACCCCATTAAAGTGGCCCAAAAACTTGAGCCACAAAAATAAAGTATGTGAAGTTTTACTCCTTTAGTAAGCCAAATTTTGTGATGTGGCTGGGATATCCCACGTGTGAGCGCAATAAGTCGGCCCATAAATGCCCGTCCCGGTGCAATTGCTCTACAGAGAAAATTGAGAGACCCAATCAAGGACTGCATCTCAAGCACAGTGATCTTGTGTTTACTTTAAGTTCTATGCAGCTTCTCACCATGGAGGAAGTCCCTCCATGTTCTCACTATTATAAGGGCATGCACTTTGGCAATTGGAACGCAGACCTGTTGCCGTATGGTGTCAATTTCCAAACCCAAATGTTATTCTTTGAAATGGACCTTCTGTCTTCTCCTGTGCAATGGGTACCCCCAGTGCTGCACATACAGACTAAAAGTGCCCAGTCGTGTGGCACAAGAAACTGAGTTATGCCCAAATGCACAAGAAATCATCCAGATAGTGCGTAACCAATGGGCTGTTTGATATAATATTCTAGAAGTGAAATTTCAAAGAGTTTGATATAATATTGCAGAAGTGAAACTCCAACGAGTTTGATATAATATTCCAGAAGTGAAACTCCAAAAATTTTGATATGATATTCCAGCTCCAATGTACGTATGTTGCATCAGTGCAGGCTGAGACAAAAGTGAGCACATAGATTGATCTCCCGCCTTAACTCACTAGGCTGGACATAAATCATTGTTTCCCATTGGTCTAGGCCTAGCTTTAGCCAGCACCATCATACAGCAATGGTCATAGGCTAGACATTCTCACAAACTATTCACCTATTCACCAGTAATCCAGGCATTTTGATTGGCTTCTGAACTATAGCAGTGAATCCTGCTTTTCACACAAAATTGTCTATAGGAAATCATGTACAAAGTTTGTATGAGAAAGTACACACAAATTGTCTTACTATCAGTAATGCTGTATTGAAGTGAACTGCAGTGAGCATATCCCAGTCTTGATTGTCTTATAACAAGGAAAGGGGTAATGATAACATTTGTTATGTTAGATATAACATTCACCTATTGTATAAAGTCTATATCTCGGAAAATGAGCAGGCTTTAGAGTAGCTCTTTAAATACATTGCAAATTAGGAGCAAGATCTGTAGCTGTATTTATGATACTGTATTTATCATTATTTGTATTAATTGTCTTAATGTTATTCAAATTCAGCAAAGCACTGGCAGAAGCACCCCAGACTCCACAAGCTTAAACCCTGAAAATCGTGCATTGATAAGACGTATGCTGATCAAGTGTTCTGATGTATCTAATCCAACAAGACCTCTTGAAACGTGCATGATATGGGCACGTCGCATATCCGAGGAGTACTTTGCACAGGTGAGTGTTTTTATACTCTCAAATAATGTCTTTAAACCACCAATTGAAGTCAACTGCACATGGCTTTATTATGGTTGCTAAGCAACACATTTAACTGACTATTTTTGTTCGAGACAGTGAAGTTGTCAACTATTGTTGGCCTATTTGTAGAGAAGACAATGAATCCCATGCAGTACAGCTGAAAATTGTGGTCCATTGTGCTGGCATACTACAGAAACTAGAAGAAAAACACTTAGTTACAAAATGCACCAATAGCGAGCATTGATGTTGTATACTAATATTCACTATTAAAGCTGAATTAGCTATTGAATCGGTACACCATGCCTATGGCAATGTCAATCACAACTATGCCGTCACCAAACACCCATCCACGTAGATCCACCAACTCCTAGAACTTGCTCTAGAGCACAATTGCTTCCAATTCAGAGGCCATTTCTTCCAATAGAAGATTGGTTGTGGACTGGGATCATGGCTAGTCCGGAAATTTGTGATAATAACATTGCAATCATGATTTTGAAAAACAAATTTTAACACTCACTGACAAAGATACCTTTCTGGGCACATTGTGATACAGATTGTAATATACCCAAATATTTCTCTCATGTACGTTTTAGGCCATTTTTTTAGGTGGAAACTTCATTTAAAAATTTATAGAAAATTAAGATATAAATAGACATTTTGTGTAGTTTATTCGTTTGCTTAGCAACAAACAAATGCAGTATTTTCTTTTACTATATTTTCTTATATTGCTATAAAACATGTCTTTGGGGAGTTTTGGTGCTAGCACACATAGCATCAACCTTTCGGAATGGATTAGACCTACTACTAGAATGGCTTGTTGCTAGGGTCAATACGTTTCTTAGCAATCATTGCTAAGAAATGGACTGTATCCATTGGCTCTACCTTTGAAAATTTTCACTATAGGCTCAATTATAATTGTGCCAAATTTCATGCTTTTATCGTTAACTGAGCAATTCTAGCTGTATATTGCACCAATCTACTAGACTATTTAAACTCCATTTGCTTAAAGAGGATCTTCAACACTCAACAAACCTCGCTTTATTTGTTAGAACTATAATCTTTAACTTACTTTACATGAGAAAAAAAAATTACCTCATACTGAAAATTGAAACTGTCTGAATTTTGTCAATGGGGGCAGCATACAAATCTGTGTGATTTTGTGACGTCACATTACGGAGCCTTTTCATTAAATGAAAAGCTCATTACGTCACATTACGGAGCCTTATCATTAAATGTTTGCTTTGACGAAATTCAGACAGTTTCAATTTTGGGATTTCTTGCGGGTTGAGCATGTTGAGAGAAAAATCATCAAAAAGACACTCTTTCTGTGTTCAGTATGAGATAATATTTTTTTTATCATGTCAAGTAATTTAATGATTATAGTTCTAACAAATAAAGCGAGGTTTGTTGAGTGTTGATGATCCTCTTTAATAGCCTTTAAGTCTTGTGATTAATTGTTAGTAATGTAGTGGTGCCACTACGGTGCTGCGGTCTCGCAGGGAAACAATGGAGCAAGATGCCAACATTAATTGGGATACGTGTGTCCAAGCAACTTGTTGTAATGAACCACAGGATGACCAGTTCTTGTTGAATCACAAAAAAAAAACACTTGATGTGGAATTCATTTCAATCAATTGAAGAATCAAGTTGATTAATAACAAGTTAATCAAATAAACAATCAATGAATCACAACCAGTTGAATTAATGGAGACGGAATCCAGTTAATTTGTAGGGAGCAATTCACTCATTAGCCCAATGTAGATAATCCCAATGACTTTATGGATAATCCGGTGATGAATGATGAGTTATTCCATTGTAGATAATCACAATGTTAAATGTGAGTAGCACAAGATGATCACATGGTAATTAAATCAGAAAGATCCCATGAAAGATCCCAGGCCAGGAAAGATCTCATGAAAGATCCAAGGTCAGGAAAGATCCCATGAAAGATTCTGTGAAAGATCCAAGGTCAGGAAAGATCCCATGAAAGATCCAAGGTCAGGAAAGATCCCATGAAAGATCCCATGAAAGATCCAAGGTCAGGAAAGATCCCATGAAAGATCCCAGGCCAGGAAAGATCCCATGAAAGATCCAAGGTCAGGAAAGATCCCATTAAAGATCCCAGGCCAGGAAAGATCCTATGAAAGATCCCAGGCCAGGCAAGATCCCATTAAAGATCCCAGGCCAGGAAAGATCCCATGAAAGATCCCAGGCCAGGAAAGATCCCA
Source organism: Astropecten irregularis (assembly GCA_963971285.1). NCBI lineage: Eukaryota > Metazoa > Echinodermata > Asteroidea > Paxillosida > Astropectinidae > Astropecten > Astropecten irregularis. Next base: position 9,471,827 of record OZ020257.1, read on the forward strand.
TGAAAGATCCAAGGTCAGGAAAGATTCCGTGAAAGATCCCAGGCCAGGAAAAGATTCCATGAAAGATCCAAGGTCAGGAAAGATCCCGTGAAAGATCCAAGGTCAGGAAAGATCCCATGAAAGATCCCAGGCCAGGAAAGATCCCATGAAAGATCCCAGGCCAGGAAAGATCCCATGAAAGATTCTGTGAAAGATCCAAGGTCAGGAAAGATCCCATGCAAGATCCAAGGTCAGGAAAGATCCCATGAAAGATTCTGTAAAAGATCCCAGGCCAGGAAAGATCCCATGAAAGATCCAAGGTCAGGAAAGATCCCATGAATGATCCAAGGTCAGGCAAGATCCCATGAAAGATCCCAGGCCAGGAAAGATCCCATGAAAGATCCAAGGTCAGGAAAGATCCCATGAAAGATCCAAGGTCAGGAAAGATCCCATGAATGATCCAAGGTCAGGAAAGATCCCATGAAAGATCCCAGGCCAGGAAAGATCCCATGAAAGATCCAAGGTCAGGAAAGATCCCATTAAAGATCCCAGGCCAGGAAAGATCCTATGAAAGATCCCAGGCCAGGAAAGATCCCATGAAATATCCCAGGCCAGGAAAGATCCCATGAAAGATCCAAGGTCAGGAAAGATCCCATGAAAGATCCAAGGTCAGGAAAGATCCCATGAAAGATCCCAGGCCAGGAAAGATCCCATGAAAGATCCCAGGCCAGGAAAGATCCCATGAAAGATCCAAGGTCAGGAAAGATTCCGTGAAAGATCCCAGGCCAGGAAAAGATTCCATGAAAGATCCAAGGTCAGGAAAGATTCCGTGAAAGATCCAAGGCCAGGAAAGATTCCGTGAAAGATCCCAGGCCAGGAAAAGATTCCATGGGCTTTTAATTCACCTATGAGTGTGTCAACTGCCTGATCTTTCGGTGGGGCTGCTGAGCAAGCAGCTAATGAAGGTGGTTGTTCAACTTCTCCAATTTTGTCAGCGATCAGAGCTAGCTGTTCTACACCAACCGAATCGCTTGAGGAGGCAAGGATTAATTGTACATTCTGGGGTAAACGCTGTAAAAACAGTTGTCTCAAAATACTAGTTTCAAGCTGGTTTTCACCAAGCAGCTGTTTCATCCTGCGAAGAAGTTGGGAGGGTTTTTCTGTCACCCAATTCTTCGGATATTAGGAGTTGGTGGAGACGTTTTTGCTCCGATAGTGATGTACGCTTGATCAGTTCGGATTTTATAACATCGTATTAAGGTTCTACAGCAGGCGGAGAAATTAGTAGACCTGTCTCTGACCTCTTGGTCTATCTCAGGTTGCAGTGATGAAACAACATAAGAATATTGTGGCGGTCGCGGCGGGGGCAGAACATCTACCAGCGCCTCTTATCCCTCACAAATATATTTATTAGCCTTGCGAAAGGGTGAGCGGCTACCCAGAACACAAGAGGGGATATAACGAACGGTGGAAAAAGCCTATAGGGGCTGTTCGTTGGGTGGAAGTTTACCACCACTTGGATTATAATTGATAACAGCTTGAATCAGAGCAATTACAAAGTGTGACATAAATAAACCTCATTATATAACACCTTAGTAGATCCTTGTCATTTGATTGGAGGATTGTATGTCACGTGATATTTGATAAATAGACCAATTCATGGCTTACGTCACAACCGTTGAAATTTGTTCCATCCACCGTGCATTTTTGGTGCCATCCGATTTGTACCATTGCACGCCAGGAACTCTTATACGTGATTGGTCAAGCGGCGTTCCATTTATTTGTCACTGCGTGCGCGTGTACGCGTTGGTGTGCAACGCGCGTTACTGTAATAAGAGCATAAATTTTGCCAAGATTTTAAGCTTTTTTTGTCTCGCTAACTCTTAAAAATAATGTTATCCTCCAATCAAAATCAAATGACAAAGATCTACTTAGATGTTATATAAAACAAATAATGAATGTTTCACATTCGTAGAATGGTAAAAATAATTTCATTCGGTGACAGATGGACTGTTCCATTCCACTCGGCTTCGCCTCGTGAAACGGAACAGTCCATCTGTCACCTCATGAAATTATTTTTACCATTCCACTCATAAACATTCATTATTTGTATACTAACACACAGTGTTTCCAATTACTGAACTTGGACTTGATTGGTTTATTCACAGTTAAACAAGGATCAAACAATGAGGATTATGAGAAATCAACAATGAGGATTATGAGAAATCAATATGAGGATTACCAGAAACTACTCTATGTGTAAATAATAACAGCACTGTTTGCATGTACCCGGTTATACCTCACGGGGTAACCCTCACCACTCAAAGAGTCTCCTAGTCTCCCAGAGACTAACTCTTGTGGCTAAACGATCACTCAGGTAAACCTCGCTACCAACTATGTAGGATTCAATGCAATTAATAACCCTCCCACAGTCTACGTGGAAAGTCCCCTTCGGACAGGTAGTCCAGGGGCCGATTTCACTAACGCTTTGCGATCATCGTAAAGCCCAAATCCATCGCTAAACGGAAAATCGATCGCTACTTTGCGTAGCAATTTTCCATTTAGCGATGGATTTGGGCTTTACGATGATCGCAAAACGTTAGTGAAATCGGCCCCTGGTGCAATGAGCCCGAGAATTATGAAAACCCTCACGGGATCCTCATACAATGAACCTCACACACGGCCAAACCAGTACATCGATCACGGGATCACAATTCAGCCGTCACCGCACCAGAACGGTGTCTACAGACGACATGCAACCCGCTATAACCAACCGACGTCCCACTAGCTATCCAGCCCAAGGTTCACACTTACGCTCAAACCCGGTTACACTAACCCTGCCTACTTGACAACTCCACTTACCGATAGCACTCCGAGCAACCTCACACGCGTTGAGACCAGATTGTTCTCGAACACTCGCTCAGCAGCCATGCACGGTCTACACAGTACACATGCACGGACCAGTCTGCTTATCACAGAACCCAAGTGCGGTCTCTCATTTGACCACTCACACGCACGCACTCAACACATGCGCTCTATACTACACTACTCTTTTATGTAAAGTACACAAGTCTACGGCTGTTTCGTTACACAGGCCTCAACAAAGCTTGGACCGTCCCGGTCCAAATAGCTTAACTAATTATCAAAAACGAAACAGTGTCATCTATCCCAGATTTAATACAATAACAAAGCACGAAAACAAAAATGTCTGAGGTTTACCAATCCTCACTTTATGAAACCCTCCCACGAGGTTCACTCAACCTCACAGCTTACTAATCCATGTTCCTCAATCATCCTACTCAACCTTACACGTGAGGTTTATTTCAATCTCACGCCAACTCCCTGATTCACTATAATTAAAGCTTACAAATAATACACAAGATGAGGTTTATTATACAGCACAAATCCCCGAGGTTTACCTAACCTCGCAACACACCTCAATCTCCATATAACTGACCAACCCGGTCAGAAGCACTGTCTGAAAGCTTAAGAGGTAGATTAGCATAATTATAAAGTCCTGGTCTGATTAAGTTTTGAAAAATACAAACAACAACAAGTTTCCAAACTGTCAAAATAACTTAACTCTTTAAATACAAAGGCAAGGTCTCCAAAACACTGTAATCAACTTTTATAAAATCACTTATAATTACACACATCATTTGAAAACATGATTAATGGCAATATTGGTCTCACAGGTGGCATAAAGCTTAACTTAAGGCTTCATGGGCAAGTACTTATTTACATCTATGCGCTTCCGGAAAGTGCGTCGAGTCTTCTCTTCATAGAGTAGCTGTCCATTGTAGCATGTCTTCCGGATGACGATTTCCTCCACGGTTGCCATCTTCATCAGCTTGGGCAGCTTCTCATCTTCACCATCGGTGTCTTCCGAGCTTGTTCCCGTTATCGGGCTGAGTGAAGGCATCGACTCCGGCGAGTCTCCATGACGTGGCGGGCTTCCGGGCGGTGTCTTCTGGAGGAGCTCCATCATCGCCCTGGGCTTCCCAGACAGCCTGATGGGAGGGGATGATGCTCTGGCTACGAGTGGGGAGATGGGTGTAGGAGAGAGATTCAGCACTGCAGGGCTCGACATACCCGGGACCTGGCTCTCTGTCGCTGGGGCATCTGATGTCGAGAGACCACCACCCTCATTCCCTGGCACAGCACTCTCCGACGACTCCCCGTCCGGCATCTCCACCGCTGCAGCAGGATGATCGGGTCGAGGCATCAAGATCCCCCCTCTCTGGTTGTCTTCCACCTTGATGCCACGGTACTCTGACAAATGCTCTGGATGGCACTTGCGATAGTGGCGCTTCAGGTTGTCTCGTCTCTTGTCTCGAAAACCACATCGACCACAACGGAGGTACGCCACTGGTCTTTGTAGCAACCTGAGGTGTCGCCAAAGACCCTGCTTGGCCGTGAAGGTTGTCCCACACCGGTAACATTCAATTACCATATTGGACACACACCTCGATATCTGCAAAGGAAAGAAAAACAAACCAACTTTCAGTTTATATAGTAACCTGTCCAACTGGACTATCTGTACCGCACAGGGAGCCTTCGTTCCCTTTGTGGATACCTTTCAGGAGACCTTTCCGAACTAAGGATCTCCCCCTCATTTCCATTGCTCTCAGAACCTATCGCGGGAACCTCTGGTGGTTCCTCCCCTACACTTGGTTCTTTACTAACTTCATCTTGTACATCATGCACAGATTCAGGAACCTCAACTAGTTCCTCTGTCAGAGGTATTTCCACTATCTCAGGTTGATATTCCCACGGCGTCAATGTCTCGCCAGTGTACGGCTTGAGCCTGTCCCCATGGACAACAAAAGCCTTACTCCCAGGCTTTAGCTGTATTCTGTAAGTCACATCGGAGAGCCTCTTAACTATCAAGAACGGTCCATCCCAACGAAGCTGCAGCTTTGGGGACTTCCCCTTCTTTCTCGTCTTATTAAACAGCCAGACGAATTGGCCCTCTTTTAGCCCTCCACCATGTACCTTTCGATCATAATTTCGCTTTTGTCTTCTGGCAATTTCGCCTGAGGCATTCCCTGGCTCTGCCATGGGCATCCTGAAAGTTGTGCCTTAACTTCTGTGCGAAATCAGTTGCCTCACTGTCCTCTACTGCAGGACATTCTACTTCCAAGTCAACTGGCAACCTCAACTCTCTCCCCAACATCATCATCGCTGGAGATTCACCAGTCGACTCTTGGGGTGTGCACCTGTATGCAAAACATGCATATGGCAAACACTCGTCCCAGTCTCGTTGGTTTCTCTTCAGCTCGATCATTACAGCCACCATGTTGATCAACGTTTTGTTAAAACGCTCGACCATACCGTCGGACTTAGGGTTTTGAGTCGTAGTCCGACTCTTGGAGACACCCAGAACTCGACACATCTCCGCAAACACTGCAGACTCAAAGTTTGTCCCTTGGTCGGAATGCAACTCAAGAGGGATTCCAAACCTGCAGACAAACTCTGTGACAAACTTATTCGCCACCGTCTCAGCCCTGGCATCTGGGAGTGCATACGCCTCCATCCATTTGGAGCAGTAGTCCCCGACTACCATAATCCACAGGTTGCCACTGTCACTCCGGGGCAGTGGCCCCAACAAGTCTATGGCTACCCTCTCCATTGGCTCGCCCACTCTGTATTGCTGCAGAGGAGAGACTCTCCTTTTAGCAGGAGACTTCCTTCGTCCACACAACTCACAGCGTCTGAGATGGGACCTTACGTCGGCGGTCATACCTGGCCAGTAATAATGCAGTTTTACTTTGGCCAGTGTCTTGGTAACGCCTAAATGACCACTCGCCCGACCACCATGCAGCTCCTGGAGAATCTCCTCGCGGAGCTTCTCCGGAGGCACCAGGCGCCATCTGACCGACTTCCCGTCGTCAGACTCCCAACTTCTACACAAAACACCGTCGCACACTTGCAACTGGTCCCACAGGGACCACAGTGTCTTGCCCGCTGCTGAGGTGTCTGATACAGTTTCCCAACTGGGCTGACTGCTCGACTCCTCTTTCGCTCTAATGAGCCAACCCATGCTCGGAGTAACGCAGTAGTTCCTCTCTGCCTTGGTGAGTTTACGACTCGCAAAGGCGAGGACCTTTTCCTGCCCGTCATGGATCTGAGACAAAACTGCCCCTATTCCATCTCCACTAGCATCTGTATCCAAGATGTAGTCACTGTCGGGAATGGGATATGCCAAAATAGGTGCAGACTGCAGCCTGAGTTTCAACTCTTCAAATGCCTGCTGGCAGGCATCCAACCAGATAAACTCTCTCGACTTTTCAGTCAACGCATGCAGAGGAGACGCTACCTCGGCAAACCCCTTAACAAACCTTCGATAATACGAAGCGAGGCCTAAGAAGCTTCGAACTTCCTTGAGGCACTTAGGTGTAGGCCACTCGGCCACAGCTCGAACCTTTTCTGGATCGGTAGCCACACCATCGGATTACACAATGTGTCCCAAATAATTTACCGACCTCTGAAACAAGAAGCACTTACTAGGCTTCAATTTCAGGCCAACTTGCCTCAACCTGGAGAGAACGACTCGCAGGCGCTCAATCTCCTGTCTCACTGTCTTGCCAAACACAATGACATCATCCGGGTAAATGAGCAGGATCTCCCACTGGAGACCTGCCATTGATTACCTTGTCCATCAGCCTCTCAAACGTTGCAGGGGTGTTGCAGAGGCCAAAAGGCATACAGCGCCACCTATACAACCCGTTACGTACCACAAAAGTGGATTTCTGGCTCGCATCCTCATCCAAGGCAACTTGCCAATATCCGGATGCTAGGTCAAGAGTGGAAAACCACTCGGCTCCCGTCAACGCATCTAACGTCTCGTCGATACGAGGGACAGGGTACTCATCTTTGATCGTCACCTTATTCAAACCTCTATAGTCGACACAGAACCGTTTGGTTCCGTCCTTCTTCCGGACTAACACTACATTTGAAGGCCAGGGACTATCGGATGGCTCGATAACCCCTCGCTTCTGCAAATTCTCGACTTGCCTCATGATCTCCTCCTGATTACACAGAGGATGACGCCGGGGCCTCTCCTTAATAGGCCTAGCATCACCTGTACTAATGTGGTGCTTTACAACATCAGTACTCCCTATGTCATCCTCACCAGAGGAAAACACATCCTTAAACTCCATTAAGCAAGCCTTCACCTCTGCATGATAACCCTCAGTGAGGTTGATTGTACTCCGGTCATACAGATCATGCAAGTAGATCATGCAAACTAACTAGTTTGTCAGTCGACCCTGAATCAACCAGGAACCTGCACTTCTCACCTCTAACAACACCATTAACAAACAGCCCATACCTCGGCCGGACACCACTTATCGACCAAGAACTTACTGGCTCTCGGACCTCGGGTTTTCTCTTGGACCCTTGGGAACCTCCAGCCTGCCCGCGGGCCCTCCGGTCGGTTGGCTGTCGTTTCCCTGAGCCCTTTTACCCTTACGAGGTTTGGTACATTCTCGTGCGAGATGTCCTACCTCCTCACACCTAAAACACCTCAACTCACCACGGGCTTTCCTCACAGGCCTCGGTGACTGCCCCTGCGGAGAATTCACCTTCTCCTCTGAGTACACACCTTGTTTGGAAAGCTTCGTCAGCAAGTCAACCATCTGGTCTATTTTCTTCAGCTGAGAACCAGAGCTTTCTTCCAACTTAAGCAGACGCCTCTCCGTGTCAGAGTCGGCTGCTCTAGTAAACCTCACAGGCTTACCCTCAGCTCTTTGCACACTCTCAACCTTTTCAAAATTCTCAGTTTCAAGGGCTGCACGTATCGCTTCGTCCAATGTCTTTGGGCGATCGCGATATATGCCTTCCCTCACAACTTGACTCGTCACCGCGTCAACAAAATGGTTCTTCCCAAGGCGCTCTCATGCCTCTTCGGGAATTTCAGGGTAGGCCTTCAACGTGAGATCACGGATTGCCTGCCCCAATTCCTGTAGAGTTTCCTTAGGCCCTTGACGCCTATGTCTCAACTCTACAAAATAATTTTCGGCCTGTCGACCAGGACCGAATCTCTTCGACAACACTGTCACCAGTTCACCATAACTGAACTTCTTCGATCCATCACCAAGGATCCGGAGTGCCTCACCCTGGAGATTAGCAGCCAAAAAATTTGTGGCCTGCTCCTCACTCCATTGATTCACCTGCTTACACGCCTCGAAGTGGCGGTAATAATCGTTCCAAAGAACCTTCCCACTGTACCGGTCGGGGGTAATCGTAGGCCTGCGAGGCATACAACCCTGAGGTCTACTTCACTCGTCTTACCTGTAGAGCCACTACTTATGCATATTTCCCTAGACCGTCAGGTATTCACGCTAAGAATAGATACAACAGCGCCCCCTATTGGCCTACCCACAGTGCCCCGCGGCATGAGTGCCACGTAAGCGTCCTCTTTTCTCTTAGCGTCAGGAACGGAAGGACGTGTTTTCGATCTCTCCGTATTTTTACGCAAGCGAAGTTCCTTACTTAATAAAGGTATTTGTTGATTAAGTGTGTAGAGTTTGTAGTTTCTTCTGTGTATTATTGTTGTGTTGTGCGGTATGAAGCGATCCAATAAAGCCGGTCCCGCAAATACTGGGGTGCACAGCCACTCCCCAGTGCGGTCCGTGCTTTCGTGTACGGACTCCGCCGGGTACGCTCAGTTACCCGCGCGGCAGTCCCCTGCCCGTCAGCCTCAGTCGATCGGAGGCGCAGGCAGTTCCGTCGGCCCGGTCGGGGACCTCGCACGGTCCCCGTCCGTGGTCAGTTCTGACGGAACGAAGAAAGTACACGGTAGGTGCGGCTCTGGAGAGGTTACCATAAAACAGCCATCCTCTACCAGAGCCAAACCGAAGAAGGGCGGTCGTCAGGGCAAACGCGGTTCGGCCGTGTGCCCTGCACCCCCTGCACCCATGGACCCGGGGCAGTCTAAGCCGACTGATCCCCGCGGCTCCAGTGACACGTTGCACCCTCCCGGCACGGTGGCGGACGCCACGCGCTGTCGGGATGGGCTTTTGTCCGGTCTACCCGACCGTGCCACGCACGCTCAGCCCGTGGGGCTCGGAGCGTCGCTGGCCGGGCGGGCTGTGACCGGTACGGGTGACCCATCCTGGGCCTACCCTGGCCTTTCGGCCTCGGCCGTATCGGGCTCCTCGGACTTCATCCGTTGCTCCGGGGTCCCGTTGGCCCAGTCCCTTGTGGACTCTTCCTCGGACACCCCGCGGGGTGGTCCGTTGAAGACCAAGGGAAAGAAGAAGAAAAAATCGAACCGCCGATCTCGTGATTCGTCACCGAGTTCCGGCGACTCTTCTTCCCGTTCCCGCCGCGGCAAACGCTGCAAGGGCGAGGACGTGGTCTCACGGGGTGAATTTCTACAGGCCTTTCAGACGATCTCGGCCTCGATTTCGGCCCTTGCTGCCTCCCGCCAGACGGGCCCCGTCACCCAGCAACCCGAGCCTGTGCCCCCCGCCCAAACCCCGATGATCATCGGTCACGGTTGGGTGGCGCAAGCACAAAGGGACGTGCCGCACACTGTCAGCCGTGCGCCCGCGTCCCCTCCGGCTCTGAGCCTTCATCCCTCGATGTCTCTGGTGTCTGAGGAGGTCATTCAACCGCAGGCTCACGCTTCTGGCCAGCCTACCCCTGCTGGCGCTCAGGATTATCCTGGCTCTCCACAGTCTACCCGTTCTTCGGACGGCTCTGCTGACGACGAGGGCGTGGCCCAGCTGCAACGGCTCTCTATTGCCGAGACGGAGCTGCGCCTTGTACAGCGGGACATGATCCGTGTGCTTCAGTTACCGCCGGAGGAGGAGTCCCCTCAGTCGGATCATAAATCTTTTAAGCGAAAGACGGGTGTTGCTGTTGCTGGTGACAAGGTCTTCCCACTTATCCCCTTGGATCAGGTGTGTGCTGAGAAGATCTCTGGGATTATGTCCCCCACTGACAAGTGGGTGCCTTTTCCGAGACGGTCACGGGGCTATTATCGCTTTCCCGAACCGGACTTGGATAAGTTCTTCGCCTCTCCGTCTCTCTCCGATGCGACGAAAGACAAGTTGACAGCGGATGGGGGGCATCCCTCGGCGAAGCGGCCCTTTGCGGACAAGTCCCGCAATACACTGGAGGATACCCTGAAGAAGTTGGACTCCGCCTCCCGTCATGGCATGGCCGCAGCCTCCTTTCTACTTCTCCTCACGGAGTACTTAGTCTCCGGTTGTGAAGAAGAGTCGCCAGTTCCTCCGGACATGCTGAGGGCCGCTTTCCATTGCCTTGATAATGGCCTCCACTCGGTGCTTGGCCAATTCGCCCGGGTGTCCGCCCTTGCAACCTCGGCTCGCCGGGGCAACGTGCTGGATGCTCTTTTTCTCCCGTCCCAAGGCGCTCGTAAGAGGCTCGAAGCCCTTCCCCTACTGGGGAATGACCTCTTTGCTGGGAAGTTTGAAGAGCTCATGCAGGCCGAAGCTAAGAGACTGAAGGCCACCGAGAAAATTAATCTCAAGCGGCCCCAGCCCCCCGCGCCCAAGGCGTCTCGAGGCAGGGGCAAGCCGTCGTTTGTAATCCCCCGACGTAGTCCCCTCGGGGCCTCTTCTCGTGGAAGTTTTCGTGGCCGTACGACCGCCTCGCCTTCGGCCCGCCCCACGCAGCTCCAGTCTGCCACCGCATGGCGCCAGCAACCGAAGTCAGGACGTGGTTATCTCACGCCCGGCCCCCGGTCCACCGGGGCCAGGCGTAAGTGACTCGCTCGGCTCCTGCAGGCCTCCCACCATGGGACCCGTGGGAGGCCGTCTCCAGGTGTTCGCAGGGTCCTGGGTTCAGGTTACGTCCGACAGGTGGGTGCTCGACACAATCTCCCGCGGTTATGCGCTTGAGTTCACGAACACCCCCCCGTCGGTCATGCTCGTTCGGCCCACGCCAGTGCCGCACGATGTTTCCAAGCGCCGCTCTCTCGAGTCGGAAATAACATCCCTCCTCGAGAAGCGGGCGATCCGCATGCTTCCCCAGGGGGAACCGCATTCGGGGTTCATGTCAACCTTCTTCCTGGTTCCCAAGAAGGAGGTCGGGGTATGGCGTCCGATTCTAAACCTGAAACCCCTCAACAGGTTCATTCGACCTCGTCGCTTCCGTATGGATACTCTGAAGATTATTCTCCAATCCATCCGGACTCCAGCATGGGCGGCAAGCATAGATCTGAAGGACGCATACCTTCACATTCCTATCAGACAGGATCACTGGAAGTTCCTGCGTTTCCAATACCGGGACATCATGTACGAGTTCATGGCTCTCCCGTTCGGCCTTTCCACCTCGCCCAGAGTCTTTACCAGAGTCGTAAAGGCACTCGGGGCTGCCCTGCGGAGGCAGGGCGTGATGCTGTTCATGTACCTCGACGACTGGCTCATCGTGGGACAATCCCGCGAGGCCACGGTGGCGGCACTCAACCTCACCTGGACCCTCGCGGAGGACCTCGGCTTTATCGTCAATCTGGAAAAGTCCCGTCCGTGTCCCTCCCAGTCCCCAGACTTCCTGGGAGCGTCTCTCGATCTTCGGGCTGGGCTGGCCCGTCCTACGTGGGACCGCATGCTGAACCTCCACCAGTGCGTGTCCCTTTTTCTTCCGGTTTCAGCGGCCCCAGCGGTCGCTTGGCTCAGACTGCTGGGCCTTATGGCCAGTCTAGTAGATGTGGTCAATTTCTGCAGGTTGCGGATGCGCCCCATCCAGCTACACCTGCTCTCCTTCTACCGGCCAAAGCTTCATCGCTTAAGTCTTTCCGTGCCAGTGACTCCTTGGCTGCTTCCGCACCTGCGTTGGTGGCTGGTCGTCTCAAACACCATGGCGGGCCGTGCCTTTCGCAGGCCCCACCCATCTCTGACCATCACCACAGACGCGTCACTTTCTGGCTGGGGGGCCACCCTCCACCCACGCCAAGTGGCGGGCCGGTGGGGCCCCGATCATCGCTCAAGTCACATCAATGTGCTCGAGATGCTGGCAGTTTCCAACGCTCTCCAGCACTTCCAGTCCTCCGTGACGGGTCGGTCGGTTCTAATCCGTTGCGACAATACGACCGTGGTGGCCTATATCAACCGTCAGGGAGGCACGCGGTCCGCCCAGCTGTGTGCGATCACGTGGACCATCTTCCAGTGGTGCTTACGTCACAGTGTGACTCTCTCGGCGGTTCACCTCCCAGGCGAGGAGAACTCCGCCGCCGACGCCCTCTCGAGGGGATGGATTCGACCAACAGAGTGGTCTCTGCATCCACTGGTTGCTCAGTCTCTCTTCCGGCTGATAGATCGTCCTCATGTCGATCTGTTTGCATCCCACGACAACCACCAGCTGCCGGTCTACTGCACGAGGGCCCCCGATCCTCGAGCTTGGCAGACAGACGCGCTGGCGATACGGTGGGACGGGCTGTTGGCTTACGCCTTCCCCCCGTTCTCTCTCATCCCTCGCGTGGTGACAAAGCTAGAACAGGAGGATTGCAAAATCCTCCTCATAGCGCCGTTCTGGCCCCGTCAACCTTGGTTTCCGAGGCTGACCAAACTCCTGGTTCATCGGCCAGTAATTCTTCCGCAGAGAGCGGACATTCTGCTCCAGCCGAGCTCGGGTTTTCTTCACCCGGCTCCGCAGGATCTCCACTTGACGTGTTGGGTGCTGTCAAGCAATCCCTCCGCGCAGCTGGCCTTTCACAACGAGCTACGGCCATTGCAGCCTGTAGCCGCAGGGCCTCCACCAGGAAAATCTATGACAGCAGATTACGTCATTTTTCCAAATGGTGCCGAATCCGATCTTTGCATCCCCCCAATACTTCTGTAGGGGAGGTTGCGGATTTTCTTGTGTATCTTTTCGAGAGCGACCTCGCGTCCTCTACGATTAAGAACTACCGATCGGCCATAGCAGCTGTCCACAGAGGTTTCCCGGATGGGTCCTCAGTGTCGGACAACCAGGCCCTTCAACAGTTGCTCAGGGGTATGTTCGTGTCTCGACCCCCCACGCGCAGGCTTGTCCCTGCGTGGGATCTATTTAGCGTGTTGGCCACGCTTTCTAGCTCCCCGTTCGAGCCTCTGGGTAGTTCCACCTTACTGCACCTGTCGATGAAGGTTGCGTTCTTGTTGGCTGTCGCTACGTCCAGGCGACGTAGCGAACTTCATGCCCTCTCGATCGAGACAGGCCACATCCGATGGGAGCCAGGAGGTGTCCGCTTAATCCCGAGGGTTGGGTTTTTAACAAAGAATCAGTCGGAGTCTTTCTCCCCTCCGGATATCTTTGTCCCGGACATCAAGTCTTTCTCGTCCGTCCCGGACGATAAACTATGGTGCCCTGTCAGGGCCCTTAAGTGGTACATTAACCGGACCAAGTCGCTCAGGCCGACCTGTTCCCAACTTTTTATTTCAACGACCCCGCCGTATGGTCCGGCTTCTCGCGACACGATCGCTCGCTGGCTAGTTTCGGCTATTAACTCATCCCCGCATGCGCCGCCTGCAGGAGCAACCGGCTCGGCCCGGGCGCATGATATCAGGGCGGCTTCCACCTCGTGGGCCTTCTTTAAGGGTATCTCTATAGGTGATATCGTCCAGGCTGCATGCTGGAAGACCCCGAACACCTTTACAGAGTGTTACTTGAAGGATGTTCTCCAGGCAGAGGGCAGGACAGGGAGAGCGGTGCTGGAGTCGGCTGCCAGATCGGCATCCCGTGACCCGCTTCCCCCAGGGACCTCACGTCAATAGGTGAGTTTCCTCATTTTATTCCTGCTCTTCATTTGTACATTTTTGCCTTTCTTTTGACAATGTCATTACTCAGGTTTTTTTTTTTTTTTTTTTGTCATTAACCTTATTTCTTCCCTGCCGTGCAAGGTTAGCGCGGCGGGCGTTGTCTTTCACCCTTCGCGGGATCCTTGTCGTGCCCGCGTTTGGCTGTTCTTTTTGCTGAGGCTTTGGCTTCTTGGCTTTTGAAGCATAGAGCCCCTATTTTCGGCTTACCTGCCCTACCCTCTCTGGGTGCGCTGGCTTTGCCGGGGTTTGCGCTGCTGGCAGTGCCCCTTTCCCGTATACAATAGCATCTCGCATACCCACCGCCTTTTTGCCGGTGCCAGTCTATGCATAAGTAGTGGCTCTACAGGTAAGACGAGTGAAGTAGACTCCCCCCCACAGAAGTGTGGTAGGGGTCTACGAACGAGTACTTACCTGTAGAGCGTCCCCCCCCTCCTCCCCACTATTCTCGATGTTTGGGCATTCCGCCTGAGTTCAACCGAGAAAAGAGGACGCTTACGTGGCACTCATGCCGCGGGGCACTGTGGGTAGGCCAATAGGGGGCGCTGTTGTATCTATTCTTAGCGTGAATACCTGACGGTCTAGGGAAATATGCATAAGTAGTGGCTCTACAGGTAAGTACTCGTTCGTAGACCCCTACCACACTTCTGTGGGGGGGAATAAACTGTACAAAGTCATAAAGATTTTACACAAGATCTCACGTTCTCACTAGTAATTATTTCGTGAGAGATTATTTACAAAATGCACAGTATTCTATACTCAGGCCAATTTACGGTTGTGGAAAATCAGCCCTAAGAAAGTAACGCACGAAACATAACTATGGAAAATACGGTAAAGTAATTAATCACTTCTTTTAAAAAGTACTCTCTCTCAGCACTGTATCGGTTCAAGCCTTCTCTTGCCATTCGGATCGCTCCGAATATTTAAAAGAGAGTTCTTCAAAGAAGAGCAAGCTAGCTGCTATACTAATAGAGACAAATAATTGTCGAGTTGAAGTCGCAAGCCAAAAGCTAGCGGAAGCAGGAGTGTACCAGAACTGTACGCCGGGCGTAGCTGGATCGAAATCAATCCTGTTAGGAAATTTCCTCAACAAGAAATCTTGCCAACGCCCAGGTACAGGAATGTAAAACGGTACGGGACAATAGCGCGGCATTCCTTATGCAAAGTGCATGCAATGTTCTTGAAGTTAGCGTGTGACTTTTCAACGCGACACTGTCGCAAGAGGGCGCTAATTTAGTCAGTGCTTGCGACGCAGGCGCAGCTTGAACTACAACATTATACGATTTACGAGCATGGATGGTATAAAATGAAACAATTGAAAGAGTAGAGAGGGGAAAAGGAACCGGCGTCGGGTAAGAGTATATTACGAGGCTACGACCTGGTTACAATCCCATGAAAGATCCAAGGTCAGGAAAGATCCCATGAAAGATCCCAGGCCAGGAAAGATCCCATGAAAGATCCCAGGCCAGGAAAGATCCTATGAAAGATCCAAGGTCAGGAAAGATTCTATGAAAGATCCAAGGTCAGGAAAGATTCTATGAAAGATCCAAGGTCAGGAAAGATTCTGTGAAAGATCCAAGGTCAGGAAAGATCCCATGAAAGATCCCAGGCCAGGAAAGATCCCAGGCCAGGAAAGATCCCGTGAAAGATCCAAGGTCAGGAAAGATCCCATGAAAGATCCAAGGTCAGGAAAGATTCTATGAAAGATCCAAGGTCAGGAAAGATCCCATGAAAGATCCCAGGTCAGGAAAGATTCAGTGAAAGATCCAAGGTCAGGAAAGATCCCATGAAAGATCCCAGGCCAGGAAAGATCCCATGAAAGATCCAAGGTCAGGAAAGATCCCATGAAAGATCCCAGGCCAGGAAAGATCCCATGAAAGATCCAAGGTCAGGAAAGATCCCATGAAAGATCCCAGGCCAGGAAAGATCCCATGAAAGATTCTGTGAAAGATCCAAGGTCAGGAAAGATCCCATGAAAGATCCAAGGTCAGGAAAGATCCCATGAAAGATTCTGTAAAAGATCCCAGGCCAGGAAAGATCCCATGAAAGATCCAAGGTCAGGAAAGATCCCATGAATGATCCAAGGTCAGGCAAGATCCCATGAAAGATCCCAGGCCAGGAAAGATCCCATGAAAGATCCAAGGTCAGGAAAGATCCCATGAAAGATCCAAGGTCAGGAAAGATCCCATGAAAGATCCCAGGCCAGGAAAGATCCCATGAAAGATCCAAGGTCAGGAAAGATTCCGTGAAAGATCCAAGGTCAGGAAAGATCCTATGAAAGATCCCAGGCCAGGGGCGGACTGCAATAAAACGGTCTAAAATGGTTGGCTTAAGGATGCAGACTAAAGCTGACTTTCTCTCTTAGCCGGTCTTGGGTAACACAACAAAGTTTATAGCCCATTGCAATAAGCCAGTCTTTGTTAGCCCCTTGTGGAGTAAATGATTCACCCATGGTCACTGACAAATGTCCAGTCTGTGATGTGCGTAACATGTACAATATGAACTTTGTGTGTGCACATAATCACAGATTTGTTGCTGGACGGCTTGTATCACAATGGAAAATAAAAATGGAAAAACTCAATGAAACCCTCGGTCCGTATAACTCTTTATTATCACATTAACCACAGGATTCAGTCTGTCCCTCAGAAACTCCTCTGTTGGCCCAAGGCTATTCTGTTTAAATCTTCAACAACAAAGTAAAAAATTACAATTTTAGCAACAACAACTTTTACAAAATGCAATAAAGTAAGGGAAATTTCAAACAGAGACAGTTTTTAGCCTGCTCCAAGCAGGCTAACTCTTTTAAGACTGGCCAAGTAGTAAGACTGCTTCATTGCAATGGTCTAACTTATAGACCAACTAGGTCAAAGCCCTTTAAGACCGGCTAAAAGGCATGTAGACAGCTCTTAGACTGCTTATTGCAATCCACCCCAGGAAAGATTCCGTGAAAGATCCAAGGTCAGGAAAGATCCCATGAAAGATCCAAGGTCAGGAAAGATCCCATGAAAGATCCCAGGCCATAATGTACATCACTGCCTATCTTGTACAAAACAAAAAACAGTGCAGTGTCAAATATGGTGGATGTGTACACAGTGAGGTTGAAAGGTCACCACACACAATGCCAGTGCAGACATGACAGCATGGTTGCACTATACAATGTATGTACATACAAAAGCATTCATTGTGAATGTATGAATGACAGCACAGGTCAACAAGTTTTTAAGTAGGAGCAATCAAAATAAGCGTTTCAAGCTAAGCTTGCGAAAAATGTTAAATGTGAACATTTAGTTTGGGCCTAATTGTTTTCCAGTATATGACAGAGTGATTTGTGTGTAAACTTGTACACATTTATTATATTACATTTATTTCTAAATATAGCACTGTATCTGGGTAGTTGGTCATTGTAAGCAAATTAAGTTAAGAGTCCATACAGTAAAATGAACCAAACATATGAATGAATGAAAACAACTGCCAATCTTTCTATTTTCTTTTTAGACTGATGAAGAGAAGAAAAGAGGACTGCCTGTAGTGATGCCAGTCTTTGATCGTCAGACTTGTAGCATTCCAAAGTCACAGATATCATTCACTGAATACTTCATCATGGACATGTTTGATGCATGGGATGGTAAGAAGTATTTTTATCAGTTGCAAGAACAACAATATTGATATTAAACGTTACATGTACTTGAATCATTTACACACTTGTATTTGTATTGTTTGAGAGCTGATATTGATCATGTTTTATCACCTGTTACCACATGATTAAATGATAACTGTTTAAAAAGAACGTCCTCTTTAAGTGATCCTCCATGTACCGTTTTTCAGGTTTGCAGTATTGCAAAAGTTACTTGTATCTATATTTGCAGTCTACTGCATTCAACCTACCCCAGACGGTTACTACAATATGCAGTTTCCCCTTCACCTATTTGCTACTTCGCTGAAAAGACTTGATCAACTGTGGTACACCCTGACCTCCCACAATGCGTACTTCAACATCCACCATGATCATCCTTCTTAACTCAGCGCCGCTACGAAACGGACGTGCCCCTAGTGGGCTCTTTTGTAGCAAGTGAAAAAAAAAATTCTTGAAAATACTGGATTTTTTTCAGTTATTAAGCGCCAATTACATAAAAACGCATTGTGATGGGCTATAATGTGCATGTTTTTCGACCCCTAATAATTAAGACTTAGCAGAAGCGAGTGTTAGAAGAACCAAAAATATTGGGTCTTCTAGCCCCCCCCCCAAAAAAATAATGGCTCTAGAACCGCGCCTGGCCTCTTGGCGTACGCCTTCCCTCCGATCTCCCTGATACCCCGTGTCCTCAACAAGCTGGTGCAGGAATGATGCAGCGTTCTCCTGATCGCCTCGTTCTGGCCACGTCAACCCTGGTTCACCAGACTGACCCGACTCTTGGTACAGATACCGACCATGCTACCAGACAGACCGGACATCCTCCACCAGCCCCGGTCAGGGATTCTACATCCAGCACCCGGAGATCTCCACCTAACGTGCTGGATGCTGTCCAACGATCCCTCACTTCGGCAGGACTTTCTGGCGACGCTGCCTCCATGGCCGCACGGGGACGACGCCCATCGACCTGAAAGATATACGACAGCAGACTATGCCTTTTCGCTTTGTGGTGCGATGACCATGCTTTCTGTCCAACCGACGCACCTGTAACGGCAGTGGCGGATTTCCTCATGCATCTGTTCCACACCGGTCTACAGGTTTCGACAATCCGCAACTTCAGATCTGCTCTAGCAGCTATACATCAGGGCTTTGAAGATGGCTCGTCCATATCAACCAACTCGGCTCTCCACCACCTCCTGCGGAGCATGTTCATGGAACGACCTCCCAACAGGCAACTAGTCCCATCCTGGAGCCTGAGCGCCGTCCTGCAACACCTCGCAGGCCCACCATTCGAGCCCTTCTGCAAGGCCTCTCTGATGCACACTACCATCAAACTCGCCTTCCTTTTTGCAGTGGTTACGTCTAGGACCAGTGAGATCAAGGCACTATCCATAGCAGCGGGCCACTTACGCTGGGAGCCCCATGGCGTTCGACTCATCCCGACCATCCGCTACCTCACCAAGAATCAATCTCCTGCCTTCGAACCTCCAGATACCTTCATACCAACTCTAGCATCGCACACCGGAGACACGTCTGACAAATCATGGTGCCCTATCAGGACCCTGAAGTGGTACCTGGCCCGTACTAAAGACCTGAGGTGGAACTCCTCCCAGCTCTTCATCTCCACCACCAAACCTCACCATTCAGCATCTAAGGACACCATCGCTCGCTGGATTGTCTCGGCCATCAAGTTTGAAGCCCAGACTGGCCATCTATTATTAACCAGACCATCAAACTCAGCTCTTCATCAAGGCTCACTACGTGAGAGTGGTCTCCACATCCTGGTCGTACTTCAGGGGAGTTCCAGTATCAGACATCTGCAAGGCTGCATGCTTGCCCCTCCACCTTCACCTCCTGCTATCTGAGGGACGTCTTGCAGAGCCACTCAGCACACGGCAGGACGGTCCTGGCCCCAACAACTCGGAAACCAGAAAACCCTCATCCCAGCTGACTCTTGGGCGAGCCCCGCCCGGAACCTCTCCCTGGGTTCACCCCTTGGGGGGTAATTTACATGCTTGTTCCATACCTCCCCTATGCTAACCTAGTCACATCCACCTGACTCTCCTCGTAGCCAACCCGCCACCGGAATTTGGTGCCACTCTGCATATTGTAGTAACGCCTGAGGTAGGTTGAATGCAGTAGACTCTCCCCACCTATTGTGGGTTGGGTCTACTAGTTCATACCTACCCCAGAAGGTTGCGACCCGCCCGTCCTCCCCACTTTGGCCTCGAACTCTTAGCTTCGAAAAGAAGGACGATCATGGTGGATGTTGGGGTACGCATTGTGGGAGGTCAGGGTGCACCATGGTTGTTCATGTCTTTTCAGCGAAGTAGCAAATAGGCGCAGGGGAATTTGCATATTGTAGTAGCCGTCTGGGGTAGGTATGAACTAGTAGACCCAACCCACAATAGGTGGGGAGAATTGACATGAACTGAGAATGTATTTTTGGAGGGTGATTGAATATTCAATGATGTCACTGGTCACATTTTGTAAATGCTCATTCTTCCCGGAGACAAGCATCATTAAAAGCAAGTTTGTATCTTTCTCGATCTATAAATGGTTTCAACCAGAAGTGAGGGTCAAATAATATCATCTACTTTGACTTTGTTAGGGCCAAACTTAAAGGTTGTATCATATTTGTCTATGAGACTGTTAAGAATGCCGGTGATGGCTCATCATCCTTCAACTCATTAAGTTTGGAAATACATCCATATGTAATGGGATATGATTTTCTTTTTTAAGAGCAAGGACTCTGTTCTTGGGGTACCCACGAGCTTTCTACGTGAAATGGTTGCCGTTTCATGGGAGCAGAGTTGAGAAAAATCCCTGCAACCGGATCCTGCAATAATACTCTGTGAGATCTTGGCCCAGTTCAGTCTGATTCACTGTGGGAGGAGTGGGGCAAAAATGAAGTCCTTTGGAAAGAAGTTTGTGCTCAGCTGCAGTACTGTAGTTATGGATGAGTATGAAAGATAATAGTGGGGGCCTGGGTTGGGATTGATGCCACTTTCGTCTGAAATGCCTGTATCTGTGTCGCTGGTGCAGTATATCACCCATTGTTGTATTCCATCTGTCAACAAGAACAGACACACGTAATAGAGAGGCCTGTGTCATTTTTACTAAAAGTTCTTTTTACATAGTATCTGAGAAAAGCAACCCAAGTTCACTATCAAGGTGTGCTATTTCATTATTGAGGTTCTGGAGTGTGTACTGGCATTATTGGGAGAGAATTTGGATGAGCTTAAGAGAAGTCTGGTTCAATTTTTATCTTTGAGATGCAGTCCATAACAATAATAGGATGGACCATGGTTATTATTGGTTTCCACAGCGGTCGTCTTCAATTCCCAGAAAGGAAATGGAGGAATGCGCGGTCCTTTTATGAAGGCAGAAAAGCCGATGGCCACTTTTCGGCTTTTCTGCATTTCTGGTATCCAAAAAGCAGAAATGCAGAGTGACCAGCTGTTGTTCAATCCACGTGTTTTGCTTTTCTAGAAGGGGAAAACAGATGGTCAATTTCATCTGCCAGCATAAGGAGAAAAAGTAAAATTTCCTTTTCCGGTTGCAGAAAAATGAATTCCTGCAAAAGTCCAATCGGCTTTTGTACAAAAAGTAGAAAATTACAGCAGAAAAACAGATGGCCACTTTTCATGTTTTTTCCCTTGTGGTTCTGGCATTTTGTCAGTTTATTGGAATTTTGCAACTTGAATGAAGACCAAAGTGCTGGCACATGCCTCTATTCCAATAGCAATCACGGGGAGGAGGAGGGGGGGGGGGGGGGGAGGAAAAGGGATGTATTCAGGGCCCCTCTCCACACTACCTGAATTGTGTAGTGTGTACTATACCTCTTAAAGTTTCTACATAACTGGTGTTCATTTAAGTCACAAAATTCCAATAAACTAACAAAATGCCGGAACTGAAAAGAAAAATATCTGACCCTAAGGCCATAAAAAAAATATTGTTGTATTGGCGTAACGGAGGTTTGGAAAATAGGGTAGGGCGGGCGGATTTTTAATTTTTTTTATTTAATTTTTCCTGGGGTATTAAATGCTTTTTCCCCTGTATATCACGGTATTTGACGTGTCAATAAAGACAAGAAATTACATAACGACTTTAACCAGTCTGGTTTCCATCTTTTGCCCCTTTTAAGCTTTTAATCTGCATTGAAATTTGCAATTTCTTTGTTGATTTTTTTTGTTCCCCCGATTTTTATTTATTTATTTATTATTATTATTTTTTTTGGTTTAAAATGTTTACGGTCGGGGCATATTTTTGGGTCGGGCGGGTTACGCCAATACAACAATTTTTTTTTTATGGCCTAACCCTAACCCAAACATTATAGGAATGTGGTCGGTAGAAGGTCTATACAATGTGTTGCAAAACACAGTACAATGAGTATACATTTTGTTGCCCTCCCAACTTCAAAGATCAAACAAAACTACCTACACTATATTTACACTCAATACTGGGTTTTCATAAAAACTAATTTTAAGAACCTGTCTTGTGACATCAGGTATTAATCCGCCACTCGCCACCGAGCCTATTTTGTTAATGATGTCATGATAACTACACTGCATTTTAATTCTTATACAGCTTCAACTTTTATAGCTACTAAAAGGTTAGAATATGGTTAAGAAAAAAAATCAAAACAAATACAATGGCATTTCAAGAATAAACATGGAAAAACCCAATAAATGTAATCATGAACAGTGTGCCTCCAAGAGTTTGCAATACATTGGCCAATCACAATGTGTGGAATTGGTCGGCCCTTTCCACATGCGCATTGGGTTGGCAAATTCCGTGCATTGTGATTGGCTAATGCCTTGCAAACTCTTGGAGGGGCACTACTGTGAATTGCTAATATTTTGTTTTTATTAGTATTATTTTTTGCCTTATCCAAACAGCTTTCATTGACTGCCCTGAGGTAATGGAGAACCTTCACCGCAACTATAAGTACTGGTCATCAGAGGAAGAAAAAGAAAGAAGATTAAAAGTTGAAAGAGAGAAAGAGTAAAGTAGGCCTACATGTTATTTTTTAATACCTTAATTCCAAAATTTCCAAGCAGAAGTCATGTGAATGTGAGTTGAAAATGTTCGTATATGTGTACTATGTATGTGCAAAGCTTCCTTCTGCATCTCTCATCTCAAAGGAAAATTGTGTTTGACTGGAAAAATTGTCACTCTGAAGAGGGACATTGCTGCTGCAGACCCCATAAACTTACATTGAAAAGGGTTTCCGGAATGTGTGTCCATAAACTGAAGTAATTCCACAGAGAGCTATTAAATACATCACATCAAAATATCCATGTGATGTCAATGACAAGGTTTACTTTTACATTCGGATACCAATTTTGTTGTGTTTTGATACATAATGTACTGATGAAATTGATGAAAGTATTTGTTTTCATTTGTGAGTACATGTATTTGTATCAGTTTGATGTGTTAGGGTAGGTTCAGTTATTAAACACCTTCCACACATAGATTTACAGAGGGCTATAACTGTTTGCTCTTAATTAGGTGTTCAGGTTCAGGCCGAACACCTATTATAATATTGATTGTGATTGGAAAAGGTATTGTTTTTGTTTCAGTTTTTTTTTCACGGAAAAGCCTTTGATCACGAAAAAGCCTTTGTTTTTGTTCGGATTTTTTGTTTTAGCTTTTCTGCGTCAGCGAAAAGCCTTTGCATTTGTTCTGTTTTTGTTTATTTTTGGGGGGGTTTAATCTTGTCGTTTGAAAACACATAGACTTTGCACAGGGGCTTTGTCGGTGCCAATTTGGCCACTCTTTTTAATCAAACTTGGTCCAAACAAAGTCCCTATAGCATAGATGTGCGCCAAACATTTACGTCATGATGATGTCATCATGTGATTTTTTATTGATTTTTGAATATTCAAGTAGTCCTCTTTACTTTGTACACACTTTCAAAGAATAAACATTTGATTTTTCTGTACAGCTTTTTGATAATTAAACAACCTCTGATTTTTATAAAACACGAGTCATAGATCATTTAACAGATTATTGCCATGGAGGGTGACGTGATCATGACGTCATCGGGTGTCATATTACAAGCAATCAAATTTAAGTATTCAAAAATCGATATCAATTCAACCATATTTTCCCTTGCCTTACAGTTTTTAAAAATGTGTCGAGCAACCTGAGGTCTTTTTTTTTCTCGTGTGCGTGAGGTCACATGATTTCCAGTTGAAAATGTCAGTGTCCTGTAATTTGAAATTAGAGCAAGATATTAATTTGGTTCAAGGCCATGTCTGTCTAGTATTATACCCGAAGGGCCCATTCAATTTGTACACGTTTTCTTCTCTACATGGCTTTAGTGCTTTTCCATGTCTGGATACTCGAAGGCACGTTCTTCTACAGTGTGTACCCCCAAGAAACATTTTCAAAAAAATATGAAAAGAAATTTTATGTTTTCAGCTACCGGGTATTTGATTTTTAGTCTATTGCATTCACTATCTCACTGGGTAAATTCTGACCGAATTTCAAAGCAATCCATTCATGTGCAATCCATGGTTCACTTTCCAAAGTAACAGGAACCAAATTTCATACCAATTCAACTCCTTTTTGGAAAAACTCTTGACTTCACACAATTCAGGATTTACTTACATGAAAGGTTCAGTTTTATTGTCAGAATAAAACAAGTTTAACAATATAAAAAACACCAAGTTCAATTATAGCAAATTGAGATTAAATACAATGTAAATAAAAGCACAGGATCATGTTAAATTGAATTACGATTTGAGCTCATTGAAAAAAAAAGGCCCCAAAGTTCAAGAGGTATAGATGTAGATGTACATACCCCTATATCCCAAGGATCATTTAAGATATGTGCAGCAATTAGCAATGCTGCAACCTGAGAAGCAGTAATAATAATAACAATAATAATGGTCATTTATATTGCGCAGCTACTATATGAATATACATTACTGCGCATTACAAAAAATAAATCAAAACAAAAACGATTTTAATTTAGATTTAAATGTAACCAAAGTTTGTAAGATGATGTGGGATTTTATTCCATAATTTGGGAGCTGCATATGAAAAAGCCCGTTCCCCAAGTGTTGCTTTTGGGATTCCCGAAGGTTGTTGTAAGAGTGTCATGTCTCAAGTACTTCTTAAGGAATATGCCGACTGTTGTTGTGATTTCATAACTAACATTTCGATTATGTATGTTGGTGCCTGTCCGTGTACTGCCTTATATTTGATGAGTAATATTTTGAATGTGATGCATTCTTTGACCGGTACCCAGTGTAGTTCTTTGAGGAGGGGTGTTGTATGTACATATTTGCTTGAATTACAGATTATCCTGGCACACGCATGTTAACACGTTGTAGCTTGTTTCCAGTAAACCAAGTAAGAGACTATTGCAATAATCTAGTCTGCTTGTAATGAAAGCATGAACTGTCGTTAGTTAATACGCCTAACGATTTACATACTTCAGATACGCGTTTCTCAAATGATAAACTAGAATCAAACCAAACTCCAAGATTTTTAACAGGGCTTGAAGGCGTTATATCTGGGCTGTAACAACGGGGTATCACTCAAAGAGGATGCAGCAATTTGACTGGATGCTCCAGTCAATTTTTCTTTGTTCACTTTTCAATGACTTAAAATTCAGTCAGTTTCCCTTGTGGTACTTTGATTAAAAAGCTGTATCCCCTTTGAGTGATCTCCCATGCACTGTTTCGCAGGTTGCAGCATTGCTGTGCGTATTGATAAAATGAGCCCTGGGACATAGTGGTGTGTGCATGGTTTCATGGCTTCTGACTGCCAAACGAACAGAGATAATTGACTATTAGGGATGCCACCATTGAGGGCTGGATAGCTCAGTTGATAGAGCACCTGTACCTGTAGGAGGCCGCCGGTTCAAACCCCGCTTCAGTAAATTTTTCTTTGTTCACTTTTCAGTCAGTTTCCCTTTGACGATTTCTTTATTTTATGTAATGTACAGGGGCCAATTTCATAGAGCTGCTTAGCACAAAAAAATTGCTTAGCACAAAAATAACTTGCCCAACAAAACAAACCACCATTGATAATCACATTTGATATTCATGGTCAACGAACAACAGCCAAAGAACAATTGCAAGTGATACACAACACACGAAAATTTGGTGGTTAATCCTGTTTTTACTCAGACAGAAATGACATGCTTAGCAAATTTTTGTGCTAAGCAGCTCTATGAAATTGGTCCCAGATCTATTCACAACAAGTAGAGTTTATGGCTGTTTGAAACAGCACATAAGGCTTTTCCACATATGATATAAATTGCTTGTCAATTAGAAATGTGTTACTAAGAAAGACTTTCCCTAACATTGACATTTGGCAAAAGAATCATGATTGTAGCTCTTACCACTTTTAAATGAAATTAAATTAAATGTGAGCTTTTATGAACAACCTATCCAAAATGTTTAAATGGCATATGCAACGTTGGTAACAAACCAAAACAGAAATCTCCACAGATTTTCCTATAACTTACAGGGTATAAAGATGGTGATTGCAGAAACATACCGTGAAGGTTTTTCTGACTGAAATGCTGTACTAATCTGATCAAGAAAAGAATAAAACCAAGCACCAAATCAATTTTTATCTTGAAAAAATAAAAAATAAGACATAAGACAACTATTCCCACTCAGTTTTTTGCTGTTTTCTACTGTTTCCAATGATGAATTGAGCTAACAATTTCACAGGTTTGTTTTTATTTCATGACAAATCAAATTATGAGCACCTGCACCTGCTCTGTCACCTGTTTGTACATGCCCTTTAAAAACATTGTCTAGTATAACGCAGCCTTGAATATTGCCAAATTTCAACAAAAGAAGTTTGAAAAATGACAGCAAATGATTTAAAAGGTAATTTGTTAGAAAAGTTATTTTTCTAACCTCATGTCACGCATGAATCTTCCCTGTTTTACCACAATTTCTCCCCACCTGTTGTGGGTTACTACTATATGCAAATTCCCCTGCGCCAATTTGCTACTTCGCTGAAAAGACTTGATCAACAGTAGTGCACCCTGACCCTCTCACAATGCATAACGTCGTAGCCACCATGATCGCTCTGCGAGGAGTTCCAGGACGGGATCAGACGCCTGTTGGGGGGTTCCTTTGATAAACATGCCCTGTAGGAGGTGGTGAAGAGCCGTATTTGATGTTATGGATGAACCATCCTCGAAGCCCTCATGTATGGCCGCCTAGGCAGACCTGCTGTTCCGAATCATCAAAACCTAGAGTCAGGTGTGGAACAGGTACATGAAGAAATCTGCCACTGCTGTTACAGGAACGTCGGTTGGCCACACAGCGAAAAGGTGTATTCTGCTGTCGTAGATCTTGCAGGTCGAGCGGGCGTCATCCCCTCCTCCGTTGGACAGAGTCCAGCACATTATGTGTAGATCCCCAGGTGCTTGATGTAGAATCCCAGACCGTGGTTGATGGAGAATGTCTGGCCTGTCCGGGAGCATGACTGGTAGTCACACCATGAGTCTGGTTAGTCTGATGAACCAAGGCTGTCGTGGCCAGAGTGGGGCGATAAGGAGGACCCGAAATCGTCCAGCTTGTGAAGGACACAGGGTATCAGGGAGATAGGTGGAGAGGAAGCATGGAGTCTTGTCCAGTCGGTCTGGAGGGCGTCCGTTTGCCCAGGCATGTGGGTGAGGATACCTGGTGCAGAAGGTCGGTAGTTGAGCATTGTTAGCTGACGCAAATAGGTTGACATGGGGCCTTTCTAGCTGGAGGAAGAGGGCTATGATGACGCCAAAGTGAAGGTTCCATTCGATCGGCTTTATTGTCCCTACCGAAACTTGTAGGTCTGGTTCCTGTAGATGAAGCGGAGGAACTTCCGGTTTCGTGGGTGGATAGGCATGTGCAGGTATGCGTCCGGCTGGTTGATGGAAGTCACCCAGGAGGGGATAGGCAGGGAGCTCATCACCGTCTTGAGGGTCTCCATGTGGAAGCGTCTTGGTCGAATGAACTTGTTCAGTGGCTCCTGGGTGGCTCCTGGGTGGTAGGGACCTCGCCGGGTTTTGGGCTGTGGTTTCACCGCCGGTGTAGGGCGAAGCAAGAGCTTGCTGGTCGTGTCTATTCATTTGGCCTCCGCCTCGAGAAGCTCTAGAAATTTACCTGCAAAGAGGTCCTTCCCGCTGAGCTTTCTGAGCCATGGTAGTGCAGAAAAACGGTACTTTCGTAAGCACAAGAAAAACACGCTGTATCCGGTAGTATAGAACATAGTGTTGTGGTCGTTGAGCAGCACAGCTGCTGGTGTAAGCGGTCAGCTTTCCGCTCGGGTATAGAGTCGGATAATGGCGGCCGTATTATAGTGAAGCCCGAATTCTCCCGTGGGACAGGCTGGCATGGCTGTTGAATAGAGTGCAGAAATTCTATAGTCCTTCGCTCCAGTAGGATCAGACAAAGGCCTTGTGTGTGCAGAATGATGGCTAGGGACTACTGATGGTGGGGGCTGCACGTAGACAGGGCCAGCCCCGCGGTCATTGGCGTATCGTCACCACTCTGATGTCCGCAATCGAGCCCACAGACATACGTAAACACTTCACGGCTCTTACCTGTGGACAGCCAGGGCTTGCATATCGGCTAGGGGAGACTGGAAATCATAACCGGGACGAGCCTCTATTCAATGGGTCATAAAATGGAGCCTAAAAGCAGCATGTTACACTCGGGTCGGTCAGTCCGAATGGGTGGGATCCCTTCTTCGCCTCGGTAGTGAGCGTTCTCCCTCTGCTCTGGTAGGGACCGAGGTATCGAGCAACTCATGGCCATAGGCCTCTTCGGGTCAGGTTAGATACGGGTCCCAGAGGGCATACTAGCATCTAACCATCCGGTTTTCCTTCGGACTGGGAGTGCCAGCAAGCCCGGAATGAGGGATTCCGTCTTGCGGTACCGCATGCGGGAACGAGGGGTCAAGCCACTTCATCAGGTCATAAGTACAGAGCTGGCTGTGCATTACGCCGGCATCACGTTGGGGTGTGTAGACCGTGACGACGTAGGACCGCGCTACCTGTAGGATGCACAAAGAAAAGAGAGAGAAAAATACCAAAAACAAACACATAGAAAGAACACTGTAATGGTAATGGTTAATCAGATAAGTAAAAGGAAAAATATCAAGTCTATACAGTTTAGATGAGCAGCGGGAAATGGGGCACGTCCGTTTCATAATGGCGCTGATATAAGAAGGACGATCATGGTGGCTATGACGGTATGCATTGTTGGAGCTCAGGGTGCACTACGGTTGATCAAGTCTTTTCAGCGAAGTAGTAAATTGGCGCAGGGAATTTGCATATAGTAGTAACTGTCTGGGGTAGGTTGAATGCAGTAAACATTAATATATTTTACAAATTATTTTGCCCTAAAACAGGACAGCGGAACCGCACATTTCACATTGATAGAAATACATGTAATTTCAATGTTAAAGAAAAATGTGATGATGTAGAATTGCATCAATATGTATGTTTTCTTTGCCATATTACAGGTTTGGATTATTATTTATTACCAAGTACCCTAGTGAAAATTATTTCTGCTGAATAAAAATAGTTGTATTAGATACATCAACATAAATTCTTTTATTTTTTACAAAGCATGATAAAATCAAGTATTATTTAAAATGGATGTCATGGATAGTTTGCTCACTAATCAAACTGTTCCCAATGTACATTCATCTTTGTAATCAGACTTGCATCATTTAGATTTAATTTACAGTCAAACTTCATGTGATTGTTAATTATTTGATTGTTTCAGCATAAAAATAAATGAACAAAGAGCTAGTAATAAAGCCAAAGTTTATATGTGCATATGATATTCATGTGTCAGATGATTTCAAGAGGTTCATAATGAAAAGGATGGTAATTCAAGTTGGTGGTATGTATGTAAGTACATGTGTGTATGTAAAATTATGCAATTTATATCATCACATTTTTCCTTGGCATTGAAAGTACATATATTTTTTTCAACGTGACAATTAATTAATTGTAATTTTGACATAGCATGTATTAAATGTAATTTTGATAATTTCATGTGATTGTTATTTATTTAATTGTTTCAGCATGTGAATAAATTAACAAAGAGGGCATGTGACATTCATGTTGGCGGTAAGTATACCCATGAACTTGCTGGTGAGATGAAAAGAAGCTTGATTAACCATTCAAGTAGTAGTAGCAATTAGTTCAAACTTCATTAAACTGTAGCGTTGTATGTTCGGCTCGCTTGTGCAAAGAGTATGGCTGGCGTATGCTATCACCTTCCATTTTAAAACCATTTTGCTGTTGCGAACTGCCCCCAGGCTGGCGTCTACCTCGACAATTAACAGCTGGGTGAAATCATCGAAACCCAAGATAGGCATGGAGGTGAATCTGCTCTTCAATTTGTCAAACGGCTGCTGGCATTTCTCATCCCAATGCTTGCGGAAGTAGCTTGATGACCTTTTTCAACACTCCCCAACCAAGGTACACTTTTCCCAAGCAATTTCGGAGGAGGATGGAACCTATAATAGCTGGTGAACCCAAGAAAGTTCCTTAACTGCGCCAGAGTCTGTGAAACCTGCCATCCAGATACTGCATTTGTCTTGTTGTCATCGGTTGATGTGATCACAAGATGTGACCCAGTCACTGTCATTTGAATAGGTTGCACTTTGATGGTTTTAACTTCAATTGGTGTGCCTTCAGTCAGTAATATCAATACATAATATTCCACGTCTACACGTCCAGTCACTGCTTGTCCACTTTGATGTCGGCTTGCTCAGGAAAGTCCTAGTTGCAAAACATCAGAACATCGGCCTTCTTCCGGTAGCACTGGAGAGAAAGGGACTAAGGGTATTTGGTAGCCATGTATGGAATTTGGTCTTTGCTTTCTATCATTATTATTATTATTTGAGTGTCTTAAACATGTTTGTCAGATCCTGCCGACAATGCCATGTGTGGTTACAATATTGAACAAAAAAATCCTGGTTTTTTTTTTCAAGTTGAACAATGTCAGCATTGTATTAAGGATATCAACAAAAATATGCTTGGGTTCACTGAGGAACACCCTTAGACTCTGTGTAGACAGATTGATATCTGAAAGTGGGTGGATAAAGATAGAGCAAGCAGTGCGGCCAGCAGGGCTGCGAGCAGAGCGGCCAGCAGGGCTGCGAGCAGAGCGGAGAGCAGGGCGGCGAGCAGGGCTGCGAGCAGAGCGGAGAGCAGGGCGGTGAGCAGTACAGTTAGCATGGAAGCAAGTAGAACAATTTTAACACTCACCTGGGCACCAACAGGACGCTGGACGAAGAAAAATCTCTCTTATTCAAGTTCACTAGTCAGGATGATAGTGGCTGGACCAGGTCTTCCAGTTACATGTAAGTGTTTGACAAGCTGCATTGTATAAGGATATCAACACAGATCCAGAATGGTAAGTATCTTCGGTCTATCTAAGGAACGCCCTTAGACTCTCTAGTAACTCAAACGACTTACAACACTCATCTGACAAAAATAAAATGAATAATTACAGCCTTACATTTGAAATAAGATACAATAATTCATATAAAAAACTTTATTTAAAATAGTCTTGGTTTGAAATTAGATTCCAGATGGATGTTGATATAAATGACAAAGACAAAGCAACTGGTGAAGTAGGCAGCTGTGTACATGTACTGTGACATGCAAACCATATTCAGCAAATTCAACCCTTAATTCAGAAACCAGCATGAAAAAAAAATACAACCAACATTGTATAACTATAAAAAGAAACAAAAATAGAAACGTGTGCATAAACACAACAGAGACCTCATGAGCATGGGAAGGCCTTACTGCACACTCCAGAGTGTATATTGCTCAAGAGAACGTCAGACAAGTCCACCAACTGAGACAAGTCAACCACAAAGACAACTAAACTCTGAGACAGCTTGACCGAAAAAAAAAATGCAATTATTAAGCCAAATTGTGTGGGCATACATGTAGCCAAAAATGTTTTGGTGTTTGGTTTCACTCTTTTCTGGATAAATACAGCATTACAGGCAGAAATATTTGTACAGTATGTTTCTACCATTACTGTCTTTATACCTTGTAAGTTACGGTAAATCTGTGAACATTTTTGTTTTGGTTTGTTACCAATGTTGTATATGCCAAATGTACTATCATACTTTGGTACCATACCAAAACAGAAATCTTCACAAATTTACCTATATAAAGACGGTGATGGTAGAAATATACCATTTAAATTTGTCTGCCCGAAATGCTGTATTTATCGAGAAAAGAGTAAAACAAATGACCAAAAACAATTGTTGATCTTTTAAAGATAAAAAATAACGGCGAAAAGACTTAAAGGTAGTATCATACATTGGTTTTTGTCAAAGAAATACAGATTCATGGGCACAAATACCAAGGACGATACAGTAATAGTCATCTGTGAAAATTTCAGTCCAATACGTTGCCCACTTTTTGAGAAAACAGTGGAAAACAGCCACTGTATTTCTTAAGTCTTTTCTCTTTTATTGTTGACCTTTTAAAAGATTTTCGGTCATTGTTTTACTATTTTCTGGATAAATACACAATTTCAGTATGTTTCTACCACCACCATCTTCATACCCTAAAAGTTATACGTAAATATGTTAAAATTTCTGTTTTGGTTTCTTACCAAAGTATGACACAACCTTAAGAAATACTGTGGGCGTTTTCAACTGTTTTCTAAAAAAGGGGGCACCATATGGGACTAAAAATTTCACAGATGACTGTTACTGTATCTTCCTTGATATTTTTGTCCATGAATCTTCATTTCTTTGACAAAAACCAAAGTATGATATTACCTTTAATGCAAGTAGATCAGTGTGTAAAAAACTTACTTATCAATACTCCATAGATCGAAAGGGTCCCGAACGCCCTTTTCCCCCTCCTTCCATGGAAGCTGAATTTTGTAGCCAGCTCATTGGTCATGATGGCAGCCATTGTTCTTCGGATACAGTCAGTCAGATTTCTCCCACCAACGGCTGTTAAATGGGCAACCTGTAGCATAAAACAATTAATAAAGTGAAATAAATAAATACATTGTTTAGGATGATCGACTCTTAAAAAAAGAATGAAACATTTTTTATCAATGCTTTAACTTGTGTAGCTTCAACTTTAAAACCTGCATGTTATATTTTTTAACCCATTTCTGTTTTAAAAGAATTGTAAGATGAATCTGTACGTGCTTGTTTATATCGGTGACAGTCACCACTGCATAACTACAAATGATACACATTTCTGTTACTTGTATGAGATCAAATTGATGCAATTTATTAACAAATGCTCAATGACTTTAAATTCAGTCAGTTTCCCTTGTGGTTATTTGATGATTAACAAATGCTTGTGTATTTCCACAATTTGGGGAAATTTCTGTAATGTATCATAAAGTTACCTCTTTTTCTTTCATATTTGCATGTATTTCAAGGAATTATATTGATTCCAATAGGCCTAAACCACTTTTAAATTAGACCCATTCAAATTTAATTGGTAAAGAAATGGGTCAAAGCCACTTAACAGGTAACTTTTAAATAAATAGGTGACCGTGTAATGGGAGATTTTGGAGAACTGGTCTTCAAGTCAACAGCGCACACGCACGCGCACGCACAACAGCGCACGCTAAAAACAAAGTATGCATGCTCACAACTGCGTGCGCGTGCTTGAAGGTTTCGGCCAGGTCAGTTTTCACCCTCCTCTCTTTCAGTGAATCAATGTGTAGTTTTTCACACAGACGTAAGCACCTCTTCTGCACCTTTTCTAAAAGGTTAATATTCTCTTTGGTTGATGGGCTCCAAACAGGGGATGCGTATTCCAGTGTTGGTCGGATGAGAGATTTATATAAGATGGTAACTTTCTCCTTGTTGAATCCGGTAAAGCATCTTCGGAACATAGCAATCTTCTGTCGAGCTTTCTTCACAATTTCTTGGATGTGTTTCGTTGGGGTAAGAGTGTTACTGATAGTAACACCCAAGTCTTTTTGGTTGTTAACTTCCTGCAGATAAACGCCATTCAATGTGTACTGGTAGTCCAAAGCCTTCTTGATGCGAAGCAATGCTATTAATCTTGTTGTAAACTTTAGTATCATCTGCAAACATCTTGCCTGTGGTAGATACATAGTCTGGGATATCATTAACATAGAGCAAGAATAAGACGGGACCCAATATGGAGCCTTGAGGCACCCCGCTGGTCACTTTCTTCCAAGAAGAAGTTCCATTTCTAAGTACAACTTTCTGTCTTGTATGATTCAGGAACCCATCTATCCAAGACAACACATGCCCTCTGATTCCAAGATGATGCAATTTGTAGATCAGGCGTTTATGAGGCACTGTGTCAAACACCTTTCTAAAATCTAAATAGATGGCGTCGACACCAGATCCATGATCATAAGATGTAGTCCAATCAAAAAGGCATTAAAGAAGCTGTGTTACACAGGAACACTTCTTTTGGAAACCGTGCTGCTCACATGAGATGAGGTCATTGTTGACAATAAATTCCATAAGCTGGTCGGAGATAATCTTCTCAAGAATCTTCAATGCTTGACTGGTTAGGGACACAGGCCTATAGTTATTTGGACTCGGCCTGGAACCTTTTTTAAATAACGGCGTGATGTTTGCATCTCTCCAATCCTGTGGAACTACGCCAGTCAGCAAAGATTTGGTGAACATGAGGCACAATGGAATGTCAAAGCTTAGAACATTTTTCGACACATTTACATGTAAACCGTCCGGCCCACATGCTTAATTCATATGGAGCTTCTGCAGGTTTTCTCTCACTAAGTCCGGAGAAACAGTAATATCAAATATGTTGGCAGTGGTAACTCTATCATGGAGAGGGAAATTCAAGTGATCGTCATCTGGCTCAATTTTCAGCACACTAGTCAAGAAATCATTCAATATCTCAGCCTTTTCACTGTCTTCTGTAACCTTCCTGCCAGGCTGCCATCCTTCTCCAAAGTTTCAACAGTGGAGGAAGATCTGGTGAAATGTCTAGCATAGTTATAAAACTTCTTTGGCTCGGTTTTGATCTGGTTATTAAGAGCAGATTCATAATCCAGCTTAGCTTTATACAACGCTGTCTCCACATTAGACTTGGCCTGGTCAAACTGCAGATGATGAACATTGAGATCAGATTTCCTAGCTTTTACTTTAGCTTTTCTTTTGATGCTCTTTGCTTTCTTAACAGAGATGTAGTTGTTCCACGGGGGTTTATGCCGCTGCCCAGACTTCACAATCTTGGTGGGCACAAACTCGTCAATCCACATGCTGTATTTGTTTTTAATAACAATCCACATATATCTTTAACTGTCTTCCCTCTGAATTCCTCGTCCAATTCTGTTTGTTTAACAGCTTCTGAAAAGGATTCGTAGTCTCCCTTGGAATACAAGTAAATCTTTCGTTCTACAGTAGCAATACAGGGAACAGGGATCCGGAGTTCAGCAATCACGCTTTTGTATTAAACTGTATTCAAGTTCCATGGGTTCCATACGTAAGCATTTTATGCACGTTGCACCGTCTCATCGCTCACATTGCATCAGTTTGTCCTCATCACTGCAAAATTCTATACTAC
The DNA here is from genome assembly GCA_963971285.1 of Astropecten irregularis. Classification (NCBI taxonomy): domain Eukaryota; kingdom Metazoa; phylum Echinodermata; class Asteroidea; order Paxillosida; family Astropectinidae; genus Astropecten; species Astropecten irregularis. The sequence continues at coordinate 9,506,754 of OZ020257.1, forward strand.
AAATTTTACAACACCATATTATTATTATTATTTTTATTATTATTATTATTTATTCCACTTCAAAAACAAATACAATACAGAACAAGAACAATACCTCTGTTTGCTTATCTTGGGATAAGACTTCACTTTCACTGACTGCCTGGTTCTTCTTGGATCGGCCACGCTTCTTCTCAGTCTTCTTTTTCGCCGCCTGAGTAACGTTAGATGCAGACAAAGGTTCCGAAAATTGATTTTCCGTAGACCCGTACCCAGTTACTGAGGAGCCATCTTGGATGATGTCACTTCCCTTGGCTGACGATGTAGAAAAACTTTGAGTCAAAGGCCTTGCAATAGTAGCAAAAGTCGTTGATGATTTTGAGCCAGACATTACAGAAATAAGCTCAAAAACCTCCCCCACAAGAGGACAAGGACAAAAAAAGATGAATGCAATTGACAAAAATGCAAAAAAAAATTGCTAAATGGGTGAAAAAACATCAAAAATCAGAGCCCATTACTGTGCTGAACTATGCAACTGTGTGTTTCTCCATTCCCCACTGGACAGCTGGACAGCTTGGTCCGCCAGTACCTCCATCCCAGCAAGAAGCTGCCTTTCAATTGCTGCAAGATGATATGTACAGGGTGTCCCAAAAAAAACCGCAAGAGAACTATTATATGAAAATTAAACTGTTTACAGTAAGTCCGCAGTGGCAGAGATAATGAGGTGAACGCGCTAAATTTATTTGCAGCGCGTATCGCGAACTTGGCCGCGAGATTTGCACATGAATTTCCGAGTGTTGGACAGCTTTTTTCCGATCTACACGTTCAAAGATATCGTACATGTGACGACCAATATGGCGCGGTAAGTTTATCGTTCATGTCTTCCAGATTAGAATGATATGAAAGTCGGCAAAAATATCTTTTTCCTTCATAATTTAAACTCCCTGTTATCTACATTGTTTTTTCGAGGTGGATTTTAAAAGGTGTTTTACAAAATGTGCCCTGACCCAGGTAGAAAACGAACTTTGAATCAGAGACAAAGAGCTTTAGACCCATATCTTAGCTATGCCACACCTACAAACTGTTTTAGGCTTATCCTCAATCGCCTCGCTCCTCAAGTGGATAAACTACTGATACCTGAGCAGGCCGGGTTTTGCCCTGGAAAATCAACAACTAGTCAGTTGCTACACCTCACACAACATATCGAGGATGGTTTTGAAAGAGGACATATCACTGGTGGGAATGGGAGACTTTTGGAGAGTCGGTCTTGAGTCGACAGCGCACGCGTACGCACGCGCAATACAACGCGCGCATGCTCACAATTGGGCAAGCATGGTTTGCGCGTGCGCTGTTGACTCAAGACCGACCCTCCAAAAAGCCTTTATCCTGTAGAACGAAAGATCTTTGCTATGCCACACCTACAAACTGTTTTAGGCTTATCCTCAATCGCCTCGCTCCTCAAGTGGATAAACTACTGATACCTGAGCAGGCCGGGTTTTGCCCTGGAAAATCAACAACTAGTCAGTTGCTACACCTCACACAACATATCGAGGATGGTTTTGAAAGAGGACATATCACTGGTGCTGTCTTGAGATGACAAAAGATGCCCACCTCACTGAGCTTCTCCAAACCCTGATCTAGAACAGAAGGTTCTTTGTTGAACTAGGAGGGAAAAGAAGCCGATGGCGCAAGCAGCGGAATAGCCTCCTGCAAGGAAGTGTCCTGGCCCCATTACTGTACAACATCTATACCAATGACCAGCCTACTGACAGCCAAATGAAACTCTTCATATATGCGGATGATCTGTGCCTAACCATCCAAGGCACTGATTTTGGTGAGATAGAGAAGACGCTGACAGAAGTACTATCTGGACTTACTACATACTATGAGGAGAACCAGCTACGTGCCAACCCAGGAAAGACCCAGGTCTACGCCTTCCATCTTATCAATAGAGAAGCAAACCGACCACTCAACATCACCTGGTCTGGTATCCAGCTACCATTCTGTCCGAATCCTACATATTTGGGGGGTCACACTAGACCGATGCCTCTCATACAAGGCCCACACAGAGAAGACAAAGGCTAAGGTCAGCACACGCAACAACATCCTGCGTAAACTAGCAAACACAAAATGGGGTGCTAGTCCTGACACTATTCGTACCAGTGCACTTGCCTTGAGTTTTTCCACTGCTGAATACGCCTGCCCTGGTTGGGAGAGATCACCGCATGCTAGGAAGATAGACTCTGCCCTAAATGCAAGCTGTCGCTCTATCACCGGATGTCTAAGATCAACCAACACTGACAAGGTGTACCTCCTTGCTGGCATTGCCCCTCCAGACATCAGAAGAGCTGTCGCTAGCAGAGTTGAGCGCCAAAAGCAATTACTGACAGATGAAAGACACCTCCTGTACAATCACTCACCACCAAGCAGACGGCTAAAATCAAGGAAAAGCTTCATCAACAGCACACTCCCACTGCAGTTAACACCTGGGGACACCCGCATCAAGATGTGGAAGGAACAGATTAACACTCCCAGATGTCACCAAGATGGGAATCCAGCCTACAGAATGTCTCCCACCAGGCGCAACTGAGCCCTGGAAGTACTGGAGGTGCATTTTATGAATGGAAATTCATGTCATGACATGTCAATTTTATGTAAATTCTGACATTATCTAGATCTGCATATATGGGCCCAGCCTACAATTTACTTAAATGAAATGAAATGCAAAATCTCCACGAATGTCTTGTATACATGTACTGGATTCTTCATCATGGTTAATATGGGCACATTTTTGACAATAAAATGTGAAATAAATGTGCCCAAATACTTATGTCTTGTCTTACTTATGCTTGTTACTTATATTTATAGGTTGACTTCAAATTGTATTATCCTGCTGATTTCCTGCATTGTGCTTCCTGTTGCAGGTCATGGTGACCAACCAGCTATCGAAGTCATTCTGAACTCTACAATACGTCATCAATGATTTTCTGAACTCAAAAATATGTCATTGATGATTTTCTGAACTCTACAATAATCATCAATGATTTTCCTCAGTAAAAGAATCTGCAAGTGTGCAAGCCTTGTTCCTTTTTGTAAATGTACACCCAATGTACAACATTTGGACCAACAACTTCACTTTTGTCTTTATTTGGCCCTTTTCCTACTGATGACAACTTACGGCGAGGCAGACTCAGTGTTTGTAATTCCAACATTTGTTCTGGATGGACTATGATACTTTCTTTAAGTTGCCATGGCAGCCCAATTATTTTATTTGTTGAAGCATTTACTGCTTCAGCTTGCTTGAATGTGCAAATGACTGTGATCATGTGATGTTGATAGGTTGGGATACTACAGGCAGGTAGGGTGTACGTACATAAAGAGGTGAATTTAGCTTACATGAAACAAGGGGGTTGAAAATCAAAATGTGCCATTTCGATGAAATCAAGTCCTAAACTCAGTCTCAATCATGAAGAAGGTAGGCCTGAAAAAAGGAATGTTTAATGGTTTGTATAACATGAATTTGGGCACTGCCTTCAATTCTTTGTTTACAAAACAGAAAATTGTTTTCAAGATTGTTCTCAAAATATAGGGCATAAAAGATCAATAATGGCAAACATTCAAATCACAGGTGTGAAAAATGGTTTGAGAAATGCATCGGAATTAGTTACTTGTTGGTTAAAGGATGGATGTGGTTAAAGGCTGCCCATTTTGATCTTTTTTCCATTTAAGTGGTATAAATAATAACATTGGGTTGACTTGCAACCCCCAAATCCCCTTCTAGATCCACCACTGAACATAGCAGTCCAAGCAAGGATGACATGTCTGACCTTGATGTTGATAATTAATTGAAGGCTGATTTTACATAGGTATACATACATGTAACTCATATTGCAGATGGTGGTTAATATAAATTTACTTCATACAGGTATATGAGGAGGGCAGTAATGTTTTATTGGAATTTTTCATCCTCGGACGATGAGTCGTTATACGATGTTTACGGAGATTGGCTGAGAAAAAATTGTGCCCTGACCCAGGTAAATTATGAAGTGAAGGAAAATTGGCAGAATTCGGAAGAATGATACATGCTCTCTTAGTTTTACATGTATGTGAAATCCTGCTGTGGTACCATTGAAAAAAAGTAGTATTTTGACGGGTTTTGTAACGCAAAATTTCGTTGTTTGGAGACGTACATTCATAGCCATTTTGTAATCAACAAAGAACTTGAATATCTCTAAATGAGACCTTCACAGTATCACAGTAAGTCATTATTTTAACATGAAACCCCGCTGAAATAAGAATAATCAATGAAATTCGCGTCAAAGTCAAACTCATGAATAATCATTTCTTGCGCGTACTGCAGCACAAACTATGCATACGTAGCAAATAAACCGAACAGCTTTCACGTGCACTGCGGACTGACTGTTTAGGCCTATCACTTCAAGATTCAGATATCTGAATGGCTATCACCATGTAGAATTTGAGCAAAATTGGGCTAAAATTGAGTGAAAAAAAAACTAAGACTGAATCACCTATTCCCTGAAAACCCGATTTTCATCTTTCTTTCATACACATTATGTGCGTATTGACCACTATGTTTGTTATTCTTGCAAATTTTTTTTTAGGAAGTACTCTTTCAATTGGTCATATTTTCGCCAATTTCAGTCCCAATATGCTTAAATTCTACATGGTGGTAGCCAAGACATAGTTGTATCACATATCTGAATCTTGAAGTGATAAACAGTTTAATTTTAACAAAATGGGTCCCAACAAAGTGTTGCGTTTTTTCTGGGACACCCTGTATAGGTAATGATTGTAATAACATCATTTTCTTCCAGTTCTTGGACGTGGACATTTTTCACAACGATTTTCAATATGATGCATTTTGAAGCCAGTCCAGTGAACAAATTACAAAATGTGAAAGTGATTGAGACTGCCTAATGGTCCGAAGCTATCAAATTATAAATACACCCTTGTATTTTCTGCAAGTCGTTAAAGTGTCGACTTGGCGTACAGACTAAATAATAATAATAAATTCTTTAAAAGCGCTCTTCCAGATAAATCTGCTAAGGCGCTTCACAAAGAAAAGACAGAAAAAGGTGATTTGCTGTCCAAGTAGTATAAACAGGTCAGAAGGAGAATAAGTGTGTTTTCAATTTCTTCTTAAATGAATCGACTGTGAGACAGGAACAGATATCAAGGGGGACATTATTCCAGTGGGGCCGGCAAAACTAATATTTTGTTCACATTTTTTCGATCTAATACTTGGAATTTTCAAGAGAAGTGGGTTTGAGATCGTAAAGAATAATTAGACTGTGAAAGAGGAGTGAACAAGTTAGAAATATACCGAGGAGCCATTTTATGAATAGACTTAAATACAATCAAAGCAACTTTTTTTATACAATTCTCTTTGAGACAGGTAAAATAACCAGTGCAGATCTCTTAACAAATAGACCATAGGATGAAAGTATGAATAGGGTCATTTTTTTTTAATTCGTGATACCCACCTTGGCACCACACAAAATTTGGTCCATAGGGGTTTCAAATGTGCTAATTCCAAATATGATTGTTGCTATTTCGAAAAATTGCACATTTCAATAATATATGCATATTAATTATGTATCACTAATTAACTAACGAAAACGAATAAAATGGAAGGGTATATATTGCGTTAATAAAAGTCTCATTTGCTGGTTTACATTAAAACAAATCATCAAAAATAATTCTTTTCATGTAAAGATGGTTGAAATGTAGTTTGATTGTATGCTGGAGATGGTACGATAATTGAGATTTAAGGGGGTGGAGTCAACATCCCCCAATTTCATTATTTTTCTAATATGTGAAAGAGGATGAACATCCAATGTTTTCATTGGTGTAAACGGGTGAAACCGATGACGTCATGCCAATATAGCGTGGTATTTCAGGATCGCAAAAATATCGTCAAATTTTATTTGTTTTTTGAGGAAATGTGCAGGTATTTTCAATAGCAACATCATGTTTTAAGATATTATTGTCCCTAATATAATGTCAAGATTATGTGGTGCTGAGGTGGATATCATGTTTGTGAACGTTTTCAGCGATCATCCTATGGTCTAAAAGATTTGAATATCATCTGTGCACATATAAATGAAATTTCACACCATTGTTTCTCAAAATGTTCCCAATTGGTTTTGAATACAGAGTGAAAGGAAGGGGACCTAATACCGAACCTTGAGGAACCCCGAACAGGAGGTTACATTTTTCAGAGAAATCACTGTTGACAGAAAGAGATATAGAAATCCTGCTCTAACCTGTGTAATAATAGTGTATGGTCAATAGTATCGAACGCAGGCTTCAAGTCAAGCATAACCAAAATAGCACCATGCCTATTATCTCCAGCAAAAAAGGAGATCATGCTTGACTCGGAGTAAAGCTGTTTCTCTACTATGACTAGCTTTATAAGCAGATTGCAATTCTTCATGCAGATCACCACTATCCAAATGTGCAATAAGTTGCTTTCAAACAATGGACTCGAGAATCTTTGAAAGAAATGGCAGGTTGGATACCGGCCGGTAGCTCACTAACTCAGAAGGATCCAAGGTGTTTTTCTTCAAACAAGGTGTAACAATAGCCTCTTTAAAGATAGAGGGGAACTCCCCATTTCTAAGAGATGAATTAATGACTAACATAATGTATAGAGTCAAAACATCTATCTGTTCTTTAACAAGCCAAGTTGGTAATGGGTCTAAAAACATGACTTATTAGCTAATTTTATTATTGTTGCTCTGACGTCAGAAACAGAGACCTCAAGGAACTCAGAGAGGACAGATATGGGCTGCCCATCATCGCTTGGTTCAATCTGATCATGTATTTGAAGTCTTTGTTCCTTGTCACACAGGGTCGCCCTAATTTTGGATACTTTCTCTTGAAAGAAAACTGCAAATTGGTTAGCTATAAAGGCTGCACTATTGTCACAGTAGGGAAGACTCTTTTTGACTAAAATACCTATAATTATTTTAAAATGGCTTCCCTTAATTTTTTCGGCACGTTTATAATCACAACTTACCTGGAGGTGCTAGTTGGGACACAAGGACAGATGGCGAGGCACTGGTGGAGGCACTGGTGGAGGCACTGGTGGAGGCATGGCTGGATAAACCTGTGGTGACTCTAGCTGGTGGAAGCCTCCCTTGATTTTCCAGATTTGGTAGCAGTGGGGCTGGTGGTGGCGATGGTAGGGACTTCTGTGCAACCAGCTTCCCTTATTTGAAGCGTCGTACATGTAGTCAGATTCATCGTCGTCGGACTCCATGAATCTTCTTTTTGGCCTACAAAACAATGTAGTGTAATGATGTTTGTTACCGCTGGGATAGATACGAGGGCTCTGCCGGAGTGCCCTGACCTGCTTCTTTTGTACTTGTAATTGGATAACCTTTTATGCGCCCCGGAAATTGGAAACATTATTAAAGTTACGTATAAGACATACAATATTAATATACAAACGAAGGTAAAAATCCTTCATGACAAACCTATATAATGAAATGAGCGATTAGCAACTGAGGGACCTCTACAATTAGAATCTTGGCACATGTAGGCTACACAGGCAAAACAAAATACACAAGAATTTCTTTTTAAAGATTATCGGTTAAAATACGATGACTACATGTATGTGAATGCTATCAATCATAAGAATGTATGTATAAGAATGGTTTTGATCTTACCCCGAAATCAACACTGTTTTCGGTCTTTGTTTTACTATTTTCTGGATAAATACTTTATTTTTAACAGTAGTTTCTACCAGCACCATCTTCATACCCTGAAAGTAATACGTAAATCTGTGATCATAATTTCTGATTGGCTATGTTACCAATCCTACACCTTTAAAGCCAATGAATGAATGATTTTGAAAAAATATCCTCACCTACCATATCAGATCATATATCATTATCGTACCATACGATTCAATATCTAAACATTTAAAATCCACAGACAAACCATACGATTAAGTTTCTGTTTTTAAAGTTTATCATACAGTAAGTTAGGTGAAGTAGTCACTGATTGGTCACTGTTGACCTATTAATAATAATTAGGAAAATTCCTATCGAGTAGCGTAAGACAAGTTACAATCTCTGCTTCGAGTAGAAGTACAGTATGATGGAGTTCCTTAATTGACATTTCACAGATCAGACATTGATCTATAAGTGGCATTGATGATGATCCCCAGTATGCTGACCATCAAGGAATGGCAATTAAATTACTTTTACTTGCCGCATCCTTTGCGCATGCCGACTCGGCTTTGCAAAGTTTCACCCCTTTGTCACGGATCATTAATCCATTGAGGACCAAAAGCGATATGGACCATCATCTGGACAATGCTGCAATGGTGGTGCTATACTGGAACCTTTCTTCGGTTTCGTCATGTGGCCCAATCCTTCCATTTTGTTTTGTGGGCCTCAAATGGCGGTAGCGAAATAAGTCCCAAGCCTAGCCTCAAGCCTTCATAAAGGCTGCTAAAATATGAGATGAATTGAGGGTAAAGAATAGTATCATACTGCCCTCCTTTGTTTTAACTAGTAACATGTACCTAACCTTATGAGATGAATTGAGGGTAAAGAATAGTATCATACTGCCCTCCTTTGTTTTAACTAGTAACATGTACCTAACCTTTTGTTTGTGTCAACTGAGCAGCACCTGTGTAGTCTTTTTGTTGGTTAGTTACGTTACACCTTTGGCTAGTTACATGTACGTTACAGATTTCTACTGCTCCCTTTTTCTATATGTTACAACTTTCATGATTTTACTTTCCTTTTTTCAATTAAGGATTGTACAAAGGAGGATAAATCGAGATATCGACATTTTAAGTTATCGCATTCTCTTGTGGCAAAACTTTTTTGAAGTTTTGGTTAGTTATGTTACATAGGCTTTAAAGGTATTCATACTTTGGTTTTTGTCAAAGAAATGCAGATTCATGGGCAAATGTATCAAGGAGGATACAGTAAGAGTCATCTGTGAAATTTTCAGTCCCATACGATGCCCACTTTTTGAGAAAATAGTGAAAAATGGCTACAGTATTTCTTAAGTCTTTTCTCTTCTATTTTTCATCTTTAAAAGATGAAAGATAATTTTGGTCACTGGTTTTACTCTTTTCTGGATAAATACAGCATTTCAGGCAGAAACATTTTAACGGTATGTTTCCACCAGCATCATACCCTGTAACTTATAAAGTAAATCTGTGAAGATTTCTGTTTCGGTATGCTACCAAAGTATGATGCACTACCTTTAATGGGTACATGTTTCGCAAATATGTGGCCAGAATCCATCACAATCACAAATTTGACTATTATAGCAAATGTGTAGGTTCAATCCATTAATAAATATGATTAGATTTATTTGATAAAATGAAATCTTCCCCGTTCTTTGATAAATTAAAGTTACACAACCTTTTTTCAGATTATTTCTAGATGAAAAATTGATGGTACGAAATTCAATTTTGTGTATACTTCCTACAAATCCATGGCATTAAAATCATTTTTCCATGAAACTTTGACGTACATGCTACAACATAATTTGCAAATTTTAACTTAAAAAAATAGAATTTGAAATTTTGAGGTCAGTTCCACTTCTTCATGGAATTGCCCTTTGGCAGGTCCTTTGACGAGCACCTACAACGGCTTTGCCTGGTGTTGCAGTGCCTCTGAGGAGCTAACTTGAAGCTGAAACCGAAGAAGTGTAAGCTGTTTCAAAGGGAGGTGGAGTTTCTCGGCCATGTGGTGTCACCTACCGGCATTTTATTGAAGGATTTGCTAGGATTGCACACCGTTACAGAGAAAGGCAGACCATTTAAGTGGACGGTCGACGCCTTTGTCTCCTCCCCCATTTTGGCCTATCTTGTTCCAGGGAAGGAGTTTGTCCTCAACACAGATGTAAGCGGCTTTGTAGTCAGTGCTATTACTGTCACAGTTTCAGGAGAGCAGGGAGGTCGTCGTAGCATATGGTAGCAGGCCCTGATGAAGCAAGAGAGGAACTACTGTGTGACGCGAAAGGAGCTCTTGGCCGTCATCTTCGTTGTAAAGAAATACCATCACTACTTGTATGGGGCCCACTAAATTTTGAAAAAATTTTCTTGGAGGGATTGTGAGAAACTGTCCGAAAAATGTCTTTTGTGCGGCCAGCATGTTGTGAATTGCATGCGGTGTATTTTTGGTTGCCTCCAAGTTGCTTGTAAAAATTGCCTCGTGTGACATGGGCCTTAGATGGATGTACAGTGTCCAACATCCCCGGGGGCAGTGGCAAGATTGCTACAGAAGCTGAGCACATCTACACCTTTTCGATTGAGCATCGCCCTGGCACGGTAATGCAGACGCCATGTCCAGGAATGGCTTCCCAGACTGCGACCACTGGGGAAGGAGGAGATTAACCACGGCACCATTGTGGATGTGGAGTATCTGAATCAGCCTCAGAGGGGACATACACAGTGCAGTACCATGCATGGCAGCAGACCAGTCGGAACTGGATGCCCCACCATTAATGGAGGCAGCTGAACCCCACAGTTCAGCAGCATCCCACTTGGCAATGGCAGCCAATCCTCAGGTGTGTCAACCTCAGATAGGTACTCCAGCGAGGGTCAAGAGTCCATCGGACACCACAGAACTCAGTCGCCACCACATCGTCAAAATGCAACAGAATGATTGAGACCTCCGGGTGGTGAGGCAGTGGGTGACTCAAGGGCAATGACCACCTTGGGAGAATGTAGCATCCTTAAACAAGGATGTGAAGTTCTGGTGGGCTCGCTTCGAGCAACTGGTGATTGAACGTGGGGCCCTTTGCATCAAATAGGAACCAAATAGACCGACCGAAGCACCTAGCCTGCCATTCCTTGTGCCACGAGACTTGCAACCAGCCATTCTGTGACATTTCTACAACAACAAAACTGCCGGACACTTAGGCATTGCAAAGACCTTTTCAAGATTATGCCAAAGTGAATTCTACTGGCCTTCGATGAGGCAGTCTGCCCGTAGATGGATTACACAATGCCAGTGGTGCCAGAGACGGAAGCCACCTGCGAAGACAAAGAGAGCGCGGATGGAGTGCTACCAAGTTGGAGCGCCGATGGATAGAATAGCAGTTGATGTTGTTGGGCCACTTCCAATCACAGGACGAGGCAACAGGTACATCGTCGTCGTTGAAGACTACTTCACTAAGTGGGCAGAATGCTATCCAGTTCCAGACCACACTGCTAAGACGTTGCACACTGCTAAGACGTTGGCAACAAAACTCGTGGATGAGCTGGTCTCTAGATTTGGTGTTCCCATTGAAGTTCACTCTGACCAGGGTCGAAAGTTCGAGTCTGATGTCTTCACACAGATGTGTTCGTTCCTGGGCATAAAAAGGACCCGCACAATTTTTGCAATACCATCCAAGATCTGACGGAATGATCGAGAGGTTCAACCGCACCATGGAGGCAATGTTAAGTCTATGGATGAACAAGTCACAGACAGATTGGAACAAATATCTTGCCCTGCTCACTATGGCGTATTGGTCAGCGGAGCATGAATCCACGAAGGAGACACCGAATACGATGAAGTTGGGGCGTGAGGTCAGAATGCCAGTTGATTTACTCGTTGGTTCCACGCCGCCGCCAATGCAGGCAGCCCTGACGCCAACGGCGTGGGCGGCCCAGCCGCTGATCACTATCAACCGCACCAGGTCACCAGTATGCTTCGTACCAGTCGTGGGAGGGCAGACTTCAGGAAACCCCAAAGATACTAATACAGCAAGTCTATTATTCACCACGCACATACAGCTGAAGACAATCAGACAACACCTACAAAGCACGAGACTGGACAGCATTCCCAAGACAAGACGAGTACAACTGCAGAGTTTGTGGACAATCATATAGGCATCGTCGCACGAGGGCCGGACCTTCAACTGCCTGCAGTGCGGGTAGCGTATAGACGGGCTGACTTCTTAGCCTGGCATATGAGAGCACAGCATGGTGGTGTAGCCGATGACGGCGGAGCGGCGGTGGGGAGGGACGTCGACGCCCCCTGGGCCAGTCAGGAGGGTGGTGTGCGAGCAGGAAGAGGCGCAATCGTCAGAAGGAAGGCTGTTTCTGAGGGGAAAGGTGGATCCACACCACTGGCCTGACGAAGTGTGAGCCACCAGGAGACCCAGAGGAGTCGTGGCCACGCAGACAGAAGTGGTGCTCCTGTGTAAGGAATTGACCACGGTCACGCGGGAAATGGTGGAGGACCTGTCAGGTCGACTGACCATCCGGAAAACAGAGTCAATTGGTCAGAGAGAGCCGGGTGATGCCCTTTGGAAAACCTGGACTAGAGACACTCTGGGAAGCGGCTAAATCGTGCCAAAGACCCAATGCAGTCACTGTTCGTTGTTTTGTTTTTTCTTCCTGCGGTAGACCCTGATGATTGTTGTGTTCTTGCTTGACTTGGGGCCTAAATCAACATTAACCATCATTCTCGTGGACACCCGGCCAGGTAGGCTCAGCGCCTTGATTTGTTGTTTAAAAAAAAAATGTGTTGATTGTTGACTTAATTACTGTAAAATTATGTATACATTGTGTATATAACTGTGTATATAAGATCGTTTTCCAAAATTTGAGTAAATCTTTTGATTTTGCCCGTATTCAGGAGAATAGGCTTTTTCTAAGGAGGGGCGGTGTAGCAGACAGTTAAATACATGTAGATGTTTGCTTGCGCTGGCCGCGGGCGGAGGGCTCCGCCGGATCGGAGAGCCCTGACCTGCTTCTTTTGTACTTTGGATAACCTTTTATGCGCCCCGGAAATTGGCTTGTTTTCCAGGAGGTTTGTGGGTTGGTGGTCACGGGAAGGGTTTTGCAAAGTGCCCGGGCGCACGGATATTGACACAATTTCTGACTGCATTGCGGAAGGATGTATACTGGCAGTTAGAGTTTGGTTAATAAAGAAGCCATCCTTATTCGCTGTTTGCTGTTGTGTCCCGTAATTTGGTGTTGCTACAGTTTTTATATTGCCAATTGACTATCAATGGTGAAATAATTATTTGATTTCAGATGCACAGTACTACAGATCTGACACCTTTATCATGATATCATGAACACGATTATGGTGGAATTCCAACTTACATTTTCCGATGCTTTGACGGCAGTTCGTCCTCGAACGACTCAGATGCGTGCAATTAAAATCAGATGTGTCTTCGGCAAGGTGACACTTTTGTCGAGCCTTTACATACAGATCTGTATACAGAAAACAGTCATAATACTAATAATTATAACCATAATAATAATAATAATAAATAATTACAACAAACTTCATCTCCCTAATGCTAATTCTGTTGAAATGAAAATAATTCAAAATTGTATGCAGCATCTTTTCATTGATAATTATTGAAGTTAAGGTTGATTGCAAAAAACTCTCTTTCTCACTGAAAAGATAATACGTGATAACGAGATCAATCTAATGCATTACTGCATTGAGAGAGGCAGTTTACGTGTAACTCAGCTCTATTTTTAACAGAGTATCTGTAAGTCATCTGCATTACGGCCGCTGCGGCAAAACATGCACTTGTAATTGGGCTATATAGTCTCACTGCCCGACGTTCTTTTGACTGAGAAGCATGTATTGCATCTGCACGTTTTGGTTGTAATGTGCATGCAGGATAAACTACATACCAAATACATGTAAGCATTTTGAGTGTAGAAATTATGTTTCTATAATTTCCAGGAAGATATGCAATAAGTATATAGGCAAAAGCAAACTTATTCTTAACACTTCATTTGTATTGTTGATGGTATACCGTATTTTACATTATGTGTAATGTTATTTTTCTATATACATGTTTTACCTAACAGTTTTACACATGATGCGCCTCATGGCAAAGGACTTCCATCCTTCGCTTGGTTCTAGCCTATTCTGGATAGACTTGGTTATTTTGGTGCCAGCACCAAGGCCACTAATTGATGGCCACATGTACACGTGCCCCCCCCCCCCTCCCATTCTGTAACCAGTTGACGGGCACAACTTCGACCTCAGCTGAATCTTGAAATTCAACTACTGCGAACATAGTTGAGCACGAAAGTGATAACGGGGCAAATTACATAATATTACAAGACAATGAAGCATTTGCCAGACAGGAAAAGTGCAATATAGTGTACAGTGGTTAACTGCAATGCCAAAATACACAAAAAACATAGACAGTGCACAGTACATTTGTTTTGTGTACCAAATGTACATTGTAATGTCCTTGGAAGTTACTTGTGCCTAAGTAGGCCTACTGCAATACTGAAGTAGTATACACAATAGCGGTTCTGGCACACCGCGCCCTAGCACCGGCCGTGCCCGGCCGGAGAGAAGGGGTTGGGTCTTATATTTGTGGATTTTATGCTTTACACACAGGGGTCTGGCCCCTGGCACACCCCACGATCGTCTGGGCGTGTGCGGTCCAAAGGTCGCTCTATAGCGCGCCGCGTTAATGATTAACACCAACACCAATCATTTACCCGAAGAGGAACTGTACGGTCAAAAGGCCACTCCTGCATGGGTTATTGAACCATTTAAACATACCTATTTGCAAGAGTATACCTTATGTATTATATTATAGTATACGATGAAGGGTAAAAACACAATTGCCAGTGGCTCGTTCTAGGCTCTACGGAGCTTTGTGGTCGCAGCTGCCTTAGAGACCATTGCAAAATTCACCTGGCTCTACTACGAAAAGGTACAACAACTTATGCCTGTCAAGTTTGTGGGATAGGGGTAAAAACAGCCCTGGCTCTGTGCCGTGCCTGTGGTGTTGACCGCATTCGGAAGCAGGTCTGGCGTGAAAAGCAACGTCCCTTTAGATTAGAGTTTAAACGTCTTGCAGCGATAAAGATTTTCAATTAAAGAAGTGTGGTCCCATATGAATACACCCATCTAGCATCATGCCGATGAGCGCTGATTAGAGTTTAAACGTCTTACAGCGATAAAGATTTTCAATTAGAGAAGTGTGGTCCCATATGAATATACTCATCAAGCACCATGCCGATGAGTGCTGAAGCACGAGAGCGTAAAAACCGCAGCAGGTACTCCAGAACAGATAGAGCGGGACAGGGCCAGGCGGGCGAGAAATCGATGAGACCGCCGAGAGAGAGAGGGGGAAATGCCAGATGTCGCCCAGTTATTGGCTGAAGTTGAAATACCAGAACCAGCCTGCGATGTGTAAACAACATCTTAGATGAGCCAATCTCCAAGGAAGTAAAGAGGCGCCTGCTTGAGCCTCTGCTTCCAAGGGCACATCGGCCAACCATTCCTCCTTGCACGAAGAAGGAGAGGAAAAGGCAGGCCATTGTGGAGGAGTTTGATCTGATCACTAAAGTTTTCCAAACAACCCAGGACTACCAAAAGGAGATACTGGAAGTGTTCCAAGAAGAGAAGAAAGACGACTTAGTCTTTCGACGACTCCCATGGGTGATAGGGAGTTTTCTGCAGGGTTGGGAGCTGAACATCCCCAGGTGCATCCCCTCGAAGCAGACCCCATAGCTCTCCGAGAAGGTCTGCGCCCCCAGATTTGCAAGAAGCTCGAGGAGGAGATCAAGGCTCTGAAAGGGGTAAAGTTCCAGCTGGCTCTCAAGGTCCAGCTTCGAAAAGACAACCCAGATGGTTCCGAGGAGTATACAGACCCTGTGTTTCGACACAAACAGGAACCGCTTCTTCAGACCGGTGAAATCAAGGAGGCGCTTGACAGATCTTTCCCAGTCGTCCAGGAGGCCCTTGAGAAATGGACACAAAGGGGCTTTGGGTGGGTGGTTGACAGAGGGCTGACTCTATGGCTGAGCATCGCTAGATACCAGCCCCTTAGAGGAGGCTCTTACATCCCACTACCCGCAGCGGTGAAAAAACAAGAAGGTTGTTATCAATGTGAAAAACCAAGATGACAACTGCCTCCGATGGGCCTTGAGATCTGCCATGTTTCCTGTAGAGAAAAACCCACAGAGGCCCTCTAAATACCCTACGGATGACAGTCTAAACTTCGAGGGGACCGAAGCCCCGACACCCATCTCTATGATCGAGAAGGTCGAGAGACAGAACAACCTAGCCATTAACGTTTTTGGCTGGGACAAGGGCGTTATTATCCACCGCCTCAGCAAGCAGCTAGGGCCACGAATCAACCTGTTGCTGATCGAAAAGGCGGGAAAGTTTCACTACACCTGGATCAAAGATCTAAATCGCCTTTTATACGATCAGAGCAAATACGAAGGGCGCAAGCACTTTTGCGAGCGCTGTCTTCATGGCTACACCAGAGAAGACCTGTTGGAGGCCCACATGCCAGAGTGTCGCGGTATCGGGCAAACGGCGGTGAGAGTAGAGATGCCTGAAGAGGGCAAAAACAAGTTGGTATTTCAGAACCACCAAAAACAGCTGTCAGCCCCCTTTATCATCTACGCCGACTTTGAGGCCCTCACAATCAAACTCGAGGGCCCTGAGCTCGACCCAACAAAGAGCAACACCACTAAGACACAACAGCACGAGGCGTGCAGCTACTGTTTCATAGTTGTCTGCTGTGACGGCCAGACACAACCACCCGTGGAATACAGAGGTCCCAATGCGGCGAGGCACTTCCTCTGAGCGCTTCAGAAAGAGGAGCGAAAAATCAAGGCGGTGCTGGCCAGCCCAAAAGCTATGCAAATGACCCTAGAAGACTGGAAGTCCTACAACAACGCGACAACCTGTCATGTGTGTGAGAAACCTCTAGCGGGTGATAGAGTCCGGGACCACTGCCACATCGTCGGAAAATACAGAGGGGCGGCCCACAACGCATGTAACCTCAAATTGTGGCTTAACCCGAAGACAACACCAATACCAGTTGTCTTTCACAACCTTAGGGGCTACGACTCCCATCTTCTCATGCAGGCGATCTCGAAGGTAGAGAGGAAGGCATCATGTATCCCCAACAACACGGAGAAATACATCTCCTTCTCTCTCGGGCAGCTCCGCTTCATCGATAGTGCACAGTTCCTGCTAGCCTCGTTGGACAAGCTCGCAGCGGCAAACCAACCCGAAGCGTTCCACATTACAACTAAGTTTGAGCCCGATGTAAAAAAGCGCGAGCTGCTGCTGCGCAAGGGCATCTATCCATACGAGCACAAACAATATCCATACAATACCCAAAAAGGTATTTTATAGCAAACTCTCTGAAGAACGCATCAGCGAGGCCGATTATGCCCATGCCCAAAAAGTCTGGGAGGCCTTCGGATGTCGCAACCTGGGAGATTACAGCGACCTATATTGTCGCACTGACGTCCTACTTCTGGCGGACGTCTTTGAGACCTTTCGAAAGACATGCCTGCGACAGTATGGATTAGATCCCGCCAACTACTATACGAGCCCCGGTCTCTCCTGGGATGCATTGCTCAAGAAAACGGGAATCAAGCTAGATCTGCTGACGGACTATGACCAGCACCTCTTCATTGAAAAGGGGATGCGCGGCGAGATATCTATGGTCTCGAGGAGCAGCGGCGTAGCTAGGATTTTTTCAGCAGGGGGGCACTGGGGGGCCTTGGAATTTTGTGAGGGGGCACCCGGAAATTTTTTTTTTCAAAACTGGAGATTTGCAAAACTGAGAAATGCAGGGGCAGATCCAGGGGCGTGGGCGCGCATGGCCCCCTTTTCTTCCAGAAAAAAAAGAAGAAAGAAAGAAGAAAAAACAATAATAGAAAAGCAGACACACTCCAAAATAAGCAGAAAAAGAGTGGGGGAGTAAAAATTCGCTAGCTTTGATCGCCGCCTGAAATGCACCCGTCGCTATTGAATTGGCGCATTTTATTTCCAAGCGCCCCCCCCCCCCGAAAAATCATGGATCCGCTCCTGAAAATGAGCGCAAAGTGCAAAGTTCTTGCGACTGGGTCCAGGGCCCGCTTAAGGGCCCTGGAAGCTCAGGGGTTCTAGATATTCTCTGATGCAATCTGAGCCTTATTTGGGGAGCATTTGTTCCAATAAATTTATTCATTTATTTATATTATTACTTCATAACTTTTTTTCTAATCCAACACTCTTGAGTGGGAGAAATTCAATCTCAAGTGGGAGAGCAAAAGAATTTGGAAAATTTGAAACTTTGTTCACAAAACATAGGTATACAGGGCGTAGCTATATTTACATGTAGGACTTTTGGGGGAGCTTACCATTTCGTGGGGTGAGAAAATGCATTATTGTTCATAAAATTTGCTTTCAAGTTCCCCCTTCATCTCTTTAGTAAGCGTTATCCGGAAGGGTATGATAACTATAAAGGAAATTAAAACAAATTTTTGCAATTTCTTTTACCTGAATGTACCTTTGCGGTGTCCTCTTCAATATTATTAGCAAGATTGATTGTGTGCAAAGAGGGCAGGACTTTGATTTGTGAGGGAAATTTTGTGGTAAAAACAGTAACAAAGATTTTTTTCACAACTTTTCACGGCCGCACGGACGACCGCAGACAAGAATATAGTCCCGTTCCCGCTCTTAATTTGAGGACTCTTAATCTGTTGGGTCAGGGGACCAGACTAGTGCTAGACTAGCCAGACCAGACAAAATGGCAGATGGGCTGTTTTTACGTTCACAACCGTGTAAGAAAATTATATTTTCACACTGAAATGTTGCACAAATTTCTTCACCGAATTAAGGGTTTTAAGGACTCGGGAACATTTGCTGAAAGTCAAAAATATCATTTTGGAACAGTAGAAGCCATTAAGGTGTTTTTATTTCCTTTATACCTATCATACCCTACAGATAACGCTTAATTTTTTTTTCATTCCCACGATTTTTGTGGGGGGGCACACAAAATTTGTGGGGACGCACGTGCAACCCCAGGCCCCCCCGTAGCTACGCCACTGTCGAGGAGGTACGCGAAAGCGAACAATCCCCTGGTCGATGGATATGACTCCTCTAAAGAACTTAGCCACATCCTCTACCTCGACGCTAACAACCTGTATGGCTGGGCGATGAGCCAGCCCCTGCCTACAGGTGGCTTTCGGTGGGTAGAGGATTGCGATGGGCTCGCCGCAAGTATAGCGGATCACCCGGCAGAGAGCCCCAATGGCTACATCCTGGAGGTGGATCTCCAATACCCGGAAGAGCTGCATGACACGCACAATGCATATCCGTTGGCTCCAGAGCGCATGGTGGTTCAAAAAGAGTGGATGTCGGAGTATCAGCACAACCTTCTTGCTGCCGGGGCAAGGCCCACTGAGGTTGAGAAGCTGGTCCCCAACCTTCGCAATAAGGAACGGTACGTGCTTCACTACTGAAACCTGCAGCTCTATGTGTCGATGGGCATGCGCCTAAAAATGGTTCACAGAGCTCTATCCTTAATAATCAAAGCCCCTGGATGGAGCCCTATATCAGAATGAACACTGAACTCCGGAAAAAAGCAACTAGCGACTTTGAAAAGGATCTAGCTACAAGCTGATGAACAACAGCGTCTTCGGCAAAACCATGGAGAACCTCCGTCAATGTGAAGCTCGTCAGGGCTGATGAAGAGGACAGACTCAGGCGCCTTATCGCCAGCCCAGCCTTCGCGCGGGCAAACATCTTTGATAAAAGAGTGGACAAAAAAGCACTTGCAAGCTCTCGGGCGCCTACTGGCCAACCTGGCTGGAAAGGCCGCAGCCGCGCTACCCGGCATCATCGGAAGCATTATATCTTGGCTCCTCAACTTCTTGAGTAAAACTGTTGGATGGCTCGCAGAAAACCTGTGGGCACTCGTGGTTGCCATCGGCCGCATTTTGCTCGTCATTGCGCGAGATTGGCTAGCGTAGAGCGAGCCAACTGAGGCCAACAGCTACGACAGCAACAACCAGCGCGGTGAGTCCGTCGTATTGTTCCTGCGTTTCAACTTGTTTAGTCACCTCGAGTGTAGACCGCGGTACAACTTGCGGCGGTGCCTCGACTGGATGTTTTACCTCGGCTGGCTGTGCTGGACCTGCAGCTGGCCCCTCCATATCGTACACGTCTGGCTTTGATGGTGTCGCTCTGTTTATATCGTTGTTTACACCTAATTTTTGCCCCGGTTTCGCAATGATTATTTCGTTGTTGTAATCCTGAATGGTTCCAATCTGAAGCTCCATGTTGGCGGGAGCCATGTACAACCCGATCCCAAAGACAAAGTTTGACCTTTGATTGGGGGGAAATATGCAGGAGACAGGCCGGTACAAATTCTTCCCTACAAGTGTTTTTTTTATTTATCTTGACCAACTCTCAACCAGCTTTAATCATGTTGATAGTGCTAACTCAACCCTGCTTGCAATAGTCCCAGCCGCATTTGGTGGTATTACAGACATAACCCCTCCAAACCCCATGTATAAAAAATTAGAGTTTGGATATATACACCAATTGAATATACGTTTGTTTGATGAAGAAGGTATGGTAGTGCGGAACCATCAGAGACCCATCATCGCAGTTCTTGAGATTCGAGAAAATGCTTAAAGCTGCCGACAGCGCCGCCGGAGTCGATATATCCTACGCTACCCGAGCAAGACGAGGGGTCCAGCTTTCGTCTTACTGAAATCCGCAACCTCGAGCGACGCCTAGAACGCGAGAGCGATGAAAGAGCCAAGCTATACAAAAAATACAGAAGAGCTATCAACGTCGTTGATGGTGTTGACACAGTATTGGTCGCATCTAGTCTGGGAATGGGTGCGGCGGGTGTGGGTCTGCTCTCAATGATTATAGCCGCACCCGTTGTCATTGCGCTTGAGGCGGCTGCACTCGTTTGTGGTCTGGCCGGTATTGCCGGAAAATACGTCTCCCGGCGGCTTCTAGTAAAAGCCAAGAAAAACGACGAGATTCACGTTCTCACCCTATCCAAGCTCAACAGCATAGCGGATATAATTTCAAAAGCGCTTAGCGATGGACACATCTCCCCCGAGGAGTTCAAGCTCGTACTCGACGAGGTAGAAAAATATGGTCAAATGAAGGCTACTATTCAGAAAAAAAACTCGCGAAGCTGCTCGAGAAGCGTCAAAGAACGAGCTCATGGCCGAGGCCCGGCCTCAATAATGAAAGAGCTCGCTGCTGCCAAACCGACATTGCCAAACCGGCTGCGGACTCTGTTCCGCGAACAGGGCGTCACCATAGCCAGCTTGTTGACTGCGCTTGGCTTTATCATCAGCACTGTTGTCCTTGCCTTGACTGGCGGTAGGACCGGCGTTAAACCATCTCCCAAGCCTCAACCATCTCCCACGCCCCCCAAAAAGGAGGGGATAAAAGAGTGGACAAAAAAGCATTTGCAAGCTCTCGGGCGCCTACTGGCCAACCTGGCTGAAAAGGCCGCAGCCGCGCTACCCGGCATCATCGGAAGCATTATATCTTGGCTCCTCAACTTCTTGAGTAAAACTGTCGGATGGCTCGCAGAAAACCTGTGGGCACTCCTGGTTGCCATCGGCGGCATTTTGCTTGTCATTGCGCGAGATTGGCTAGCGTAGAGCGAGCCAACCGAGGCCAACAGCTACGACAGCAACAACCAGCGCGGT
Source organism: Astropecten irregularis (assembly GCA_963971285.1). Classification (NCBI taxonomy): domain Eukaryota; kingdom Metazoa; phylum Echinodermata; class Asteroidea; order Paxillosida; family Astropectinidae; genus Astropecten; species Astropecten irregularis. The sequence goes on from OZ020257.1 coordinate 9,528,187, forward strand.
GAGTCCATCGTAGTGTTCCTGCGTTTCAACTTGTTTAGTCACCTCGAGTGTAGACCGCGGTACAACTGGCGGCGGTGCCTTGACTGGATGTTTTACCTCGGCTGGCTGTGCTGGACCTGCAGCTGGCCCCTCCATATCGTACACGTCTGGCTTCGATGGTGTCGCGCTGTTTATATCGTTGTTTACACCTAATTTTTGCCCCGGTTTCGCAATGATTATCTCGTTGTTGTAATCCTGAATGGTTCCAATCTGAAGCTCCATGTTGGCGGGAGCCATGAACAACCCGATCCCAAAGACAAAGTTTGACCTTGTTTTGCCAAAATTTCATTGGGCTTGAACTCCAATCCTTGACAACTTTGTCTGAGGTCACCCGCGGCAGACGATATTTGTTAAACACGTCGGGGTACCGCGCCACGAACCATTCGTCGAACTCGCCGGGAAAGCTAGCTCGTAGTATCTGAACGTGGGCTTCGATGAGTTGTGGCGCATTTTTTGCGCCGGCCTGCACCCCAGGCTGGTACTGCGCATCGCTATTAAACTTAAATGGTGACGCCATAATACAATCATGTTTATTACACTGATTCAACTTCAAAATGAAAAAGCTACGACTCTCCATTCGCCTTTAGACAATACAGGCGGCAAGCTCTATGTCGCTCTCCAAGAACTCCATTATGAGGTTGGCTATGAAAACGTGGGTTCATCGGCTGAAGTTATGCTTCGCTCTAGGGCTAGACCTACTGTCGAAGAACAGATTGAGGTTCCACATGGGTTATATACCTTTGAAGATCTATCAAATTTCTTCATGGAAGCGGTTCCTAGTTTAACTCTCGAACTAAACAAGCCAACTGGTATGATTGCTTTAACTATCCTAGATGATATCGAGATAAAACTCAGTAAAGATTTACGCAGGATTCTTGGTATTGACGAAAAAAGGCTGGATTGGTTACAGACATAACCCCTCCAAACCCCATGTATAAAAAATTTGAGGATATATACACCAATTGAATATATGTTTGTTTGATGAAGAAGGTATGGTAGTGAGGAACCATCAGAGACCCATCATTGCAGTTCTTGAGATTCGAGAAAATGCCTAAGCTGCCGACAGCACCGCCGGAGTCGATATATCCTACGCTACCAGAGCAAGACGAGGGGTCCAGCTTTCGTCTTATCAACTTTCGAGCTATCAACGTCGTTGATGGTGTTGACACAGTATTGGTCGCATCTAGTCTGGGAATGGATGCGGCGGGTGTGGGTCTGCTCTCCATGATTAGCCGCACCCGTTGTCATTGCGCTTGAGGCAGCTGCACTCGTTTGTGGTTCTGGCCGGTATTGCCGGAAAATACGTCTCCCGGCGGCTTCTAGTAAAAGCCAAGAAAAACGACGAGATTCACGTTCTCGCCCTATCCAAGCTCAACAGCATAGCGGATATAATTTCAAAAGCGCTTAGCGACGGACACATCTCCCCCGAGGAGTTCAAGCTCGTACTCGACGAGGTAGAAAAATATGGTCAAATGAAGGCTACTATTCAGAAAAAAAACTCACGAAGCTGCTCGAGAAGCGTCAAATAACGAGCTCATGGCCGAGGCCCAGGCCTCAATAATGAAAGAGCTCGCTGCTGCCAAACCGACATTGAAATAAAATGTGGTTGCTTCAACCTTTTTCGTACATCGGGCACATCAGCTGATCGCCCGCCGCCATATTGCATAGACGGCCAGAGCTAGTGGGCTGTCAGCTTTTTTGCCATCTACAGGTATGGACAAAAAGCCGCTCCTATAAATCATTAATGCGGCGCGCTATAGAGCGACCTTTGGACCGCACACGCCCGGGCGATCATGGGGTGTGCCAGGGGCCAGACCCCTGTGTGTAAAGCATAAAATCCACAAATATAAGACCCAACCCCTTCTCTCCGGCCAGGCACGACCGGTGCTCGGTCGCGGTGTGCCAGAACCGCTATTGTGTATACTACTACTGAACAGGTGTACATTGTTTATGATGAGATGGACTATTCAATGATAGTTTGACCATAGGTTTGACCTCCAGTCATCAAGGCTGTGTATAATTATGTACATGTATATAGTGTCTGGGTGATGTTAGTGTTTTACACTGACAATTAAGTCTGAAGACTATCAATGACCAAATACCATGGTTCGTTACATTTTACAGTATGTCTATGTGGGATAGCCATAGGCTGAGTAGAGTATTAAGGCGTTTCCTGATAGTGTCTCAGATGACAGGCTTACAAGTTAGTTTCTTGCTCTGTGGTTGTGATTGTTATTTACGCCTCAAAAACAATTTCCCCCCGGCCCGTCATAATGAATAGATCGTTTAGGTGTACAACATATATTATACATAAATGTAAAACCATACCCAAACTAATGCAAATTCACCACGAATAAGGGTAAGTACCATTTCGTACGGGCGTACTTGAAAACAAAGACTCGGCCGGAGTTGGAGTTAGGAATTGAGAATTCTTAGAGTAGAATAAAGGTCGCAATTAAATTTAAGGGAAGCACATGGTAGGCCTAGAAAATCCAAAGAGTTGTGAGCATGTATCTTCGTTCTACATCTATATAGCCATGCAGGGTATACTTGTTAGAACAGACTTATTAAAGCCAATAGCGCTCCACACTAATGACGTCACAGAATCCCCGGATGTCAGACAAACACTAGCTGTCTCACACACTAGTAGTGTACATGTAATGTAATGTACATGGACATGACACGCACACACGTTTTCATGGTTGCAATGTTTGTCTGAGATCCAGTGCTATCCGGAGCGCTATTAGTTTCTCTTTCAAACACTGTACCGAATGAAAAGAACAACATTTGTGAGGCCGATGGAAGATAAAACATTGAAAATTATAATGCACAAGTATAAAAGGGTACAAAACCAAGTGTATGATGTGAGTTCAACAGTACGTAATGTGTGATATCAAGTGTCTGTTATAAACAGGGATACAATAACTTTGAATAGCGCTTCGCACTTGCACTAGCAGGCTAAATGCTGTGACGTCACACCGGATCTCTGACAAACATTGCAACCATGCAAACGTGTGGTGGGTGTGCTTGTGTCTGACATCCGGGGATTTTGTACATGCGCGCACTGGCCAAATCACTTGTGTGACGTCATTAGTGCGGAGCGCTATTGACCAGGCGCGGTTCTAGAGCCAACATTTTTTTGGGGGCTAAAAGAGCCATTATTTATTGGGGGGGGGGGGGGGGGGGGGGCTAGAAGACCCAATATTTTGGGTTCTTCTAACACTCGCTTCTGCTATGTCTTATTAGGGGTCGAAAAACATTATAGCCCACACAACGCGTTTTTATGTAATTGGCTCTTAATAACTGAACAAATCCAGTATTTTCAAGAATTTTTTTTTTCACTTGCATTTTTTTTTGGGGGGGGGGGGCTAGACAACATTTTGGGGGGGCTACAGCCCCCCCCCCCAACCCCCCCCCCCCCCCCCCCCCCCCCGTAGAACCGCACCTGCTATTGACATGATCGAGTCTCGGGAATAGCGATGTAAAATCTGCCATAAGGAATGAGAACATATTTTACAGTTATCTCGGAATATCATATGCAGATCTCCACAAGGAACAGAGACATGGTAAATTCCTAATGTAGTTGAAGGCAAGGGGTATGTATAAAATGAAACTATTTTTCCTCATCAAAAAGAATATTCACACAAGCACAACATCATTTTTTGATTCCACCACAGCTATTACCCTGTGATCGGGTTACGAGAAATTTATCTAATAGCACTCCACACTTACGCTAAAAATAGCACCGGATCTCAGACAAACATTGCAACCATGCGGGTGTGTGCGTGTGTGTGTGCGCGTGCATACACTACGCGTGTTAGACAATGTTTGTCTGACAGCCGGGGATTTTGTGACGTCATTAGTGCGGAGCGCTATTGCAGCTCACCGTACTGAATGGCACAGCAGTATCCAAGTGGTATTGGACCCTCTCTATGTTTTTCCTCAATAGCGCTCCGCACTAATGACGTCACAAATTTCCCGGATGTCAGACAAACATTAACTCACACACGTAGTGTACATGCACGAGCACACCCGTTTGCATGGTTGCAATGTTTGTCTGAGATCCGGTGCTATTTTTAGCATAAGTGCGGAGCGCGATTCGGTCTTTGACTGATTTGGTCTTTTGATCCCCTGTCTTTCTGAGAGCCTGCGAATTACCTGTTGCAAGGGGAATGTGGGTTTTCGAACCATTTTTTTTTAAGAGGGAGGTGGACCAATATGATGACCATGGTCTGGCATTTTGACAAAATTATCATCACTTCTTAGCTCAGCATCAGTTTCGGGAAATGTCATCCTGCCAGAATTGTATACACCATGATGAACGCATTTGTCACAACCCGAGTACCCATCGAGCACTAACATATTTTACAGAAGCATGAGCAGGTGTGTCACATATAACTGAAGTAACTTAATTTCAAAGTAAAGGCGCCTTTCCATATGCGCGTTTTTTTCATCCGCTGGGTATACGTTGCGGGTGTGTTAAAATTGCCAATTAAAAAGACGCACGCGACCTTTTCAAACGCATGCGCACATATGGAAAGGGTCGCTTGTTTTTTTATAATGATCGATTTTTTGCAACGCAACGCATACGCAACGTATACGCAGCGGATGTAAAAACACGCATATGGAAAGACGCCTTAATCATCAAATAACCACTTAAGGGAAACTGACTGAATACCGTACAGGCGCTCTACCAACTGAGCCATCCAGCCCTACGTTGGTGGTGACCCCAATAGTCAATTATCTTTGTTCGTTTGGCAGTTAGAAGCCATGAAACCACGCACACATTGCCATATCCAAAGGACCATTCCACCAATACGTGCAGCAATGCTGCAACCTGGGAACAGTATGGAGAGTATTCAGGAGGTCGCCGGTTCTTATCCCGCTCCAGTCAATTTTTCTTTGTTCACTTTTCTATGACTTTAAATTCAGTCAGTTTCCCTTGTGGTTATTTGATGATTATATTAATTAAAAAGCCGTATCCTCTTTGAGTGATCCCCCATGTACCGTTCCCAGGTTGCAGCTTGCTGCGTGTATCATTGAAACGATCCATGGGGCATGTGTGTGGTTTCATGGCTTCTGACTGCCAAACGAACAAAGATAATTGACTATTGGGATCACCACCAACGTAGGGCTGGATGGCTCAGTTGGTAGAGCGCCTGTATGGTATTCAGTCAGTTTCCCTTAAGTGGTTATTTGATGATTAAGGCGCCTTTCCATATGCGCGTTTTTTCATCCGCTGCGTATACGTTGCGTATGAGTTGCGTTGCAAACAAATCGATCGTTATAAAAAAACAAGCCACCCTTTCCATATAAAGAAAGAAAGAAAGAAGAACAAAAAGAAACAAGAGAAGATAACTAGGACGAACGACCAGCTACCATGTGTGGGAAAAGATGGGCCTTAAGAGCCCTCTGAAAGTTTCTGATAGGGATGGGTAGACTGTTCCACAATCGTGGGGCAGCAACAGAAAAGGCCCGATCACCTGCGATTTTATTTGTTTTGTTGACAACAAGAGATATTCCATGAGAAGAGCGAAGGGAGTAAGACCCGGTTCGAGTTGAGAGAAGAGAACAGAGGTATCAGGGGCAGAAGATTTGAGTGATTTGTAAGTGTGGACCATAGTACGGAATTGAATGCGTTGTGCAACTGGAAGCCAGTGTAACTGGTGTTGAAGTGGAGAGGTATGTGTGTATGAAGCCGTTGAAGACGAGAAAGATCTGTCTTAGAGATTCCATTGAGTAAGCAGCAGCCGTAGTCTAATTTCGAAAGAATTAAGGTGCGAACTGCATTGTGACAGGCATTACAGTCAAGGAACTTTCTGATCCGACTAAGGTTGCGGATATGCCAATTTAAGGACCGGCAGAGTTGAGTATGTCGATCAAAAACTACACCTAGGTTTCTGACCGACAAGGAAGGATGAATTGTAAGGCCATTGAGATCAAAAGTGAGGTGTTGAAGACGTTTGTAGTGATACGGTGGGGCAGCGATGAAGAATTCTGTCTTATCTGGGTTCATCTTAAGTTGTTTGTAGCCAACCAGGAATGAAGTTCTCTGACACACTGAGATAACCGATACAGAGAACATTCAGCATCACCAGGCTGGGAAGGATTGAATGTTAGGAATAACTGCACGTCGTCAGCATACATATGGTACTGAATTGAGTGACGACGTATAATTTGACCGATAATGTGGGAGTAGTAAGTGAAGATTTGTGGAACGATGACAGATCCCTGAAGAACCCCATATTTGAGTTGAACCTTAGAAGAGAGAGCATCCTTAACACAGACCTGACTGGCTCAAGTATGAGCGGAACCACTGGTGGACAGATCCATATAGACCGAAGTCATTTGTGAGGCGCTGTAAGAGAATGTTATGGTCAACTCTGTCAAATGCTGCCGACAAGTCGATCATAACGAGGATAACAGCCTGATGTGCATCAATGGCTCTGAGAAAAGAATTTTGAACTGTGAGAAGTGCAGTTTCAGTACTGTGAACAGGCCGGTAAGCAGACTGAAATGGTTCAGACAAGTTATTGGATTGAACAAAAGAAGCAACCTGTGAAGAAACCACTTTTTCAATGAGTTTGCCAAGGAAAGGTAAGTTGGACACAGGTCCGTAATTCGTGAGTTGCTGACTGTCCAGAGATGGCTTCTTCAGGACAGGAGTGATTCTAGCTTTACGGAGCTCAGCCGGAAACACACCTGAGGACAGTGAGCAATTCACGATGCGACACAGAATCCGAATGAGAGCAGGTAAGTGTTTTTTGACTAACCAAGTAGGCATGGGGTCAAGATCACATGATTTTAGATGGACAGTGCATGATAAGTTGAGTTAATTCCTCTTCAGTCACAAGATCAAAGCTAGACATGGTACAATGCAATGAATCGTTATCAACATTATCAGAGGATATACAACGGCCCAAGTTAATACTATCAACTTCGGAGCGAATGCAATCTACTTTGCTAACACAAAAATCACAAAATTCATTGGCAAGGCAAGCTAGACTGCCAGAACTAGGTAAGGGACACTGGTTATCACACAATAGCTTATGTACAATTTTAAACATATCTCTTGAATTACAATTACACAATTGATCATTAAAATATTCAGTCTTGGCTTGAATGATGGCATCAGCTACAGCACGCTGGGACTGAATGTAAGCTTGATGATCGGTATCGGCATGTGTCTTCCTCCATTTCCGCTCACTACGACGCCGTGCACGATGAGCAGCTACCACAGTCTCGTTGAACCACATGGGTTTACGGCGAATAGTGCGGGAACGGGTAGATGCCGGAGCGTGGTCATCAAGGCCATCATGGCAGCCACAGTTATAAGAAGTGACAAGCACATCGATGTCGCCAGGGTCAGCCAAAAGAATATCATTCCATTTTGGCGGCGAGATCACTACCAAAGGCATCACAGTCAATAGAACTAAAATTGCATGATCTGTACGTCGATCTGTACGGTACACTCAGTACCGAGTAATCAGTATCGGTTTTATTCCTGACTGACTGGGAGTTCCAGAGGCTGACATTCATGTACTTGGGACGAGAGTTTTGGGCTCGCTGTGGAGGTGAATCAACAGGGGTGTCAATGTTATTATTGTTATAGTTACCAGAGACCAAGAAGGAGGATGAAATCTTGCCTACCCGTGTACCTCTACGGGTGGAGGCTTGCGATTACTACCAAGTTGGCAAATGTTGTTGTATACATCCTTTGGGAGTCTCGCGTGTTGAACAACACATGTGTTCAGCTGCCGAAGTTGATCCAATGAATAGTACATTGTGTTGATGTATAAACAGACAATGGTCAGCTGAATAGAGATGAACAGCAGCATGCCAAGCTGCCTGTAGGAGTCCTCTGTGCAGTGGCCATAAGAAGGACAGTCGAGTCGAAAAATCTTCGGCAAAATATCTGCAAACCCGGATCGAATTTATCACCCAAAGTGGTCAGGAAAGAGCACAAGATGATAACATGCCAGAACCACTAGATTTCCAGAACAGAAGATGGTCTATACGGTGATAAGGAATAATGCAAGAGAGAGCAGAGGGTAGTGCTGCCGACTGGCGCTCCCCTAGTAACTGCGTCATATATAACGTATATACGCAGCGGATGAAAAAACGCGCATATGGAAAGGCGCCTTTACTTTGAAATTAAGTTATCTTCAGTTATATGTGCTCATGCTTCTGTAAAATATGTTAGTGCTCAATGGGTACTCGGGTTGTGACAAATGCGTTCATCGTGGTGTACGCGATGATTCAGTCAGTTTCCCTTGTGGTTATTCGATGATTATATTAATTAAAAAGCCGTATCCTCTTTGAGTGATCCCCCATGTACCGTTCCCAAGTTGCAGCTTGCTGCATGTATCATTGAAACGATCCCTGGAGCATGGCGGTGTGTGCGTGGTTTCATGGCTTCTGACTGCCAAACGAACAAAGATAATTGACTATTGGGGTCACCACCAATGTAGGGCTGGATAGCTCAGTTGGTAGAGCGCCTGTACGGTATTTAGGAGGTCGCCGGTTCGAATCCCGCTCCAGTCAATTTTGCTTTGTTCACTTTTCAATGACCTTAATAAGACATTACAGTAAGCATACAATGTCTGAAATGAATCTATCACCTGTACATGTGGTCAGCTTACATAAACTAGCCCTTCCTGTACAAGAGGGCGCTGTTGTCAATGTTATCAAATAAAACATTATAAACTTAACATTTACGACAAATTCCCCCTTCATTTGATCGACCCAAGGCAGTGGCAGTCCACTTTCCTAGCAATTGATGCCATACGCGTGAAGCGCGCCCCATAGGAAGGACAGCCACGGCCTGGGGCACTACTGCATCCCAACCTCGCACTTAAGAAAAACCCACAAATCCGCGAACCAGTTATTCGGTAGGCAAATAATTAAGCGGAGGCTTCTCTATGAAGAAGGAGTATATCGGACCAAACTACAATAGTGTTGGGAAACCATGCGCAGCATTCCGCCATGAACAGAGAAATACTTTGCCTTAGGCTAAAGGAATCAGTGCCAACTAAGTTGTTAGTGCCTGAATGTACGATCAACAGCCTGGGTGCCGGCCACCTCTAGTGGAGGGTGTTTAGCAGCCTATGGACATTCAAATAACGAGCGCCACCACATCCGTTCTAGTGTACCTCCGGCCGGCATCCAAGTGTTCGGGACGCTCTGCGCACAATAGAATCCCCCACTATCCAGACATCACCTGTCAAAAAAACATATACCTTAGATTAAGAAGTAGCAACCACGTTTGCGTCACCCGAAAAACAGTGAACATACATGGATTACCCATGGAGAAATAAGACACATGGCAAGCGGAAACCTCATACAGTGACAAGGCAGCCACAAACTGCCGTATGTCTTGAGCCGAGGCCGCGGGGGAAACCGCCAGTGCCGCGCAGTAGCCGAAATTGACAGAAAGAACGGCAACCGACTTGATATGTTTAATCAGTATCAGTATAGGGCAACAATGTATAAATAACAACCTATCACCTTTTACCACATATATTGGCGGCAGGTTTGGCAAAGGTGTCATATCTATAATTCTGCCCGCGGAGCTTCTGTACGAAAGCAGTGAATTTGGAATCTAGAAAGCGAATCAGCGATAATATTTTGAACGCCGGGCACGTGTATTGCCCTGAAAGTGATATTGTGCTGCAGACATCGACACACAAATAACCAAACCAAGTGCATAATCTTATCGCAACAGGAAGACTGAGTGTTAATAACACTCCGCTAAAAATAGCACACCGGATCTCAGACAAATTACATTGCAACCATGCAAACGTGTGGTGGGTGTGCTTGTGTGCATGGTGTACACTACGTGCGTGAGTCAATGTTTGTCTGACATCCCGGGACTCGTGTGACGTCATTAGTGCGGAGTGCTATTTGACCGCAGCTGTGTTGTCGCAGCCAAATTGAACCTTGTGATTTTGAAGCAGATTGCCCCAGCAATTAATACACAGCAACTACCAATGGGTAAAACTCTAGGAATGCAATGGACGGTGACAACTCTAACAATTCCGGTGCCCACTTAGCATGAAACCATTTGCCCTGAAAATAACCTCCAAAACCAATGCTAGCAGCGGCATCGGTAAACAATTAATTCAATGCTGTCATTGGGTTGCCATTGGAGGTGCAGAAAGGGTGAAACGACCCATTAAAATTTTCTAAAAATTCAAGCCACATCATCAAGTCCATTTTTGCACCAGCTGAGATACGATGCAGACCTTATGATGAGGTTTGCGCAAACTTCTTGTAAGCCCAATTAAACGCCGAGTGAACGCTCTCCCAGGGGCTACTGCCCTACAGACGAAGTTGAGGCTCCCTATCAGGGACTGAATTTCCTTCAGCCACATTTTACGCTTTCCCAAGATCAAATTGATTTCCTGTCGCAGTGCCTCAACCTTACTAGCAGGCACAGATAACCTGGCTTGGACCCATTGTTTTCTCTTCTGCAATAGGAACTCCCAACTGGTCACAAACACGCCGGAATGTCTGCAACAAAGCAGCACAATTGGCCTAAGCCTCACCCATGAACAAAAAGTCATCTAAATAGTGGGTAATAAAGACCGACTGTGAAACTGGTTTAACCTGATATTCCAGGAAAGTACTAAAAGCCTCAAATAATGAACATGACACGGAACAACCCATCGGCAGGCATTTACCGTAATAAAAATCCCCTTGAAATTTGAACCCAAGGAGCTCGTAATCAGAGGGGGCCACCGGAAGAAGCCGAAAGGCTGATTTGATGTCAGATTTAGCTCATCAACGGCTGAATCAAAGGAATTATAATGTACTGCACACTTATCCTTATCAATATAATCATTAACAGAGTTATATACCAAAAGGGAATGAAAGATGATGAATTAGGCGGAATTCACCTGGGTCATGCTTTGGAACAAGGCCAATAGGTGAACACTGTAAATTAGGAAATGGTTTGTCCTTAAATGGCCCCGCAATCCTATCCAACATCAATTCCTTATTTAGTTTTGCTAAAACTACATCAGAATCAGAGGCAATCAGAAACCCTGCCCACGCGTGTCCCATTGTAGCTGAGTTGAAACCCATTAGAAAAACCCTCACTTAACAAACGAGCCTTCTGTCTGTCCGAATAAAAGGAAAGCCAGTGCTGCAGAATGTGTACTTTAATTGGAGTGGGAAGGACGAAAATTAGCAGCAGAAATTGCCTGAGCCTCCGGCACGGAGGCTGGCAGTGAACTGGCAGAAGAGCATCAAGGTGGGACCCCCCGCCGGCTTCCGCGCTGCCGGAGATAGCTTGGACCCCTGAACCAAAGCTCTAGTAGTGGTTCCGTCCCACCATTGGCAGCTGATTCAGATCGCTTGCCTTTACCCATGCGACAGCTGGCGGCCCCGTGCCCAAAGCGGGGGTTATTTGCAAGGGTTCCACCTGCAGATCCCCGTATTATATACGTGGCAAGCAGACAAACCACTGTTAGAGGGGAATGTTTTCCCCATGGAATTAACTGCTGCGACAGGCATAGAACTGGTAGCCGCCGCCACTGTCACCCAAAGCTCTGTATCCAAAGTTGCCCACGAGCGGGACGGGTCAGCTTCCTGCCGTAAGCGGAATTGCTCGTCATAACTTCGCCAACCCAACCCAGGGAACTGCGCAGCAGCCAGTCGAATATTTCGGCATATTTCAGCATTTCGCAAAACCGGGAAGGGTGACGTGCAGTGAAAATGGCCATAAATGTATGGAACGCGCTGGTCCAATGATTAATTGATTGCAGCCGACGTGTCAGAGCTGAGGCCAGGCGAAATACCACCCGACCATCTTCAACTACCATGGACAGTGCCGAGCCATTGTCGGCTGATGCCAACGACGGCACCGCATTGTCCCGAAATAACAATGACATGTCAATATATTGCGATTGCCATATCTTCTCCTTTACCGCTTGTGACACATGTAATCCTAAACCGGTGGCCTGTGCAGATGGAAACGGGGTGGGTCTCTCAAACCCTGTCACATTAGGAGCAACAACCCCCTGAACCTGCTGACAGGGTTGAGGTAGGCTGAGCCCCACAATACTTGACATGTCATTGCTATTATTACGTTTAACAATGCTAGAACTACCGGTACATGTATCCTCCAGTGACCGGTTTCCGAGGGTATAAAGCTTGATCTTCCTTGATTTCAAAAAACAAAACAAATACAAGATGTAAACTTATGTCCTAATTACCTTCCATAGGTACCAGGAAGTATGCTAACAATGTTAAAATCTTCCCAATGGAAACTACTTTTGTGCAATGGTGTGATTTCTGATGTCAAATCACAACACGTCTACACGGATGACTGTGCCCTGTTTCCGAGGATTGCGTTGGTAGTATGGTCCTCTCGTAAAGCAATATGTGAAAAAATAAATATTTGTTGTCACTTTGTGTGTCTTTAGTAACTTCACCTTATCCTGAATGTAAAATTTGGTCTTATCCAATTATCAGTTCTTTTATAGTTAAAAATTATCATTGTTTTCAAATTAGAAAAAAAAGGGAAATAAAAACACACTTGTGGTCGTTTCAATGCTTTAAACACTCAATTCATTCATTCCACATTCATTCAGGTTTTTTATATTCTGACCTCTTTTTTTTTTTATTATTAATTATTTCTGTGATAAATTGTTGAATGCTTTATATTAAAAGAATTCGTGAAACAAAGAAAAATTGACTGGAGCGGGATTCGAACCGGCGACCAACTGAGCCATCCAGCCCTACGTTGGTGGTGATCCCAATAGTCAACTATCTTTGTTTGTTTGGCAGTCAGAAGCCATGAAACCACGCACACACCGCCACTTTTCAATGACTTTTCAATGACTTTAAACTCAGTCAGTTTCCCTTGTGGTTATTTCACATATATAGGCCTATTAATTAAAAAAGCCGTATCCTCTTCGAGTGATCCCCCATGTGCCGTTCGCAGGTTGCAGCATTGTTGCGTGTATCATTGAAATGATCCCTGGGGTGTGGCGGTGTGTGCGTGCCTGGTTTCATGGCTTCTGACTGCCAAACGAACAAAGATAGTTGACTATTGGGATCACCACCAACGTAGGGCTGGATGGCTCAGTTGGTAGAGCGCCTGTACGGTATTCAGGAGGTCGCCGGTTCGAATCCCGCTCCAGTCAATTTTTCTTTGTTCACTTTTCAATGACTTTAAACTCAGTCAGTTTCCCTTGTGGTTATTTCACGTATAAGTTTAGTATTTGTTTGACTGTTTCTAGAAGTTATGTTGATATGCAGCATATAACAGCTTAATTGGACCAGGCTTAGATTGAGACTGGGATGTTGAGGGAGGCTTTTTGGATTTTGCTTTGGGTGTTTTCTCTTTTTATGTAAAGGTTTTCTTGCCAGCCTCATATTGTGGGATTTTGTTCCAGGTCACCTCTTCTGCATTTGCCTTTCTCAACATTACAAACTTCTGTTGCCTGAGGGGAGTCACTCTCTGTGTAGCTGCTGCCTGTTAGTGGAAACGCACCTGTTAATTGATTAATTACATGTGCGTCTCATAAAAAAAATGCACAAAACTAGACCCAAAACATCTCCTAAAAATTATCATTAGAAAAATTCTGCAAGCAAATTGTATTATTTTAAAGTAAGAAACTAAATCTTTGCAATATTTTTTCATAAACCTCAATATTACAGGAAATAAAGATTTTGTAAGTAGTGGGAAAAATTATATAAGGAATGTGTCCTTTACAGACTTCCGTAGTAGTTTACCCAGCATGCATGGTTGCTAATAAAGTCACGTGACATCAATATGAACGAATGGCAATTTGAAACATTGTAACCAAAAACTATATATGAATGAAAATGTATTGTTTATTTTTGACTCAAAAGTTTGGACACTTTTGTATAGATTTAAATAAGGTCTAAAGTACCTCCAAATTAGATATTTACGAATACAACTTAAGCCAGGATTTTACCTTTATTTATCTTTATTAATCCTTATATTTAATGTAAATTTCTATGGTCACCTTTAAGTGAACAGTTCCCCCAATAGCACTCCGCACTAATGACGTCACAAAATCCCCGGATGTCAGACAAACGTTGACTCACACACGTATAGTGTACATGCACGCGCACACCCACGCACGTGCATTGTTGCAATGTTTGTCTGAGGTCCGGTGCTATTTTTCAGCGCAAGTGCGGAGCGCTATTGTCCAGCCCCATGAGACAATGCTGTTTGGTAACTTTGTATGCATGACCTTCATGAATGGTCCAGTAGTAGAAGTCCGGAACTCCTTTTCTTAGGAATGTGTTTTGGCCCCCACAAGGCCTTGGTCACCATTCCAAGAAAGATGGGGCCAAGACTATTATATCACCCTATTTGGGAAACCACTCATAACATTAATTTGCATTGTCCCAGCCCACATATTGCATCGTCCAAACATATCCCTTCTTTTATACATGTATATTAATTTGTATGTTATAGAATATTCATCAAGTCTCACAAACAAGTCCTTTTTGGGTAATAACCCCAACCATCTATGTCACCATTATTTCTGTATAAAAACGCCTAAGATTACACTGTGTAAGATCACTCTACTCTTCTACCACACTTCTACTCTTCTTCTACTTGGTTCTACCTGGTCGCCTCCATCGACCCAAGACCACCACCAGTTGCCTCCTGCACAAAGTTAGTCTGGGTAATAAATAAAGATTCCCATTGACCCTATCTTCGTGTTCGGAGTGTATACCTTATTCTATCTACCTACGTGTACTCTTATCATCAGTAATAAGCAACACCAAACCTAGGTCTGCTCAACCTATAGAACAATCGAAGTGTTACACTAGTAAAGCCTAAATTTTCCATATTTTGGGGTCAGCATAGAGAGGAGACATCTATCATCACTCACAAACTTTTTTGACGTCATCCGAAGTTGTTTACATCGCGCCGCGTAACGCAGAAGTTAAGCCCGCGGAAACACGGCCCCTACGGGACCCCCCACGATAGTACAAAAATAAGGATTAGCTAACCCTAACCCACCTCAATCCTCCAAAATCCTTCTGGTTGTTTTGGAGGATTTCAGAGGATTCAGGATATAATGTCATTTTCAAGTGAGGACCACGGACTGGAGGAGTGGCAAAGATTCAGGATAAACGCATTTTTTGAGGTAGGGCCAGGGCCACTGAAGTGAATGATTCAGGATTCAGGTACCTGTCAGTCTCATTTTGCCAGTATCTAACTAAGTGAGATCACTGGAGGATTGTGGAGGATTCAGGATGAACGCAGTTTTTTAAGTGTGACCATTGGAGGATTGTGGAGGATTCAGGATGGTACACAGTAAAATGCCCCTAGGGGTTTTTATATTAAGCCTACTACTACTAGTCTTTTCCTTCCTCCATGTACTAACGTTAGAACTAGGCCTAGGCCTATGAATAGTATGATTACCGTCACGACGGAAATTGGACGTACCAACGGAGGCGCATTGTCGGGTGGCGACGGCACTGTCTGCCCCCACGGTGTCGTCCTTCAACGGTATAGCGTGTGCGAGTCCAGCAGCAGGGTCCTCTTGAATAGTAAGATAGACTGGCCATTAGACCTGCACTGGCGTTCTTTCGTATTTCCGAGAGTCTGTGGGCTGGATCGTTTGCTTCTTACTTTTCCTTTAAAATTCTTTTTTTCCTCTAGCTCTTTCTTTACTATACCTCTTTTCCTTTTCATGGAAAAGCTATTGCGTGTTACGTCATCAAACGCGCACGCGTATGATACGCGGCAACATACATAATTTTCAAAAAAGTTCCTCGCGTTGCGTCACACAGTTTGCTCTCAGCTATAAGACAACAAAGAAGATAAAGTTAAAACAGTGCGATGCACCTTCTTCAGGGGAATGGAAAGGCGTAAAGGGGAATGTTTTTCCCCTGAAGAAGGTGCATCGCACCGAAAGCTTGGGTGATCTACTTAATTGTATACAGTGTGTATCTTCATTAATTTAGGCCATAACAAAAAAATTGTTGTACTTTGGCGTAACCCGCCCGACCCAAAAATATGCCCCGACCGTAAACATTTTAAACCAAAAAAAATAAAAAAATAAAAATAAATAAATAAAAATCGGGAAAAAAATAAAATAAAATAAAAAAATCGCAAATTTGTATGCAGATTAAAAGCTTAAAAGGAGCAAAAGATGGAAACCAGACTGGTTAAAGTTGTTATGTCATTTCTTGTCTTTATTTGACACGTCAAATACTGTGATATACAGGGGGAAAAGCATTTAAAACCCCAGGAAAAATTAAATAAAAAAAATTAAAAATCCGCCCGCCCTACCCTTTTTTCGAAACCTCCGTTACGCCAATACAACAAATTTTTTTTTATGGCCTTATTGTTGTCTCCTGCATTTCAATTTGCTTAAATGTGTGTGAATACAATACAATACAGTGCACTGTTTTAACTTTTTCTTATTTATCAATCGGGTAACACCATAGAGCTATATTAAAATTACTAGAGCGCTAGCTCCGTGTAAAAAGTGATGCCTGCTGGGCGCATCCATGTTTGTGCACAATTTTGTACGTTTTTTGTACGTTCATTTGCATACCTGCGTTGTGTTCTATACAGGTGCGTTATCGAAGCCAAATACGCCCAAAATCCGACGCACCTTTGGTAAATGCGCGTTTCATTTTTATCACCTTGCACCATAGAGCTATATTAAAATTACTAGAGTGCTAGCTCCGTGTAGAAAGTGATGCCTGCTGGGCGCATCCATGTTTGTGCACAAATAAGAAAAAGTAGCTGCGTTGCACTGGAATCATGATAACAAAGAAGATTAAGTTAAAACAGTGCACAATGAAGTTATAGATCACCCAAGCTTTCGGTGCTATGCACCTTCTTCAGGGGAATGGAAAGGCGTTGAACTCGATGTTCATTCCGTCAGGGTGGAGCGCGGCGTGCCAAGTTGGAAGATGATCCGCTGTTCCAAAGAATGGCGCTGTGTGTCGGAAGAGGCCGTGGCAACAACGCAGACGCACATGTCCTTGGTTGAGTGCGATGGCGCGCTGAACTTGACCGCACAACGATATCACCATTGATCTCCATTAATGGAGATCAATGGATATCACTGATTGATCGGTCCCGTCTGAAGGAGCGTGACGCCTGGATGACAGAACGGGACGAATCAGGCAGGCTAACCTATGGAAAGCCCACAATTTTGTACGTTTTTTGTACGTTCATTTGCATACTGCGTTGTGTTCTATACGGATGCGTCATCGAAGCCAAATACGCCCGACGCACCCTCGGTAAATTCGCGTTTCTATAGGCACGTTCCATTGATCTCCATTAGAAAGACTGGATAGGACACGCGCACGCAGATGCATTGCACGGATTCGAGAACGCGTGGACAGCCTGGAGAGCGGGTTTGGGCAGTGTTAGTTGTATGGAAGGCCTACGTGCGCATGCGTGCTGGACACTTCAAACCCTTTGTCAAACCCGCTGATCAAGCCGGCGCACGCGGTTACAAGATGGAGGGCGCTGTGTCCTATCCAGTCTTTCTAATGGAGATCAATGGCACGTTCTCACACACCAAAAAAGCGCGACTATTTGGGTCGCGCTTTGGAGCGCGACCATAGAGTTATAATAGTTTTCTAATATAACTCTATGAGCGCGACCCAAATAGTCGCGCTTATTTGTGTGGGAACACAAATAATCGCGACTATTAGTGCGATTTGGAGCGCGCTCTAAATCGCACTAAAGGCGCCTTTCCATAAGTGCGTTTTTTCATCCGCTGCGTATACGCTGCGTGTACGTTGCGTGTGCGTTAAAATTGCCCATAAAAAAGACGCACGAGACCTTTTCAAACGCAAGCGCACATATGGAAAGGGTCGCTTGTTTTTTTATAATGATCGATTTTTTTGCAACGCTACGGTGTCCGTTGCGTGTCGCAACGTATACGCAGCGGATGAAAAAACGCGCATATGGAAAGGCGCCTTAATAGTGCGTCTTTTTGCAAACAGTCGCGATTATTTGCTGTGTGAACGGTGCACCAAAAAATACCGGTTTTTTATATCCCATCATGCAAGGGGGGCGCGCGAGTTAAGCACAGGATGCATGCCAACTTCACGCTAAACATTTAGAATCGCGTACGCGCAGTTTGATAGAAATCGTACCGGTGCGATTTGGGTCGCGCTTTTTTGGCTGTGTGAACACGACAAACAGCGCGACTATTTGGGTCGCGCTCCAAATCGCGACCCAAATAGTCGCGCTTTTTGGTGTGTGAGAACGTGCCTTATGAGGCAAAAATTTGAAACGCGCATTTTGTCGGCGTGGCGATCACTTTGTAGAATGCTAGTATTTCTGCTGGTCATGAACCTTCTCGGGGCCCATAATGGAGTCAAATTGTGCAACAGCAAGGTGCCAAAATAGAAAACGGAGGAGGGGTCCTGGAGGACAGTTGCTCAAGAAGCTAACATTTCATGTGTGAGTACCTTAATACATAAAATTGACCTTTTCGGGCCGTATTTTCGAAGAAGATAGTTTCAAGCACGCAATGTGGTCAGGATACATTAATGCACGACACCAATGGGGATTAATGCAACAGTTGGGTGTGAAGAATGCTGCATTGCTTGAAGGGCTACCTTGAGGAAAGTAACAGAATCCACTCCTGAGCACACACTTATGATTAGGTCTATAACCTATTAGTATATTTCTTATTTTTCTTTACCATGTCAAGGAAGATTAACTGTATTTGGAAGTGTGCCGTGAAATGTGCCATAGGTCTGCTGAACTTTGTATAACTTTATAACTTTTTTTAACTTGCAGACGTGCATATCGACAGCTCCTGAAATGTCATTTCTGTGCGTCTTCAAACACCAATGCGACTGTACAAGATGACACCGAGCTCCTCACTCCCCCACATTCCACAGATCCTACATGTACCACCATGGCACCATCCCATCTGTGCCTAAAGTTCTCAGCCAATTCAGCTGTATAATGTGGTTGCCTACATTGCTGGGTATGTTGTCAAGAAGCTGTTAAATTATGTCAAGTGTGCGAAATGCATGGAGGCACTTGTGCGGCACCCAACAACGATGTCCTTGCACCTTCCCCGCCTGACCTGTACCTAGTTCATCTCAGAGAAAATGGAGGTCTCGTATTGAGGCAGTATGTAAAGTTGCAGAGAGCGTGTTTCGGATGTACAACAACAACTATCCATCCCCGATGTCCGGGCTACTGGCCACAATGAAAGTTCGTACAATGGGGGAATTGATCGGAAGTGGTGTGTTCCTGTCTACTGACCATGCTTCCGACGCATCCACGGGCGAAGCTGGTCATAGCATCACCCTGATACGCCAAGTTGCCGGGCAATATCCGCGAATTGGGTCATTCGACTTCGGCAAAAAAAACTATATACCGAGGAACTTCAAGGTCAATAGATAAGAAGACTGTACTCTAAGCTGGTTATATTCAAAGGTCAATGGGAACAGCAGAAAGCAATGTTTATAGGCCGAGTAACCCTCTAAATCTTCCAAGAATTGTATTATCAACCCCAGGGTTCATGGAGTGGGTGCAAAGTTGAGGCCAAATCCCCCTCAGGTAAACTTCTAGATTTTGCGTAATTCCTGGTTACTATTTCCTGGAGCATCAGCCAATGTTTGTATAACGGTGATTTTCGTGCAGAAGATAATGTTGAGAGAGCCCATTCGTAAATAAATTCCGCCCTCAACAATTTATATAATGATTTGTTGTGCATGCCCATCGTATTACTCAACCGTCTCACTGTAGTTTTGTCGCGGTAATTTTCGGCTTGTTGGGCATAATAAAATGTTTCCGTAATTCTTGCAGTAGCTCGCACTAGGACGATTAGTTTGTCGTGGAAAAGAGAATGATTATGCACAGGGCATTTTTGAAGAACATTGCTATCTCCCAAGAAAGTATATATTATGATAGAACGCAATAACATCATTGTATGCCTCGAAAGTACGTGGGTAGGTCAGGAATATTCTTTGAAGATTAAACTGTGTTCTCTTTACAACAAAATGAGTTTACAACAGCTTTGTTTTCTTTGGTTCATATAAAACAGTGTTTTCTTATTGGTTTTTATAAAACGGAGGGCATCATTTACACGCTTATTTTGGTGATCGGCCTATGCTTCCTTCTATCATTCAGCAGTTATCCTTTGCGCGTCGCCTCATTCACGTGACTTTTTAGCGCGTCCATGGCGAACACAAAAAGTTTGTGCACAGTGAATGGCGCGTGTGAACGCGCGTCCGATCTAGTTATTTATTCTTTTGATATCTATGGGCATTCCAGTCAAAGTGTTCTTGTTCCACAGACACGCACGTCGCACACAAATTCAGAATGACTGCGCCCAGACGGACGGCTTCAAAACGTCTACTCATGGACCTTATCGAAGATGGCCTGTTTTCCGCGCTGCGCGTGCGCGCGCAAAGGACAGTGGGCAACATTGGGTTTAAAAGTTTTACCACACGAATCGACACGCGTATATTCGTATAGCTGCCGGTTCGCAAAGTTTAAAGTTGTCTTTTTTCCTAGAAGAAAGCCTTGCTTTGAGTTGTTATACATAACGATGCTGCACAACGGTCCATGGAATGTTACTGTCGAGTCACTTGTTCCAGCGGTGTAAAGTTGAGTACTTATTTAAAGTTGAATTTTCATGTCCATACGTTTTATGCACTCAGCGCCAGCCCTAACAACCCTGCGTTTCCCAGAGTGCTTTGCGCACAGCCAATTTCTGGCTATCTCCGATAAGGTCCATGGGTTGCGTTACTCCCGGTAACACGAGTGTGATGCGCGTGCAATACTCTCCGGTGCAGGAGTATACTCCCCATATCTGGAGAGTATACTCTCGCTGACCCGAGTGTCGTACTCCGATCCGGCCGTTGCATATACAGTACACTCTCCGAC
The DNA here is from genome assembly GCA_963971285.1 of Astropecten irregularis. Taxonomy (NCBI): domain Eukaryota; kingdom Metazoa; phylum Echinodermata; class Asteroidea; order Paxillosida; family Astropectinidae; genus Astropecten; species Astropecten irregularis. Next base: position 9,549,107 of record OZ020257.1, read on the forward strand.
ACACAGCGCCATTCTTTGGAACAGCGGATCATCTTCCAACTTGGCACGCTCCACCCTGACGGAATGAACATCGAGTTCAACGCCTTTCCATTCCCCTGAAGAAGGTGCATCGCACCGAAAGCTTGGGTGAACTATAACTTCATTGTGCACTGTTTTAACTTTATCTTCTTTGTTATCACACTCTTCGAATGATATTCCAGTCAAAGTGTTCTTGTTCCACAGAAACGCACTCAAATTCAAAATGACTGCGCCCAGAACGGCTTTCAAATCGTCTACGCGCGGAGAACGCGGAGCTAGCGCTCTATAGTAATTTTAATATAGCTCTATGGGTAACACGCTCTTCTCCGTTTGCGTCATTCACAGCATGTTGACTACCCACGTCAGACACAATCCTTCTCAAGATTGTTCCGCAGATGATTTGGCATTAGACAAGCAATTTTTAAATAAACCCCAAAATATACAATCTCAATTTATAGACCAACAATTTGCATTAAATCGAAATATTATACCTAGGCCATAGAGTTAAATAAAAAACTAGAGTGCGCGCTTCGTATACACTGTGCGTGCTCTCGGCACTCTGGCACGGACGCGCAGCCGCCATTTTAGTTGGGGTGACTGAGCAACCGCAGTAGAGTCCAAAAACGGTACCCGGATGTTACTCGAAGAACTACGCACACTGTGCGTGACGCGACGTATATTTTATGCACAGTGCTGCGCGCACGAACCGGGGTAAGAATACGTACGCACAATTTGAAACGGGGCGCGCGCGTTTGCCCTTGTTTCCTTAATGCAATGGCGCTGAGTGCACACTCTAGTTTTTTATTTAACTCTATATGACCTAGGGCCGATTTCACGAAGCACTAAGATTGATCTTAAGTGTGAATTCATCTTAATTGCTAAGCAACATGTGATGTCACAATACAAATCACTATGGTGATACTGAACAACTCATCTTAAGATCAATCTTAGTGCTTGGTGAAATCCAGCCCTAGGCCTATAACGTTAAGGATCGCTATTCACAGAGCAACACCTTAAATCCCATCGCGTGTAACTCGTTTCTCCAATAGCGCTTCGTTCTCACTCCACACCGATTATCAGACGTTCCGAGTGCTGTCGTTACTGCTCGCCTGTTTTTCCTTCAAATCTCCACAAGACAATACAGCAACTAAGGTATCTATTAGGCCTACGCTCTTAAATTACTCCCTATATTCGATCCCCCATCCACCCTCCTCTTGCGGTCCCAGCTTCATCCCCACCGACCCTAGATCTTCAGATCCCTCATCTCACAAGTACAAACTGCATCGGGCAATCACTCTTTCCCTCAGACACCTCCTAATCAAAAGAAAAAAGTCTTGTCGTCCTCTTCTTCCTACTACTAAAACAAATGCCTAAAGAAAAAAATCAAACTCCCCTCCTTCCTTGATGCTATTAATAAGTAACCCCAATGTCTACAAGAATACGTTTGATTATACTCTGTCTTGGACGAAGTTAATAATACCCCTCTATCAAATTTGCTCACTTACGTCTGGGGCTCTGTTTAACACGGGGAATTTGCGTTGAATCGAGACTCCCCCAGCAAACTTTCGTTCGTATGCGGAAAGTCCTTTTGTTAAACTTACCACTTCGGCTGGAATCATAAAGTACATCTTATTCTCTTTCAAATGAATGTAGTTTCACTGTTCTCTGAGCGGTATAATAATATGCACTTTTGAGTTGAAAAACAAGACAAAAATCCAGAATTGTCCATTTCCTATGGAGGTCAAGCCACATTTCGTTGGTTTATCAGGGTGGAAGTTTACAAGATTCAACGGCACTCGCGCTAGGTGGCTCGTATCAACTCACTTCGGGCGGTTTCTGAAAGCTGACGGAATAAGCTTTCATTTTATGTTACATTCGTTTTCATTGGTTGAAGGGAACTGGTTGCACTTTTTCTGTCAAATCGCGAACCCCGTTTCATCAAAGGATGGGCTGATGGCTTAGTGTAGTCTGGTATACGGACGGTGTAAACAGTACAGCGGTGTCGGTGTTCTGCACGTGGATTCAACGAGACCGTAACCAGACTCGTTGCATGCTCTCCGTGCACGCTAAGTCTTCACTGTCTCGTGCTCACGATGATTTTAGCGTGTTAAATCTTATATTTCTTCAAGTTTTCATGCCGACTTTTCTTGTGATTGTACCTCTTGTACAATCTTGAGAAGGATTGTGTCTGACGTGGGTAGTCAACATGCTGTGAATGACGCAAACGGAGAAGAGCGTGTTACCCATAGAGCTATATTAAAATTACTATTGCTCACTTACGTCTGGGGCTCTGTTTAACACGGGGAATTTGCGTTGAATCGAGACTCCCCCAGCAAACTTTCGTTCGTATGCGGAAAGTCCTTTTGTTAAACTTACCACTTCGGCTTGAATCATAAAGTACATCTTATTCTCTTTCAAATGAATGTAGTTTCACTGTTCTCTGAGCGGTATAATAATATGCACTTTTGAGTTGAAAAACAAGACAAAAATCCAGAATTGTCCATTTCCTATGGAGGTCAAGCCACATTTCGTTGGTTTATCAGGGTGGAAGTTTACAAGATTCAACGGCACTCGCGCTAGGTGGCTCGTATCAACTCACTTCGGGCGGTTTCTGAAAGCTGACGGAATAAGCTTTCATTTTATGTTACATTCGTTTTCATTGGTTGAAGGGAACTGGTTGCACTTTTTCTGTCAAATCGCGAACCCCGTTTCATCAAAGGATGGGCTGATGGCTTAGTGTAGTCTGGTATACGGACGGTGTAAACAGTACAGCGGTGTCGGTGTTCTGCACGTGGATTCAACGAGACCGTAACCAGACTCGTTGCATGCTCTCCGTGCACGCTAAGTCTTCACTGTCTCGTGCTCACGATGATTTTAGCGTGTTAAATCTTATATTTCTTCAAGTTTTCATGCCGACTTTTCTTGTGATTGTACCTCTGTTCATAAATGATATGTGTAGGTGTTTTTTATAGTGAAAAATACCGGTTTTTGTGGCATTTTCATCCACAATCTGGACCTTGCTCTACGCTCGATCACATTTCCGATCGGCCGGATCAATTCATCGCCTTCAGAGGGGTGTATCTTGCAAGGTTGTGCAGCGCAATATTTAATGGTTAACGGAACTTAACGCTACATGAACGTCACACAATTAATTCAAGGAAAAACTGTCAATAAACGTTCAGTTCAGTTTAAGTTTTGCAACAAATCAACAGTACATATTGTTTAAATCGCGATGTTTCTGCATTCTCAATGATTGGCCCCTGTTTCTGAAATGGTATAGCCCGGCTATGTGTGCAGTGGACTCCATACACTGGGCCCACGTGTACGTGTGGCCACACTGGGTTGGCATTTTAATGCGCTTATGACTAGCAAAGTTCTCTATAATTATGAGCATAACGTGACGGCAAAGAATATCAAGGATATTGTTGCGAACCTTGCCTGGACCGATTTCGGAACACCGAAGCACTAGCGCCCTCTAGAATTGTGTCCTTGCTGTACACGTGCTCATCTATCTACTATTTGCTATTGACCATTTATTGACCAAGAACTGATCAGTGTAATTGCTAAGCTAAGCTATTTCTGGCCCTCAAGACCCTTGCAATGCCGCGTGACACGATCGTCTGAGATTGCGCCATATCTTGCATATATGCAATATGCCCCAGAAGCTGATGCTGCGTCATGCATAATTCAGAGCCACAGCGAGCGATCACGCAAAGCCCCTCCCCCTAGCTCCACGACGAAAGTGCTCTCTGGGACTTAGACTATTTTGCTCACATTTCTCTCGGAGTTCACCACTTCGCTCCCGAAGTGGTTGGCCGTGTAGGCTCCGATAGGCGACCGCCTACAGTCACTGTGTCTGACCCGCTAGCGATTTTTTTTTCTGCACCGCTGACGCGTCAGGTCATCCAGTTTATTGGACTTTTGCGACCTGAATGAAGACCAAAGTGCTGGCACGACAGGATTGTGCAACCCAAGCCATCAACGATAATGCATCGCTATACCGTGTGTGCAGTGCATTGCGCAGCGTGATAGCTATATGGTATAACTTACAGGGTATAAATTTTTAATGGTAGAAACATCATAATAGTGTGTCTGCCTGAATTGAAATGCTGTATTTATCCAGGAAAGAGTAACCCCCCCCCCCAAAAAAAAAAAAACACGTTTGAGTGGCAAGATAAAAAAAAACGATACAGCTAGACGCCCACACAATTTGGCGCAATAATTATTGCAACTGTTTTTCGTTGTTTTCTACTGTTTCCAATGATAAATTGAGCTGAACATTTCACATGTTTGTTTTTATTCCATGACAAATCAAATTGAGCAGCCTGCACTCTCTGTCACCCGTTACTAATGTTGAAATGCCCTTTAAATCAGCTTTACCGTGGTATGCACCACCGTTCTGGGACAAGAAGTTCATGTACGGATAACATGTATTTGTTTGTCTATTCAATGTTTGCAAGAGTCCTCCATGCACAAACACACATTTGGATGATAATCCAAATTGCACAGTGACACAGTGGGTCGAAATCAAGTGTAAACAAAGGCAACCTGTGCTTATAAGTTCGATGTATAGACCACCCTCAAGTCGTGTTGATTTCGTTGACAAATTAAGTGATATTATTGATAAGGCCTCCTGTGAACGCAAAGAAATGATTGTTACTGGTGATTTTAATTGCGATGCTTCTGTCAGCGATGGTGTCGCATGTTCAAACCCAATTACTTCATGTTTTGATCTGTTTCAAATGACACAACTCATAGACGAGCCAACCCGTATCACTGAATCCACTCGAACCACTATCGATCTTATTTTCAGCTCCCACCCGGAGCTCATTAACGAATGTGGCGTCCTTCCAGTCCTACTAAGTGATCACTATCTTGTTTACGCTACACATAATTGGACAACTCCTAGAATGAAAGGCCGCTCAATTAATTTTCGATGCTATAAAGATATAGATAGCGACGCGATAAAAGAAGATTTCCTTAATGCACCATGGCAAAGTGTCCTAAATTGTCACGATGTAGATGAATCGTGGGGTATGTGGCACTCCATATTTATGAGAATTATTAACTTCCACGCACCAATTAAAACGAAACGTATTCGAGGTACCCCCTTACCTTGGCTTGATGGGGATATTCTGCAACTTATGCGTCAGCGTGATCGCGCGCACAAGACAGCCAAACGCTCAGGCTCTCAAATTCACTGGGATGAATACAAAAAGCTGCGGAACACAGTTACCAACGAAATTCGAACCAAGAAAAGTGAATATTTCGCTTCATCCATTGAACAAAATAAAAGCAACTCGTCCATGCTATGGAAAAAACTAAAAGAGGTTCTTCCACAGAAACAGAAAAGCACTCCTAGCTCTATCCTATCCGAAAGTGGGGAAAATATTGACGATTCAACCGAAATTGCAGATATATTTAACGAATATTTTTCTACGATAGGGCAACGCTTGGCTGATCAGGACCTTCCAAGCGAACCAGAAGAGGACAATTCTTACGTCCCTATCTCCGATAACTCAATAGATGACCAATGTGTAATACCTGACATCACTGAAGAGTTCGTTCAAAAACAAATATCGTCAATGTCAGTTGGGAAAACTACAGGTCCGGATGGTATTAGTGTTCAAATGGTTAAGATAACCTCTCCATATATTACTAAATGTTTAACTCATATCTTCAACCTTTCCATAAGATGTGGGAGATATCCTGCAGACTGGAAACATGCTCTGGTAACACCAATTCACAAGGGAGGAGACAAATGCAGTTCAAGTAATTATCGACCCATATCTATACTGCCAATCGTTTCCAAGATTTTAGAGAGATGGGTGCACTCAGAAGTATACACCTTCCTTGAAGAAAATAGTCTGATTCCCAGTTGTCAATCAGGATTTAGACCATTGCATTCAACTGAAACCATCCTCCATGATCTAACAAACAAGTGTTTCCAAGCTATGGAGAAAGGTGAAGTTACGGGTAGTGTTTTCATTGATCTAAGCAAAGCTTTTGACTGTGTTAATCATGAAATACTTGTAGATAAACTCAAAAGGCTGAATATGTCGTTCTCTGTAATCAATTGGTTTGAGTCATATCTTAGTGGTCGTAGTCAGGCGGTAAAACTTGATGACAAAATATCGAAAGACCTGCCACTCAACGTTGGTGTTCCACAGGGGTCAATTTTAGGTCCTCTGTTATTTATTATTTACACAAGTGACCTACCATCTTGTATTCCCTCCAATTGTAACCTATTTATGTATGCTGATGACTCCACTCTTACGTGCAGCTCATCCTCTATTAATGAAGTTGAAAGGAGTCTGAACGCAGCTCTTGATAGAGTCAACAATTGGTGTTTAAGAAACAAACTTAGACTCAACTCAAACAAAACCAAATGTATGCTTATTGGTACTAGGCAGAAAATCTGTAATGCAGAACTGAATGTATATATTGCTGACAAACCTATTACTAAAGAAAAGTGTTGTAAATGCTTGGGAATTATTATTGACGATACACTTAGTTGGGGTCCACATATTGAATACGTAAGAAAAACAGTATCGTCCAAACTAGGTATGCTAAATAGAATTCGCGACTGTGTTACACAGAAAAGCCTGCTCACACTTTTTGTTAGCTTGGTCATGCCGACCTTAGAATACTGTTGCACAGTATGGGGAGGGAGGTTTGCTTCTCACGACAACACTCTCAACAAATGTTTGAAAAGAGCTGCACGAATGATCCTAAAATGTACCACCCTAACCCCTTCAGCAGATATGTTTGCCAGACTAAACTGGGTCTCATTTCCTGAAAGAGTGAAGTCTAAGAAAGCCATTCTTGTCTTTAAATGTCTAAACAAATTGACACCTTTGTATATGACAAATCTATTTGCACCTAATGGACATATTCGTGAAACAAGGCAATCAACCAACAAGGCATTGAAAGTACCTTTAGCCAAGAAGGAGTGCTATGTCAAAAGTTTCGTTGTAAGCAGTGCAAACATATGGAACAACCTCCCCGAACAACTCAGAACAGTGGACTCACTAGATACATTTAAAAAAGAAATACGTCGGGCCTTTCATTTGTAATAATCAATTGTGCTGATCTATGGAGTTTAATACTTGGTTGCCATATTGGAGCCGAATGGGAATTTCCTCCACTTTTTTTCTCCCACTGGGTTTTTTCACGCGGGGTTTTCGCCCATTCCAGGATCAGGAATCTTGCCTTATTGGTTGATCGTTAAAATAAATTCATAAGATTTTTTTTTTACCTGTTCAATTAACTCCCTCTTACCCCATTTGTATATAATTTGTAAATATTAATTACCATTTTCGCGTGTTGTGATATTTTACAATTTTATTTTAGTTTTTATTTAATTCAACATTTTGTAATATATGCAGGGCCCCAATGGAAACCAGTTTTTAAAACTGTTTGGGCATACCCTGGGTAAAGAAATGGAATAAATAAATAAATAAATACATAAATCCACCATTCACAATAATTAGTATTCCACACAGAAGTTTATTTGATGATTTGATTCATTATTAATATAATTTGGCATAGCCACCACCAGCTACTAGTCCACCCATGGAGGAAGAAATCCATGGTCACCACTCTCTTTCTGTGTGCAGAGGGTGTTCATTCCTCTAGTTTGGTATTTTAATGTCCCTGTGAATACACCAAGGACGAGTACATACAGACTACATGTACTACTAGGCCTATACTGCATGCAGTGTATAGCGTGCGCTAGGTCTGGATCGACTGAGCTGATGTGCGCCACCTCAATGGTCTTCATTCAAGTCGCAAAAATCCAATAAACTGACATCCTGACGCGTCAACGGTGCAGAAAAAAAAATCGCGACCCGCTAAGTTCCCCAGTGCACTCTCGTTGACCACCCTTGATGCCGCATGCGTGCACGCAAGCCCCTGCAATGCTTTGTACACAGAGCCAGATTATGTGTACATCGAATGCTACTTGTCTCCTGAACACGCCCCGTATATCTAGTTGTCAATCAGAGCTTCTAGCGCGAAGTTGTGCCAAATAAGGAGCTAGAAGTTGTTGTGTAACATGCTTTTGCACCTGTCCCGCCATCCTTTGCACACTGTCTATACATGCTTATGCATACGTTTGCACACATCCCGCCATGCTTTCGCACACGTCCCACCATGCTCTTGCAAACGTTCCTACCGCCTTAGGCTATGGATACTTCACCGTGCTGCTTTCCCATTGGCTAAGGTGTATATTCTTCCTTATGTTTTATTCATTCTTAGGCCCAGGATTCTCGATATAAGTCGAGCTGATCCTAAGATTCGATGTTCATTCGCTGATGAGCACCGGTTCCGATCAAAGCTAGCAATACCCGTACCGTACGTTATTCCAATAGAGCAGTGCCTCGTCGTGTCTATTGGTCTACGAGCAATGCTGTGTTGTGCCTCCGATCGTAAGCTATTGACTTGCATGTTGTAAAGTATACCCCCGTATACTTTCCTGCGTTCTGGGTTATTGGTATCCCCGTACCATGCCAAGTACGTACCACGTGTACCCGAATGTATGTGCGGCTATCTGAGATGCGTTACGTTGGGTTAGCTATGCTGAGATTTACCGGCTCTCCAGTGTAAACTGATAAAGGTTTCACCGTATACAATCCCGTATACTCTGTCCATGTGCTTATTATGTCATGTTCTGTGATTACAGATAGAGAATGTTAATAAACCAACTCAGTCATATTTTGTCACGAAGTTACTGTCTTCCGTATTACATATATTATTTGCGTGTCTGTAGTTGAGTCAAACCTCAATGGTTAGGTACGCAACATTGGTGGCAGCGGTGGGATAAAGACTTGAACACTTCATCGTGACAACATTCATAAGTTATATGAACAATGAACACTGAGCTGAGACACCATCCCAGTATAAGGGTTGGCATAACTGTTAACTGTTAGTGCTCTACGGCACTTCCACGCTAGACCGCACTATACGTGTATGAACTATAGCTACTGTGTATAAACTCTGCTTATCACCATGCCGAAAAAGAGCAGCCGTAAGTCACGTAGACTGAATGCAGCCAGTGAAGGCGACCTTGAGCTGTCATTCGATATGTTGTCGATGGGTGGTGATGACCGGCACCAGCTGGACTCCCTAAGGGAAGAACTGAAGCGGGCAGAAAAACGTGCCCTGGAGGCAGAGCAGAGAATCCATGAACTACAGCAATCGAGTGCGCCCTCTTTGCCAGAATCGTCCCACCATGACAACACGCCAGATGAGCTTTGCTCCATAGCCGAAGAAAAGCCTGTCACACCATCTCCGGCCCCCGTGCCATCGCCGACCAGATCAAGACGGTCCTTTGACGTGCCTCTTCCAAGACAGGGAGAATTTGATGGGACAAGAGCATGGGAGGGATTCATCCAACCTTTCCTTAGTCTCGCACAGGCTTGCGATTGGTCACCTGAGGAGAAAAAGTTCCGACTCGTCAGCAGTTTGAAAGGCAAGGCTGCAGAGTTTGCCTTTGAACAACTTGATCTCTCCATCGTCAAGAACTTTGACTCTCTAATAGAGGCCCTTGAAAGCCGATTTGCAGAACGCCGTACACAAAACACTTGGCTTGCCTTGCTGGAAAGCAGGAAATTCCAGCCCAAAGACAACCTGACCGAGTATGTGGCAGACATCCGCCGCCTAGTGATGCGGGGCTATCCGACAGCAGATGTGACTACCAGGGAGAGCATCGCCCTGAGGCACTTCCTCCGGGGACTTCCCGACCAGCAGACAGTGGTTGCCATAGGGATGACCAAACCAAAGACGCTGGAAGACGCAAGAACCGCAGTTGAAAACTTCCTGAGTTTGCGGGAGAACGTTGCTCCCGGAAAATCCTCCTCACTTCGCATCCACACGGTGCAAGCTACCGAAGAGAACCCGTCAACAGCCCCTAAGCCCCCGGCTCAACCTGCTGCGTCCTATGTCACACCAGATGAACTCAAAAGTTTCACGGAGAAGCTGGACCGTCGCCTCACGGGCATAGTCCGGCTCATCAACGACAAGGCAGCCGGTAAGGGCAACAAAGCCCCCGCTGGCAAACGCAAGATGGAAGACGTGACCTGTTATAACTGCAGAGAAACAGGCCACTACGCGAGCAGTTGCCCCCAACCAGCCGCGAAAAAGGAACCAGTCGCCGTGCCGCCACCCCAGCAGGCGGAAAACTAAGAGGGACCGTGCCGTCCGGCCTGGCATCGGTCCACCCTCACGAACAAACCGTTATACGTATCGGCAGGCAGCCTTTCACAGGCATGTCTGCATTTCTTCAAGTGAACACTTGTGGCATTAATGCCGAACTTTTAGTTGACACCGGGGCAGCAGTCACAATCTTCTCCTCCGCATTTTTCAGCCAGATACCCGCTGAAAGACGCCCCGAACTTAAGCCCCCGTGTGAACGCACAAAACTCGAGACAGCGAACAATGAACTTATCGAAGTTGAAGGTGTGTCCACCTTCTGTATCAACATCGGTGTTCATCAATTCCAGTGGGAAGCGTATGTAGCCCCCATCAAGGATGAGGGTATCCTTGGTTACGACTTTCTGTATTTCTACGACTGCATACTCCAGACACGACGTGGCATACAGATTGCCGGCACTTGGCATGAGTGGACAATCAAAGGCGAACCATCTGAGCCGCGTGTGTTGAAAATCGGCTTGAAGGAAGACACCATAGTCCCAGCATGCAGTGAGTGGATAACAGAGGGCGTGGCAGATCTTTGTAACATATCAGTTGGAACTGTGCCGTAGTAGAACCTGCTGCGGACAGAGACTTTGACCAGAACATAGTGGTCGGCAGTTCCCTTATCGACCCCAGCCGCAAAGACATGGACATACCTGTCCGACTGATGAACACTTCGCCAGAAAACATCGAACTCCGGGCTGGTACCACCATTGGGTACTTGCACGAGATCGATGCAGTTGAGCTCATAGACGAATGCGAGAATGGTGAAGCAGATCGTCTCTGCCGAACACTAAATGTGTGCAGGGTGCAAGCAGGCAAAACGTCGCCAACAGTTTCTACTCCTACCGCCGTCCCGAAATCCTGCAGTACTCGCGAGAAATTGCCCGAAAACCTCGAGAAACTCTATGAAAGGAGTTGTGCAGAACTTTCCCCACAGCAACAGCAGTCATTGGCTGAACTACTGACGAAACACCAGAACACTTTCGCAAAGAACGCAGAGGACATGGGACGCACTTCAATTGTGCAGCACCATATTGACACTGGTGACGCACGGCCCATACGCCAGCCCCCCAGACGACCCCCGAGAGCGTTCCATGGCGAGGAGGAGAAAGCCATCGACGCTCAACTTAAAGCTGGTGTGATCCGAGAGTCAACATCTCCCTGGGCATCACCGATGGTATTCGTGCGCAAGAAAGATGGAACAACCCGCCCTTGCATTGACTACCGTAAACTGAACAATCTCACTCGCCGTGATGCGTATCCATTACCGCGGGTTGACGACTGCTTAGATTGCCTCAGTGGAGCCAAGATCTTCAGTACACTTGATCTTCAGTCAGGATATTGGCAGATTGAGATGAATGAGAAGGACCGCCCCAAGACCGCGTTCGTAACCCGCAGTGGCTTGTACGAGTACATCACCATGCCCTTCGGACTTTGCAATGCGCCGAGCACATTCGAGCGTTGCATGGAACTTGTGCTTAAAGGTTTGCAGTGGAAAACCTTGCTGATATATCTTGATGACGTCATCATTTTGTCTTCCACCTTCCAAGAACACATACAGCGACTTGACGACGTCTTACAACGGCTAGGAAATGCTGGACTCAAACTGAAGCCAAGCAAGTGTGAGCTTTTTCGTGAAGAAGTTCTCTTTCTTGGTCACCTCATCACCCAAGATGGTGTCAAGCCTGACCCGAGCAAAGTTTCAGCCGTGCAGAACTGGCCAGTACCTCAGACCGTCACTGAGGTTCGCTCGTTTCTTGGATTGTGTTCCTATTATCGTCGCTTCATAGAAAGATTTTCGACGATAGCTAGTCCCTTAAATCGTCTGCTTGAGGCCGGGCAGATATTTAAGTGGACCCCTGACTGTCAAACCGCGTTTGAAACACTAAGATCGGCATTGACAGGAGATGAAGTCATGTCATATCCTAACAATGATGGTCTCTTCATAATTGACACTGACGCGTCTGATACCGGTATTGGTGCGACTCTTTCACAACTTCAGTGGTGTGAAAGAACACAACGACATGAAGAGAGACCAATAGCATACGCGAGCCGATCCATGACGAAAACACAACGCCGATATTGTACAACACGACGAGAACTCCTCGCTATAGTGACCTTTGTACAATACTTCAGGCACTACTTGCTCGGCAGGCAGTTCCTGATTCGTACCGACCATAGCGCCCTGAGATGGATAATGACATTTCGAGATCCAGTTGACCAAATGGCTCGATGGCTCGAGATCATGGCCCAGTTTGACTTTAAGATTGAACATCGTGCAGGAAAGAAACATGGCAACGCAGATGCCCTCTCTAGGGTGCCATGTGATCCTGACGAGTGTCCGTGCTACGACGGTAGGACCATCCTCACTGAACTCCCCTGTGGTGGGTGTGACAAGTGTGTCGCCAAGAGTGAACTATGGTCCGATTTCAACAAAGTCGACAACGTGATCCCGCTAACAGCCAAACGAATTCGTGCCACCTCAGATGAGGTGGAACCCGCGTTGAACAATCCCGAAAATGTCATATCTTCAGACAAAGAAGATTTCCCCCGTGAACTGATATGCCCTGAGACATCTTCCGACAAACCAGAGAAGGTTTGTCCTCCCTCGCCGGCGACAGTCCTCGTACTGATGGCAACAGTGGTAACACTCTTACTTGGTGGTGTTTGCAACTTGGGTAATTGTATTTGGCGCTCGTGCAATACAATAACCCGCGGCGTGTGGTTAGAGAACCACATCGGCCGTTCTGCAGACACAGCTAGCGCACCTTCAAGAGAAACTCCCGGACAAGCCGTGTCCAACGCCTCGCCAGTGACCGAACAGCAGAGAGCTGAAGATTCAAGATGTACAGTGAGCCTACCAGAGACAGATGATTTCAAATTCGACGAACCAAAACCAGAGAGTAATGACATGAACTGCAGCATGCCCTGCGCCCCTGCCAAGGGCGCCTTAGCCGGTTTTACCGGGCCGCATCCTGTGGAACCATCTCGCTATCCTCCGGAGCCCCCACGCCGAGACTGCGACTTGTTGAACGTTCAGGTGATCACCATGAACGACGCTGCCGGTTCCAATACTGGTCAACAACGTGACGCACCTTGGGTGAATGGCTACTCCTACGAAGAACTTGAAAAACTACAGAGAGATGATCCAGATATCGGTGTAGTAATGCGCTGGTTGGATAACTCCCTGGAACGACCAGACAGAGACTTAGCCGCCAGTCAGAGCCCAGCGACCAGAAAGCTTTGGTTGCTATGGCAACAACTTGTCCTTCGCAACGGTGTACTCTATAAACAGTGGGTAACAACAGACAGAATCCAGTCCTACTTGCAGTTAATCGTTCCCAAAGAGTTAAGAGAAACTGTATTGCGAGCAACCCATGATGCTGTTACCTCCGCCCACCTTGGTGTCAAGAAAACCGTCCAGAAAACAAAGCGAAAGTTCTACTGGTATCGGCTGAAGGAGACAGTACGGGACTGGATCCGGAAATGTGCTAAGTGTGGCGCCCGTAAACGACCACACAAGACCCCCCGAGCGCCCCTTAAAGACTATAGAGTTGGAGCACCAATGGACAGAATGGTTACCGATGTCCTCGGTCCATTTCCAGTCAGTGACCAAGGCAACAAATACATCTTACTTGTTGGTGACCAGTTTTCCAAATGGATGGAAGCATATGCAATCCCTGACCAGAAAGCGGAGACAATTGCCCACAAGATAGTCTACGATTTCATTTCGCGATTTGGTGCCCCACTTGATTTGCATTCTGACCAAGGCAGAAACTACGAGTCGAACTTATTGCATTCGGTTTGTGAACTGCTGCAAATTCACAAGACAAGAACAACGCCATATCATCCGTCCGCCAACGGTCAAGCTGAAAAGTTTAACCAAGTTCTGGTTAATATGATTTCCGCTTACGTTGACGACAACCAGAAGAACTGGGATGCCCATTTGCCCCTTCTAACTTCAGCATATAGGAGTTGCCAGCACGAGACGACTGGATACTCCCCAAATATGCTAATGTTGGGTCGTGAGACATACGCCCCAATTGACCTTGTGTTTGGTAGTCCACCGGAAGAACAACCCCCGACTGAGTGTGAGTACGTCATCGCCCTAAAGGAGAGAATGACTCGAGTGCACCAGATAGTTCGTGAGCACATCTGTCAAGCCAGTCAGCGTCAAAAACGGGACTACGACACCCGACTTTCATATCACAACTATGCCGTTGGTGATCTTGTGTACGCGATGGACAGTGCTAGAGTGCCAGGTCTTTCCCCTAAACTGAACAAAGCCAAATGGAAGGGACCCTGTATCATTCAGCGCAAACTGAGTGATCTGCTGTTTGAGATTCGTTCGAGTCAGCGAGGAAAATCAAAAGTCCTCCATCACGATCGACTGAAACGGTACCGCAGCGATGATGTTCCCCCGTGGATGAGGACCATGCAAGAAACTTTGCTGAAGAAATCTGCCCCATCCCAGGAACCGCCCACCTCAACTACCCCCGAGGCGCAGACCCACAGTTCACCCGTCCCAACAGCTGGTGCTCATACACCGAACACTGCACCGAACACTGCACCGAACACTGCACCGAGCACTGCAGTGACAGCCCCCTCTCCATCCAGTACTGAAGCCCCACCGACTTCCGGTAATCGGAGAAGTTCCCGCACCAGACGACGACCAGGAAGACTGACTGATTTCTCCACGTGAACTATCCGTTTCGCGTCCACCACACTGGACAATCATTCACATGTGGTGCTTCAGTTTATACGCGTTATATTCCGTATTTTCTTCTTTCATTTTTCTAGACCATAGTCTTAGATTTAGTGTTCGTAGTGCGTAGCCCAAAATGTGACAATTGACTCGACAATTCGCCCGTCCAGTTTGAACCTCATGAACTCTAGAATTTGCTGATGTTTCCGTGAACTGATGATCAACAGTGAACTGATGCCCGCGTTACTTCATCTGTTGAACTTTATTGAACTCTTATTGAACTTTAATCTGATATTGTGTATTTTTGCTCTCCGTGTACGACGAGGACGTCGTATATTCTAGGGGGGGGGGGATAGTGTTGCGAACCTTGCCTGGACCGATTTCGGAACACCGAAGCACTAGCGCCCTCTAGAATTGTGTCCTTGCTGTACACGTGCTCATCTATCTACTATTTGCTATTGACCATTTATTGACCAAGAACTGATCAGTGTAATTGCTAAGCTAAGCTATTTCTGGCCCTCAAGACCCTTGCAATGCCGCGTGACACGATCGTCTGAGATTGCGCCATATCTTGCATATATGCAATATGCCCCAGAAGCTGATGCTGCGTCATGCATAATTCAGAGCCACAGCGAGCGATCACGCAAAGCCCCTCCCCCTAGCTCCACGACGAAAGTGCTCTCTGGGACTTAGACTATTTTGCTCACATTTCTCTCGGAGTTCACCACTTCGCTCCCGAAGTGGTTGGCCGTGTAGGCTCCGATAGGCGACCGCCTACAGTCACTGTGTCTGACCCGCTAAGTTCCCCAGTGCACTCTCGTTGACCACCCTTGATGCCGCATGCGTGCACGCAAGCCCCTGCAATGCTTTGTACACAGAGCCAGATTATGTGTACATCGAATGCTACTTGTCTCCTGAACACGCCCCGTATATCCAGAGTTTTTCGGAACTAGATATATAGGTGCTATGTGTTGCGTCTGGCCAGATGAAAGGGGCTACCTGTACATTTCATAGATGTTGTGGCGCATCCGGGAAGGGTGGGGGGGGGGGGGGGGTGTTGGAAGCATGATGGGTATAGGCATGTGCAAATCCTATTATGCGTGGATATCTCAACAGTAATGAAAATTCTAAATAACTTCATAGGGCCCTTGGTTTTTTTGTACGTGTTGGAATTGTGCTTAAAACAAACGTTTACATGGTGTTCCTGAGGTGAAGGATATGCAGGATGGTAAGAATGTGGATAAGACATCCCTCCCCGCCAGAGACCAATAAAAGTCAATGACACCATGGACCGTGTGTTGAGTGGCCTGACATAAGAGTAACGTTTATATTTGGGAAAAGTCTGTTGACCTCCGAAGTATTATACAGTATTTAAGATAATTATTATTTTTGTTATCAATGAGGGTCCAAACGTGAAGCATTTGTGGAGGAGTACATGTATGATCCAGCAGGAAGTATACTCCCCTCGCAATGGCGATTGCTTCATTGACATTTAATTATGTATGTCCTCACTCACAAGTGAAGCAAGTATGGGAGCAAGGGAACAACCTCTCGAGAGGAGTATAGGGGAAGTGTCGTGGCAGTATTGGTATGCCCTTATAGGTACACTCCCCTGAAGAGTGTACCTATAAGGGCAATGTGAACATCAGAATTCTGCACCAGATGCATGCGTATTTACCGTACGTTGTAAATTAATGACCCGAAATTTCCCGATATTTGAGTATCTTTGGCTTTATAAATCAACGTTTTCTCTAAGCATGACACAGGCTGCTAAATTTGGTACGAGATGAACACGTAGGGTAAAATAGCCATGATTCGGACACCTAAGCAATTTTGGATTATTTTGACCTTCTTAATGTTTGTTTCTCTCAACTATTTTCACTTATGAACAACAAAGTGAAGTTATTATATCCAGGTTGATATTTTATGAAAGTTTTTTGTGTCCTTGAAATGAAATTGACTTGAAAAATAACCTTAATTTTAGCCATGATTCGGACACCCTGTCCATGATTCGGACACACATGAAAAAATGCTGAAAAAACATGCCTTGCAAAATAAAATAATATCTCATCAATGCAGTGGGCAAATTCTTAAGTTGCCACCATTTATTTTCCCAAAAAAGTGTCATTTGACTGCTCAGAACTCAAAAAAGAAAATTGGTGCATGGGCACATCCAGGACTTATTTTCAGAGTTTTTGAAGGCAATGCCCTGATAAAAACGGGCCATTTCAGCCATATCGTGAAATTGGACTCCATTCCGTCCGTATGCTCCCTTGCGCACGACTTTAGTGTGTACAAAGTCAATGGCGTAGATATTAGACTCCAGCCATTGACGAAATGAACGGCAGTCAATGGAGTGGAGTGTAAATTCGGGAGATGCCGGCATTTCTTCTAAAATGGAACATACACAAGCCACAAAATTATTTTGGCATATTTTTTACCGACTCTGGGGGCCTGGGTAGCATAAATCAATGGAGTGTCAAAAATCATGGCACATATACCTTGGCTTCTGGACAAGGAAATTTATGCAAGTTCAAATTGGCAACGCAGCTCTCCATAATTTGGACCTTGATGGTATATTGATGAACAGAATATACCAGTTTCATATAAAAAAAATCCTGTTAAATTTAATTAATTTTCTGTGTTTTTAAATAATGTATTTTCTCACAAACCTATTTTTAACAGGGCTCTTAAGTTAAGGATCACCCTTTTTTTTTAACTTGAGGTTGCGCCCCAATTTTCTATCAGAAAATGTGACATTTTATAATAGGAATTGGATCATGTAAAGTATGTGGCACCGTTGTTTAGTCTAATAGGCCCTAGTGCACCGATCGGAAAGAATTTCACTGATGACCATAATTTGTGCACAACTCTATAGAACCAACAGAGGGCGTTTTGAGCAAACTGGCTTTGTACAGTTTGTAGGTAAAATAACCCTGTAAAACTCACTTTTCAGATATTCTACGCAGGTTTCCACACCTGAAATTGAGGTTTATCATAATTTGTATCCAATAAGTTTACTCTTGGAGGATATAATCCTTTTTCCGTAATGGTGATCAGTGGAATTCTTTCCCATTTTGCATTTGCACATTTCCGAGCATCCGAATGCTTCCGAAAACGTTGCTTCCGAAGACCTGCCGAAGATGACGTTCGTTGTGACGTCACAGGTCATTTAAATAAAGTAATAAAATCCACTTTTTGGCTCAGGTATATACTGTTTCGTATTTTTTTCAGCGTTTCCAACCCTCTTGAAACCATTCTAAGGCGTTCCATGAGAAACAATGTCAAAATGTTGGCTACAACATACATATCTGGGGCATTTTTGGTCATTACCAGATTTTTTTCTACGAAAGTAATTAAGAGTGTTCCGATAAAGCCCTAGTCGTGTGCAGCGCCACCTACCGGTGGTTCCGGGAACATTGCGTCTAGTTGTCAATCAGAGCTTCTAGCGCGAAGTTGTGCCAAATAAGGAGCTAGAAGTTGTTGTGTAACATGCTTTTGCACCTGTCCCGCCATCCTTTGCACACTGTCTATACATGCTTATGCATACGTTTGCACTTTGCACACATCCCGCCATGCTTTCGCACACGTCCCACCATGCTCTTGCAAACGTTCCTACCGCCTTAGGCTATGGATACTTCACCGTGCTGCTTTCCCATTGGCTAAGGTGTATATTCTTCCTTATGTTTTATTCATTCTTAGGCCCAGGATTCTCGATATAAGTCGAGCTGATCCTAAGATTCGATGTTCATTCGCTGATGAGCACCGGTTCCGATCAAAGCTAGCAATACCCGTACCGTACGTTATTCCAATAGAGCAGTGCCTCGTCGTGTCTATTGGTCTACGAGCAATGCTGTGTTGTGCCTCCGATCGTAAGCTATTGACTTGCATGTTGTAAAGTATACCCCCGTATACTTTCCTGCGTTCTGGGTTATTGGTATCCCCGTACCATGCCAAGTACGTACCACGTGTACCCGAATGTATGTGCGGCTATCTGAGATGCGTTACGTTGGGTTAGCTATGCTGAGATTTACCGGCTCTCCAGTGTAAACTGATAAAGGTTTCACCGTATACAATCCCGTATACTCTGTCCATGTGCTTATTATGTCATGTTCTGTGATTACAGATAGAGAATGTTAATAAACCAACTCAGTCATATTTTGTCACGAAGTTACTGTCTTCCGTATTACATATATTATTTGCGTGTCTGTAGTTGAGTCAAACCTCAATGGTTAGGTACGCAACAATATAAAGAAACTATGGACAAGAATATAGTCATCAGAATCTCAGATAAGAATATGGGCCTCTGCTTCAACAACGTTAGTTGGTATATGTACAAGAATATAAAAGACAATTAAATTCGGACACATACTCATATGCTGGTAAAGTTGACAAAAACAAGGTGAATTCCCTAATACAAACGGCCCGCGAGCATTTACAAGAAATCTTTAGAGATAATGCTCCACTTGCGAACTCTGATTTGACGACAATTAATTCCTTTCCCTCCAACAAAACGCCTAAACTTCCTTCCATGGACTTACTTCCCAAGGTTCACAAGCTAACCAACCCTCCCTCATCACAGAACGAGAAATTATTAAAAGGAAGACCTATTATTACTGCTCATAGCTGGGTCACTGCGCCGGTTTCTACTCTTAGCATTTAAAGATAAATTCATCGATCCTATAAATTAGGCATAATTATGTTCATTGCCTTCGATTCACCCTGCAGACCCCAGCTAGCTCGGTGTCCTAGCAGGTAAGGCATCTGCACTAGTAAGCAGGAGGTCGTGGGTTCGAATCCCACCTGAGCAAGCATGTGATTTTTTCTCACGTGCTCTCACAAGCACTGAGTATACAGTGCTCATCCCCGTCGGTGAAGGGCAAGCCTAATTTGCATATTATCTATTTCCCGACCAAAAATCATTTAATATTCATAATTATGTTGTCTTTTCACCTGGCATCTATATAATGTTTGTTGGATGCTTCAGACAATTAATTATTGCGCGCGGAAAACAGGCTATCTTCGATATATAAAGGTGTGCGCGGTCCACGTAAACAATGATTTTATTTCAAAATCTCGCAAAGATTCTAAAAGAGGCCAGTTGCGCACGTTATCTCGCGCTAGTTCCCTCTCATAAAATCAAGATGAAATTTCAAACACAAAAGTTTTCATTCAATCTTTTCACTATTTGAGAAACATATAACTGTCCAATGGTATACGTGAGGACCTAATGCTCCAATGGGTTTAAAGTGGATATCAATTCGTTTTCATCTCGAATTTGCCGTTTGAATCAAACTTTCCTTGCCCATAGTTTGGCAATAGTCGGGTGCCGTCACAATTACGGTACCCCGCCATGCATTTGAATAGGGCGCTGTCGGTCTTGAGCATCTACATGTGTATGTTTGCCTACGTACTGTACGTACACGCATACATGTAGTTGTAGGCCTACTGTACATTGTGTTTCTACTACTACAGTACTAGTGCTAGAGAGTCGTGCATGTTACATGTAACTACGAGGATGGATGGCATGTCGTGATGAGCAATACAGTTATTTTCCGAACTAAGGTAGGCCCCCTAGGCCTACTTCTAGATTTAGAAGGCTACTCCGTGAGCCTTCTAGGCTAGCACTCTTACTTTTCGGGGTGCCGTAACGCTATGGGTTTTGAAAACAACAATAGGCCTAAGCCTTATCGCAAATACCGCCTGGTTGATTTTGGACAATGGTGGAAAGGCACCATGGGAAGGAAAAAGGGGCATATTTTGTACCTTTTCCCTTCCCACAGTGCCTTTCGACTATTGTCCAAAATCAACCAGGCGGTATTTGCGATAAGGCTTATTGATAGTTGAGATTTTGATCGTGAATTCCCCAGAATCATTTTTTTTCTTGATCCTCATACATCCGTTATGCTTGTGCAGTCTCATTTTTGCAATTGACCAACAACTTTTTGAGAAAACAAATCGACTTTCTGCGCCACTCCACTCGAGGAAAGATTTCTGTTTTCGAGTTCATTCATAAATGTTTTATTATGGGCCACAACATTTTTGTATAGGGGTGTGCACATTGAAGAAGACATGAAAATCATGCATGCCACATGCACACCACACAGCAAGCAGGAGCCAGCCACAATAAAAAACAATAAAGCTTCAACAACTGGTGTCCATGCACATAAGAGCCATTTCAATGCATGCATCAACCGGGGAACCAGTGAAGTCAAGTTAATTGCACCCCTTCAAAAAATGGTAGATCCAATAATGCGCATGCGGACTAGACAACTTCAAGCAGCAGGTAAACATCGACATTTCGGCAAGCGGAGTGACACAGAAAATCTTTTTTTTTCTCGAAAAGTTGTGGGTCAATTGCAAAAATGAGACTGCACAAGTATAACGGATGTATGAGGATCAGGAAAAAAAAAAAATTCATGGGAATTCACGATCTAGGACTCAGGAGTGGCGGTAGGTGCTGCAATGTTTCACCAAAATTTCATCTATCAATTGTTGTTTTCAAAACCCATAGCGTTACGGCACCCCGAAAAGTAAGAGTGCTAGAAGGCTCACGGAGTAGCCTTCTAAATTTAGAAGTACCCTAGGCCTAATTGGGGTTCCTGAAGTTTAGTACACATGGTACACTCAGTCTCAGCATGGATTTTTCTCCATAGTCTCAGGTTAGGTTAAACGTTAGTACACTCAGGTTAGCTAGTTGCGATGATCGTCCCTAGCCAGGGCCCAATTTCATGGAATCCGTTACCGTTAGCAAAAATTCTTCGCTTACGGTAGCAGAATTTGTTTGGTAACGGTTAGCGTATTTCACGGAAGAGTTTCCTTTTTGGTAACGGTAAGCAAGGAATTTGTGCAAAATGCATACGACAGCGCGTTAGCAGAAAATCATCACGGTTATCCAAGAAATTCTTCGCTAACCGAGAGTCTTGCTTACGGATTCCATGAAATAGATTTTACGCGCAGTACTCGTAAGCACAAAAATAGACTGTAACGGATTCCATGAAATTGGGCCCTGGTCTGACATGGGGACTGGGACCTTAGCTTAGCTTAGGGTTACGATAGTCCGAGTAACTTGGACCCTAAAAATCGGCTTTTTTAAGAAAAGATAATTTTTCTCCCTAAAAATGGGCACAGAGACCTCCTATTTATGAGCACAGTGTCAGTTGGGTCAGCCATCTTGGTTTTTCAAATTGTACACTGGTACCCGGAAAAAATTAGGGGAAAAATTATCTTTTCTTCAAAAAATGTGAGTAAACCTTGTCATTTTTGGAATCTCCAATTCTCCCTTGGTCCATAGCTGGCCGCATGAGACATTTAAGGATCGTTTTGGAGGTGAAATCACAGGATTTTGACTCAGGGTAGAGGCAAAATGGAGCTCTTGCCACTTAAATGCAAACAAGGTACTTGGACCCTACCGCCAGATTAGTCTGAGTAACTTGGACCCTAAAAATCGCCTTTTTTATTATTTGGACATGGTCTGGCGATAGTAGGGTCCAAGAACCTTGTTTGCATTTTGGTTGCAAGAGCTCCATTTTGCAATGTTTTGCCTCTACCCTGAGTCAAAATCCTGTGATTTCACCTCCAAAACGATCCCAAAATGTCTCATGCGGCCAGCTATAGACCAAGGGAGAATTGGAGATTCCAATAATGACAAGGTTTACTCACATTTTTTCAACTCGCCCGCATGTTTTATGCTATTTTTTCAATAAAATTTAAAATTGATAAAAAGACATCGTTTTTTGCCATATCGGCAAACAATTAAGTGTTACTGGTAACTACTTTACACTTCAGAGCTCATATCTAGTTGAATCATTCAACCAAATGTCAGTATTAGTTTGATAAAAATGTATGCTAAATGCAAATATATTACACAATCACAACTTAAGTTGGAAGTCAACACTTTTATATGATCATGATCATGAACAAAAGTGCACATCAGCTTCAGTTTTGCGCTAGCAAATGAAGTTTTCTTGCACTTAAAAAAATTATTTAAAACCATTAATTATATGTTTATTTTGGTTTAATTAATACAAATCAGTTTATTCGAAATATAAGAAGATTACTTGTAAAACAAAATATCAACTAAAACGAGTATAACATTGCCGGACACCCGCAATTTAATATAAAACATAAGAAATTAAGAACCCGGAAGTATGTTGCGTAATGGCTGTTGATGAGTACCGTACCGGTACCGGCGCGCCGCGCCAGGGCGTGCTTAAAAATTACAGCTCATTCAATTGACCAGACCCTCCCAGAACACCCCGACTTTTAGCTGATTTCCGCTATTTTAAGGGTGCCAAATTTTATTTTGCGCTATTTCTACCGACATGACAGACCAAGAAAACTTAGCGCGATCTTTTTTCCGACAATGAACACCGACATGAAACACGATGTATGCATTGTCACGATTGTTATTTGAATCATTGCGAGATCCCCGTCGTACAATTGCAAACATTCTGACCGTACCGTAAATCGCATTTTCGTGATCAGCTATACATCTTACTTGAATTTCAGTCGGTAATTTTGTCCAAGAAGAAACAGACTTTTCACGTACATGTGCTTGATCTAAAAACAAACGTCATGAGAAAAATTCCTAGGGCGACGAATGCATCGAGAAGACGTAAACACGATGCATCATGCAGTCAGCATGGTCATCTCGAATATTCTACGACTGGTATCCGACCCACACGGCCACACGTAAAGTTACGATATCAAAACAACGTGCACCAGTCTCAACCACGTTTGAGTAGGAAGACTACATACTGTATACACCGTACGTATTGTGTGTGTGCACTGTGCAGGCTTGGTCCGTTCCGAAGATCTGCCGTACGCGGTAGGATTTTTGGTCGGTATGGAACATGTATATCGCGGCCGGGCAGCGTATGTTTTTTTGGTCTATTTCTATTGGTCTCGTGCTGGTCTCGGCCCGAAATTCCGAGAACGCAGGTGCGAGACCAAGACCAAGACCAGCGTTTTTGCCGAGACCATACGTGGTCGAGACCGAGAACACTTCCAAACTTGTCTCGAGACTGGTCTCGAGACCAAGACCAGTCTCGACGACTACAACACTGATAATCGCATACAGTGTGTGAACGTGTCCGTAGCAATGGCCGCCGCACACAGCATGCTCGGTGTATTGGACTAAAAAAAATACAGGTCATTGAATTGATCAGACCCTTGTCAAAAGTGTGCCGAAACGGCCGAATTAAGTTTATTTTTCGCCGCTCTTCTGATATGACAGGTAAAGAAAAACGTATGTACAGTACATACACGATATGTATGCGTTATATCGTTGCGAGATCTAAATAAAAATATTCTGATTGACCGTCCAGGTTCCAATTTACCGTAAATCGCTGGCTGATCAGCTTATAAATCTTACTTGTATTTCACTCAGTTATTTTGTTCAATTGGCCAAACTTGTAGAAATACTCTTTTCATAAATCTAAAAAATTATCGTGAAATCCTTCCAAAACCGACGATCGCATTAAATTAAGACGTACAAACACCAGTGAAAGTCTCAATCAGTACATTACGTACGAACGTGGCTGTGGGCTTGAAATGAAGTGTATGTTGCGCTCGGTCGGTACCTTCGCGGCCGGGTTCGTTACCGTATACGGACGGTGGCTTACGGACGGCCGGCTCGGTACAGATTTGCAGTGAGAAATGGTGGTTTCCGATGGAATATTCCGGTGATATTTTTAGGAATATGTTTTCACTGTCCTACCGGGGTATGATAATTTTTGGTGTAATTGATGACCGGATATATTTTTCAGTCCACCGTTAATTCCAACCACTGCACGATCTGTGATGAGGTGGATAGCCTTTTCTGTTTGATCATGGATTGGGTCGGCGCCGAGTTTGTGACTTGGTTTTTCTGTTTGTGGGACCATTCGCAAAGGAAATCATTTGAAAATCTTAGCAATTTCCTTCAGTTCATGATGCAAGATTTGAATTGTCAGCGGCAGCTTGATATGGGCAAACAATGCGGACTTAAAAACCCTCCACCATACTGTATGCGATATGTGTGTCAGCGCACGTGATACAAGTATTCTGGGAACACCCTCCATATGGCTGTGAGTTTGAAAGGTGGAACAGCCAAAACGGCATTTTGCACGACGTAATTTGGTCGAGATCGCACTGCGCACTATTCAAAATGGCCGACTGAGGGCAAACAGAGTAAATCTAGACACCTTCGGTAAGGTTTGGGTAATTTTTTCTGCATAAAATGATCTTTCGATTTTTTAAGTGGTTTAATATGACTCATTGATAAGTACCATAGAGCTATATTAAAATTACTAGAGCGCTAGCTCCGCGTTCTCCGCGAGTAGACGTTTTGAAGCGCAGTTATTTTGAATTTGTGTGCGTGTCTGTGGAACAAGAATACTTTGACTGGAATGCCTTTCAATGAGTGTACTCTTTATGCAACGCGCAAGTATGTGCAAACGGTTCCGGTAGCGCGTCTTGAAGTTGATGACGCTTGCAATTATTGCGTGACTGAAGTGCAGAGCGTGTGCGCGCACGGCGCTATATGAAACGCGCATTTACCGAAGATGCGTCGGTTTTCGGGCGTATTTGGCTTCGATAACGCACCTGTATAGAACACAACGCAGATATGCAAATGAACGTACAAAAAACGTACAAAATTTTGTGTTTTCCATAGGTTTGTGCACAAACATGGATGCGTCCAGCAGGCTTCACTTTGTACACGGAGCTAGCGCTCTAGTAATTTTAATATAGCTCTATGATAAGTACATATACCAATCAGATCCATGTAGTCAGATTTTGTGTTTGGATTTTGGAAAGTGGAAAATTAAGGGGAATTGTATTTCACAAGTTGGCCAAAAAGTTTTTACCCCTGTTTGTTATCCCGTTTTCTCGTAAGGTCCCAGTCCCCATACATGTCAGACCTAGGGTTACGGTCATCGCAACTAGTAGCCTACCCAGCTTCTACTCACCTAGAATTTAGTTGAGTAGAAGCTGGGTACCAGCTAACCTGAGTGTACTAAACTTGTGCTATGCACAATGACTTCAATTGATATTTAACATATTTTCTTTGATTCAAATCAATTAAAATGTTTAGTTATTTAAATCATTAGTGAAACAAGTTAAAGGTATTGCCCAAAGTCACCTTGTTGCAAATCCAAAAGGAAAATCTGAAAAAACACGACCGGAAATGAAACTTTGATTGAAAACCTAAAAAAAAATAAAACGCTGACTCACCATGACTCAGCACTTTTTAACAGAATTTTCAATCCATTTTTAGGTTGGGCAAAATATTTTTGATAATTTATTTTTCACTCTGGTAGGTCTTATATATTGCCAGAACATCCTTTTAGCCTATTCAGAACTTCAAATTCAAATTTTTTTGAAATTCACTACACCTATTGTGTATAGATGACCCATTAGTCTGGGGAGAATTGTGACTAGGGGACCGTGGGTATAGATGACCCATTAGTCTGGGGAGAATTGTGACTAGGGGACCGTGGGTATAGATGACCCATTAGTCTGGGGAGAATTGTGACTAGGGGACCGTGGGTATAGATGACCCATTAGTCTGGGGAGAATTGTGACTAGGGGACCGTGGGTATAGATGACCCATTTGTCTGGGGAGAATTGTGACTAGGGGACCGTGGGTATAGATGACCCATTAGTCTGGGGAGAATTGTGACTAGGGGACCGTGGGTATAGATGACCCATTAGTCTGGGGAGAATTGTGACTAGGGGACCGTGGGTATAGATGACCCATTAGTCTGGGGAGAATTGTGACTAGGGGACCGTGGGTATAGATGACCCATTAGTCTGGGGAGAATTGTGACTAGGGGATCGTGGGTATAGATGACCCATTAGTCTGGGGAGAATTGTGACTAGGGGACCGTGGGTATAGATGACCCATTAGTCTGGGGAGAATTGTGACTAGGGGATCGTGGGTATAGATGACCCATTTGTCTGGGGAGAATTGTGACTAGGGGACCGTGGGTATAGATGACCCATTTGTCTGGGGAGAATTGTGACTAGGGGACCGTGGGTATAGATGACCCATTAGTCTGGGGAGAATTGTGACTAGGGGACCGTGGGTATAGATGACCCATTAGTCTGGGGAGAATTGTGACAGTAGGGGATCGTGGGTATAGATGACCCATTTGTCTGGGGAGAATTGTGACTAGGGGACCGTGGGTATAGATGACCCATTTGTCTGGGGAGAATTGTGACTAGGGGACCGTGGGTATAGATGACCCATTAGTCTGGGGAGAATTGTGACTAGGGGATCATGGGTATAGATGACCCATTAGTCTGGGGAGAATTGTGACTAGGGGACCGTGGGTATAGATGACCCATTAGTCTGGGGAGAATTGTGACTAGGGGACCGTGGGTATAGATGACCCATTTGTCTGGGGAGAATTGTGACTAGGGGATCGTGGGTATAGATGACCCATTAGTCTGGGGAGAATTGTGACTAGGGGACCGTGGGTATAGATGACCCATTAGTCTGGGGAGAATTGTGACTAGGGGATCGTGGGTATAGATGACCCATTTGTTTGGGGAGAATTGTGACTAGGGGACCGTGGGTATAGATGACCCATTTGTCTGGGGAGAATTGTGACTAGGGGATCGTGGGTATAGATGACCCATTAGTCTGGGGAGAATTGTGACTAGGGGATCGTGGGTATAGATGACCCATTTGTCTGGGGAGAATTGTGACTAGGGGATCGTGGGTATAGATGACCCATTAGTCTGGGGAGAATTGTGACTAGGGGACCGTGGGTATAGATGACCCATTTGTCTGGGGAAAATTGTGACTAGGGGACCGTGGGTATAGATGACCCATTTGTCTGGGGAGAATTGTGACTAGGGGACCATGGGTATAGATGACCCATTAGTCTGGGGAGAATTGTGACTAGGGGACCGTGGGTATAGATGACCCATTTGTCTGGGGAGAATTGTGACTAGGGGATCGTGGGTATAGATGACCCATTAGTCTGGGGAGAATTGTGACTAGGGGACCGTGGGTATAGATGACCCATTAGTCTGGGGAGAATTGTGACTAGGGGATCGTGGGTTTAGATGACCCATTTGTGTGGGGAGAATTGTGACTAGGGGACCGTGGGTATAGATGACCCATTTGTCTGGGGAGAATTGTGACTAGGGGACCGTGGGTATAGATGACCCATTAGTCTGGGGAGTATTGTGTCTAGGGGACCGTGGGTATAGATGACCCATTAGTCTGGGGAGAATTGTGACTAGGGGACCGTGGGTATAGATGACCCATTTGTCTGGGGAGAATTGTGACTAGGGGATCGTGGGTATAGATGACCCATTAGTCTGGGGAGAATTGTGACTAAGGGACCGTGGGTATAGATGACCCATTAGTCTGGGGAGAATTGTGACTAGGGGACCGTGGGTATAGATGACCCATTAGTCTGGGGAGAATTGTGACTAGGGGACCGTGGGTATAGATGACCCATTTGTCTGGGGAGAATTGTGACTAGGGGATCGTGGGTATAGATGACCCATTCGTCTGGGGAGAATTGTGACTAGGGGACCGTGGGTATAGATGACCCATTTGTCTGGGGAGAATTGTGACTAGGGGATCGTGGGTATAGATGACCCATTAGTCTGGGGAGAATTGTGACTAGGGGACCGTGGGTATAGATGACCCATTTGTCTGGGGAGAATTGTGACTATGGGACCGTGGGTATAGATGACCCATTAGTCTGGGGAGAATTGTGACTAGGGGACCGTGGGTATAGATGACCCATTAGTCTGGGGAGAATTGTGACTAGGGGATCGTGGGTATAGATGACCTATTGGTCTGGGGAGAATTGTGACTAGGGGACCGTGGGTATAGATGACCCATTTGTCTGGGGAGAATTGTGACTAGGGGATCGTGGGTATAGATGACCCATTAGTCTGGGGAGAATTGTGACTAGGGGACCGTGGGTATAGATGACCCATTTGTTTGGGGAGAATTGTGACTAGGGGACCGTGGGTATAGATGACCCATTTGTCTGGGGAGAATTGTGACTAGGGGATCGTGGGTATAGATGACCCATTAGTCTGGGGAGAATTGTGACTTTCTAGGGGATCGTGGGTATAGATGACCTTTGGTCTGGGTAGGTAGTTGGGGCACCAGACGATGAAGTCGATGTCTTGGGGAACAGTGTCGTGCTTGTGGATCTCGATGGCTTCTCTAATGCTTCCTTTGGCAATGTTGTCTTTGATCCTGGTGGTGAGATCTCTCCCAGTCTTGCCAATGTACACCTCACATTGTTTTGTGGCAATGCAGGCGGAGACAGGCTTTTCTGAGAGAACATTTTAATGGAACTCACGAGCGCTACATGACAACACTTGGAATACACAGGGGTCAGGCGAAAGTCTCTATTGTTGCACCCAAGTAAATAAACTCCAACTCCAACTTCAAAAATCATTAAAAAATATACAGAACTCTCACAGCTGTTCAAGTTGCACCTGTAGAAAAATGATGATGAACATGTCACCTTTCATTTTCTTTTCATTTTATGGTAGGGTGACCATTGAATTTTTGAGATATACTCATTCTCAGCTGACCACCCCTAAAACAAGGTATGGATCACTCCAGTCAAAGAAGCCATTTTCAAAAAAACATCCCTCTGCAAAGCGGCTGAAATAGACCCACTTTCTCACCCAATTGCATCCAAAATGGTCACAAATGGAAGCCCAGAGTCCAGGCAGGAGGTCCAGTGCCACATTTCTTCAATCGGTCCTTCATTTTCATAGCTCTCACAACTCTCTTATTTAAAATATATTGAGTGCTTAACTTTTATTAATGAGCTCGGCAGACGGATTTGGGCACTATTTACTTGGGTGCACCCCTAGGTGGCACTATGGAGAGTACACTCTGCACCCACTCTCCCAAGGGATCATGCACACACAAGCCTTGGTCATGGGGTCCACTAACATTTGATAACACACTTTTCGGTGGGGGTCAGTTTAATTAATTATCCTTAATTTTTGCATAACCTCAATATAACAAATTGAAAGTTGCATTAGGACTACGAGGAAAGAAAGGACTTTTTCCCTTTTTGAAAATGTTATTTTACTGTTAAATTCCATTTTGTTTGGTACAAATTTCAGGGTGACGACATTGATATTTCTGACATCTGGGATGACACTGCTTTAATCAAGGCTTATGACAAAGCAATAAATTCTGTCAAGGTAAGAACTTTTGAAACTTCCCTGCATTATTATTTCTCATGTGCAAATGGCTGTGTTAAATTAAAAAAATCAAATCAAATCAGATCATTACTGTACACCAATGCTAAGGTTGCCAGTAACACTCTAAACACCATTATTCATCCAACTTTCCCAGGTTATTGAGTTAAAGGCAGGCTTAAAGGTTCTGTGACAAAAAAGCTGCAATGAGCTGTTATTTTGTAGCAGATGAAAAAATCGATATCTGTATTCAAAACAAGTTAATTATGTCTTAATTATTCTATATGAATTGTTTTAGTTTTATTTTTATTCCTTTTGGTAACGCCCATTTTTAAAAGTCCGAAGGCGATAACTTGTTACGTAATGGCTGGTGACGTCAGCTGATGAACACAGGTTCAGCCATGAGGAGGAATTCACATACTCTGTATGTGTATTGTACATGCGAAAAATATGTACAGATGTTCAATAAAATGGTAGCGGTGTGTTGCTGCTGGTTGTAGTAACATAGTGTCACGAAGCCTATCCATCTGATGAGTGATCGGAGCACCGAGAATTTGGACGAGACAAGGGCGACTTGCGAAACCGAAACTGTGCTGTGGGCCGGGGAGGTCCAGTCATGCAACCAGTTTTCTTTGTAGTTTGTGGTGAAACATTGCCGCACCTTTCTCTACTCCTAGCCCATGAACTCGCCTGGATTATTTTTTTCTCTGACTCTCACACATCTGTTATGGTCAGTGCATTCTTGTTTTTGCAATTGGCCCACAATTTTTCGAGAAATAAATGTCTTTCTGCGTCACCTCGTTTGCCGAAAAATTGAAGTTGACCAGCCACGAGTCCAGCAATCATGGATTTTAGGATCATCAATCTTTTATAAGGGGATACACGTGGTTTTTACCACGGGGTGTGAAGCGATGAAAATGCGATTGTGGTCATTTTCATATCATGTTACGTGTGGGACATATCAACGCCTGGTAAGATTAGACCTAGCTTTGCTTTCATTTGATATATTTTTAATGAATAAAGTTGATAATTGAACTTCTACAGTGCGATTGATATTACAAATCACCCCTGTAAAAACAATGGTCTGGTCCAAATGCGTCCGCTAATGCATGTGCTTTAATCCAAAAATAATGAAAATTATGATAACAGCAATCGTCAAGCTAGGGGACGCAGAATGTTTGGGTTTTTTCTCGAAAAGTTGGGGGGTCAATTATAAAATTGAGGATGTCCGGGAATAACAGACGTATGGGGACCATGAAGAAAATTAATTGAGAGAAATTCTTGATCTAGGAGTAGAGGTAGATGCTGCAACGTATCACCAAAATTACGGCACCCAGAAAAATATGTAGGGCCTTAGTAGTAGTACTGGGCTAGAATGCAGAATAATACCCACGCAGGAGCAATGTTACTTCTCTAGCTAAATTCTAAAACAACAGACAGCGAGTATGTACGGGCCCATAAACAATTATTTGAGAATCATTGAAAGTATTTTTGTAAAATTGATCTAATATTTTTTAGTAAAATATTTGATTTTTACAATACTTTTCGAGCACTTCGTTCTGTGGGCCCGATGGTGGAGTGGTACATGGTGTAGGGCCGAAACATGTAGGCTGTGACATGTGTTGGTTTCAGTCGTGGCCTACACGTACGTACTGTTGGGCAGCATTTTTTCGTTCCAGTTACCTCCAAATTCATCAACATTTTGAATGATTTCGTTGTCGGATTCTTCGCCAAAGCTTGGTTCAGAACAGTTTTCGGAATTTGATGTCAATGCCATGCCTTTCAAGGGACTGAATTTAACCGAATTTACACCATGTAGGCCTACCGGGTAACCCGTATAGACTCTAGCAGGTGCACGCGATGCGTGGGATACGTCCGTGCAAACTTGACAATCCTTCGTCGGCTGAGCCGCAACAAATCAACATAATGTCTTGAACTCGTATGTCTTTAGCCCAGATTCAAAGAAAATAATTTTCTTCCATGACAATTCGAAATAAACAACGAAAATCGCAACTTCAAAACAACAACATCATCATCCGCAAACCGAGTGTTCCCTCTCGAGACTACATTGTTATGCGGTTTTATATGGATATACACGCTTGAGAACCAGTATAACTGGTACCCGTCAGTAGTCGATGTGAAAACCTGGGTTCGTCAGCTGACGTCATAGGCCGTTACGTAATCATTATTGCCTCTGGGGTTTTTTGTAGTGGGCATTCCCAAAAAGAATAAAAATAAATGAAAACAATTCATAAAAAAATATTTAAGAGACAGTAAAGTGGTTTTGAGTGCAGATATCGATTTTATTATTTATTTGCCACAAAATAACAGCTCCTGGAATTTTTGTGGCTTAGATAGGGTTTTATAGTTCGCATTATTCATATAAATCAATAAAGTATGAAATAATGAATGATATTTTGTGTGATTCGATGGTTAGTTTCTTTGACAAGTATGAGGAAAATGGGTTTACAACGTTGTGACATGCTGTCCCGCCGGTTAAATTTTACCCTAATTAGCATAAATCTTTGTGAGGGGCATATGTAAATCAAGGTACAAGTTTGGCTTGATGCATTGCGTAATGTACAAGAAGCCATATGTTTGTGTGCAGAAGTTACACTTATGAAGTCTAGGATTTTGGCCCAAACTACAGTTTTTGGTCATGCCAAAATGTGTGTTGCTGCTGCGTGCAACAAAACTACATGTACAAAGTATGGAGTGAGTCTTCATTTGTTTCCAACCGATTTGAACTTAAGGAGAATTTGGTCAACTGAACTGAAGACTACCAGGGCAAAATGGGATGGCCCCGGTCAGAGATTTACACAGTGAATGCTACGGCCCTGTTGATTCGTCTGGTGCTCAGACGTCATTTCACAAGACCTTTTTCCTGTGCCTCTGTTTACATTATGGAATTTGGACTACAACCGAAACTGCAATTGGGGGGGGGGGGGGTGTCATTTTTTGGAGGTCAAAAAAACTTGCCAATGATAAACACAAATCGTTTAGGTTTGTTTTTCACAATTCAATTATATAAATCAGTATATTTATAGATTAAAATGGGATATTACAGATTTAGGCTTCAGTCTGCCTTTACAAACAGCATTTATATACAAATATTCAGTTTTCAGCTTTCCTGCTGTGTGACCATATTCTGAAATTTTGTAAGCTGACAACAAGCTGAATTTGAGTCTTTCTGGGCTTAAAAGAAGGATCTAAAAAAATTGAGATCTTGCAATAGGAGACAGTGGGGTTTAG
The DNA here is from genome assembly GCA_963971285.1 of Astropecten irregularis. NCBI lineage: Eukaryota > Metazoa > Echinodermata > Asteroidea > Paxillosida > Astropectinidae > Astropecten > Astropecten irregularis. The sequence goes on from OZ020257.1 coordinate 9,582,465, forward strand.
ATTTAATAAAATAAATAAAATGAAATACTGCTACTTAAAATAAATGAAAACATGTACATGTAAATAAAGTCATGTTTGCAAATTGTATCTGGGCAGTTCCGTAGTTGTGGACGTGCATTTCAGAGAATTTGAGAACCCAGAACTTCAAATTTATTGAGGCTTTTGGATTTTGAGCAGTTGCATTTTTAAGTATCTCTGATAGAAGTACAGTGTACAAAACCTGAACATTTTATTCCAATCCCATTCTCGGTTTGCGCAGCACAAACACCCCTGTTGCGGACGTATTCACAGAAAGTGTACTTTTTCAGGTGCTTGCGTTTTCATCACAATTGCTCTGAAGTGTACAGACCTTTGATCAAAACTGATAGAGTTTTGTTTGGAAGAGGAACCAAACTGAAGAAAACCAGCAGAGAAATTAACCTCAACCTTTACCTTCAGGTTAGAATTTCTCAATGTTCATTGTTGCGGATGTACGTTGCGGATGTGCACTGTGAAAATATTCAATTTGTATGTCTGCAACTATAAAATGACATCATTTCTGAATACTGAATAGGGGGTGGAAAGTAAAGACATATCAAACAGAGACACGCAGTTACCACCTTTCAAAAAATGTAAACTTTACTTGTTTGAAATGAAAAGAAGACTCTGAGCAAGGTCATTGAACTTGGCAGTTTTGGGAGTGTATATCCGCAACAAAAATCGTATGTACTTTTTGCACAAGAAATGTGTACATACATGTATTTTGACTCATTTTGAGTCATTACAGCCTCAAAAATGAGAAAACATTAATGTTTGATAAAAATGCATTATATCATTTTAAGAAACTAGATGCTTTGACCTTAAATATGATATAGGCCTACAACTTGAGGTATTTCAACGATTTTTAAATTTTGACCATTTTGTTGACATAATTACGGAATTGCCCAACTCTCAGTTTTCAGTTGCTGTACAGTATGTACACACTGTAGTAAAGATTTTTTTTATAGAAATAATGATGGCCTTTCTGTGTGGCATCCATTGTGCCACATTTGACAGGAGGCTTTTCAGCCAATATAGATGTAATACTGATAGCTTATACACAGACAGTGAAAAATGGTGTTGTATTGTTACTGGCTATTGTGTTCATGAGCTTTTCAGGGGTATGCCCAACCAACAAAGTAGACAAACGAGGCACGTTCACACACACACAAAAAGCGTGACTATTTGGGTTGCGATCTGCAGCGCGACCCAAATAGTCGCGCTTATTTGTGTGTGGACACAAATAATCCTGATTTGGAGTGTGATTCAAATCGCACTAATAGTACGTCTTTTTGCATATGTGAATGTTGCACCAAAAATACCGTTTTTTTATATCCAATCATGCAAGACGGGCCCGCGAGTTGAACACAGGATGCATGCCAACTTCACGCTTCACTGCGTACGGGCAGTTTGATAGAAATCGTACCGGTGTTATTTGGGTCATGCTTTTTTGCCTCATGTGGACATGACAAAAAGCGTGACTATTTGGGTCACGATTTGGAGCGTGTCCCAAATAGTCGCGCTTTTTGGTGTGTGTGAACGTGCTTAATGTGTACCCACTGTTCCCTGATCCTTTACTCCCCTTAGTTAGCCATTCACCAGAAGCTTTTTTGTTGCTTTATGTGAGCCTGGAAGGTAGTTAACCTTTAGTTAAATGAATGAAATGCTGGCACTGCCTTTTAAAATGTCATGTTTAATGTTGACAATGGTGACAAAGCAGCATTCACACTTTGTCTTATCCAGCATGTACATGAAATAATAAGCCTGTGAAAATTTGAGCTCAAACAGACATCTGAGTCCCATGAAAATAGCAAAAACCCGACTAAATTTTTCTTAAAAAACATAAAGAAGGATTTTTGATCTTGCCAAGATAAAAAATGTGTTCGTGTTTGGTTTTTCTAATAAATACACAATTGCAGGCGAAAATATTTTAACGATATGTTTCTACCAGCACTCCTAGCCTTCATACCTTGAAAGTTATATGTAAATCTGTGAACATTTCTGTTCTGGTTTGATACCATTGTTGTACATGTCCTTTAATCACTTGACAGTAAAAGTTCCTATTTAAAGTTGCTGACACACACACCAATTATATTGATAAATTTATTTACACAAGAATTTTAATTTCTGTCATCATTTTGCACAAACATGGGCAATGCATTTAGTTTGGATATTTCATGTGTATATATGCAGGGTGGAGCTAGTAATGAAGAAAGCGGAGGAGTGGGGAATGGACCAGACCGTTCAAGTAGTGCCAACCGACGAAAGAAAAGGAAACATGCAAAACAGAGCAAGAATAAAAAGAGACACATTGTAAGCTTGTGTACCCGATTAGTTTTCCATTAAATTTTTTATTATTGAACAAGCCACGTAAGATTTTGAAAAACCTGAAACCATACTCATTGCATTTTTTAATTCCTTGCAATTAAAGGTAGTACAGTATCATACAGAAATGTTCACAGATTTACGTATAACTTACAGGGTATGAAGATGGTGATGGTAGAAACATACTGTTACAATTTTTCCGCCTGAAATGGTGTATTTATCCAGATATTAGTAAAACAACGACTGAATTTTTTTTTGATCTTTTAAAAGATAAAAGAGAAAAGCCTTAAGAAATACTGTGGCTGTTTTTCACTGGTTTCTCAAAATGGGGTGCACCGTGTGAGACTGAAATTTTCACAGATGACTGATACTGTATCTGTCTTGATATTTTTGTCCATGAATCTGTATTTCTTTGATAAAAACCAAAGTATGATATTACCTTTAAAGAAACATGGTGATTCATAAAATTGATACAAGTAATAAACTGCTGCAAACTGCTCATCAGCCAAAATAATGACCTGAAATTTATAAAATGCTCTGAGTAAGGAGGGCCTGACGCATTTCAATCCTAGCAGAATCTGCGATTCAAGTGATTCATAAAATTAATACATTTACAGTGACAAGTAGTGCTAGGTGCAGAAAACCCGACTAGTCGCGACCAGCGCAGACTGAGTAGTTGACAAAGTTGATCAAGCTACTACCGTAAAGTTCCACGTATACTGCGCATCCTAAACTTTTGACATCAGCCGGCAGATAAAAACATGGGCGATCATAAAAATATGGAAAACTGCAGCGCTCATTTTTCTTAGCTCATTTGTTATTTGTATTTCAATTGAGAATTGCAAATTTAAGAAAAATAAAAACAATGAATTCCTTAATCCAACTCACAACTTTCAGCGATATTTTGCCTGAGTTTGCAACAACCTGAAGTGCATCTACCTTGGCTGCCAGTGCCACACCACACCGCGCCACGCTGCAGCAAAAGCAGTACTACCGGATGTGTGCAGCCCACATCGTGTCTTACAAACAGTTTTTGATCTCTACCATAGTAGACTTCCTCTGCAGTCTATCCAATGGACAATACATTCACATTCTCTATACCTCAATTCCAGTCTGTGATTTTTTATGTGCATATATAAAACGGTATCCAATCAAACTCCGTGATCTTTGACCGGATATGCATATTCATGAGCTTTTCACTGTGTGTAGGCCTACGGGTGTAACACATGACGATGGTACGGCATGTCAGTACATGTATATTGTAGCGTATACAAAACAATGGCGGTGTCGCAGACTCGACTCGTTCGTTATCCGAGAAGTGAATGTAAGTCTAAACTCTGGCGTTCATAAGTTACAAATTGAGGATTTTCCACTTGAGTAGCGGACTGCCCTTCAGTACTTTCTTGAAGGATGACGACGATTTGGTAAAATATTTGCCGACCAGATTCCGGAAATCTCAGCGCCGTAAGATTGTGCAGTACTTATAAATATTCATTTTTCTCGACAGCCGTTATCCAATGAAAGAAGACTTTTTACCATAGCGGCTATAATTATCATAATGATCAAATCGCGCTTTCGTCAAGGCTATGATCCTGGCTTAACCGGGGCCGGGGGTTACTGTACGTACGTATGCGTGTGTGCGTGGTCGTTACGTACCGGGTGCCCCGTACTGATCGCTCGCCGGGAACAGCTTCATAGCCTTGGTCAAGGCTACCGTTGGTCTGGCTTATCTTATCCTGTTCATCCCAGTATCGCTTGACTTCAGGATTCACGTCCTTGACATACTTTGGCCAGCCATAGTGCACGTAGGATGATACATGTGACAATACGTGGTCTTGCCGTGTTTCATCTGCAATTTCGGCACGTTTAGCATCTGATGCTGGCCTCTGGCTGGTCACCATGCTCACTTGTGCTGCAACTTCTGCTGCAAGATCATCGTTGTAATCGGCCATCTGGTCTGAACTGGAGCCCTGGACAATGTGTCTGCAACAACCAGTGTCTTGCCTAGTGAGTAGACGGCGGTGCAGTCGAATTTCATGAGGCGCATCAATAAGTGCTGCCATCTCAGCGGTGCATCACAAAGATTTTTGGAATTAACCAAAGAAACGAGGGGTTTGTGGTCGGTTTGTGTCACATAAAGCCCTCTGATGTAGACATAGAGTCTTTCACATGCCCAAACGCTGGCTAGCAACTCTTTCTCGATTCGGGCATATTTCCTCTCAGCAGGATTCAGGGTGCGAGAACAATACGCCACCATGTCTCGTCTTCTTGCTGCTGTAGCAAACATCCACTAAGCCCGTAGCTACTGGCATCAGTACTGACCATGGTGGTTTTAGTAGGATCATAGAAGGCCAGTGTTGGCGATCTGGTGAGGAGTGTCTTCAGTTGCCTGAATGCAGTCTTTTGTTGTGCTCCCCACATCCACTCGACGTTGTCTTTTAGAAGATCAGTGATCGGAGCTGCGACTGATGCTGCATTTGGGATGAAGTGGGACAACCAATTAACCATGCCCATGAGCCTCTTGACTTCATGCTTGGATGTTGGTGGGGCCATCTCAACGATTGCTGTGATTTTTGTAGGATCAGCATGTAACCCCATTCTTGTATAAGAAGACCAAGAAAGTTGACTCTTTAGCCATGTTCCCATTGGACTTATTTTGGTTAAACTACCGCAACTTTCCTGTAAATTGACAAAATTAAGTCCAATGGGAACGCACGGTAAACTTACGTCCCTGTCAACTTACCGCGAACGTGATGTAAAACGAACAGGCCGAAAGTGGTCATGGAAAACTTCGCTGTAAAACAGTCCAGCTTCCTGTATTACGTCACCAGTACACGCAGGCTGTACAGTGAGCGCGCGAACTTCCCCGTCTCCCGCTCCTTGCACATCAACATCAGCGGGCAAACGTGCCTTTCTCGTTCAAATACTTGTACTTAAAATGTGTCAGATTTGACAGATTTGGGTACTGAGATTTGGGTTTCTGCATGGGCCCAATTCTTCTTCCGCTGTTCACTTGTTTGCTTACTATAGAGTCATGTGTCGTACGCGTAGGCCAAGTTCGTGTTTGGCACCGTCAGTATTTTCTCAGGATAGTACTGCTGAATTCGGCGACTCTTGATTTTCTTGTCATCTAGCTGGCGGCTAGCTTGTATTATTGTGTGACACGTTGGTCTCTTTCATGGATACTTTTATGAGTAGAAACTGATATTTCAGTTGTATATCTACATGCCGTGTGCGTGTGTCTAGCTCTACTGGAAAGAATTAATGCCGACGTGAGAAAGTTATGTCAAGATATGAGTCATATTCTGCTCGGGTCAAAGGTAATTTGTCCACCGTCCGCAATATGTGCACTTATTACGGCCAATAAACTGTCCGCGGTTGTAAATAAAAGTCCAAGTGGGAACAGACGGTAGATTGACATGAAGGAATGTAGCGGTAAGTTACCGTGTGGCCGCGGAAAAAAAGTCCAATGGGAACACGGCTTTTCTTGGGAAATCTTGGATTTCTCCTTATTCAGTCGCAGGCTGGCTTTCTGCAGGATTTGGATGACATGGTGCAGCCTGGATGACACGGTGCAGCCTGTGTTCGGCCGGTGACGAGAATGTCATCCATGTACACAACAACTCCATCAAGATTCACAAGTAGATCACTGATACAGCTCTGGTGCTGATGTTATGCCGAAAGGTAGGCGTGTAAAGCAGAAACGCCCGAATGGAGTTATGAATGTTGTCAGTTTCTGACTGTCGCTGGCTAGGGGTATCTGCCAGAATCCGTGCTTTGCATCAAGCATGGAGAATACTTGTGTGCCTGCGATCTTTCCCAGAACCTCCTCAAGGCTGGGAATAGTGAAACGTTCTCTCTATACAGCTTTATTCAGTTGGCGCAGATCAACGCAGAGTCAAATCTGGTTGTTTTTCTTGGGTGCTATCACAATTGGAGCACACCACTCTGTTGGCTTGGTGATACGCTTCACGATGCCTTGGCTTTCCATTTTCTCCAGCTCTTGCTTCAGCTGGGGATGTAGGGGCAAGGCAATTCTGCGGGTAGTAGTCACACAGTACGGTGTTGCTGACTCAGCCAACTTTATGTTAACTGGTTGACCATGAAGACACCCAGTGCCTTCAAACACATCTCTGTTCACCATGGTGTACACCCGCTGTATCAAGTCAAGTGCTTCACATGCTGTCTTGCCAATAACAGGCTCACCTCCATTGGTAAGAATCTGGAACATCAATGATTACTGGCGACCCTGCACTTCACAAGACAGTTTCTTCAGTCCAAGGGATTTGGCCTTGCCACCGAAGTAGCCTTGCAACCAAAGTGTTGTTGGTTGCAATGATCTGTCACTGAGCCTCAGTGAGTCGTACACAGCTGCAGGTAGGATGTTAACTTCCGAGCCTGTGTCTAGCAGGAACTGTATGTTCTGGCCGTGCACTTCATTTCGTGTTTCCACACATCAGTTGGCTTGTCATGGATAACATGATGTACAGCTCCGACAAAGAAATTGTCGCCCTCATCGTCATCACTTACGTCATGTGGTACAGCTTGTAGTTTGACTGGGATCTCTGCCGCATCTACTGCATCTCTTTCCTCTTTTGTGAGGTTGAGGTTTGGGGCGTGGCTGTACAGCTGGCTTTCTGTATGGTTGCTTGGCATTCCTGTTTAGTGCGTGAACTGATGCTGTGTCAGCAGAAGGGCTCTTGAATTCACACAAATCCTTAACAGCTGTCTCAAGGGTTTTGGCCAAGTCAACTGAAGCTTTGAAAGTAAAGTCCATCCTTTGTCAGAAGATGTTTCTGGATATTATTGCTGCTCAGACCACACACAAGCCTGTCTCGCAAAGCCTCGTCAAGAAACTGGCCAAATTGGCAAGTACTGGCCAAGTTCTGAAGTGTCGTGGCATACTGTGCAATGGTCTCTGTTGGCTGTTGATCCCTTTTGTAGAAGTGAAATCTCTCTGACACGACCAGACATTTGGGTCCATATTGGGCGATCAACAGTTCACAAAGTTCTGAGTATGATTTCTCAGTAACTGGTGTAGGCTCTGCAAGACGTTTTGCAGTTTTATACACTGTAGGACCAACTGAACTCAGTAGCACTGGGGCCTGTTTGTGCCCATCAATGTCATTGGCCAGGAAATACCGCTCCAGCCGCTCAATATAGTTACGAATATCTTCCACCTCATCATAGCAGTCAAGGCAACCGATCAACAGTGCGCGTAACTGTGCCCCCTGTTGTGGAGATTGTGTCATTGTCTGAGAGCGTCACTCGTGCAGTGAATTTCACAACAGAAAGTTATTCCGTTCTACGTAGCTGAATCAATCAAGTGACAGTGGAAAACTATGCCCCAAATGTCCGTGGTTATATTTACAACCCAGCGCTGCCACCATGTTATATCTTGGTTAGCCTAAACCATACAAAAAATGGAACGAACTCACTGCATTAACTGTCAAACTATAACTAACTAGCAGACTGCCATCTTGGAACCCATTTCTTTATTTTACATGTAGTTCATGTCGTTCACATGACACTCACGACTATGTATAGGTCTGACATGGCTTGCTACGAGTTTTGTGATTGCTCAATGCGCCTCAGATTGTTGATCTTACGGCTGCACAGCTCCCGACTATCGCATAACGAAATTTGTGATATCCTAGACGGTCCCACCGTGCTCATCTTGCAATAAAGCAAATCAAAATGGTGGTTCATGTTGCAGTGAAACACTGTCGCGAACTTGACGTTTTCACCCATGATTTTGCATGTCGGACTCGGTCTCGAACTTGGACGGAGTCGGACTCGGACTTGGATGTGTTGACTCGGTCTTGATCTCGGACTCGGACTTGATCTCAGACTCGAATGGACTGGACTCGAACTCGAATTTGTTCTCGGACTCTGACTGACCAGACTCGGACACAGCTCTGGCGCGATTAAAAACTTGACTAGTCAACTTGTCGCAACTATTATGTCCACGACTATTCGACTTTCAAAATTCATATAGCCCAGCAATAGTCACCACCCTAACTGGGACGATGTATGGTGTAGAGATCTTGAACAAAATTGGTACAACAGGTGTATCAAGGAGGCCATCCACATCCGCCTTCGTTACAACATCATTCGGGGCAGCGGCATCGACATCCCTGGATATTGGCTTCCCACCATTCGGCACCAGGACCATCGCCACGCAATGGATGGAACCACCCCAGCTGACTGCAGAGTGAACCGTACGGCATCTGCTGGAGTGACCCGTCCACAGTCCGCTGATCATGGCATTGTGGACGTGAATCCTGACTTACAGGATACAACAGCCACCGCATCATCCAGTTCTTTAGTTGCCTGATGAAGGCTAACAGTACCATCAGCCGAAACAACATCGTGTGACTTTGATCTCATTTTTTCCTTAATATCTGTATCCACTGCGATGAATAACCCTTTCCTTTCTATACATTTCAATAGCGCGATTAAAAACTCAACTAGTCGACTTGTTGCAACTGTTATGTCCACAACTACTCGACTTTCAAAATTCGATAGTCGCCCAACATTGAGGAGCTGCTCTAAAGCCTTTGAGTTATTTAGAGATTTAGGGTTTTTTGGATAGATGAACTAACTAAAAACACAAGTAAACACGATTTACCGACTGAAACTGACACTACAGGGATTTTCTCGCAACCCCCAATCTTGCCAATTCCTGTAATGCCCGAGGTCAACTTCAGTGTTTTCAGGCTGTGACGTCAAAAAGAGAAGCCAGACACGGAAGCATACAAACACAACGATCCCTGTACATGGTAAACATGTGTGTGCATACACAATAACATCATGTACATGGCCAAAGATTTATGTTTGTATCCGTGTGCATGGATAACTAAATACAATCTCTGTATATAATTATTTTTGTTGAATTTGTACATAGTTACATTTTTGACCAATTAAAAGTGTCCATATAGTTCGAAAACCTTGCATAATATTAGTACATTTTCAGTATAGAAGCCGACTGGCCACGGCCAGGCAGCGGCTGCCACGCTGGCCCCCACACAGACCATACATGAAGTACGTGTACCGGGTAAATGTAATTTGGTCTGTGTATTATGCCACTTCCATTGTGAGTCGATCCCCCTACTCTGTATGCACAATTTGACTTGACAATAGCGCTCCGCACTAATGACGTCACAAAATCCCCGGATGTCAGACAAACATTGTCTCACACACGTAGTGTACATCCACGCGCGCACGCACACGTTTGCATGGTTGCAATGTTTGTCTGAGATCGGGTGCTATTTTTAGCGCAAGTGCGGAGCGCTATTCAAACCATGCGCGAGTGCCATTACCATTATACAATAGCGTTCTGCACTAATGACGTCACACCATGCATGCATGCACACACATACCCCTACTCACCACATGTTTGCATTGGCCGGTTGCAATGTTTGTCTGAGGTTCAGTGTTTTCGGGCTGTGACGTCAAAAAGAGATGCCAGACACGGAAGCATACAAACACAACGATCCCTGTACATGGTATTACACGTGTGTGTATACACATTACACAATAACATCATGTTCAAATTATCTGCTTACCCTTTACAACCCCCCCCCCCCTCGCCGTTCCTGCTTTTTGATGGCTAGCCGCTATAGCCTTCAATGTGATCTTCATGACCGCCGTGGAGACTGGAACGGGGAGCGGTGGTGGGGCCGGGAAGGCCCAACATTACTCGCTGTCTCGGCAGTTGCACGGGGAGCTGCTGATTGGGGTGGATCGAGGAGCATTCGCCGAGGCTTGAACTCGATTGGGATTTTTTGTGAAAATAGGTCCATGCTTTGCCCGCAACAATATTTTCTGAACCCATTTTTTTTCTGTAGAAGAGCAGACTCGTCGAATGAGCCCTCTGGACCACTGCGAAGCTCAGTTGAAATTCGTCTAGTCTGTACGAACTTACATGCACGCGACTTTTTGTCTCTTGGAAATTTAAGTCAGGGTTCCTGTAGAGGTGGTTCTGTCACAGCCACCAACAACACAAGATCATGGCATGTTTTACTTCATTGTAGGATTATCATTTAGGATTTATACTTAAAACTGCGACAAGATCTGCAAACTAAGCATGGACACACATGTACATGTACTATGCATGCACTGTACACAGGTATTGCATTGGCACAGATCGGCCCAATGTTTATTTTCTGTCTTTGTGACGTTTTAGGGTCACTTGCATATCATGAATACATAATGAGTTTTTCTGAAAACAGCGAAAAGAGGTTCACTGAATACAGTGGTTTGAGACCTTTTTTTTACCATAAAAGCCAAACGCTATATTTATGTTTACTATGTTAGATGGTTATATCACCTAGTGTAATATATTAAAAGTCTATATTTCGGAAATTGAGCAGGCTTTAGAGTAGCTCTTTAATGACAAGGCACTTTAATAACCGCATCCAATGACGAATCTCGTCAATGCAGGCCTCAATACAACCTGTTGTGCTTGAGTCCGTACGGGAGTCACAGGCGACATAGAGCTGGGAGTCATCAGCATAGAATACCGCATTAAGACCGTGGCGAGTGACGATGTCCTCAACTGGTGTCATGTACAGGGCGAACAGGACTGGTCCAAGGACCGATCCCTGGGGAACGCCGAATTCAAGAGGATGGTCCCTCGACACCATCGACTGCACAGACACTCTCTGGGTTCTTCCTCATTCTTCCTTGTGATAAATAGGCCTTATCACAAATACCAAAAACAAAAAATATTACAGCCACAATGCCAGTCAATGACGGTTGTGTATAATTATACGATGACAACAGTCAAGATCGAATTACATTATGCTTAATGTCCATTTCCTCCTCGCAACAACCAAATCGACAACGTACGGTCTAAAACGTAAACAACACCGCCCCAAAAGCCTTCTACAGAGCTGTTGCTATGGCTGCATTGTTCGTTTGTTTGTAGGCCTAGTTGTAGGGCTACTCCAGTGTATTAAGTTCGTCTGTCTGAAACCAAAATCTGAATTGGGTCGACCTGGAGTCGCTCCTAATCTATTTAGTTTGGCGCGACGCTGGCACGCCTGTCTGAAATGCGGGGTATAAACCCTACTTGGCTTTTCTATTCAACATTTCAATTTCAATTTGAATCTGTTAAGACAAATTGAAATTTATTTTGTGTAATAACCCTTCATTCGAATAGTATGAGTATCACCCATTCTACTCCGTGTCACTACATACGAACGTCTGATACATAAATTTTATGCAATGTGGCATATCAGCTAATCAGATCTGTTTTTAGAACATTTCCGTCTGTGACGGAGGTTGTTGTCAATTTCGCGCGTCTGCGTGTCAGCAGCTATCTTCCTGATAGATGCGCTCGCCAAACGGTACGATAGTAGATGCCCCATGATTGGTCAAAACTTAGAGAGGTCAGTGCTGGGTTGGTTTGCATAATTAATCAGGAAATCTGCACACAAGTGATAGATGCTCGCTCGCTGTACGGCGAGTGCGTCTATCACATAGACTAACATTCGAATGGATGAAAACTGAATTTTATATGCATCAAGATATGGTCACTTTTAAATTATCTGGTAAGACCTAAGGTAGTATCATACTTTAGTAAGAAGCCAAAATAGAAATGTTCACAGATTTATCTATAACTTACGGGGTATGAAGATGGTGGTGGTAGAAACATACCGTTAAAATGTTTCCGCCTGAAATGCTGTATTTATCCAGAAAATAGTAAAACAACGACCGAAAATCTTTTTGATCTTTTAAAAGATCAAAAATAAAAGAGAAAACACTTAAGAAATACTGTGGTCGTTTTTCACTGTTTTCTCAAAAAGTGGGCACTGTATGGGACTGAAATTTTCACAAATGACTGCTACCGTATCTGTCTTGATATTTCTGCCCCTGAATCTGCATTTCTTTGACAAAAACCAAAGTATGATACTACCTTTAACCAAGGTCTTACCAGATAATTTTATATCATATTTGGAAAAAGCCTTTTGTTCTGTTTGAAACAGACATATGTCTAGTTTAATATTCATTGCCATCATTGTTGCAATAACGAATGCACATAGATAGTGTAGCTCATTAAGCTTGCCGCACTTGAGAGCAGTGCCAGTCTGCAGATTCATGGTTTCCTTGTCTCCTTGACAATGGCAGACTGTGCAGAATGCAGACTCAAACAGGTTATGAAGTATTTTGTATCATATTCGGAAAAGCTTTATTTACTGTTTTCATCAGACTCAAAAGTATAGTTTTATTATTTCAGTTGTTATTCAGTCAGTTTTTATGTCTGTAATGAAATGCAATTTGTTTGATTTACTTGTAGTGGAAAGTTGGTGACAGGTGCCGTGCTATATACACTGAAGATGAGTACATCTATGATGCTGTAATCAAGCTGATTGACCATGACATGGCCACATGCTGGGTCACATTCATTGGCTATGGTAATGAAGAAGAGAAGGACCTCGATGACCTCATGTCAGTGGGATCTGAAACTGCCTCTTCGGCACAACCTGTGATGGGTGATTTTGAGGTAGTGGATCTTGAGGAATATTCAATTCTTTTTTAATGTGTGTGGGTGAACTGTGTGTGTGTCATTTGCACTGCAGTGTATCCCTTACAATGTTTCCATGCTGGTCTGTAGGTAGAATGTAAAATATAGTCCCTTTATAACTCAGTTTTCCTGAACATGACAAATCTGTAATTTTCTGTATCAATCTGCATACATGTAATTTTAGGTAATCTTTTAGTGCACTTTAATATGTGATTGTAGTTTTTGGTTTTATTTCCTTTGAATCCTTGTTTTGTTTTAGGCTGGATACGAATCTGTGGAATTTCCAAAAGACACTCAAAGCCCAGCACATTCTGGGTCAGAGGCTGGAGGTCATATCCATGATCATTATCAGCACAATAACAGCCCTTTACCAAGTCAGCCTTTTATTACTCCTGCACCAGCCCCGTTCATATGGCCACCCCATCCAATGGTGAGTTTGAAGTTGACTTGTACAGATTCTTCACCACTAGTGAAAGTATTTTTTCTCACCATTTTATTTTGTATTAACAAAATGTTTACTTTTTTAAGCACAAATGGCTAAATGTGTCTGGGATGGGTCAGATTTTCCACTGTGAGAGGCCCTTATAAGATCAGTATCCCTGTGTCAAGCATGTTCTACATGTAGGGGTTGTGGACTCATTCATCTGTTTAATGGACATCCAGAGATAATTATCTGCCAGCTGGGCCACATATTAGGTTTGCGTTATACACCCATCCGACGGCGCGGCATAACACTCACCATTACTGCCGTGTCCCCACCCGCCTTTTCTTTGAAAACAAACGAAATTACACTCTACCGTACTTACTTATACTGTGGGTGTACTTCCCCTAAGATGTGTGTATATATCCCACAAACCCCAGCCATGGTGCTCTCTGTTAATATACCTATAAAAACACCAAGATCACATACATGTAGGTGATAGGCTCAAAGAAGGCGATGGAAAGTCTTTTGGCAAATGTTCAAAAAAGAGAGGAATTGTAAACAATTACCAAAGTACACATATAAATGTCCTTTGTCCACCATATGTAGCCACGACAGGTTCATCAACATGGTAAAACAAAATTACAACTAGACCTGTGTTTGTTGACAAACACTGAGCTGTTTCGCGTATGTTTTATAAATAATATCAAAAATAAACATGAATGCAATTATCAATTGGCCCAGTACAGAAAAATAGCAAATCAGTGGTGTCTTCATTGCCGTTAACAACTATCAGGAACGTCGTCAGTCGTCCATCAATGTGTACTGATATGTACATACACATGGCAATGAGAAACATAGAAATGGCCGAATCTACTACTATAGGCTAGGCCAGCGCACATATAGTATGTTTGGTTGTGCATATGGGCAGTGGAAACAACAAAATTATTGATTTTCTAGCTCGTCGTGCTCCATTCACGTGTACACAATTGTCCCACTACTACAGATAGCCATATCAGCAGTCCAAAAAGTTCCAAAGCCCGTGTTTTGTGTTATGTCTGAATCTAAATAGCCAAATTAATTATTAAAAAAATCAATAAGAATTTGCCGATGACATCATCATGACGTCACTTCACATTTAGGATATTACCATATTACCCTACCTCTCCACCAAGTTTCATTACAATCAGATATTCGCTTATATGTGTTTCTGGGAAAAAATGGCAACATTAATTATTCAAAAATCAATTAAAAATCAGTCGATGACGTCATCTTGATGACGATGACGTCACTTCACATTTAGGATACTAGTATTATTCCCTACCTACCCACCAAGTTTCATCACCATCGGATATTCCCTTATATGTGAATCTGAAAATCGGCTTTTTGATGACGTCATCATGACATCACACCTTTTTGGTAAATTGTGGCATATGCTTATGGCCTAACAAACATTTTACCGAAAGAATTTCGAAAATACGATTTGTCGTTCATGAGATATGAAGAAAAGGTCCAAAAATTGAATAATTCGTATAAAATCACATGATGACGTCATCAACATGTGACTGCAATTTTTGTCTATAACACGCCCCCATATACTTACATACCAAGTTTGAGCTGCATCGGACTTGCCGTTCCGGAGATAAAGAGCCCTAAAATTTATTTCATTTATAAAATTTAATTCATTTATGATGACGTCACGATGACGTACATACGTGGGACACTATTCGGGGTGTTGGTCTAACTATGTGCCAAGTATGAAGTTGATCGGAATTGGCATAATGGTAGAAGTGACTTGTAGGAAATCCCTGTGTTATGTCTATGGGAAAAAAGTGGGAAAAAAAAAATAATAATAAGTCATGAATTAGCCATGTATGTATCCATATGTTTGTCATCTGTCATGAAGGCAAGTCTTACTGTGTGAAATGTATTAAGCGTCATCCATACTGACAGCAAGCTTATCAGTGTGTGTGAATTTCCATCAATTGAAATGGTGTCATATATGGTGTGTATAGATTTCATGTGGAATAGCCACCATTAGATTTTGGAAACTCTACAGGTAATGTGTGTGTGTGTGCCAACTACAAATTCATTTGTGAAATCATCACCTAAAAGTTTATAAACTGTTGCAGTTACAAAAAAAAACAAAAGTACAGCATTGGTGAGCATCAAAAACATCAGTGTTTTTTGTCTGCAAGCTTACTGTATTATAGTGATATTCATAATTGAATCAATATTTCTGTGAAACAAATTCCTTCTTGAATGCCATCATTTTCAAGAACACAAAGGTTAGGAACCTCAAAAATTGAATCATCTCGTTTTAAAGCAGCAGTTGAGAGGAATACAGAATATGACATTAATGTGCACAAAATTCTTTATAAAAACATAAGCCATTATTGCTTTTTTGAAAATGTAATCATTGATTCAGATAAAAAATTCATGTATGTTATTGCATTTTAAAAACTACATGTAGGTATGATTTGAATTAATGATTAAAAAAAAGGTGTACTAAATCCTTGAGATTTATTACCTTTTTTAACAATAAAATACCAGCATGTTCCCCACAACATTGTGAATTGATTTGTTAACCAACAGAAACAAAGTGACACCCCTGATTTTCAGTTTCAGCAATAATTGTATGTTTATAATGGATGTGTATGATCAAACAGTCGTATCAAAGTGCCTTATTGGTGTCTACAGCATATAACCTGGCATGGACCTACCAAAGAATTACCAGAGGATAATTGTTTTCACAGTTGCGTCTACATTTACATTAATTCTCCTTTCACCATTTCACTGGAAAAGGTAGTCATTACAATTATATATTTTCATGAATACTTTTTTCTGTTATACTTATCTAAAGATGATTTTGATTTTATCTCATAGTCGCACAGCTTCACCTCAGCTGGTCATTATCCATACTCCCTTTTCCCTGGTAGTGGACACATACCACAGGTAAGTTTCTTTGTACATGTACTTAATTAGGCTTTAAAGCATCATGCGTTGTCATTCAATTATTTATCATATCTATGCTGATGACATTCAATTATGTGTCTTTCGAGCCCAATCAGGTCAATGACACCTAGAGGTGGTGACATGCTCGTCAGAAAGCTCATGGTTTGGTGGTATCAGCAGAAGACATAATAATAGATTGCATTTGTTTCATTGTTGTGGGTCTGGAAACTAAATGGCCTTTCATTGGGATATTGAATCAACCAACACCAAATTGATATAATTATCAGAAACCTCTGTAGCTTTTCACAATCATGGAAATATAAATTTTAAATAAAGGAATAAAAAACAATGTCTTCTTCTCCAAACAAGAAAAGAACAGACACCCCTGCAATGGCTTTGTAGAGCACTTCAATGTCTTCATAAGTGAAATGCCTATATGGTGAAATACAACTTGTCCAAGTTGTCCTTAAAGGTAGTATCATACTTTGGTATGAAATTAAAACAGAAATTTTCACAGATTTACGTATAACTTACAGGGTATGAAGATGGTGGTGGTAGAAACATACCGTTTATTTTATACAGAAATTTGTAAAACAACGACCGAAAATCTTTTTGATCTTTTAAAAGATCAAAAATAAAAGAGAAAAGACTTAAAAAATAGACTGCGGCTGTTTTTCATTGTTTTCATTGTAGGCACCGTATGGGACTGAAATTTTCACAGATGACTGTTGCTGTGTATGTCTTGATATTTTTGCCCATGAATCTGTATTTCTTTGATAAAAAACAAAGTATGATATTACTTTTAACTTAATAAAATTAAAGATGAACTAAGAAATTGTGACATTGAAGATGCACTCATATGGCATCAAATGAATTCGATTTAAATCCAATTGTGAGAAAGCAAATTGCATTTCTCAAAGTGCAAGTTTGGTAAATTCATTTAGCGTGAAAATGATGATACACTGTATGTTGCTGCACCAGATCACACATGGGTCTGAAAAGTTACAAACATTGCAGACAAGCAAGGGTGCATTCCATTTGAAGACATGAAGACAAGAACAGGAATACTATCACCAGACAAGAACTGCTCTTGTCTGGTGATAACATTCCTGTTGTTCCTTCTGATGGAGCCCCACCAACCATTGAATGTAATGATAGTCACAATGAATCTTGACTCAATCCAATATGTGTTTCTAAAGTATTACTTTATTACTTTATTACAAACTTAAAGTTTGTGGGTTTCTTTTTTTAAATGTGCGGATATTTGAAGTATTTTTCTTCATTTTATATTTTGGAGAGCAAAATTCAAAATTTTCACAAATTTGGCAAGGAAAATGCATATCTTCCATGATAATATTTGGGTCAAAGAATAATCAGCAATTCAAAGGATTGCCAAAATTGTGGAAATTTTGAAATCTCATTTTGAACTTTGAAAGCTGAACGTGCACCCAATAAAGAGAACACCACAGTGCCCGTACTCATAAAATAGTTTTCGAGAAAAATGGCTGCAAAGATTTTACACACATTGCGCGCGTCGTATAGTGCTAGTGACTGACTGATTTATGTTGTGTGCGAGATGGTATAGAGCTGGAATGGAAGAAGGACTTCAAGTACCTGGGGTCTTGGGTTGATAGCTCCGAAAGGGACATCACAATCACGAAAGCTCGGGCTGGAAAGCCCTGAATGGGATGGCCAAAATCTGGTCCTCCAACATGAAGCCAGAGCTGAAGAAGCGGTTCTTCCTAGCCACAGTAGAACCCAACTTACTGTACGGGTATGAGTGGTGGTCTATGACAAAAGCGCAGGAGAAGTCCCTCAACGGCACTTATACACGTACATGTATGCTGAGGAAGGCACTCGGAGTCCACTGCGATCATGATCCGTTTGTTGATTCTTTTGACATCCAGCAGAGCCTTCCTTGCTTTCTTTCCCAACAGCAGTCCGACTCCTCCCTGCAAAGCTTGTGCATCATTTATCCAGCCTGATGAGGTGACTAGATGGCTGGACCGGATTTTCCTGAACTTGATCACATCAGAGTCAAAGTGGATTATGCTATGGTCCTGAACCCCCTAGGATCTCGATGTCAATTTGATTGAAACACTGTTCTAGTTCAGCTGCTTTAAACTCGTCTCTCAGAGTGCACATGTTGAGAGTCCCTATCAACGACAGGTTCTTACAACGTAAGAGTGCCTCCACACATCTGCTGTTCTCAGACATCACCCCTGTGCAATACGGTTTACGGATCCGTCGTCATTCTGTCGCTCTGGGTCAGATCGACTAGCTTCTGTGCTGGTGGCTGAGTTCCTGCTCACTCCCGGAGCTGGAAGTATAGGATTTGCAATATCTGACTTTTCCATGTTTTGTCCTAACAAGGCTATTAATCCACAGGGATTTCTGCTCCTCGAGTGGATACTGTGGGCTGAGTTGGAATGAGATCCTTCCTTCGTCATGCACTTGTACTACAAGTGCATGACGAAGGAACTACAAGTGCATGACGAAGGAAGGATCTCATCTTGTAGAAATAACTTGTTTTTTGGACCTATGTGAGCCCTAACTCCATCTGATGCTCCGAGACAGCGGTGGTTGGAGCCTTGTAGAACTGAAAGCAAGAAGCTTCTAGGCTGCAACTACCAAGGACTACTTTCTTGTAGTCGCCCCCCCCCCCCAAAAAAAAAAAAAAAATGGCTCCGAACCATGTCAAAAAACTTCACACCAGTTGTTGATTTTAGCGTGGACATTTTGGTTAATAATGTTACCTATGACCGTCCAGCAATATGATTACTAGATGCACATACAGACTGTTTTATGTTGTTTTGAATTATGGATCACAATGGCAACACTGCCAGGGGTCTGTGACTTAAATTGTTTCCTTGAACATAATAAGTTTAAAAATTACTTCATGCAGTCCCAACAATTATCTTTTTTACCTTTTTCATTTAGCTCCGAACCATGTCAGAAAACTTGACCAGTTTTTCATTTTAATAGCGTGTGGGAATTTTTGTTAACGTTATCTGTGCAGCGATACAATAGTAAGTACGTAGTAATGAATTTCCCTTGCTTTTACAAGCCAAAACAAGCAGTGAAATTTAACAAAAGTACACAAATAACAATACAGAAAATTAAGGTAGCACTTAAAGACTAACTAATTAACTTAGTTAGTCTTTAAGTGCTACCTTAATTTTCTGTATTATTTCGATAGCCTGACACGGCTACCAACACTATTTTCTACAAATAACAATGACAGTTACTGTACTCAAAAATCAAAAATCTATAAGAACCCCCAAAATGAGGGTAACCTTGCATATCCAAACTATTCCAATACTATAGACACGGCAGACATTGCAATGTTGTAGTTGAGGGAGTCCTCACCCAAGACATGCAGACCCTACAAAAATACTACCACCTGCCGCCTGAAACTCAACACACAGATGACCATCAGATCTGTCTTCCACCTGAACAAGGAAGCAGACCGTCAGCTCAGAGTCAAACTCAATGGAGCCAGGCACGGTTCTAGAGCCAACATTTTGGGGAGCTAGAAGAGCCATTATTTTTGGGGGGCTAGAAGGCCCAATAATTTGGGTTCTTCTAACACTGCTATGTCTTATTAGGGGTCGAAAAACATGCACATATAGCATACACAACGCGCTTTTTATGTAATTGGCGCTTAAAATCCAGTATTTTCAATAATTTTTTTTTTCAATTGCATTTTTTTTGGGGGGGGGTCTCAAGCCACCCCCCCCCCCCCCAATAGAACCGAGCCTGAATAGTATCCTTGCGCATTTTTGTGGCTGCCATGACTCATGACATTGTGGGTGAATCACAACCACTAACTGCATACCGTTATTGCGCTGTACACGGCAGTTGACCGCTGTTTTAATATCTTTTTTTTACATTTCACTTGATTTCTAATTATCGTAATCTAAAGCAAGAAAAGATTTTTCAGAAAAAATCATGCCACTATAAAAACACACAAATAAAAATGTGCGCAGATTTGTGTTGTACGATGTATTGTTATACGTCATTATTATGCACGTGCAAACATCGCATAACCAAACTGCGCAGATATTTGTGATGTACAATGTACCAAACATCACAAATATGTGGGAAGATATTTCTGATGTTAGATGTTCCTCCTGTGCCAACATTCGTTGCCGTCTTGCGCATGATATTCATAGTTAATTTCACACTGTGAGTAATGTAATGTGCGCCTCATGTGTCATGGCGACAACCGCATTTTGCACTGGGTACGAAACCACACTATGGAGCTCTCCTCCCCTTCAGTGCCACACCCACTTACCTTGGAGTGAAACATGACCGCTCACTCACCTTTCGCCATCACGTGCAGAATGTTGCTGGTAAAACATCCGCAAGAGTATGCCTCCTACGCAGACAGTGCGGCCACGAATGAGGAGCTGATTTCTCCACTCTCCGCTTCTCGTCGCTTGCCCTTGTCTGTGCACCTGCTTAGTACTGCGTCTCTACCTGGGGGCGTAGCCGTCACACCAACAAAGTACATGTAGATGCATAGCTCAATTCTGCTCTTCGCATCATCACAGGTTGCATGAAACCCACATTCTCCCACCCATCAGTTCCCGATCCTCGCAGGTATCCCACCCCACAACATCAGAAGGGATGCTGCCACAAGACAGGCAGCTCTCAAGGCAGCCATGGAAGAATCACACCTCTCTACAAAGATCAATGCTGCCCTCCCAAGACAATGCATCAAAAGCAGACAACCCTTCATCAGATCTGCCCAAGACTTCACTGCAGAGGACAGGAACCACAGCAGGAAAGTCTGGCTCTCTAACAAGTGGAAAGAATAGCAGCCAGCAGGCAGACTCTCCAACATGCTGACACCTACATCCCACCCTCTTGGCTGTGATCTCCCACGCAGAGAATGGTGCCACCTGAATCGACTCCGCACCGGCATTTCCAAGCCTGCATGCATCTGTGGAACCTCTCAAACACAGACAGATGTGACTGCGGTGAGGTCCAGACAGCTGATCACCTGTTGAGCACTGCACCTTCCATCGCCTGGAAGGTGGTTGGACTGCTCTCTGCAGCAACCATGCATCAGGTCCTGGCTGAGAGATGTTGCCGTCCCTTCTTAGGACAACATGATCAGATTTAACAATTAATGACTACAAGCAAGAAGAATAATAAGTGGATTGATATGGAGTAAATCTGTTCCTGCGGATGATGTCATTGCTATTAATAGAAAGAGGAGCCAATGCTGGTTTAAATGGTACCAAACACACCGCATTCATAAACAGATCAGCATGAATACGTGCTGTGAAAAACGTCAGATTTTGAGAGATTTTCCTTATCTTTTGTATTAAAAAGAAGACAGAAACATACTTGAAACACGTTGTAGAAAACCCTTTTTTTTTATCAATTTACTTACATTTTTTCAACATAATTATCAACACGGTTTATCTTTGATACTTTTCCTATCCAAAAATATAAAAAGCAAAAAATCAATGTTGGAGTCATTTTTTTCAATTTGGCAACTTCAGATGATGATAACGAGAAATGGGGGATTTACCTCATTTTGCTCCATTGGACACATTTTATCATTAAATGATCAAATGCTTCATTCTTAGAATTCAGTATTAGGGTAAATTGGTAAATTGGGGGGGGGGGGGGGGGGGGTGTGCCCCAGCCCTGTAGTTATGCCAGTCTTGACTGCTTCTTACAACCTCTTGATCTGGTCATCTAGAAATTACTGCTGCTCATCAATATTCTGAAACAGGATTTGCAATGATGAAATGTAGTGTATGGTTTCAATAAGAGGCCCGTAAATCCATGGCAGTGGCTTTTTTGCGTACAAAAATACCAGAAGGATTTTCATGGTAATTCTGGGGAATTAAAAATTGCTGTACCACTTTTTTTTCTGATCAGGGTTTACGGATGTCTATACCTTCAGTGGCCCCACCAATGGCCCCTCCTCCAACCATGCCAAAATACACAGAGGTCCAAGAAGCAGATGAAGAAGCACTACACACAATGCTGATGTCTTGGTATATGAGTGGTTATCATACTGGTTACTACCAGGTAAGTGTCTGGGCATTTTGCAGATGTTACACAGCAACTTTTACCACAGGATTTTACTAATCAGTACTGAAAAATGATGATACATGTACAAAAAAACAAACATACCCCATACACTGTACATTGTATTTTGAATATAGAAACAAAAAACTGGAGAAACTCTTAATATGAGCAGGCAGTACTGACACAAAATTACAAATTAAAAAGAACTGGTAAAATATAAAGGCCATTCTCTTAGGCTGCGTTCGAGCGGTTACTCCCGGTAACACGAGTATGATGCACGCGCGCGCGCAATACACGGGTTTACACCATGGCAGCCATCTTAGATTTTCATCGCAACTTCAAAACGAGGCATTTCCACTCATGCGCACTTTCCGAAGTGTAAGCCCGTCCATTGTCGAAGACAATACACGGGTTTACACTTCAGCGGTTTTGATCGCGACTTCGAAACGAGGCACTACCACGCATGCGCTTTTTTAGAAGTGTAAACCCGTGTATACTCTCCGGTGCAGGAGTATACTCTCCAGCGTTGGGGAGTATACTCCTGCACCGGAGAGTATTGCGCGCGCATCATACTCGTCTTACCGGGAGTAACCGCTCGAACGCAGCCTTGAAGGTTTACTGTATTAAATCAAAACGTATATGAAGTTAAATACCTCTGTATTGTTTTAAAACTCAAACTGATCATCATTGTTTGTGATAAAAACATTGTATATAGAAAAGGGAGGTATTTTAGACCCATAATTTAACACTCCAGGCATTTCCGTGAGGTGGTAGAGTCTTGCACCCTGTCCTTCAGTCTCTTGGCAGTGGTAGACATGTGCCATTGGTTTAATAGCACCCCATTCCTATATTAAGAGAAGAGAATTACACTTTACTGTTACCAAACTCAAAGAAACTGCTTGTTTTGATATCCATTGTGATGTCGGCCAGCTGAGGTTTTGGAAAGTTGGCAGCATTTTGTTTTGTTTTGTTTTGTTTTTGAAAATTATGAAGGGACTCGGCGGCACAAAAGAATAACATTTGATGCGCAATGGAAATGTACAATAAAATCCCTCTGCACTAATATCCCTCAAGAGGAAGGAATCACAGCCCGTGCATCAGCTCTGCCCAGGAGTGGGCATACCACACCTCCCTTCTTAACTCTCTCATGAAACTTGTACTTACTAAAAACAACTTCTCCTTCACGGATAAACACTTATCTCACATCTATGGGAACCTGCATGCCTGCATGGTCCCCTCTTTTGCATGCATTTTCATTCAAGAACCAGAAGAACGCATGCTAGCATCAGCGCCTTGCCACCCTTGGACCTGGTGCCGGTACATTGATGATGTATTCTTTATCTGGACCAGTGATGAAAATAGCATAGGTTCTTTCATTAACCGCATCAATTCTTTCCACAGGACTATCAAATTAACAGCAGAAGTCTCCCACCATGCGGCCCACTTCCTTAATGTCACCATCCGTAAGGAGGAGGACACACTAATCACTGACCTGTATTCTCAGCCCACAGATACCCACCTATACCTCCATGCCACTAGCTGCCACCCCAAGCACTGCAAGTTTGGTATAGTGTATAGTCAGGCCCACAGACTCGGATGAATTTGTTCTAATGAATCAGATTTCTCCAAACATACCGGTACACAGGAACTGAAGAAATACTTGGTTGCCAGAGGGCCCAACTCTTGCAGGGTGTGGAGTGCCATAGAGAGAACCTGCGCTCTCTCCAGATTGACAGTTCTCAAGGAGAAAGCGTCCAGTAATGATACTTGTACTAATAACAAAGTTGCTATAGTGACTACTTTCCAGCCCTCTCTCCCCCAGTTGTGCAAAATCTTCAATGATAGACATCAAATTCTCCACACCTCGGACTGTCTCCTTATGGCCATCCCAGAAAACGTCATCTTGGCCATAGACGTCCGTCCCTCAACCTCTGAGACTTGATTGTCTGGGCTGAGGTTCCACCCACTAATAATGTTTCTTCCCCTACCCAGCATGGCACTTTTAAGTGCAATTCGAGATATGTCATCTGCCAGGAGCATATCATTAGTCTGATTCTTTCACAGGCAATGGCTCCACCCATAAGACCAAAGGGAATATTACCTGCACTACATTTAATGTCATGTTCTTGCAGGATTTTTTATCATTCACTATGTGGGGAGACCTGACAAAGAACACCATAGGAAACGACTGTATGATCACAGGTCTCAGTCACTTGACACCCCCAGTGGGTCTCCACTTCAATCTCCCTATTAAACCACACAATTTGTGATATGATCTTGCAAGGCAGTGGGCCGTATGCATAAAAAGTAGCAATTGCTTGTGCTAGCCTTTTACTTGAATCTGTATGCATAAAAATAAGCCATTGCTTGCAAGCAGAAGCTTTTGCTAGCAAGCACAAGCAATTGCTTAAAGGTACACGCCGGCTTCTAAGTCCAAACAAATGAAGAGTGCAGAGTATAACACAATATTTCTAGAACACTTGATGAAGGTTTTTGTGGAAAAAAAAATCAGAAATATATCGTTTAATTAGGGT
Source organism: Astropecten irregularis (assembly GCA_963971285.1). Classification (NCBI taxonomy): domain Eukaryota; kingdom Metazoa; phylum Echinodermata; class Asteroidea; order Paxillosida; family Astropectinidae; genus Astropecten; species Astropecten irregularis. The sequence continues at coordinate 9,607,303 of OZ020257.1, forward strand.
TAATTAACGGAAATCAAAATAAGGTCAAAGGTTAGCATATACGCATTTCCAGCCGTATCAAGTGTTAGAAGGATGTGGCACACCAATGGTTTTAGACTGGTACTCGTAGCTGTGACTAAATGTTGCAGCTGCCGTATGAGAATTTCAGGAACGCGATACACGTACGTTCAAGCTGTACAATGTTTGCGAGTTGACGCAATGTTTGCGAGTTGACGCAATGTTTGCGAGTTGACGCAATGTTTGCGAGCTGACGAAATGTTTGCGAGTTGACGCAGTGTTTGCGAGCTGACGAAATGTTTGCGAATTGACGCAGTGTTTTTGACAAAAGGATTTTTGGGGAATGATCGATGAAATTATTTCAAGGGACCGAAACGATTTCCATAATCGATTTTCATGTATGACAAGAAATTATCTCGAGGCTTTCCCGCTAGCTCCGCTCGAAAATCCCCCCTCCTCCCCAAAAAATGCAATGGGGACCAGGTGAGTGACTCAGTCAACTTGCAGGCCGCGCGGTCTTGCATAAAAAATACTACACGAACGTCCGTGCGTGGATGGAGATGGACCGCACTGGTTATCACGGGCCCATACCCTCGGGCTGAATGCGTCGCAAGCCCCCACGCGCCGTGTCTGCAGAGGTGGTAATGCACCTGCAGTGACCAGACTTTTATACAAATGTTAATTAGCTGTTTCGCATACAGCGGAACAGCTTTTTTTTTTCTTATTATTTTTTTTCTTGTTTGTTTGTTTGTTTTTAGCTGTTTCGCATACAGCGGAACAGCTTTTGTTTTTCTTATTTTTTTTTTTTAACTTTTTCGCACTTTCGAATGCGAACAAGTTATTCTTTTTGTTCTGATTTTTTTTCTTTCTTTTTCCTCTTCCTCTTCGTCTTCTTCTCCGGTGGCCCATTCAATTTGTACACGTTTTATTCTTAGCGCGACTTAAGTGCTTTTGCAAGTTCGGATCATCATCAAACTTATACCAATGAAGGACCCTTATGCAGGGATGATCCTAGAACAATGACGTCATGATGACGTCATCAAGTGCCAAATTACAAGCAATTTAAATTTAATAATCAAAATCTTTAAAAATCAACAAAAAATCAACGGTTTGAGATATGAACTTGATTCTTTCACCAAAAGTCAATGTTAGGCAAGGTCTTTCACTGTGACAAATAACTTGACCTCTGTGGCCTCTACTTCCGGTCAAACAGGAAGTAGCTCCTCATTTAAAAGTGGTAAGGGCTATGATCATGATTCTTTCACCAAAAGTCAATGTTAGGCAAGGTCTTTCATTTGTGACACATTGCTTGACCTCTGCGACCTCTACTTCCGGTCAAACAAGTCATTGGCGAAAAAGTCATTTGCTCTGTCAGTTGACAGAAAAACCTCTAGTTTTCTTTCTTTTTTTAGCTGTTTCACATGCAGCGGAACAGCTTTTGTTTTTCTTATTTTTTTATTTATTTTTTTTTTATTCCACTTTTTTCCCATAGACATTACACAGGGTTTTTCTAAGAGCCATTATGCCAATTCCAATCAACTTCATACTTGGCACATACTTAGACCACCATCCCGAATAGTGTCCCACGTCATCATGTGCACCATGACGTCATCATAAAAGTGCAAATTTCAGGGCTCTTTATCTCCGGAACTGCACATCCGATGCAACTCAAACTTGGTATGTAAGTATATGGGTACGTGTTATAGACAAAAATTGCAGTCACGTGTTGATGACGTCATCGTGTGATTTTATATGAATTATTCAATTTTTGGACCTTTTCTTTATATCTCATGAACGACAAATGGTATTTTCGAAAAAAAAATACGGCAAAATGTTTGTTAGGCTATAGGCACATGCCACAAAATACCAAAAAGTTGTGACGTCATGATGACGTCATCAAAAAGCCAATTTTCTGATTCACATACATGTATAAGGGAATATCCGATGGTGATGAAACTTGGTGGGTAGGTAGGAAATGATACTAGTATCCCAAATGTGAAGTGACGTCACGATGACATCATCGACTGATTTTTTATTGATTTTTGTGTAGAATTAATTTTGCCATTTTTTCCCAGAAACACATATAAGCGAATATCTGATCGTAATGAAACTTGGTGCGTAGGTAGGAAATGGTACTAATATCCTAAATGTGAAATGACGTCATGATGACGTCATCGGCTGATTTTTTATTGATTTTTTAAATAATTAATTCGGCCATTTAGAGTCAAACATAACACAAAACACAGGCTTTGGAACTTTTTGGACCGCTGATATGACTATCCGTAGTAGTGGGCCAATTGTGTACACGTGAACGGAGCACGACGAGCTAGAAAATCAATCATTTTGCTATTTGCACTGCCCATATGCACAACCATACATACTATGTGCACTGACCTATATAAGACTCGCCATTTCTGTGTTTCTCGCGGCCGTGTGTATGTATCTGTATACATGTACTTGTATTGATGGACGAGTGACGACACTTCCGATAGTTGTTTACGACAATTAAGACACTGCTATTTCTCTAGGCCATTAACTGTGTACAAGTTTGTTTTTTATGTTCTATAAAACATACAAACACAGGTCTAGTTTGGCATGTATTTATTTTGCCTATTCGCGTTGGGAATTCCTGATTTAAAAAAGGGAACACTTAGGTCAAATCATTAGTGGTTTTGGTTAAAAAAGAGTGATTAAACAAAAAGTTATACGTACATTTTGTATAGTTAAAAAACTTTAATAATCACATGATTTCCTTTCTTTTCGTAATTATCACGTAAACGGCTAAATGTTACCGTTTATTTGTGTGAAATGTTCTATTCTACTTTTTGAAGACCTTTCCAGCCATGGTAAAAACATGCATTCGCGCCAAAAAGCGCCCCAAATCGCCCCAAATCGCCCAACGAGGCCGATGTGTACCTTTAAAGATAAGAAATTGCTTAAAAAACGTATGGATAAAATTAACCTTTTGCTTGCTCTTATAAGCAATTGCTTACGTTTTTTAAAGCTCTGTCATAACAGCTTTAGCTCTTGCTTAATCATGATGTTTGCGTTTATCGTGTTCATGATCGTAAGAGAAACCCCAAAGTTGTACAGGAGCAGAATAAATTGAGAAGAAATAGCTCCAGCGACCTATCGCAAATTATTCTGTTTGTGTTTTGTTTTCGCTCTTGTCTTCATTTGTTTTTCATCCATCCTTTTGCCAATACTGGTCATGATTGCGGTCTTTGCCTGCGTTAGAGCTTGTATGAGTGTTAGGCATCCTGTACTGATCACCTCCCCACATAGGTTACATATTATGTAATCCGCCTTTGTCCTCCCATGAATGGTTTTTGTGCCGGCGTGGCGTCCTTATTGTTGAAACCTCAAGCAATTGCCTGCTGAAAGCAAGCAAAAGGTTTAAGCAGAAGCAAAAGTTTATTTCATATGGATTTAAGCAATTGCTTGAGCTTGATCTTTTGCCTGCTACTTTTTATGCATACAGCCCATTGAATCACTTGACCACTACAGAGACATTGTTAATCCCAGTTCCCTCAGCCCCTTTCTTCTCCACTCCTTTGTAGATGTTCACCTTTGATCAATACCCATCCTCACCCAGGATCTTTCTCAAAGGCTATAGCCTTTGAGAAAGATCCTGCTAGGATCGAAATGCGTCAGATTCCTGTAGAAGTAGGATTGCTTAATACCATAGTGGTAAAAAGCAAATTTTGAATGGTAACAATTAACAAGGTACAGGGTGGTATTATAAACCATTACTCCTATTTTTGTCCCTCTTCTCTTCGCTCAGTGACCAACTAATGTTTCTATCCTCATTTAAGTTGAAAAGAGCCATTTGCCACATTCGTAATGAATATGTATGACCATGTTTAAATGTCACATGAAGATATTGTCTCTAGTCATGGTAAACATGTTTTCTTCATACTTTTGAGTGTACAGCTTCCTACTTGCCTGGTGCTAAGACTCACTGAGATCAGTGATGCTCATCTCTTATAAGGCCTTTTAACACAATGCTAACAAACCTTGCAAGAAAAAAACTTGCAAGGCTTAAGTTTTTCTAATGCTTGAGAAATCTTACAAATGTGTCATTGTGTGAAAAGACACCAATACTTGAGAATGACCAACATCCCTGGTGAATCCTTCAGAAATTTCTCAAGCAAGAGAAAAATTTGCAAGCTTCACAAGATTTTTGAATCATATGAAAAGGCTTTATTTAGAATAACCATTTTTCCATAAATGTTTTTATAGGGCCTTAAAGACAGCCGATCCACCAGTCAGCAGTCTACATCTCAGAGAACTGGAAAGAACCAAGGGAGACAGACAGATGGGCACAAGTCTAAACCAAAGAACAGTGGGATACAATCTAGATAGCAGCAGGTAGCAGTTCACCTACAATACCTACCCATATTCCCCTTCCCCTTGCATGAATAAACAATATAATAAAAGAAGTATTACTACAACATCCTGGTACTTCAAAGAAATTGTTTAATCTGCAATAATAATGCAATGCACACAAGTAGGGAAGCTTGTAATACTTGTAAGTGCATGTATAGTCTGTGGTAAGTTATGGCATTGAACATGTATGCAGAGAAGTTATTTTAAAACTTTATGTCTACTGCATTCAACCTACCCCAGACGGTTACTACGATATGCAAATTCCCCTGTGCCTTTTTGCTACTTTGCTGTGTCAGGTTGAAGGTGGAAATGATTGTCTAGCGTCTAGGTACACCATTGCCCGCTGGATAATCCCAACAATCAAGTTTGCAGGCCTAGATTGGCCATCTAAGCCGGATCAGCAAACCCAACAATGCGTAAAGGCCCACGATGTTAGAGTGGTCTCTGCATCCTGGTCCTACTTCAGGGGAGTTCCATGCTGGAAGTGCCCCTTCACTTTCACCTCGTACCTGAGGGATGTCCTGCAGAGCAACTCAACACACGGCAGGACAGTCCTGGCCCCAACAACTCGGAAGCCAGGAGACACTCGGCCCAACTGAAATCTGGGTGAGACCCGCACGGACCCCCACCCAGGGTACAGCTCATAAGGTGTAATGTACATGAACAATTGTACATGTATGTATTCTTTTACCTCCACAACGCTTAGTCACTAACCTGGCTCATATCCACCTCCCTCCTGACACTCCTCGTAGCCAACCCACCACCAGAATCTGGTGCCACTCTGCATATCACAGTAACCGTCTGGGGTAGGTTGAATGCAGTAGGACTCTCCCCACCTGTTGTGGGTTGGATCTACTAGTTCATACCTAGCCCAGACGGTTACGTCCTGCCTGTCCTTCCCACTCTTTGCCTCGAGCTGTTTGACTTTGAAAAGGATGATCATGGCGGCTATGTCGGTATGCATTGTGGGAGGTCAGGGTGCACCACGGTTGATCAAGTCTTTTCAGTGTAGTAGCAAATGGGCTCAGGGGAATTTGCATATCATCGTAACCGTCTGGGATAGGTATTAACTAGTAAACTGGGGAGAACTTTCATTATTTTGTTCAGATTATCTTTGTCTTTTAAAGTATCCATTGACATTAGGCATAATGTATCAGAGGCAGATCAAAACGTTGAACTTCTTGTAGGGCGAAGTTCATGCCTGCACGCTGCAAACTAGGATAGATGTGCAGTGAGATGATTCATGTGCAGTGAGGTATTACATGTGTATCCTCTGGAGATTCCCCAGCCTACTCGCTGGTGATCAGCAAATATATCCACTGGCATGTGATGGTGAATTTACCAATTCGGCTCTATAGGCATAGGTGTTAATTTCTTTTCATGATTGGGGGGGATGATTGGTGATTTGGTGTCCTATGCGAGGGAGCGAAGTGACCAAGCGGGGAGAGGCTGTGAGAGGTGGGATACCTCCCTCCTGCACCAGGGATTTTTTAAACAAAAAACTGAGTTGAAAAGTCACATTTCAGAGTATTTAAAAATGATATTCAGAAGTATAAATTCATTCCTGCTTTAATATTAAAAATGTGGCACATCTCTTTGCTTTCTCGCATGACTTGCATAATTCTCTCTCACGCCTCAGAACTACCTACATCAAGATAATCAATGTAAAATAAGAATGAGAAGTGCGAACAAGTAAAATTTATTGTCTTTCTACATTCCAAGCATGCTTTTTATTCATTATTTTGTTGGTACTTCAGATATTTTTTCGGTATTAAAGGACATTCATTCTCAAAATATTGGGGCGGGGGGATGATAATACACGCCATTCCCCCCACCTCAAATATTGGGGGATATATCTGCCCCCCCCCCCCCCACGGATCGACACCCATGGCTCTAGGTCATAAATATTTATGAGGTATAGTAAAAATGCTACTCACCCAATATGAAGGGTACATAGACATCAGTGCAGCTTATCTGCATGCTGCCTGAGATTGAAGTGGTGATCTTCATGTGTGTGACGTTTGTCAAAGACAAGTTTTCTGACAATGCAATTATCAATAATCATGAATGTTTTGGGCACATTAAGGTCATACAAGAAATAATGTGCAAACAGAGAAAGTAGTTTCTCAGGAAGTAAAATTAAAAATAGGAAATTGCTAGAAATTGTATACCGGTACATGTACTTGCATTCTTTTGTTATTAGAAATCTGCTAGTGGGAATGGTAGGAGATGCTGCATACATACTGCATATCAGAATGCTTTTGAATAACAGTCAAACCTCCATCCGACACAAGGCAGTCTGGAAATGTGTTATGCACTAAAGTTCTAGCATGACTGATGATGAGTGGATATTTTAGTTTTTTGTTTGAAAAGAACTTCTACAGTTTTTGTATTAAAAAAAAGTTTAAATATAATTTGTTTAATTGTTATTATCAGTTTGCCTAAAGTAATATTTGGTGTATGCCAAGTAATCTACATGTAATGTAACAGTAACAGTGTAAAAAGATGGGCTATTATATCCAAAATGCTGGAAATATGTGAGCTTGATGAGCTGAATAATCTTTTAATAAAACTTCATAGATTATATTTCTTTTTGCTGGAGATTGAAATGTTAACATTGCAATTTTTCTTGATTTTCCAAATACAGAATAAACCCACAAGAACAAATACCAAAAACCACCCAATGAGTTTGTTACTCTCCAGTTTCATATTGGGATGCTGGCTAGAGTGCAAGATATATGTCAGAGCCGTTCCCGGTTGTAAACAGAGTCAATTGCAAGGCTGCATGCTTGCACCATGGAGCAAGTTGTCATCTTTTCTTACATCTATCAAAAACCAGTTATGCTTGAAAAAGTAATTTCATATTTCCTTATTAAGCTTTTCCGACAAATTCTCACAGCGAAAAAACAGCCTAAATTGCAGATAAAGTCCTGACAGAAAATATGGTACATATTGGATGCCTAGCAAAATTGGGACAGTTGATAAAAAGTCTGGTCAGTTCTGTCTTCCGAGGCATTAAGCGCTGCAACTTTTTTCTGACAAGGTTTACAGCAAAATTTGTGTCACCCATAGTTATTGGTATTCCTTTCTGTAAAGTTCGGTAATTTTGCAGAGTGTTGTACACGATGATGATGACTACATCTACACCCCATGTAGGCTGTTCACGATTATTATACATTGACCATATAAGGCAATGTGATTGATTCATCACTTAATAAATTGCTGGAAGGGCAATTGGCCAATTGCAGTATAGTCTCAAAATAGTGTCAAAATTGGGCGGGTATCTGGTACACGAGCAGCAGGCAGGCAAGGATGGTAGGGGCACAGCTAGACTTGAAATCAAGTCGGTTATTTTATTCACGCTCTGCCGCTCGCTACGCCACGTTCATATATGCAACGTATCAAAAAACATGCATATGGAAAGGCGCCTTGAAACTATTTTTAGTCTTTTTACTCAATTCCCAACCAATGTTAATCGATTCTCGATTCAAGTTTTTTATAATTATATATTTTACACATATCAAAAAATAAGGATGAGGTGGGGTTTGGTCCTCTGTATGTTAGTCTCAGTATTGCAGACAATTATAGGTGTGGCTTATGCTGTAAATAAATAATGAATGTACAATGCATCATACTATACACAAAATGATAATATCAAAATAATATTGTCTGGTAGAGAGGTGAACTCAACATCCAAAAATTGTACTCGAGCATCTGCTACTCCCCAAGAGAACCAAACAATAGTGCTGGACTTTCCCTTTATTTCCAGTGCCTCCCATTCAGAAGGATCTATTGGAATTTGTGGGGATCAGTGGGAGAGTGGGCACTCTCCGGTATTTGCATAGAAAATAACAACAAATCAATCTTATACGGGAACCCCTTTTATTTTTGTAAGGGATTTGTGTGGATGTTATACATCCAGTTCCATACCGACGGCAATTTTTTCAACCTGCACCGATTAGTCTTAGCAAAGACTAAGTTGTTTGAGGCCCTGCTGCATGAGTTTCTATTTGCAGATGACTGTGCCCTAGCTGCACACTCCCATGTATGTAGACATCAGTGTTGTAGTACTCGTTTTCCGAGTACTCGTACTCGAACATCCCAATACTCGTACTCGTCCTTGTACTCGGAACTCGACATCCCAAAATTGTACTCGAGCATCTGCGTACTCGTACTCGAAAAAGAGTACTCGATAAACAAAATCTGTTTAGTTAAAGTTCGTGAATCTGAGCATTTTAACAATGAATCGAATCTAGCGTATAGAAATTACATGCTTATGAATAGTTGAGACTGGAAAATAGACTTTGCCGTGCCTGGCGTTTACGTTGTTGTAACGTATTACTGTTGCAACGCATAGCCAAATGTGTTGACCACCATTTTTAGATCAGCTGTAGGCATGTCGTCCACATGTTCAATTGTTCAATTTTGGTTCAAAGAATACCGAGTATTTGTGCAGAATGGAGTAAATCGCTACAGTGCAACTTTAATAAATACTTGTACTCGTACTCGAAAGATAAGTACTTGTACTCGTACTCAGGTGCACAAGTATTTGTACTTGGAAATCAGTACTTGTACTCGACTGGCAAAGTACTCGACCTGTCTTGGTACTCGGCAGTCAAAGTACTCGGCAGTACTTGGTACTCTGGAAAAAAGTACTCGACTACAACACTGCTAGACATGCAGTTCATCATGGACAGATTTGCATCAGCCTGCAAACGTTTTGGCAAAACTGAGTGTATATTCCAGGTAGTGCCATCTTGCCAGGATGTCCCACCTCCACCATCTATCACCATTGATGTCACAGAACTGAAAGTCGTTGACAGGTTTTGCTAATTTCCAGCAATGGATCACCTTTTTAATCAACAGAATAATGGTATTTGATGTTTCACTCACTCTAATTGTCATAACTGTAATGCATCCTTCCTTGCTGTTATTATTCCTTAGTTGATTTAATTTTGTTGATTATAGCTCATTATTTAAATCTGTATTAATCATGTGTTTCACATGTAATTGTAAAGTGCCTTGACACTTGTATAAGGTGCTATAGAAATATTGTTTATCATTATTATTTTATTATTACTGGATGCTGAGTTAACCCTGCGAATTGCTAAAGCCAGCTCTGCCTTCCGAAGACTTAAGCAAGCACCTCTAGCAGGACAAAGGTAACAAACTCCATGCACACCAAGATAGCCACATGCACTAATACTGCTGTGAAACATAGAGCACATACCGTCGTCATAGCCAGCAGCTATAGCAGTTTTATCAGCGTTGTTTCTAACCTTAAGTCCCGGAAAAGTGCAAGCTGCCTCGCATCCTCGCCCATTCGAATCAAAGAATGTCCACTTTTTTTGTCATTTCTCAGAGTCAGTTATGTTGGACTGGCCATGGATGGCAGCAGATGTTGCTGTATGGTCAACTGAAGTCCAGACACTGTGTAGTTGGACATCCCTGTAAATGGTACAAGGATTGCCTAAAGGGAAACCTCAAATCCTGTGGGATGAACATCAAACACATGGGAAGCCTGTGCCCAAGAAAGGTCATAGTGGAGGCATAGCTGCTCCCAGGGTGTCAAGGCATTCAAGCATCAAAGGCCCACAATAATTCAAGCCGAAAGGTGTGTCACAAAAAGAAGATAAAACTGAAGATATTTCCCTGCAGTGAATATGGAAAATGAGGACAAATCAGAAATTTGTCCTCTACTCCCCCACATGAGGACGCACTCATTGAAACAGACATTTGCTGTATTTCCTCCTTGTCTGTCCTATCAACGGGAGACTCCATCATCAAAAAGTTGTGTAAACATATCAACCCGTTGTCCTTCACATTATTTCATCTATAAAAACATGCCCCAGGTTTTGATGCTAGATCCACTAAACCAAATATATATACATGCACAAGAATCTTTCATAGATTTGATAATTTCTAATGAAATCGTTAGACACATCTTTTATTTTAGGATACCAAAATATTAACAATGGTGCTGTCCGCCTCAAAAACTTGTTGATGCTAATGATTTTATTCATAATAAGTCCCAAATGTTGTCATTTGTACTTTGCTTTGAGTTTTTGTTTTCCGGCCAATTTCAGCAAAGAAGCATTCATTTTAACACAGGGTTCAATCAAGTTCGTTTTGATATGAATGCTCGCCCACATTGACATTCAAAATTTAATCTAAGGCCTAGGCTATACGCCATGCTACTGCCGTGTCAAACTCAAATAATTAATATACGTTTTCAAATTTGGCACGGCAATAGCATGGAGTTTAGCGTGAAATTGGCTCAGCAAATTGAGTTTGGCACGACCACGGCAAGCTCTTTGGCTCGACAGGGTCTGCCGCGCTATCGGTATTCGGAACGGCAGTGGTGCATCACTTTTATTTAAGCTTAGCGTTCAGCGCAATTGCCGTGCTATTGCTGCACTCATTTGATTGAAGTTCAGCATGGCAGTAGCACGGCGTATAGTCTTGGTCTAAGTTCAATTTCCTTATTGAAGCATTCTTTCCATGAATCTGGTGTTTCAAATTCAGATTTTCCTGTCGTGCATTCAAATCTGCAAAATGCCTTAACGGTGATCTGACAAGCATTCAACTTAGTGCTTAGTGAACAGGCATTCACTTCTCACACATGTACATTCAAATTAATTTAAAATCTATTAATCTAAAGTAAATGTTGTGTAGGCTATAGGTGCATGTTTTTCTACTCCTAATAAGACATAGCAGAAGCGAGTGTTAGAAGAAGGGTCTAGCCCCCCCCCCCCAAAAAAAATAAATAAGTAACTCTTCTAGATCCCCCCCCAAAAAAAATAATTGGCTCTAGAATCGTCTTGGTGACATCTAAATCGAACATTTAAAGTGCTAAATAGAGTGTCTGAAAACGAAAACAACTAGAGATTGTGTCTGTTGAAAACAGAACACAAGGCTTTTCCGTTTTATGATATTAAAATAAATTGTCAAACTCTTTAACACATAAAGACATTTGATTAAGATATTTAATTATTAAAGCCTTCTTTTAATATTCTTCGTCATGTTTGTCTCACACAGAAAGACCTTGCCTAACATTGACTTTTGGTGAAAGAATCATGATCATAGCTCTTACCACTTTTAAATGAAAAGCTACTTCCGGTTTGACCGGAAGTAGAGGTCACAGAGATCAAGCAATGTAACACAAATGAAATACTTTGCCTAACATTGACTTTTGGCGAAAGAATCATGATCATAGCTCTTACCACTTTTAAATGAGGAGCTACTTCCTGTTTGACAGGAAGTAGAGGTCACAGAGGTCAAGTAATGTGTCACAAATGAAAGACATTGCCCAACATTGTCTATTGGTGAAAGAATCATGATCATAGCTCTTACCACTTTTAAATGAGGAGCTACTTCATGTTTGACTGTAAGTAGACAGGTCAAGTAATGTGTCACAAATGGAAGACCCTGCCCAACATTGTCTATTGGTGAAAGAATCATGATCATAACTTTTAAATGAGGAGCTACTTCCTGTTTGACCGGAAGTAGAGGACACAGAGGTCACGCAATGTGTCACAAATGAAAGACATTGCCTAACATTGTCTATTTGTGAAAGAATCATGATCATAGCTCTTACCACTTTTAAATAAGGAGCTACTTCCTGTTTGACCGGAAGTAGAGGTCACAGAGGTCAAGCAATGTGTCACAAATGAAAGGCATTGTCTAACATTGTCTATTGATGAAAGAATCATGATCATAGCTCTTACCACTTTTAAATGAGGAGCTACTTCCTGTTTGACCGGAAGTAGAGGTCACAGAGGTCAAGTAATGTGTCACAAAGGAAGACCCTGCCTAACAATCACTTTTGGTGAAAGAATCAACTTAATATCTTAAACCGTTGATTTTTAAAGATTTTGATTTTTAAATTCAAATTGCTTGTCACGCGACACCTGATGACGTCACGATGTCGAAAAGTTTCGGGAGACAACTTCCCTATATGGACTTCCTTCAGACCAAGTTTGGTTAAAATCGGCTGTTTAAAAGTGACCAAAGTGCCGCCGACAAAAAGTCTATGGTAACTCAAAGGACAAGAAGAAGAAGAAGAAGAAGAAGAAGAAGAAGAAGAAGAAGAAAAAAAAAATCCAAACAAACGCAATACCTTTCCCGTTGAACACGGAAAAGCCAAAAAGCATGCGCAGACAAAATACCGTGCTCGCGTCCCTGGCTTTTAATTTGATTGCTCCAATTGTCAAAAGACAGAAAAGATTAAACTTTTGAAAGATGGAAGTGTGGTCTTGAATGCACCAAAGGGAACCTGAATGGTAAGACACAAATCCTAAATGCACAAACACGAAATAGAATGTGATAATGAGGAAAAAGAAACCTGAGTTCGCATAGAGTTGAAAAATCTGTCGGAATCAAAAATGAATGTTCTTTTGCTATATTTTGCAGGGAAACCTATATTAAAAATATGTGTCTCCCTATGAACATGACATGGTAAAGGAGGTCAAATGTCTGCTAAATACATTTTTCCCATAATGAAAAATTATATTAAGTCATCATCTGATAACGTATGAAGTTACAACTTATTTTATTCTATTCACAAAAACAAAATTAAATACATGAAATACTGAAACATAACAAAATTAAATGTATACATGAATTTGACTTAAAAGGTCAAATATTGTGTAAACTGAGTATTAACTGAATTGCAAATTTAACAATGTGAAAAGCAAAGCCACAAATTACTTAAGTAATCAACTCTCATGGAAATTGTCTTTTCAAAATCTGCTCCCTTTACATTACAAAACTCTTTTACAAAAGTGATATATTATCTGAAGATCATTGATGGCTAACTTGAAAACTGCGTCTTTTTGCCCAATGAATGGTCAAAGTAAAAGATTTGTATTTGTTTCAATTTCAATATTTCTAAAAACCTGTATTTTTATATCAAATGTACTGTAATTAAAAGTTTAGACAAAGAATGTTATTACAAATAGGTATGCATGTGTTTCAATCAAATCATGTGAGAAACTCTTTACAGGGCTCAAATTTCATGAAAAAATGCACTGGACAGCGGGTCTAATACATGTAACTGAAGCATTTTACTAGACCTGAGGCATTAATGTACTGTACATAGGAAAACCATAAATGTAAGCAATAGTGGGTCAAAAATCATCAATTTAGCAACCATTTTAATTGTGCAAGGAAAACAAAATCACTAGACAGCCGGACCAGTGTATTACACACTTTATTAGACTGACACTGAAATCACTTGACCTGTTCCACGGTCTAAGTGGATATTTTGATCCGTGGTTTACTTTTTGCAAGATCCCAGCGGACATGATACAGTTTAAGACACTTAAGGCTATTGTGTCAAATCTATCTCATATAATTATCAAATTCTTAATTGATACATGGGACTATAAGGCAATACAGACCTTGCATGATTCTCTGGTAATATAAATGTATGAAAAAGGGGTTCATTCATGTAGGATCATTGCAAGCAACGAAAAAAACAAAGTAAAATAAAGAAAAGAAAAGAATACGTTAAATCAGTCATGTTAGTTGGGTTATCTACAAGTTTCTCAGCTAAAAATGTACATGCTGCTCAAAAAGGAAGATAAGGACTGTTTCAATGGGCTTTAGTCCTTGAGGAGAGGAGGGATTAATTGTTGCCTCCAGCAGCTCCTTCCGTAGTCTTCTTTTCCTCAGCTTTCTTTTGCTTCAGTCGCATAGCCTCAGCATCTCTGCAAATGGAATACAAAAGTGAAAGCCAATTTTGAATAGATGCAAGGGAAACTATACTACATGTATAATGAGGAAGAAATCAAGGAGGTTCCATCTTTACATACATGTACATGTACATGTACATGTCATGTACATGCACAAATAAAAAATTATTTCCAAGTATTGCAATTACTAATTTGTATTGCATCCCACCTTGGATATAGTGTCCCATACAAAAACAAAATCGAGATTTATCAACGTTAAATCATACTTACATGTACATGTACCTTTCACTTGTACTTGTGTGTAATAAATGACATACATGGACCTTAGTTTCTCATCTTTCATTTGATACCATTCATATTATGCACACTTCACACATGAGTGAATAAAGACAATATGAAGCAATGCTATCAAAAAGTCATTTGCACCGCTATAGTTGAATTTCAAGGAAATAATCACACGTTTATTTAGTACATTTCCTGACCATTCAAACACCTGTAAAATAATGCATCAGTCCGGAAAAATGAGCAAGGGATGACAGAGATATCCTGCCTTGAAATATGGATTGAATTTCCATGTTTTGGTTAATGAAACGTACCTCACTTTCAAATAATTGTTGAGCATTGTGTACGAATCGCCCCCATTTTGTTTATGATTGGGCATGCAGAACATCTACCAGTCTTTTGTCTTCTTCGTTTATTACTAAGACAGGCAAGCAGCCCAAATAGATTTATTTACTAAGTCATTGAAAAGTATGCATAACTTTCCATCAACATAGCTTTGGCGGGGCTGATTCCTTTTTTTTCAATTGAGATGTCATACGCAAGATCAGAAAACTAACTTTTTGACAGTAGGATTTTCCCGTCACATTACCCAAAATGCTTTCATATCTGTCAGCTTGAAATTTAGGTATCATTGTGAAAAGATCTTTTTGGTAGCGCGGCTTCACATTCTTTTTATTCACACATGCATGAAGTATGAACCTAACAAGTGGTATGTAATGGATGAGGGGGAACTAAGCTTTCTATAGATGTGGCATTTATTATTCGAGATTGAGATTTAAGTGTGATTAATCATTTGAACAAGTTATTTTAATCTCCGCATCCTTTCATGCAAAAAATCGGTCTGATGATTACCAAAAAATGGAATTTATTCAATCCATATGTTAAAGGCATGATATTTCTGTCATCCCTTGCTCATCTTTCCTGACTGAGACATCATTTGAAAGGATAGGAAATGAACTTTTTGGAAATGTGATTATTTCTTTGAAATTCAACTATCGTTGTGTCTTTATTCATTCATGTGTGATATCAAAGTAAAGCTGGGGAACAATGCTTTTCAGATATATCATTTATTATTCAAAAATGATATTAAAATATGATTAAACATTGATAAATCTCGGTTTCATTCTTTCTGTGACATGTATTTATCTTTGTAAGAAAATAAGATTTTCTGTGTATCTAAAACAAGGTGGAAGAAAAACATACAGATTTTGTGGATAATTTAAAGGTATGTACAAGTACATTGTAGTATACAGGATTGGTATTGATGAAACCATCAGATTAATTTCAGTCTGAAAGCTTACTACACACTTAATTTTTGTAATTATTATGTCAATAAGCCAACTTCTTGAGGTCTTCTCCAACCTACAAGGATTACATGTACTTCAGAAACTCTCATTAGGGGCTTTCACACTAGACAAATTCCGCAGGGAATTGGCGGGTTATTGCCAGGGTATTTTGGTCGGACCTTTCACACTACCAAAGAAATTTCCAGGGAATAGCTATTCCCCGGACAATGTTTACCCCTTATTGGGAGTAGGGTTTAAGCCGAAATCCCCGCGGTTTAACCTTTTTCCAGGGGTAAAGCATCTAGTGAAGTAGTGTCCCCGGGAGTTATACTGGTTTCACCCGGGTAATCTCGGGGTTAACGAAAAATTTTACCCCGAGATTACCCGGGTAACTTGGAGCATTCACACTACACTTCTCGGGGTTAGAAATTCTCTGGGTTAAGTGCCTCAAAACCCCACTTAACCCGGGTAATTTTTAACCCTGCTCGCGAGGTGGGTTAACCCACCAATCTCGGGGTTAACGGCGGCTTTGAGACAATTCTCCTGGTTATCGTTGGATGTGTGGATGCTCGCCTAGTATTCCTACCTGGGTACATTCGTTGACCAGTCAGCTTGCTCTGCGCAAACCCGGAATTAAACCGTCATGGCATGATGTCATTTCTCGATCTCAGCGCAATGATTGGTCGGCAATGACGTATTGCGCACGTTCCGTAGCTGGTAGCTTGTAGGAAGCTTCCGTCCACTTATGATTATTTATGATTATTTTGACGAATTACAGGGCACCAATCAACAATAGTGTGTGCACTAATATGCAGAACTTCCACGTGTGTGCACGATATTTCATTCCAGTGTCACAAGATCAACTGTCTGGCGTGCCCTTCCAAAAGGGGTGGGGGCGTGGAAATTAAATGCGTCAATTCAATAACGACGGATGCACTAAGGGGCGATCAAAGCTATAGCTAATTTTGTCTTCCCCTCTTTTTCTGCTCTTTTGGAGTCTTTCTGCCTCACTATTATCGTTTTTTTCCTTTTTCTTTTTTTTGCTGGAAGAAAAAGGGGGCGTGCGCTTCCACGCCCCCTGGATCCACCCCTGCATTTCTCATATTGAAAAGAATTAATTCCGGGTGCCCCCCACAAAAATCCAAGGCCCCCCCAGTGCCCCCCTGCTGAAAAAATCCTAGCTACGCCGCTGGTCTTGCATGAAAATTGTTGAGAAGCTTGTTCATAAACAGATCCTATACTTATTAATACCGGGAATAATATCCTGAATAGACAACAAGTCAGGCCAGTCAAGATTCAAGCGAATACGTACACTCCACTCAAATGTGTCACCTGAAAGTGCATGTATCTGATTATCTTCTTGAGAACATGAACTCACTTTCTTCACTGATGCGGCTTTGTTTTTTTCCTAAAAAGGCATTTGACACTGTTCACCATGGTCCACTTTTAAACAAACGTCACAATATTGGAATGTGTGGCCTTGAGCTGGACTGGTTTTCCTTGTACATGTATCTAAATGGATAACAGTAGGTGACCAAGATCAGTGGCCACTATTCTACACAGCTGGAGTTAGCTTCTGTGTTCCTCAGGGATCAATATAATGTATAAATGACCTCACAAAAGAAGTTTTTCAGGAATCTTTTATGTTTTTATATGCTACGTATGCCAAAACTTTAGAGCCAATCAAGTCTCTTCAAAATTAGAAGGCAAAGAATCCCCAGGTGTCATAATTATACATAAGTCATTGAAAAATGAAGAAAGAAAAATTGACAGGAGCAGGATTCCAACCTGCGACCCAAATGAAAAAGACAGGAGAAATTAACCAATTTTCCGTATACATGAAAAATTATAAGTATATGTGCCATGAACATGTATAAAGTGCACATCACTGTAGCTGCATGCCCCATGACAAATGTTGTATACAGCCTGACAGCCCGTAGTTCAGTAGCTGTATGTCAAGCAGTGTTGTAGAACTCGTACTCGTACTTGAGTACAACTCGAATCCACAAAAGTTCTTGGCCCGTACTCGAAAACAAAATGTACTTGGCCCGTACTCGATCTGATGTACTTGAATTCTGGCCTGTACTCGACATTAAGTACATGTACTCTGTACTCGATCCAAGTACTTGATAATTTCCGATAAAAAAAATGGAATAAATTCACCTTTTCGTCAATGACATTGCTCAACCTCGAACAAAGCATAAGCGCGGTATCCAGTAGCACGATATCCATAATTATAACGTGTAGAACGCTTTCCTTGCCCTGGGTATGGTGTGCGTGCGTGCACATGCAAGGAGCTCGGAGATTCATGTAGTGGAGTTAGTGGTTAGCGCGGCCCGAATTGGGATGTCGGGCCCAAATGCCCAACTATGGTTGGGTCAAAATGATGCGCTACATGTATATATATATATACATGTACAGTAGATGGTACATTCTCAATCGGTACATAATTGTGTTTACTCCATACACTTCGTGTCATGCACATGTATACGTATTGCATGACACTTAATTTGATAGTTACATATTCCGAAGCGAAGGTTCTCGTCATCTCACAGGTGATATCTGATATCATACATGTTTGTTCCAGGTCTTTCTTTATACCCTGTAAATTATACGTACATTTAAATCTGTTTGGGTTTCCTACCAAAGTACGATAGTACATGTACTTTCAAGGTTATTTGTTAAAGAAAGGCAGATTCATGGGCAAAAATACAATAACAGTGCCCACTTTTTTGTAGAAAACGGTGAAAAATGCTCACTGTATATAATTGTTGAATTTGTTCATAGGAGTTTTGATCTCACCATGAGATCCATTTAGTGTTTTTGGCTTGTGATTTATTATTTCTTTCCTTCCTTTTTAAATACAACATTTTAGGCAGAAAAGCTTTTACCATTATATTTGTACCATCACCATCTTTATATATACCCTGTAAGTTTGATAAAAAGCACTGTTCAGTGTATTTGTACTATTTTGTTAAATCCAGAAAGGATAAAGGGCAGTTGTTTTTGTTTCTTTTAAATTTACCTGCTGACTGTGTTGTGTAATGAAGAGACTTATTACACACGAATGTCATGAACTGCATTTGTTGGTACTGCGCATTGGTTCTGTGCATGTACTCGGCCCGGGACTCAAACTTTGGTACTCGGACTCGGCCCTGTACTCCGCCTTGAATGCACTCGGACTCGATACTTAGGACTTGGACTCGGCAGCAATGTACTCGGACTCGGCCCAGTACTCGGACCCTGAAGTACTCGGAGTACTCTGTACTCGGATCTGAGGACTCCACTCCAACACTGATGTCAAGCACATTGTGGATTTTCACATGACCTACATTTTCACGACCAAACATTTTCTTCTGTCACAAGCCCGCAACATTTTCACACTACCAGTGGATAGGGCTGTGCATTCAAGGGTAATTTTGGACCCAAGTACCCTCGATATAATATAAAACATAAGAAATTAAGAACCCGGAAGTATGTTGCGTAATGGCCATTGGTGAGTACCGTATCGCAGCGCCGAGCCAGGCATGCTAAAAAATTACCACACCCTCCCAAAACACCCCGACCTTTAGCGGATTTAGGCTATTTTTAGGGGTGCCGCATTTTAGTTTACACTATTTCTACCGACATGACAGGCCAAGCAAAACGTGCGATATTTTTTCCGACATGGAACACCGACATCAAACACGATGTATGCATTGTCAAGGTTGAAATCTGCTTTTTGACATTGCAAAAAACTACAAATTTTGCAGGTCAGTGATGTAATATATGAAAAAGGGCATGGCTCTTATTTTTTTACGAGTAATAGAAACAAAACAATGGAGCCGGGTACTTGATGGTTTCGGTCGGGTTTCGAGTACCCTGGTAGAATGCACAGGCCTACCTGTGGACAGGCCAGATGTTAACACTTGATAGGACAAAATGCTGGATCAGATCTAACTTTGCATTCCACTTGATGTGATCCATCAATTGCAGGATCTGTATCCCATCAGTCAATAGGTGGATAAAGAAAGTGGATGAGATCGGTTTGCATTTCCACTACACACAATTGGTGGATCAGATCCAGTAATTGGGGGATCACAAGCAAGAGGAAATGCAAAGGTAAGTCTAATCCAGCAAATTCACAAAGCACTAAGATTGATCTTAAATGTGAATCAATCTTAAAGGTAGAGTAAAGGATTGGTGACATACCCAAACAGAAATGTTCACAGATTTACGTATAACTTTCAGGATGTGAAAATGGTGCTAGTAGAAACATACGGTTAAAATATTTCCGCCTGAAATGCTGTATTTATCCAGAAATTGGAAAAGCAAAGACCAAAAACAGTTTTGATCTCGGGGTATTAACCTTTCTTTATGTTTTATGAGAAAAATTTAATACAAGTATTGATAAACTGCTGCAAACTGCTCATCAGCCAAAATAACGACCTGAAATTTATAAATGCTTAGAGTTAGGAGGGCCTGAAGCGTTTTGATCCTAGCAGGATCTTTATCAAAGGCAAAGTGACAAGACAAACATAGGTCAAACATATAAGTCAAGATACAATTTAACTCATGGAAAGGCACAGGACAAAGGGGGGTGTTGGGTGTTAGGATTAGAGGTGGACAATGGAGAGGGGAAGAAGGGGGTAAGAGAAGGTAGGTTTGTGGTGATACCATGTAATCTCTTCTGTGAGAGTGTGTGGTTCTGAGAAGAACCGTTGGTATTATCTCGCAGTCACTCTCCTGAGGACGAACAGAGCACACTGTTCGGAACGTCAAGATAATACCAACGGTTCTTCTCAGAACCACACACTCTCACAGAAGAGATTACATGGATTACCGCAAACTTACCTTCTTTTAGTACTTCCACCATGCATAGCTTCAAGTCTTACTTAAGAAGGGGGTAGGTGAGCTGGAATTAACAATGAAGGTAATTAGGGAGAAGGAAAGAAGGTATGATGTCCAAAAAGCAGGGGGGGGAGGTTGGAGGGTACCTGTAGATGAATGAAAATGAGACAACAAAATAACTATCTGTTATAATGGAGAAGAAGGAATGCTGTAAACAATTTATTGCCCTTAATGTTCATGTAGATAAGTACAAGACAATAATGTTAGTCATTTCCTTCCTGAATGTTAAGGCCATGTGGGTGAACAGTACGTACAATTTGTATCCATACTTTCTCCCTACTGAGCCTAACCAAGTCTCTGCGGTGGCCAAGGGATTCAATGCCCTGCAAGATCATATCAGAAATTGTGTGGTTAGGGAGATTGAAGTGGAAGCCCATTGGGGTGTCAAGTTTCTTAAGGGTATTCTTTGTTTCCCCTGCATACTGTATGTTGCATACCCTGCAAGAAATAAGATAAATGACTTTAGATGAAGTGCAGGTGATATTGGTCTTATGGGTGGAGCCATTGCCTGTAAATGAATCAGACTCATGGATATATGGTCTTGGCAGACTATGCACCTCGAATTACCTGTACATTTGAATGTTACCATGCTGGGTGGGGGAAGAAACATCATTAGTGGTGGGACCTCAGCCCTGACAATCAAATCTTGGAGGTTGCGGGACGTCTGTAGGCCAAGATGGGGTTTTCTGGGATGGCCCTGAGGAGACAGTCCGAGGTATGGAGGATGTGATGGCTATCATCGGTGATTCTGCGTAACGGGGGGAGAGAGGGATGGAAAGTAGAGCAAGTATCATTGCTACGGGCTTTCTCCTTGAGAACTGCTGATCTTGAAAGAGTTTTCTCAATGGCACTCTGCACCCTGCAAGAGCTGTGGCCTCTAGGAACCAAGTGTTTCTTCAGTTCCTGTGTATGTCTGGAGAAATCTGAGTCATTAGAACAGATTCTTCTGAGTCTGAAGGCCTGACTATACATTATACCAGACTTGCAGTGCTTGGGGTGGCAGCTAGTGGCATGGAGGTATAGGTGGGTATCTGTGGGCTTAGAATACAGGTCAGTGATTAGTGTGTCCTCCTCCTTGCGGATGGTGACATCAAGGAAGTGGGCTGCATGGTGGGAGACTTCTGCTGTTAATTTGATAGTCCTGTGGAAAGAATTAATGTGGTTAATGAAAGAGCTAAAAGCTATTCTCATCACTAGTCCAGATAAAGAAAATATCATCAATGTACCTCCACCAGATCCAGGGTGGCAAGGCAATGAGGCTAGCATGCGCTCTTCTAGTTCTGACATGAAGATGCATGCAAAGGGAAAGGAGGGGGCCATGAGGGTTCCCATTGCTGTGCAGTGTACCTGTAGATAGTGTTTATCCATGAAGGAGAAGTTGTTACCTTCATTGTTAATCCCAGCTCACCTACCCCCTTCTTCCCCTCTCCATTGTCCACCTCTAATCTTACTCCCTTTGTCCTGTGCCTTCCCATGTGTTAAATTGTATCTTTACTTATATGTTTGACCTATATGTGTGTCTCGTCACTTTGCCTAATCAAGATCCTGCTAGGATCGAAACACGTCAAAAAAAATTTAGTCGGGATTTTGCTATTTTCCCGTGACTCAGATGTCTGATAACAGTGGCATAACTGTTTTTCATTGATATTAATATTGAATTAATATTACCATCAAATAACCACAAGTAACTATCTGGATTTTAAGTCATTGAAAGGTGAACAAACAAAAGTTGACTGGAGCGGGATTCGAACTGGTGACATACCGTACAGGCGCTCTACCAACTGAGCTATCCAGCCCTATGTTGGTGGTGTCCCTAATAGTCAATTATCTTTGTTCGTTTGGCAGTCAGAAGCCATGAAACCACACACATACTACTATGTCCTTTCAATGTTCTTTCAAAGACTTAACATTGCGACAGCTGACTCTGATTAAAACACAATTTAAATGTGCAGAAAGTTGTGTACTGCCTCAAAACATTCATTTTTTTCTCAACTCTTGAACGTGGACAAAGATTTTAATAATGATTTTTTAGCTTAGTTTTAAGGTATCTACATGTAAATTGAATAAATAGATGACTGGAATTAATTCTTTCTTCCAACATAAACAATGATGCACTGATACTTTTGATGTAATTTGTTCAGCATTTACTTGGTCAAAATGTCCAGTTTAATGTTACCTGTGGCGTCTGTCCTCAAGAGTCTTGCCATTGTTTGATCCCTTTGCTGATGCACCCTTCTTCTTTGCACACTGCTCTTGCTTTTTCTGGTTCTTGGCCCTTGCTAAATCTCTCTGGTTGCCACCTGCAAATATTTAATAGTCAATTGTTAACAAAATCAATGTCTATTACACCCATCTGCTGGACTGACATAATAATAACTAGACCTGTGTTTGTTGACAAACACTGAGCTGTTTCGCGTATGTTTTATAAAGAATATGAAAAATAAACATGAACGCAATTGGCCCAGTACAGAAAAATAGCAAATCAGTGGTGTCTTCATTGCCGTTAACAACTATCAGGAGCGTCGTCAGTTGTCCATCAATACACACATATGTATGTATACTGATACATGTACATACACGTGGCAATACACAAGTCTACTATAGGCCAGCGTGCATAGTATGTATGGTTGTGCTTATGGGCAGTGGAAACAACAAAATGATTCATTTTCTAGCTCGTCGTGCTCCATTCACGTGTACACAATTGTCCCACTACTTCAGATAGCCATCAGTGGTCCAAAAAGTTCCAAAGCCTGTGTTTTGTGTTATGTTTGATTCTAAAATGGCCAAAATTAATTATTAAAAAAATCAATAAAAAATCAGCCGATGACATCATCATGACGTCACTTCACATTAGGGATACTAATACCATTTCCTACCTATCCAAGAAGTTTCATTACGATCAGATATTCGCTTATATGTTTTTCTGGGGAAAATGGCAAAATTAAATATTCAAAAATCAATAAAAAATCAGCCGATTACGTCATCGTGACGTCACTTCACATTTTATGGATACTAGTACCATTCCCTACCTACCCACCAAGTTTCATTACGATCGGATATTTGTTATGTGTGTTTCTGGGAAAAAAATGGCAAAATTAAATATTCAAAAATCAATAAAAAATCAGCTGATGACGTCATCGTGACGTCATTTCACATTTAGGATACTAGTACCATTCCCTACCTACCCACTAAGTTTCATCACCATCGGATATTCCCTTATATGTGAATCTGAAAATCGGCTTTTTGATGACGTCATCATGACGTCACACCTTTTTGGTAAATTGTGGCATATGCCTATAACCTAACAAACATTTTACCGAAAGAATTTCGAAATTGCGACTTGTCGTTCAGGAGATATAAAGAAAAGGTCCAAAAATTTAATAATTCGTATAAAGTCACACGATGACGTCATTGACACGTGACTGCAATTTTTGTCTATGACACGTCCCCATATACTTGCATACCAAGTTTGAGTTGCATCGGACTTGCCGTTCCGGAGATAATGAGCCATAAAATTTGCACTTTTATGATGACGTAATTGTGCACGTGATGACATCACGATGACGTACATACGCGGGACACTATTCGGGGTGGTGGTCTAACTATGTGCCAAGTATGAAGTTAATCGGAATTTGCATAATGGTAGAAGTGACTTGTATAAAATCCCTGTGTTATGTCTATGGGAAAAAAGTGGAAAAAGAAAAAAAAAAAGGAAAGAAGAAAAACAAAATAAGACTAGATGTGTTTGTTGACAAACACTGAGCTGTTTCGCGTATGTTTTTATGAATAATATGAAAAACAAACATGAACGCAATTGTCCCAGTACAGAGAAATTGCGGTGTTTTAATTGTCGTAAACAACTATAAGGAGCGTCGTCACTCGTCCATTAATATACATACATGTACATACACACGACCATGAGAAACACAGAAATGGCAGAGTCTACTATAGGCCAGCGCGCAAAGTATTTATGGTTGTGCATGGGCGGTGGAAACAGCAAAATGATTGATTTTCTAGCTCGTCGTCCTACGTTTACATGTACACAATTGGCCCACTACTATGGATAGCCATATCAGCGGTCCAAGAATTTCCAAGGCCCGTGTTTTGTGTTATGTTTGACTCTAAATTGCAAAATTAATGATTACAAAAAATCAATAAAAATTCAATCCATGACGTCATCGTGACGTCACTTCATATTAAGGATACTAGTACCATTTCCTACCTACCCACCAAGTTTCATTTCGATCGGATATTCGCTTCTATGTGTTTCCGGGAAAAAATGGCAAAATTAATTATTCAAAAATCAATAAAAAAATCAGCCGATGCTTCACATTTAAGATACTAGTACCAATCCCTGCCTACTCACAAAGTTTCATTACGATCAGATATTCGCTTATGTGTTTCTGGGAAAAACTGGCTAAATTAATTATTAAAAAATCTATAAAAATCAGCCGATGACGTCATCGTGACGTCACTTCACATTTCGGATACTAGTACCATTCCCTACCTACCCACCAAGTTTCATCACCATCGGATATTCCCTTATATGTGAACCTGAAAATCGGATTTTTGATGACGTCATCATGACGTCACACCTTTTTGGTATTTTGTGGCATGTGCCTATAGCCTAACAAACATTTTGCCGAAAGAATTTCGAAAATACGATTTGTCTTTCATGAGATATAAAGAAAAGGTCCAAAAATTGAATAATTCGTATAAAATCACATGATGACGTCATCAACACGTGACTGCAATTTTTGTCTATAACACGTCCCCATATACTTACATACCAAGTTTGAGTTGCATCGGACTTGCTGTTCCGGAGATAAAGAGCCCTAAAATTTGCACTTTTATGATGACGTAATTGTGCACGTGATGACGTCACGATGACGTACATACGCGGGACACTATTCGGGGTGGTGGTCTAACTTTGTGCCAAGTATGAAGTTGATCGGAATTGGCATTATGGTAGAAGTGACTTGTAGAAAATCCCTGTGTTAAGTCTATGGGAAAAAAGTGGAAAAAAAAAAAAAAAAAAAAAAAAAAAAAAAGAAAGAAAAAAAAAATAAGAAAAACAAAAGCTGTTCCGCTGCATGCGAAACAGCTAAAAAACAAAAGCAGTTCCGCATGCAGTCAAGGTTTCATTTTTTCAGCAAGTTCTCAGTGTCTGCCATCATCTAAAAGTTTTCATTTGCAGTCACTAAACTTTTGCCAACTAACCTGTGTAAATGGGGTAATTTTCCCCCATTCCTCCTGGAACAAATGGCAAATACACGTTCGTACGGGGGCCACAGTATTGGATATACCCTCGTATGCAGGTCAAATTGTCGATACTATACACACGTGTATGTATAGGCTGTGACGGTTCGAGGTTGGGAAAAAAAAAACCCACATGAGTGCAAGTCACAGACAGGAATGTACGCAACCTTTATTCAGCATTGATTTTAAAGGCATTGCATACGTTTGGTAATGACTCTGAAAATTTGTGGCAATAAAAACTTACTTGGTGAGAAGTATAGCTGCTTTGGATAGTATAATGCACATTGAGAAACGTTCAATTCGAAGTACCGCGGTTATGGAAAAATATGTCACTTTTTATCTCCAAAAATTATGAATCTGAGAAGCGTTATGGCCGTAACGCTTCTCAGCTATTGACTTACTGTTATCTGGCGTGAAATAACCGCTCTAGTTTGTCGCCAAAATCTCACAAACGCTATCACCTTTTGAATTGAAACTTTCACAGGTTAGTTTTATGGTATATATATACAATTATATTGGTTTGAAACAAACAATCAATTAGGCTCAAATTACCAAACGTATGCAATCCCTTTAAGTGTCAGTTAAGTGTCAGTCCGCGACAAGACCATGCAAAATCTTGAAAAATCGACAAGGTGAGGGGTCAGCAAATTACATGTACATGTACATGTAAGTTAAAATCTTGGCCAATGGATCCCCACCTGGTATCATATCACATGATAGAGTAGCTCAATCTATAATCCCACAGTGACCGAGTACGGGGCATTTGAAATTTTCTGCAAAAAGGGTACATGTACTTTTTACAACTTTTGGAGGGTTTTTAAATTATGTTTTTGGGTATAATTACAACTGTGTTTGTGGCCTTAAAAATCACAGTTTATAGTTGAGTTATAAATCAATTAAAAGAACGTGATCTCCTCTACAGGATGAAATAAAAAACAAAAATGCTGTATAAGCATCTACTGCAGATATAGGCGTTAATAGGGCTTCATTAGTGCAGGGCTGACATGGCTGACGGTCACCAAATTTGGATAAAATGTACTTGACATAGTACCCTACAATAATCAAAAATAAAATTTGTCTCAGCTCTTCTCAATGTTTGTTGCTAAAGTCAAAATAGATGCACAATTCTTCCAAGTGAGATGAACCAACAATGGACAGTTTTGAGTGTAATGAAATTCACATTTCACATTTCGGAATAGATTGCTGTTTTGACCATACAACATATATAGTCTTTATGTATTGTGAATGGTGTATCAACCCTTTGGTGAACACCCGTAGCTGGAATTGAAGGAATGGATCAGGCAGGTGCCACCCGCACATCGACATACATGTAAATATCCATGTTGCACCTGGCATTGAGTCATTGACAGAGGGTGCTATACACAGGGTAATTGGGGTTGGGGGCCTTCCATAAAGTACGTACGCACGAAATGCTGACTCTTTTTTTAACCCCCTCCCACTTTGTATGCAAGGCTATGCAATGGTCCCAACCCCCCTCCACCCTGTACGCATACGCATTCCACATTAGGTTTTTCACTTCACGTGGTACCTTGCTTTAGCATCATTAATATGTCACAATAATCCGGGCCGGTACCGTTATTGGGACATCACAGTCGTCACTTTCAAATTTTGAAATGAACGACTAAAGTGTAACAAGTGTAACAGGTTACAGATGTATTTTACTATTTTTTATTATGTTGAATAAAAAAAAAGGAAAAAACAAATCAATCATGGTGCCTTATCTCGTTTTTTCCCCTCTCTTTTTGTGCGAGATGATTATAAATGTAAATTGTTCGTTTGCGTACAGTACGCATTGGCCTGAACCCCCCCTCCGTGCGTAGTGTATATTTTATGGACGGCCTCTTGGTTGACATAAATTTCCGAGAGACAAAAAGTTAAATTGCGTGTTGGCCAAGTTCATGCAGACTAGAAGATTTTTCAACTGAGCTTCGCAGTGGTCCACGATCTGCGAAAAGTAATTTCCCAGAGGGTTCATTTGATGAGTCTGCTCTACTACAGAAGAAAACTGGGTTCAGAAATTTTTTGCCGGCAAAGCATGGAGCTATTTTCACAAAAAAAAGAGTTCAAGCCCGTGCCCGCCGAGTGCTCCTCGATCAACGGAACCCCACTCAACTCAGCAGCTCCCCGTGCAACTGGGTCTCTCTGGCCCCACCATCGCTCCCCGCGCCGGACTACGGTCTGGTCCTTGTGAGGCTAGCATGGCCACCCGGCCAGCTTGCGATGCGTTGCATGCCACCTGCAGCTGCTGTACTGTAAATGTGCTAATATTATGCAGGGTTTTAAAACTATATCTAGACACTTTTTAATTGGTCAAAATGTAAGTACACTGTATTCAGAAATTCAACAATATACACAGATTCTTTGTCATACTGTGTACATGGTATTATGTGTGTGGAGGGGACATGTTTGTGTCTGGCATCTCTTTTTGACGTCACAGCCCAAAAATAAGCGTGTTTTTGTTTAGTTCATCTATCTATAAAAACCTTAATCTCTAAATAACTCACAGGCTTTAGACTAGCTCTTTAATCGCACAGGAACTAATCATGATTAATCGTTTAATCGCAATTACCCGTAAGTGACTAGACAAGCAGCACGTACATGTACCTTGTTTTCTTCATAGCGGTAAGTACTGCAGTTAACTGCACTACATTGTAGCTAAATGAATTGATTACAAGTTACAACAGCGACTTTCTGACTTCCGAGGCATTGAGCGCTGCCATTTTTTCTGACAAGGGATGATGCAAAATTCATGAAACTATTACCACCCATAGGTATTATTGCCTTCAGTATTAAAACGTTTGGTACCTTTGGAGTGATGGCCAACATGGCAGTTTGCCTTGATGAGCCACACATACTTTATACGTACATGTACTTGTAGTCCCATGCATGTGTACAGGTCAACGATAGTACACGAAAACTACATGTACACCCCATGTAGGCTGTCCACGATTATTATACAGTTCACAATTACTAAACACATACTCAATTATTTTACAGTTCACAATTACTACACAATGTATGTTCACTTCAAAATTATCATACAATACACAATGACTTATAGACTCACGTTTTCTTGTCTGTCAACCTTTTTTTCAAGGGTAAAACAATGCCCACTTACAAAACTTACAATGCTTTTTTCATGCCGAAAGCGCGAACAAGCGAGATGAAGGAGGCACACAAAAATTACACCACTAACATGAAAACTAGAGATCTATGTCTGTCTGCAACAGAACATAGGACATATCTGCAACATGCTTTTTTTTTATTAAATTATGTTTTCGCAATATTTTATACAAATATGTATATGTTCACAAAGAAAGACCATCCCTAGACATTGACACTTGGTGAAAGAATCGTGGTCCTAGCCCTTAGCCTAGGGTGCCCCTTTTTACAAATGTGGTTCTCATTTCTTGTTCACCTTGAGGGAGGGTCGGTTGGTCAGACAAAAAAAAAGTTTGGTGGAAAAAAAATCTGCCTGAATACACAAAAACCTAAAGAAAATGATGAGAAATATTCATTGTATTAACTGTAATCTTGTTTGATGTTTTTATTATTTCTGTGATAGAAAGTATAAAAATATAGGTCTGTTGGCAAAATTTGTCTGCAGAATTTCTGGAAATGTTTTCTTTTTTTCCTTGAATTTATATTATGTAATTCTGGACAGGGTCGGCGGCAAAAAAAGAGGTTTTTTTTCTTCGGCTGGAGACCAAAATATGGGTCGGTCGAAAATGAGAACCACAGTAATAAAATGGGTTGGGCGCCCTTACCACTTTTGAATGAGGAGCTACTTCCTGTTTGATCTGGAAGTAGATGTCACGGAGGTCACCAAGACTTTTGTCGAAAGAATAAACTTAACTCAACTTTTTTTTGTTGATTTCAGAAGATTTGGATTATCAAATTCAAATAGTTTGTAATCTGACACCGTTTTTACTTGTTTGTATCTTTTCCGCAACTATGCGGAAAAACCAATTACCGGTATTAAAAGGTTTGTCTGTCAACTGACAGAGCATATGACTTTTTCGCCTCTTCTCAATTCAAGATTTTTTGTTTAAAGAACGCGCATTCAATAAAACCTGAAAACAGCTTGTTAAATTTCCATTGTATGGTGCAATGAAATAAAACATTGATGTTTTACTTCATTGCACAATGTTTTGTCCGCTTAAAGTTTTATTGTGAAGCAATTACAGGCCGTCCATAAAGTTTGTACGCACGGAGGGGTGGGGGGGGGAGGGGGGTGTTGTTTAAATTAAATGCACTGCATGGTTACCAGGACTTGATGCTTTACATGCACTGAATGGTAGCCGGGTACCAGTGTACAATTTGAAAAGCAAGACTGCAACTGAGCTCGTGAATAGGTCTCTGTGCCCATTTTTAGGGAAAAAATGATCTTTTCTTTAAAAAATGTGAGTAAACCTTGTCATAATTGGAATCTCCAATTCTCCCTTGGTCCATAGCTGGCTGCATGAGACATTTTAGGATCGCTTTGGAGGTGAAATCACAGGAATTTTACTCAGGGTAGAGGCAAAAAGGACCTCTTGCCATTCATTTACACACAGGGGACTTGGACCCTACTATCGCCAGATCATGTCCATATGTTTTAAAAAGGCGATTTTTAGGGTCCAAGTTACTCAAACTAATTTAACCCTACATGGGATTCTCTGGGTCGCTAGACCGACCGTCAAACACAAATTAAAAAAGGGAGTTCAGCGCCCAAGTTTGAGTCTAAACAAGGTTAAATGGAAAGAATTCCACTGACAGCCATTACGGAAAAAAGGTTATTTTCTCCAAGAGTTAACTTATTGGATGCAAGTCATGATGAACTTCAATCTCATGTGTACAACACTGAGGTTTTTTTACCTTCAATTATACACTTTGAATGCAGCGATAGCCATTTTTCTCAAAACGCCCTCTGTCGGTCCTATAGGTTTGTAGACAAGTGATGGCCATCAGTTGAATTCTTCCCCACACGTAGTTGCGATGATCGTAACCCTAGGTCTGACATGGGGACAGGGACCTTAGGGTTACAAAACTTTGTGAAAAATAAAATGGGAAAACATTTTTGGGGAACTTGTGAAATAGATTTTCCCTTAATTTTCCACTTTCCAAAATCCAAACACAAGATCTGACTTCATGGACCTGATTGGTACTTATCAATAAATAATATAAAACCACTTAGAATATCGAAAGATCATTTTATGCAGAAAAAATGACCCAAAACTTACCGAAGGTGTCGAGATTCCCTCCGTTTGCCCTCAGTCGGCCATAGTGCGCAGTGCCATCTCGACCAAATTACGTCATGCGAAATACCGTTTTGGCTGTTCCACCTTTCAAACTCACAGCCCTATGGAGGGTGTTCATAGAATACTCGTGTGCTGTACACTGTACACGCATACAGTGTGTCAGCGTGTCCATAGCAATGGCCGCCGCGCCGCACACAGCATGCTCGGTGTATTGGGCTAACAAAAATACAGGTCATTGAATTTACCAGACCCTTGTCAAAACACCCAATACATGTGCCGAAACTGCCGAATTAGTTTATTTTTCGCCGCTCTTCTGATATGACAGGTGAAGAAAAACGTAATAAGCGTGATTTTTTCCCGACATCCAACACCGACATCGAACACATGCGAAAATATGGTTCATGGAGGAAGAAATGGAATGTACAGTATACACGATATGTATGCGTTATATCGTTGCGAGATCTAAATAAAAATATTCTGATTGACCGTCCTTCCAAAGTACCGTAAATCGCAGGCTGATCGTCAGCGTATAAATCTTCCTTGAATTTCACTCAGTTATTTTGTTCAACTTGGCCAAGTAGAAACACTCTTTTCATAATTATACAAGTTTAATCTAAAATTTTTTCGTGAAATCCTTCCGAAACCGATGATTGCATTAAATTAAGACGTAAAAACATTGCCCACACCGCAGAGACAAGACAGCCTGGTATCCGCGTGCATAATAGTCACAGTTTCAAAGCAAACGTACATTGTGTACGTGCACCATGCACCAGCGAAAGTCTCAATCAGTACATTACGTACAGATTGGCCGTGGGCTTGAAATGAAGTGTATGTTGCGCTCAGTCAGTACTAGTACCTTCGCGGCCGGGTTCGTAACCATATACGGATGGTGGCTCACGGTCTGCCGGCTCGGTACAGATTTGGCCGTGGGCTTGAAATGAAGTGTATGTTGCGCTCGGTCGGTAACTTCGCGGCTGGGTTCGTTACTGTATACGGACGGTGGCTCACGGCCGGCCGGCTCGATACAGATTTGTAGTGAGAAATTCCGATGGAATATTCCGGTGATATTTTTTAGGAATATGTTTGTTTTCACTGTCATACCGGATGACATGGATGATCATTTTTGGTGTAATTGATGACTGGATATATTTTTCAGTCCACCGTTAATTCCGACCACTGCACGATCTGTGATGAGATGGATAGCCTTTTCTGTTTGATCATGGATTTGGTCGGCGCCGAGTTTGTGACTTGGTTTTTCTGTTTGTGGGAACATTCGTAAAGGAAATCATTTGAAAATCTTAGCAATTTCCTTCAGTTCATGATGCAAGATTTGAATTGTCAGCGGCAGCTTGACATGGGCAAATAACGCGGACTTAAAAAAAACCTCCTCCATACTGTATGTGATATGCGTGTATTCAAAATGGCCGACTGAGGGCAAACGAAGGGAATCTCGACACTTTCGGTAAGTTTTGGCTCATTTTTTCTGCATAAAATGATCTTTCGATATTCTAAGTGGTTTTATATGATTTATTGATAAGTACCAATCAGGTCCATGTAGTCAGATTGTGTGTTTGGATTTTGGAAAGTGGAAAAATAAGGGGAAATATATTTCACACACAAAAAATTTCTCAAAATTTTGAATACGTTTTGTCGTAACCCTAAGGTCCCTGTCCCCATGTCAGACGTAGGGTTACGATCATCGCAACTACACCTGAGATTGAAGTTCATTAATCCCATTTTCCCTAACCCCCTGGGGGCATTTTACTGTGTACCATCCTGAATCCTCCACAATCCTCCAATGGTCACACTTTAAAAACTATGTTCATCCTGAATCCTCCACAGTCCTCCAGAGATATCACAAATACTCAAAATGAGAGGTACCTGAATCCTGAATCCTGAAGAATCCTTCAGTGGCCCTACCTCAAAAAATGCATTTATCCTGAATCCTTGCCACTCCTTAAGTGGTCCTCACTTGAAAATGACATTATCCTGAATCCTCCGAAATCCTCCAAAACTACCAGAAGGATTTTGGAGGATTGAGGTGGGTTAGGGTTAAGACTTGCATCAAATAAGTTAAGTCTTGGAGGAAATAGGACCCTGTTTCCGTCATGGCCATCAGTGGAATTCTTTCCAACCTAAGTAAATGCGTTCTACGATATTCTGTCGATCTCGCTCGTCTAACGCAAGTACTAGTACTATACTACTCTAACTTGTTAGTAGTACGCACTAGTGTAGGTCTAGCCCTAACATTAGGCCTAACGTACGTGTACACTAGACCCAGTAACTGGGGCGCTGAACTCCCTTTTTTATTTTTGAGGTCGACGGTCGGTCTAGTGAATCCCATAAGGTTAAATGTGTTGTACACGGAAAAAATTGCAATTTTTGTACTTCATGGTACT
This sequence comes from Astropecten irregularis, assembly GCA_963971285.1. Lineage (NCBI taxonomy): Eukaryota > Metazoa > Echinodermata > Asteroidea > Paxillosida > Astropectinidae > Astropecten > Astropecten irregularis. The sequence goes on from OZ020257.1 coordinate 9,640,761, forward strand.
TGCGCCGAAAATGTCCCCAAATGACAACAAAGACACCGCAAATCAGCTTGAAAATCGCTCCATCTCTTCTCTGATTGTCAGGGATGAAATTCAGTTTATTTATTTGTAGCCTACTCACGATCATTCCGTTTGATGAAAATAAACTTTGCCGATGGAAATCCAGACAATCGTTTCAGACATTTTTGGATTGTCCACCATCTTGTGTGGTTCTCCGCCACACACAAGTGACTTCATGCTTGTTTCTAATTGGCGGAGAGTCAATCCAAGATGGTGGACGATCTTAAACGATGTCAAAATTTCCATCGGAAAACATTGATTTTCATCAAACGGAATGATCCTGATTACAAATAAATAAGCTGCATATTATTCCTGACAATCGGAGAAGAGATGGAGCGATTTTCAAGCTGATTTGCGGTGTCTTTGTTGTTATTTGGGGACATTTTCGTCGCAAGTACCGTAAAGTACAAAAATTGCAATTGTTTCCGTGTACAACACATTTAACCTTATGGGATTCACTGGGGCGCTAGACCGACCGTCAACCCCAAAAATAAAAAAGGGAGTTCAGCGCCCCAGTTACTGGGTCTACGTGTACACAAATCCCGTTAAGTCTAAAGTAGGGCCTACTTTGATTTACATTAATTATACAAAAATGGCCATGAGGTTTGTGCAGATGGTTTAAAATGAGGTAGGGGTTAGTGTAGTTTACGCCACCCATATTATTTTCAGTATTTATTTACCTCCTTCTGTTCCAAAATGAGATTCGTTACTTAAAGTTAAGTTAAAGCAAATTTATTCATGGGTCCTGAAAACCCTAGAAAATGAACTTAGGTTCGGCAATATTTCAGTGAAAACAAAACAGTTTCTTACCCAAATAAATACTGAAAATAAAATGGGTGGCGTAAACTACACCAATGCCGTGAAGTACTATTAAGGTAAAACCTTTCCAAAAGATTTTTGCCAACTTACGAGTCATTTCGGTGTGCTTTCAAAGAGGAAGGTCCACTTCAATGAAAAGCCTGATTGAATTTATAGCTGACGTTTCAGTTTAGCAAGTTTTCTGACACTGTGTTGTTGGGTAGCATAATTATGTTGGTGCAACGCTGGGCCGAGTATTGAATACGCATCACGTACTACGTCCGTATCCGTATCCGGATCCGACCCCGAATCCGCACCACTGATATTGCGCGCGCCTACCTATACATTACTGTATGTACAATTACAATCGCCTGTATACTGTATGTATACTGTATGTATGTATGCCGCACAGTCATGCACCCGAGTTATTCTCGGCTGAGACGAGCGCTTACTCCTCACAGGGTTGCTCCACATCTAAACTTATACTAGTGTATGTACATTGTAGTAAATTATTCTCGGCTGAGACGAGCGCCTATACTCTTCACAGGGTTGCTCCACATCTTAACTTATACTATAAACTGTACATTGTATTAAATTATTCTCGGCTGAGACGAGCGCCTATACTCTTCACAGGGTTGCTCCACAACTTAACTTATACTAGTGTACATTGTAATTATTCTCGGCTGAGAATTATTTACTACAGTGCGGCACAGAATACACTGTGAACACTGAACAGTCGATTGTACATATACAGTAATGTATAGAGAGGCGCGCGCAATATCAGTGGTGCGGATTCGGGGTCGGATCCGGATACGGATACGGACGTAGTACGTGATGCGTATTCAATACTCGGCCCAGCGTTGCACCAACATATGCTACCGTGTTGTTGATGGTATGTATACATGATGTAGTACCCAGTGTATACAGGCCCAAAAAATAATAAAAGCTAAAAACGGGGCCTGACTATACGGGAGCTTAATGTACGGAGGCTTAAAAAGACCATCCGAGTTTTCGAGATAATTATCTCAGCTCTGAAAGTCGTGAGTCATATCCCATCCCAGAAAGACGTCTTTCCCTGATATCTTAACTCGGAAAGACGTCTTTTCCTGATATCCTTTCTCTGAAAGACGTCTTTCGCTGGTATCCTATCTCGGATAGACGTTTTTCTGAGATCTCGGAAACTCTGAAACTCGGATAGGTTAAGTACAGAAGCTTAAAGTGACCATCCAAGTTTCCGAGATTTCGAGGTATAAGATCTCAGAAATGCATCTCCGAAAGACGTCTTTTCCTGATATCCTATCTCGGGATGATGTCTTCTTTCCCTGATATGTTAACTTGGAATCTGAGATATCGTCTTGAGCTTTCCAAGATGCGACATCGGGGAAAGACGTCTTTCCGAGTTAAAATATCACGGAAAGACGTCTTTCCGCGATAGAATATCGGGGAAAGACATCTTTGACGTCTTTCCGAGATAATTATCTCGGAAACTCGGATGGTCACTTTAAGCTTCCGTACAATACAGGATTGGTAACATGTCCAAATACCCAAATTATAGAACTGACTCAGGGGGTCGCTTGGGGTCAGTGGCGTCGCCAAGGGGGGGCCAGGGGGGGCACGTGCCCCCCCCCCCCCCCCCCCCTGGAAAACCTCGTGCCCCCCGCGTGCCCCCCCATTTGAGATTTGGGTTGGTAAAAAAAAATATAATATATATTATTGTAGTGCCCCCCCAACAATTGCTAGTGCCCCCCTTGTGCCTCCCCAGACTCAGAAGTCTGGTGACGCCACTGCCTGGGGTGCATTATACAAATTAATATTGACTGGTATTCGAGTGCGATGGTCATACCCGA